>OX453048.1:5566094-6766094 GCA_949699805.1 Tromatobia lineatoria
AAAAATTTTGGAACTTTAAAAATGGACGAAGGACGAACAGAGGGGCGGGGGGGGGGGTGAAGAAGGAGGACGGAGGCGGGAGGTGCAAAGGCGAACAGAGGGGGGGAGCGCGTGAAGCGCGCAGGGGGGCAAAGCTTCCTTAGTTCATATATAAAAAAGAAACACACTCTAAAATTACTATCAAATCTTTCAAGTTATAATTATTGACACTTCTTCAAGTTTTTTTTTCTACAATTCTACGTCGTAACGAACGACTTTCATCCATCATTTTTTTTTTTTGTTTTTTATTTATATTAAACTAAGGTTCCATTTTTTCCCCTCCTCATGCAAATACACATATTTCCATTTTTTTTTTGTAAATTTAATTCTAATTAACCTCATTACCTATATCTATCTTTTATTAAAAATTTTTTTTTTTCAATTTCCTTCTCATTTTGCGATTATTATAAGATATTTCCTTGGTCATGATGAATGACCGTCGTGTTCAATCCCCACTGGACAATGGTGGGCTCCTGTTAGAAGTAGAATTAATGAATAAGGCGGGCCGACCGCGCCGACCCTCCTGACGCGGGCGTAATGTTGGAAGAAGTACCGAGGCAAAGAATCAACTCCCCTCGAGGCATCCCTCTACCGGCACAAAATCCACGCCAACGCCAAAATCCTGGCAATCAATCTCGCCAAAATCCCGGCAATCAAAATCATCAAAATTCTGACAACCAAGGTCGTCAGAACGATCAATTTCTCGAAATAAATCATAATTTACAAAATTCCAATCGACAACGAAATGTCGATGGTTTTTCCCGAGTATATATTCATCCAAACGCTTATCGAAGCCGAGGTCAGAATTTGTCGGCTCGCGAACCCAATTGGGAAAACCACCCGCATTGGCAAGAATCCCGACAAGAAATTCGCGTGCCCGACCGCCTCGACCATCATCAACCTTCGTATCATCGGCACTCGAGACGATATCGATCTAGAACTCCCGATTCGAGTTCAGATTTCGATGCGTTGATGCCTATCCCAGACTTTGACGAGAAAAGCGTACCAGTCGAAGAATTTATCGCCGATGTACAGTACGCCATGGGCCCTTGACCCAGAAGAATTCAACAGATTCCAATATTTGTTGTTCGAAAAATTGAAGGGTGACGCCCGCCGCCAAACTCACCCGAAGTGCGGCAGTTATAGATCTATCACGGACCTCTTGAAAGACCTGCGCTCCCTTTATTTATCTGAAAAGGGAACCCTGGCTCTCTGACTAGAATTGGCCAATATGGACCAAGGGTCGGGAGAAAGTATCCACGATTATGCTGCGCGTGTTGAAGAAATTGGCGAAATAATTGATCGACGTCTCAACGAAGAACATAGCATAGTGAATTATAGCGTTGTTAAGGCGTTGCGCGAAGAAAATCGAAAAAACGTTCTCGAATCTTTTAATAAAGGTTTACGCGAATAATTATCCCAATACGTGTAGAATAGAGAACCATCGACAATCGAAAAGGCCATGGCATACGCTTATGAAGCCGAAGAAATTATCCGAAATCGCGCAATAGTTACGGCGAATCGCACTAAGTTCGACTTACTAAATAACAGAAATTTTCACCGACAGCAGTGAACGCGTGGTCGGTGTGTGGCTTCGGCGGTCCCCAGAGTTAAGCAGCATTGTTTGCGGCCATAACTGGGATGGGTGACCGCTTAGCCGGGCACTGGTTTGCGCGCCAACTGCTGAGCGGGAGGCAGTTTTTCTGAGTTTCTAATGTATCCTCATACAGTAGAAACTCAGTAAAAATAAAGCCGTCTGTATCGGCCAGGTTTCCCGCAGTTTCCCTGTGCCCTCGCGCAAATGCGATACAGTAGTGCATTAGGATGAGTGGCTGCGGACAACACTCTAGGGGTCTCGAGGAATGAAATGGGGAATAAAGGGGAGGGGAGAGTAAAAGCCGATTGGCGTACTTGAGGAACAACCAATTTGAAAAAAAACACACACACACACACACACAAATTTTCGCGATTCAACCGAGGTTGACATTAAAACCGAGATGAGTAATCTTGATCTAACGTCAACATGCGAAGAAAATAATAGTCTGAAATCTGCCTTACGCACAACTACGCGTGTTCACCCGAATAATTTCGCGACTAGAGTTCGGTACGTAGATTCTCGGGCAATCGAGCAATCGGGCATATCGAGCAAAAAGCTGGGCCACCTTATTGACGATTCTTATAAGCTGCAAAATCGAAGGTGGTACGAAGACAAAGAGCAGAGACCCCGTAAATATGACCACGGTTCCTCTCGTTCGCGACAAATGTACCGCGAACCCCGTGATAGATACCGTTCCGACTATAACGAATCGCCAGATCGTCGAAGTTCCCGTATTCGAGATATTTCTCGGGAAAGATACTTTAGTCGACGCGATAGAAGTGATTATCCCTTTCCTACTACGATATGAGCACTTCTAGTTCTCGCTGCGACAATTATGGTAGGGACAACTCGCGTTCTAATCGAAACGACCACGAAGAATATTCCCACCGAAGAAGATTCGATAGAGGCGACTCGGGATCTCGTCGCGATTACTCCGATAGAGACGATTCGCGGTCCCGTTGTCCTTACTCTGATAGAGACGATTTACGTTCGCGCCGCGATGACTACGATAGAGACGACTCGCGTTTACGTCGCGATCGCCCCGATAGGAACAATTGCCGCTCGTGTCGTGATTACGCTGGCAGAAATGTTTCGCGTCCCCACGACTACGATCGACACGCGAGTGCGACCAGACAACCGCGAAAGAGATAACTCGCGTACCCGCTCTCGTGACCGCGATAACATATCTCGCCGAGACCGTATTGTTTCTGGAGACGAGAATTCCGACTCACACAAAATCAATCACAGATCAGAATTCGAAGGAAAACGCGTGCATATCAGGAAACCTAGCTATGATCGTAGAAACTCGAAACAATACCGTAATACTGACAAAAGGAATTCTAGATCGAAGAAACAATTTTCCTCAGACGAATCCAGCGACTCAGGCGCTAACTCAGATAGCCCAAAAAACGTAATACATCGCGCCGTCATTCGCGAGACGTTTCTTCGCGCGATAAAGATAACAAAGAGAGTCAGCGATCTAGAAATTCCCATGATCAGGCGTCAAAGTCTTCCGAATCTTTAAACTACCAGGAAGCTCGACGGGAAAGCACGACCTCGAGCGAACCAAAAGCGCAACGTGCGAGATTCGTAAAGCTTCTGTACGGAAAGATCCCAACAAAGAAGACAGTGTAGTAAGACTGTTTTCGCCTACCCTGTTGGACGGTGAAGCAGTCTTCTATGTTGACAATGGCTCAGATTTCTCAATCATAAAGGAAAAATTTTTTCCTCTTCACACTAGAATTAACCGTCGAGTAATATACGAAATTGAAGGCATCACGTCTGGTACAGAATACTCCTTGGGTTCCGTAGATTTGGTAATTAACGACATGTCGATGGAGTTCAACGTAGTTTCAAACCAATTCCGAATTGTTGAAGACGGCTTGCTGGGACGGGACTTTTTTGTAAAACACAAGGTGGATATCAGTTATCAAAATGGTTGGATAGCTCCTCTAAATCCAGCTCAAATTATCCCTTTTCTAAACACTGAAATCGTGTCGATCCCAGCAAGAACGACAAAATTATTGAAAATTAAAGTAACCAACGAACTTGCGTACGGCTATGTGCCGAGCATCGAATTCGCCGATGGTGTCTATTGCAGCGATGCTATAGTCGAGAATCGCGACGGTTCGGCAGACCTGTTCATTATCAATACAAAAGACTTAGAGATAGACTTAGTGGTACCCCGCGTAGAAGTGGAACCCTTCGAGGAATACTCGAACGCTGACCGCACGCACGTCGAAAACAACGACAAAGCAGCACGTATTGCGCGAGCTACTACGAAAAAACTCGATCCACTCGAAGAAATACCACCACTTTTGCGTCTAGACTACCTCAACGATGTAGAGTATGACCACGTAGTTAGTCTCGTCGAAGAATTTCTACATATTTTTCAACTACCAGACGAACCACTTGGCGCCACGAATGTCGTAAAACATCGAATACCAACCACCGACGACTTACCAATCAACACGAAACAGTATCGCTTTCGACACCACACGAAAGGAGAAATTCCTGAACAAGTCGAAGATTTGCTGGACAAAAATATAATTCGAGAGTCCAATTCGCCGTTTAATTCGCCTATATGGTGTAACGGTACGGTATATCCCCAACGAGACAGTCGTTGGTGCCAACACGCACTACCGTAGAGGATCGACCTAAGCACAACGTCGCGACCGTTCAACGGTTCTGTGGCTCACGCCCCCTTTTTCAACTCACGGTTCTCGGGGATAACCGAAATCTGGACAGCTGGCAGTGGGGACGATCCTAAATAAGCCGACCTCTTCCTGACAAATTATCTCATTTCAATTCTATATCTCCTACAAGAAGAACCCTCTAAATCTTGAATAATTTCGATTCTTACTTGTCTCGAAAATTACTTCGCCACTTGTAGGAATTCTTGAGCACAGCCCAGCTCACCCGTTTGATTCAATCTTGTATTGGCCCAAACGGTTCTTTCCGTGAGCTCGCCCAGCTCCTTTAGGCGTCAAAACCCTATCGTACCTACCACCTTTACTATCACCTAGTTGTAAGAAAAACCTAAATTACCCGCACGACCTGATACTGCATCAGCACGTGCACTCAAAAATACCTAATTTAAACTACATGGCCCGATACTGCATCAGCACATGTAGATCCATCTTTTCCTTTTTCTGTATTTTGTTTTAAAGTTTCAATCACCTAAAATTACCTCAAATACCTGTGTGACCTGATACTGCATCAGCACGCACATCTAAAAATTCCATTTATTAAACTGCTTGGCCCGATACTGCATCGGCTCAAGTAGGTCCATCTACTCCTTATATTTTTGTCTTTCAGAAATATTACAAGCTTTTATCTTTCATAAACTAACACTCCTAAATTACCCGCACGGCCTGATACTGCATCAGCACATGCATTCAAAAATATCTCTGATAAAACTACGTGGCCCGATACTGCATCGGCACATCTAGATCCATCTCTCCTTATCTCATCCCATACATTCACCCTTTATACCCGTGCGGCCTGATACTGCATCAGCACGCACATTCAAAACCACCTAAATTGAACTACTCGGCTTGATACTGCATCAACACGAGTAAATCCATCTAAATTCCTTGTCCATCTAACCTTTGATTATAACGGCGTATTAATTTCATATAATACGTCATTACAATCATCGAACGGCCCGATTATCGTCTAGCCAGGACTCCGCTCCGAGCTAGAAGAAAAAAAGGTAAGCACCCGATCCCGTATATGCGAACTTGGCTTGGAACTGCTCCAACACTCGCTCGCGTCTCGCAATTACGTTCAGCAACACCAATATCCGACTTCTATCGAGCGCAATCTCGATAGAACATTTTTTTTAAAATATCATAAACACTTAGGGACTACTACTTATCTCCGAACAGATGTACAACTGAAATAGAGTGAAACCCTTTAAACTCAGCGTGAGACTATTCATCAATAATCCGCGGTTAATTAAATCCCACCTGTCGCGTCTCGATCCTTTCAACTGCTAATGGGATTATAACGGATCGAGTGTTTTTGTGTGTCATCTGCGAACCGTCGTCGAAACAAACACTTCCGAGAATAATTTAAAGGGAAATATAATATCTGAGATTTGGAATATTAAATACCCATATTCCAAATTGCAATTTCAGTGTCAACTTCTCGTAACGGCATTATTTATCTAGCCTAGATTTAGCGGCATCTTTTGTGTTAACTATCCAGTGCAAGTCTTCGCTTTCAAATTAATTTTACATCCAGAGTCTATTTTCCTATGATGAGACAAACCGCTTTCCTCTGAGAGAACGTTCTCTGTTCTTCTAATAACCCCTAGTTATTGTTGGTGGCGTGTCCAAAAGTGACAACACGAATTTTCAATTCATTACATATGAGCATTGTGCTCCCGTAGTGTCGTCAGCTCACTATGTGAATATTAGTCTTCAATCATTTTGTCTACAATCGGGATTACCCGCATAAACTACTTTTGAGAATCATTCCAATCAAAATATCGAGGATATAGCCATATTTTGTCAATGATCTTCAATCAGTTCAACTATACCTAAAAACAAACCGATGATGAGAACTTCTTTTTGTATCATTACGAAAACGAAATTCTGAGGTTTACTTCCACCACAAACATCTTGTAGAGTCCAGTACACGAATTCCTCTTTTTTTTTATATTGCAAGACTCTAATTCTCAGTTTTCCATCTAGATGAATTCTTTGAAAAATTCAGATATTTCACAAAACCCGTTTCGTTACAATGGATTGGGCCAAAAAAGGAAGATTCGCACAGTAAAAAGCGTTGGAGGATGGTGATAGGTTTTCGAAAACTAATCGAGAAGATGGTCACTGATGCTTACCCTTTACCAAACATCACTGACATTTTAGATCAGTTGGGTAAGGCGCGCTATTTTCCGGTTTTCGATCTTGCTTCCGGGTTCCACCAAATTCCAATGGACCCCGAAGATCACGAAAAAACGGCGTTCTCCACACCTAATAGACATTACGAATTTAACCACATGCCTTTCGGACCCAAAAATGCGCCTGCAACTTTCCAAAGACTCATGGATCAAGTTTTGACCGGTTTGCAAGGTATCGAAATGTTTGTATACCTCGACGATATCGTAATTTACGCGGATTCACTCGAAGAACACGACAAAAAATTTAGGCGTCTGGCTAAAAGGCTGGAAAATACAGGTCTATCATTACAGCCTGATAAATGCGAATTTCTTCGCCCAGAGGTAGTATATCTCGGGCATATCATCAGTGCCGACGAAGTAAGACCAAATCCGAAAAAACTAGAAGCGGTGAAAAAATTTCCAATCCCCAAAAACCAAAAAAATATTAAACAATTTCTGGGTCTTGTCGGATACTACCGCCGTTTCATTGAAGACTTAGCCGCTATCGCCAAACCACTTACTCGGTTGTTAAAGAAGACTTCGCCATTTCATTGGGTGAAGGATCAACAACGAGCCTTCAAAGAACTACGAGATAAATTGTGCGAAGGACCGATTCTTCAACATCCGAATTACGACAAGCCTTTCATCATAACAACGCACGCTTCCGACTACGCCTTGGGAGCAATCCTGAGCCAAGGTGAAATTGGAAAAGATCTGCCAATCGCGTATGCATTGAGAGGAATTTTCCTATTAAAGGAATCCTGCACCTACAACTCCTTATTTTTCATCACTGACCAGCGCAATAGAACAGAACGGAACGAACTAAACCAGACACAACGAAATACTTCGAAAAACGACCAGGTCACGTATTGATCGAAAACGAGCGCCGATCAAGTAGCCCCGACGATCCAAAGGGAACGCTGTTCAGGTAGCGCAATTATCAAAAGAGAACGTTGCTCAGGTAGCGTAATTAATCGAAAGAGAGATCATTGGTCAGGTAGCTTAACATTATAAGAGAGCACCAATCGGGTAGCATGATAACTGAAAGAGAGCCATGATCAGGTAGCATAATCATTGAAAGAGAGCAACGATCAGGTAGCATAATAATTGAAAGAGAGCAATGATCAGGTAGCATAATAATCGAAAGAGACCAATAATCAGGTAGCATAATAATCGAAATAGAGCAACGATCAGGTAGCATAATAACTGAAAGAACGCAATTACGTGATATCCGATGTCTAACTAATAGATGGAACGAGGCAATTCACTACCCAAAGGGAGTTGGGCGCCAGGTACGAAGCACCGCCAGTTCTTGACCGACTTGATTATCCCCCCCCCCCCCCCCCCCCAGATAAATGAATTCCACGATGCTAATCAGTGAGAAAACAAGTTAACTTAACTAAAGGCTCGGCTATCACTTGCTCTTTGAGCAGGGATATGGTAGCGGGGCTGGTCAAAAGAATGAGGTGACAAAACAAGAATTTTCAGGGAACTTTGAGGTTTATTACCAGTAGTAAGCGGTGCGCTATGGCGACCCTCACTCCTATCCCCACTCCTTCCCTACGCTTAGCGTCTTGCTGGAGCAAAGCGTAGGTGAGAGTTAGGGGTAGGAGTGGGGAGAGGAGCAGTGTGTCGTCATAGCACACCACTTTATTTTTTTTTTTTTTTTTACATCGAGGAGTAGCGGAATCCTTTTGACAGATGCCCCTTGGCTTCAAAGTCCGAGAGGATATGTGGGACTTCCTAAGAATAAAATATATAATTAGGCCTACCCACTAAACCGCCTTCTCCTCGATGACCCCCCCCCCCCCCAGGCCTGGGACTACTTTCGTATTACTTCAAGCGGGGGTTCGGTCCGTGTTCGTTCGTTCGTTCGTCATGTTGTCTGTCTTCCGTTTCGTTACGCAGTCCGTCTGCTCAGTTAGGCGAGGCAGCCGTCTGCGTTTTTTCGTCGCAGTATCGTCTCAGTGTAGGTGGCCACCAGTTGCCACCATTCTGTTGAATGGAGCATCACCTGAACGATGTTGTCCGGGGTGATGCCACCGACGACCGTCTCGAGTTGAAGTCGCAGTCCTGTCCAGCGGTCACACACAAAAAACGTGTGTTCCGCATCGTCTCGTTCGTGTCCGCAGTACTTACAGTCTGGCGTCTGTACTCTGTTCATGTTATAGAGGTACCGTCGAAAATACCCGTGGCCGGTCAGGAGCTGGGTAACGTAAAAGTTTACGTCCCCGAACTTTCGACCAATCCACGGCTTCAGGTCCTTTATAAGTCGTCGCGTCCAGTCTCCTGTACGTTCTTCCGTCGATCGGTCCTGCCAAGTCTGTATCGTCCTGTCGCGTTCCGCAACTGCCAAGTCCTCGCGTCCTATGTCCGCGCTTTTCCCATATATCCTTTTTCGCTCGAAGGCTAGAAGGTCCACGGGGATTACACCAGCCACCACCAAGACTGCTTGTGCAGAGACAGTCCGGTAAGAGCAGGTGATCCTCAGCGCGCCAAGTCTTTGTACCGTCGTCATTGCGTGGCAGTATTTCTTTGTTGTCAGGGCATCTGCCCAGATCTCTGCGCCATTTAGGAGGATCGAGTGAGCTGTCGTCATTAGGAGTCGTCGCTTCCCCGGTCTCGGCCCGCTTGTGTTGGCCATCAGGCGGCTTAAGGATGCTATCCTTTCGGCCGCTTTCTTGGCCGATTTTTGTATGTGTGGCCAAAAGGTCATCTTCGTATCCAGAGTCATCCCTAAATACTTGACTTCCCCCCCAGCCACGATTTCGTCTTTCCCGACCAGCATCGGTAGTCTCGTCTGTGTGCGTTTTCTGGTCAAGAACGTTAGTTCCGTCTTTTCTGTCGCAAGCTTCAGTCCGTGATCCGTCATCCACTGTCCTACGCGTCGCATTGTCTGGTTCAATTTCAGCTGTGCCAGGTCCGGAGACCGCTCGGTGATCACCGCCACCACGTCGTCGGCGTAAGCGACGAGAAGTACACCAAGAGGTAACTCCAGCCTGAGCAAGCCATCGTAGAGTCCGTTCCAAAAGTCTGGTCCTAATATGGACCCCTGTGCAACCCCCGCGGTGATTTGTCTCGTCACCGGTCCTTCAGTCGTCTCGTACGTGATTCGTCTGTTCTTCAGGTAGTCCCCCACCACCCGAGTCAGGTAAGCAGGAACCCTGAAGTTGCTTTTCAGCGCCTCCAGGATGTCCACCCACCTGGCCGAGTTGAAGGCGTTCCTGACGTCTAAAGTCGCCATCAGCACGATCGGTCGCGCTGCATGACAGTGTCTTTCCAAGTCCAGGAAGGAATCGACGACTTTTTAGATTGCTCCGATTGTCGATCGACCCTTCCTGAAGCCGAACTGCAGGTCTGAGAGGCCTCCACTAGTCTGTATCGCGTCAGCCAGTCTCCGTTATTATTATTATTATTATTGTTATTATTATTATTATTAATGAACGGGCAGAGAACCCAACGAATCTCTGCAAGACCGCTCTGTATTTTTTAATCGGGGGCCCAGATCTAAAACCCGGAACGCGAAATTAAATAATTTCCGTGCGAACAGCGTGGCCCCGGCTCACGGCGGTATAAACCGCTGCGCGCTGCTGCTCGCGGAAATCTTTCGCGATCTACAGGGATGAGGTCCCCCGAGATTTTTTTTTAATTTTAATTTTTTTTTTTTTTTTTTTCCTAATATTTTCAAAATAATAACAAGTATAAATACCTTTTTTTCTGCTGCTGCTGCTGCTGCTGCTGCTGGTGGTGGTGGCCTCGACCATTTTTTTCACACACACACAGTTTTTGTTTTTACACACACACACATACACACACAGTTTTTGTTTTTACACACACACACATACACACACAGTTTTTACACACACAGTACATTAGGCCTCACCCTCCTCCTCCTGGCGAAAAGTTTCGTACCCGCTGTCATAGGCAAGATCGTACACCCGGAACGGGTCGATCTCGGTCATGACAGCTTGTGCAACATCAACCCCGGTGGCTGCCGTCACAACACCGACGGCGGCTCACCGATTGGGGCATCTTGCACAAGGCCCACTATCATCGGTCTATTTCGCGCGAGCTCTTCAATAATGGGCTCCGCACCGAAATGATTGAACGGGTCGAGGCCTATCAGTGATACAGACACCGATAGCTCGGGCGTGTCCAGGGTCCGAGAATGGGGTACACGTAGACGACTTGTACTATAATAGTCGGTGTACCCCTCGTCGATGAGCTATACCTCGGCAATGTCGCCGTCGTCGTCCACATGTACAATCACACCCCTGGCAACACTCCCGAACGACACCACCACCACACACGCGGCACCCTCCACGGCGTTTTGCAGCGAAAGATCCCACTCCGCACCGGTATTCTCACTATAGAAATTTTGCAAAAAGGCCTGTAGCGAGGCCCGCGTTTCCTCCATACGCAACGTGCGTAACTGCACCGCACAAGGGCTGTGCACGTAAATAACGTGACACATATCACCCACAGCAACACTCGCGACTTCAAAAATTGCATTCATTGTGACCGTATGGAGAACAAAATGATACTGAGTATGGTAGCGTTATACCAAGATACATAGATGCTTAGGAAGAAGAAGAAGAAGAAGCAACTACTGCAGAATTAGCAAAAATACAGGTGTCCCCGCCGGTACGTGCTTTTTCGCTAAGAGAAATAATAACATGAAAGATGACACGGTGCACCTGCATCAACGGCGCGCGGAGACTTCGATGCTGACCGCACTCTGAGTCAATGACCCTTCAACAATGTATTTTGAAAAAAAACATTTGTTAACGGACAAAGATCGTTCGATTTCGTCAGACTATTTTATTTTTGCTGAAATGTCTGAATTTTATACGAATGAAAATCACGGCATGATCGTCAGTCAAACGACAACTGTCCCGTGAGAGACTAAAAAGATAACTTAGTTTACGCTGATAGAAAATGTCGAACCACGCCCTCCGATCGTGTATTTTAGCGCTATTAAAATTAGCGGTAATTCATAGTGCGCGAATTAGACGACGCTGTGACGATAATTGGCGTAAGAGTTTACGCGATTTATCGCGCGAAAAACTCATTCAACGCTTGAAATTCATATCGTGGTGGTCACCTTTCCGTGTCAATATGGTGGTCCATAATAGGAGTATTCTGCAAGGGTTTGAAGTGCTTCGAAGTGTGTACGAAGAGCTCGAGCGACGCAAGTTCGAGGACACCCCTACAGCCAGAGCGATTTTCAATGAAATTCAAGGTAAGAATTATTGATTATAGATCTTAAACTTATCCGTGGGTAATATATTCTACCGTTGGTAATTCCTCGAGGTAAGCATTATTGATTATAGATCTTAAACTTACCCGTGGATAACATATTCTACCGTCGGTAATTTCTACAATCGGTAATTCCTACGGTCGGTAAGCATTATTGATTATAGATCTTAAACTTACCCGTGGATAATATATTCTACCATCGGTAATTCCTACCGTCAGTAATTCCTACCGTCGGTAATTCCTACCGTCGGTAAACTAATAACTCGCTCATTTTTAATATATAACCACCAGTCAACTCAGTGGTAAGAGAGATCTGCGTGGTAATAGCGGGTTCGAAAGACGAAGTCTCCGCGAGGATATATTACTTCTCTTTCCAATATGTCCTTTCTCTGTAGACATGTTAAGAAGCAGATGAGAATAGAATTAAGGAGAATGTGAGACTTAAAAAATTCGAAGATTTCAAAATATTATAATTGCAATAAATTCAAAAATTCAACATTTGATCATGTCAATAAATTCAAAAATTCAACATTTGATCATGTCAATAAATTCAAAAATTTATAATTTCAAGAATTTCAATAATTAAAAATTCTTTAATATTAATAAACTCGATATTTTAAAATTTTGTAATTTCAATAATCTCAAAAAATTCGAATTATATAATCTCAGAAATTCAAACACTTATAATTTCAATAATTCAAAAATTCAAAATTTTATAATTTCAATCATCTCAAAAATTCAAAATTTATAATTTCAATAATCTCAAAAAATTCAAAAATTTTATAATTTCAATAATCCCAAAAATTCAAAATTTTATAATTTCAATAATCCCAAATTTTCAAAAATTTTATAATTTCAATAATCCCAAAAATTCAAAATTTTATAATTTTAATAATCTCAAAAAATTCAAAAATTTTATAATTTCAATAATCCCAAAAATTCAAAATTTTATAATTTTAATAATGTCAAAAAATTCAAAAATTTTATAATTTCAATAACCCCAAAAATTCAAAATTTTATAATTTCAATAATCTCGTAAAATTCAAAAAATGTATAATTTCAATAATCCCAAAAATTCAAGATTTTATAATTTCAATAATCTCAAAATTTTATAGTTTCAATAAATTCAAAATTTTATAATTTCAATAAATTCAAAAATTCAAAATTTTATAATCTCAATAAATTCAAAATTCAAAATTTTATAATCTCAATTAATTCAAAAAATTCAAAATATTAGAATTTGGTTATAACTTCTGATTTTTCTTTACAGTTTATGCGCAGGTTTTCGAGGCTTCAACCGAAGAAGACGAAAGCGCGTTAATAGAAGCGACACGTACTGCGGAAGAAGAGGGTCACTGGCGTCAAACCCAAGAACCTGATTCCGGTGAGTCTAAGAATTAATTTATTAATATTCACTAATAATAATAATAATAATGAAAATTATTTTTCAACCGAAATAGAGACCTCATCGGAGCTCGAGTACGAAGACAATAACCACACGAATGACGATGACCCGCTAATGGTAGCCGTCATCGAACCAGCTCGCGCTGCAGAAGAGATTGAAGCAATCGAACTTGCATATCGTAAATATTTCTCTTTGCAAAAACGAATAAAGCGATTTTGCAAATTCTCGTAATCTATATATGTTTCATCAAGAGCACGAACTGATGAAGTTAATTTTAATTAGTGTCTGAACGCGATCAAGAAGAGGAACCATCACCAGGCCCGTCAGAGGACTGCAATAGCGGAAATGGGACGGTGTATAACCAAAATGTTCGGACAGAGGCAAATTGTAAGTATTTGCAAAAACTACCAAAAACTTTTGAAATTTTTAATGTGATTCAGCATAATAATGATAATTAAATCTTGCATAGCTGATCGAGAAGAAGCATTACCAGATACGCTTGATACTGGAAATAACCACCCGTGCGAGGCCGAAACATCGCCACGTACGGTTGATTTACTCGATGCATTAGGTGACCCGTCCGATACCTTTGGAGAACAAGACTTTCCGGAGAACCAATTAGGGCTACACCCTAGTGAGTTGGAAGATGCATGGTTTGAAGAGGCTATGAACCTAGGTAAACAACCGGAAATGGTACAATACAAAGAATACAATACATTTATACATACACAAAGAACTGTGTGTATGTATAAATGAATGAATGTCACCGGCGAAAAATCAAGAAATGTAATTCACTGAACAATGAAAAATAGATACAACAAAAAATGCAGATCGTCTATTTTCTTCAGGGATACAGAGGGGAGCTGGAACACGACGACGACGAAACCCCGCCACATACAATGAGTTGCAACCACCGGGTATTCGAATTGAGATAATTCAGGAGACAGCGCGGTATTTCAAACGTTTTAAACTTCGTGGTCGGGAGACGACTCTACGTATACGCGAGCCACCACCAGAAATTAGTGTAATGAGCTGGCTCGAGGGAGCGTTCAATGATCTTCTCACCCACATCACCAACTCCTGCGAGGGTGGGGATTATGTAGGAATATCGTTTACAGCGAGTAACTTGACACACGGACTCGTATGGCTGTTTTTTTTACCTGCTCGTGATTACGAGTTCCAAGATTTATGGCATCTCATAAGTAGCGTTGCACAGAGTTCGGAATCGTTTGACCTTAATGACGAATGCAACATAAAAACGTGCGTTGTGAAGAGTGTCGAAGGTCGTGGCCGACGGAAAGGATTAACACACGAGGGTGTAGCAAAAAGATCCATCTTAACGATATGTTTACCACGATCGTTAGCGGCTGCCCTGGTGTACGCGGAACGGGGGGAAATTCGCACGGGCGATTTACATACTAAATGGCAACGGGTGAGACAAATTAATGGCTCGTCCCAAAAAACAGCAGCGCTCGAGCTTACGCGATGTGCAAACGTTAGGGTACCGAACAGCGGCTGCGGTGTAAATGAAATCGCTCAATATCAAGAATACTTGGCGCGAGACGGTATTGCAATTGTCGTCTTTGAGTTTTTGGCTCTAGGTCTACGTAATAGGAAATCCATCTTCACTGATACGATAACAGTAGTAAGCACAGTAGGACAGGTCCGCCACACATTGTATATCCTGTATTACGAGCGCTCACACCATTTCCAGCCAATTCTTAATCTTAGAGGGGCTGTCGGCAGTACTGGTTTCTGTACATCATGCGATACGTTAGATCTAAGGCTAGATCATAGATGTGCCGGGAAAAAAAAGATGTACACGATGTCTCAGGGCGCCTCCATGTGATCCTCGCACAGGAGATACGGTTAGATGCGCAGCGTGCGATCGTGTTTTTTTCGGACAGGAATGCTTTAAAAATCATCGAACCCCCGAGCTCGCAAGGAAAAAGAAAAATGAACGGAGTGTTTGCGCAACTATTAAATGCTGTCCCGACTGTTTTTTGCACGATCAGACCGCTAGTGAGAAAGAAGAAACACGTGTGCTCCGTAGGTTATTGCGCAACTTGTAAATCAGACCAGCCATACAATCACTTGTGTTTCATGAGACCGCTTCCAAACGATCGAGAATTGAAGAACAAAATATTTATGTTTTACGATTGTGAAACGCAACAGTGTACGCCGCTAGAGGGTACCACCGACACACGCGTGCATGAGCCCAACCTCTGTGTATCACAACGTGTTTGTACTAACTGCTGCGACAATGACTCTATAGCGGAATCATGTAAATTTTGCAGTGCACATGAGTTTGTATACAGACACAATCCGGTAGCTCAACTGGTAGAGCTAGCTATGCAAAAAATCGAGGGTTTTTCCGGCGCAATCTTAATCGCTCATAACGCGGGGGGTTTCGATGCCCAATTCATTCTCCGATATTTTATAAATGAAAAAAAGACACAGTTACCATCACTGATTATGAACGGTACGAAAATTATCACTATGCGTATCGGTAAACTTGTGTTTCTCGATAGCCTACACTACTTTCACATGTCGCTGGGTAAGCTCCCTAAGTCCTTTGGGTTAACTGATGCCCTAGCTAAAGGTACTTTCCCTCACCTCTTCAATACACCGGAGAATCAGAATTATGTGGGGGAATTACCCCCGATGGAGTATTACTCCCCCAATAGTATGTCAACAAGCGTGCGTAATAATGTGTTCGAGCCGTATCGTGAATTGAAGAATACGGATTATGTGTTCGATTTTCAAAAAGAAATAGTAGCCTACTGTAAGAACGACGTTACGATACTGAGACAGGCTTGTATAGTTTTCCGGAAAATGTTCATAGCCAAAAGGTCTGTTTGTCCATTCGACGAGAGCACAACGATAGCATCCGCTTGCTTTCGCATTTTTAGGAAGAATTTTCTTAAGAACGATACGATTGGTATTATACCTAGAAGCGGGTGCAGATGGGCTAATAACCAGTCGAAAAAAGCAGTTAGCTGGCTTGTATGGATGGAGCATATTCTTGGACAGCGTATCATCCACGCGGGTCGATCGCGTGAGTTTAAGCTACCTCTGAATTTAACGGTGGACGGTTACTACGAAACATTCGATGCGACACATGTGCTACAGTTCCACGGTTGTTACTGGCATGGCTGTCCAAAATGCTTTCTGACTGGTAGAGATCAAGCACAGGGCGACGGTGTATCCATGAACGAGCGACACGGGAGAACGATAGCCATGGCTTCTAAGATACGGAATAGTAGTTACAACCTGATCGAGATTCGGGAGTGTGAATATGACCGTACGCTTGCAACCAATGAACAAATGCGGGACTTCGTTCGAGATAACGCTCTAGTGAAATCAAACCCTCTTAAGCCCCGCGATGCTTTTTTCGGCGGTCGTACAGAAAACATGGTCACACTGTACGACGCGAAAGATCATGAGCAGATACGATACGTCGATGTTTGTTCGTTATATCCTTACGTTTGTAAATACGGTAAATTTCCCGTAGGACACCCTAAAGTGTTTGTAGGCGATGAGTGTGTGGAGTTACTCGGTACTAATAATGATCTCACTAAAGTAGAAGGTCTTGTTAAATGCACTGTCTTACCACCACGCAATCTTTATCACCCGGTACTACCGGTGCGTATGCATCAGCGTTTGTTATTCGCTCTATGTCGTAGTTGTTGTGAAAGTATGAATCAGAGTGAGTGCACACATAAAAGGCCTGCGGACCGTTCGTTTAACGGTACATGGGTAGTCGACGAGTTGAGAAAAGCCATATCACGAGGGTATAGAGTGCTTCGTGTGGAGGAAATTTGGCAATACGAGATAACACAGTACGACCCCGATTCACGTTCAGGCGGTCATTTCTCCGATTACATAAACACCTTCCTAAAAATTAAACAAGAATCTAGCGGCTGGCCTGTGGAGTGTGTGGGCAACGAAGAAGCTCAAACAAAATATATCGATGATTTTGAGCGGTCAGAGAGGGTTAAACAAGATCGTGAAGCAATAACGAAAAACCCCGGGCTACGCCAAGTAGCAAAGTTGTGTCTGAACTCGTTTTGGGGAAAGTTTGGACAGCGTGAAAATTTACCCCAAACCGTGATAGTATCAACACGCACAAAGCTCGTGGAATTATTGACTAGCGCGGAGTACGAGATTACAGGTATCCTACCTGTAAATCATCACATATTATATGTCAGTTACATAAAAAGGGACGAAACTGTAATCCCCTCAGGAATCGCTAACTCTGTAATCGCTGCGTATATAACAGCTCAGGCACGCTTAAAATTGTACAGCTATTTAGAGCGTCTTGATCGACGAGCACTATACTGTGTCACCGACTCGGTTATTTACGTGACAAACAATAACCCTGATGAATACGAACCACCAACAGGACAGCTTTTAGGTGATCTTACAGATGAGCTTGAACCGGGCTGTTATATAAAATCTTTCGTTTCCGGGGGACCTAAATTTTATTCGTTCATAACACGTGCGCCTGATGGTAGTGAAACGGAAGTTTGTAAAGTAAAAGGTATAACACTCAATTTTGCAAATAGTCAATTAATAAATTACAAAACAATACGCGCCGACTTAGTTGGCGACACGGAGGAACCTATCGAGGTGAGATTTGACGCGATCCGTCGAATACCGTTCCATCACGTCGTCACCCGTGTAGAAAAAAAGAGATGTAAGCCATCAAGTGTTAAACGAAGAAGTGTTACGTCCGAGTAACAAAGAATGTTGCCCTGTTTAAAACCTTAGCTACGGCTAATTGGTTTGGGATTCGGGCTGAACGATTTGATCTTTAATTTGAACTTGATTTTTATTATTGATTTTATTTTCTTTACTATTATAGAATTCAAACCGTGGATCAGTTATTGGAATATACTTGCTTTTAAGAAAGTTAATGTGGTACTCAATTTTAATTAGTTCGTAGGGTTTGGTTACTGAAATGACGTTATTAGTTATTAAATGTTCGGTTGAAAAATAGGCCCGAACTTGGTTTTTAGATATTGGATGAGGAATGCCTTGCGACTGAGCTACTAATTTCCTGAGCTGGTATTTTCTACCACCACGACGTTGTTTACCCATTAATTAGTTTAAATACAAATGAAACAAGAATGAATACCATTTAAAAATTGAATATCAATGAAGGAAGGTTTAAGGAATTGCTATGACTTCGTTACCCTGCGTACAGTCAGCTGTTATTAAAGTGAAACGCGTGCAACTGTTCTGCATTCGTTTACTGTTTTAAGCTGGGTCTGTCTGCGAAGGAAAACGACAGTCTTTGGAAAGAAATCGTTTGCAACTGTTCTGCAAACGATTCGAGGTTGAAGGTTTAAGAGGAAATGAACGTTTGCAACTGTTCTGCAGACGTTCTGGATTTAGAAGTTAGGAAATGAATGAATGCAACTGTTCTGCATTCATTCCAAAGGTTCAGGGTTTTGAAAAAGAAAACTTACTCGTTGAGCTGCTCTGGTAGACACTTTACTTCTGGAGCTTGTTGATCGTAGATAAAAATAATTTTTAGACTGACTATTACATTTTACTGACTAATTACCCTCCTTAGTTTAGGAGATGTTGCCCGGTGATTTTACATTTTGAGACTGAGTAAAAATACAAAAATTGCGTCCTTATATACTAGTCCCGTCAGCTTCTTGTCTTACCCAGAGTTAGGAGAGGGTAGTTTCTCAAATCCTCTAATTGGTCGGAAAAACTATCGTCTCCCACTTTACAAATTGATTTTCTTCATCTTAAATCTAGTGAGTGTGTTTTTTGGGAGTTTGAAGAGGGCAGAATTCACGCTTCATTGGCTGTCGATCTACCGTCTTCCACTTCCCTGGTGTTTGCGTGGGGCATTTCGTCGCCTTAACCTAGTGGAGGGCCTTAAACCCCTCTTTTACAACTAGCCCCGTCTACCCCTCTTAGGATATACTATTATTTTCCCTTTTTTACCAGCCACTGACTTCCAGACTTTTCTTTGAATATTGCAGCTATGTTAAAAAGGATACATCTTATTTAGGGAGCTGAACGTTGCTTTCCTTATTTACCGACCACCGACTGCAGGGCCGTCATTGGTATATGCAGCGGTATCGGGAGGGTTGCATCGTCCAAGATATATATTAGTCGGGGACGTAACAGAAGAGACGGGGAATACGGCTCGCTGCCGTATGGTTACAAGGAGTAATCTATTTTATCAAAATGTAAATAATGTATATAATGTAAATATACATATTTTTATTGTGAAATAAAAGTTTTCTGAATTCCCCTACCAGTCCACGTCTT
Source organism: Tromatobia lineatoria (assembly GCA_949699805.1). Taxonomy (NCBI): domain Eukaryota; kingdom Metazoa; phylum Arthropoda; class Insecta; order Hymenoptera; family Ichneumonidae; genus Tromatobia; species Tromatobia lineatoria. The sequence goes on from OX453048.1 coordinate 5,585,580, forward strand.
TATCACTCACAGCGTTATAATAATTTACTCATTCGTAGAGATGGACACGCGGTGGAAACATCCTTGGACCTCAATGATCTGCGGGCCCACGGGCTGTGGTAAGACGTATTTTGTAAAAAAAGTTCTTGAAATTTATCTCCTGTATGAGTAGCGAGCCATTCGAGAGAATTATTTTTTATTATACCGAATGGCAACACGCATACACTGAGTATGGTACATCGATAGAATTTCACGAAGGCTTACCACAGAGTACAGATTACTCTGGTGACCCACGTGCTAAACTCATAATCATTGACGATTTGATGCGCGAGGCATCGAACAATAGTGTTATAGATCTCTTCACTAAAGGTAGTCACCATAAAAACCTCAGCGTTATATTCATTACGCAAAATCTATTTCATCAGAGTCACGGACAGCGTGATATCTGACTGAATGCCAATTATATCGTTGTATTAAAAAATCCCCGTGATCGTGCCCAAATACAACATCTTGCACGTCAGGTATATCCTGGAAATCCGCGTTTTTTACAAGAGGCCTATCACGACGCAACGTCCAGACCACATGGATACCTGCTACTCGATTTGAAACAATCAACACCTGATAATTGCCGATTTCGCACATCTATTTTTCCCGATGACCCTCATCATTTCGTATATGTACCAGGAAAAAAGTTAAAAAGCGGCTGCAATTCAGTTGAACTGCCAGTTCGACGCTTGTAATGGTATCTGAAGGGCCATCAAGACGGATAAGTTGAAAAAGAACGATACACCGAGAGAATCGACAGTTTAACGTGAGCGCAAGGAGGTTCACCACTCTGTAAGAAACACGTTGCGATATTGAGAGCTCTTCAGCACCTCAATAAGGAGCAGCGTGAAGCTGTTTTACGCAAAGCCGATTCGGATATCATCCGCTGTATTTGTGAGTGCTGAAGACCGTTGAAAGAAAAACATTACGTCGCCACGCCCCCGTTCTCCGTCGCTTAGCCTCGAAAGACGGTAACTGGAGAAGCAAGAAACGATCCGTTGTTCAAAGCGGTGGGTTCCTGCCTCTCTTACTAGCACCAATACTAGGCACCATTGTGTCAAATTTGATCAGTAAATGATGGAGCACGCGAGGAAAATGGTACTAGTGCCGGAGGAGAATCTATCTCAAATGCGTACGCCAAGTCATAGGCAGCCAGATCCTGACACTGGTGTGTTACGACCCGTGCAAGGTATTGGCGCCCTACTGAGCAGACTGGACATCGAAATGAAGGATATTTCAAATTCCAATTCATACAAGGATGAGCGTGAAAAATGGTGTGCGTACTTGACTGTACTACAGCGCTATCTCCATTTTGCCGATGACGAGAGAGCTGGTCAGTACCGTGCGCTCATAAAGAAGAAGAAAGATACTACAGAGTTTGCTTCTGGTGAAGAAGTAACCCGCGACAGCATGAACGACTCCGTTATGCTGGTGACGTGACCATCAATGGAATACTCGTCAAAGACTCAAACATTGTTGATCTTGTGAATGATGCCATGCGGTCGAGGAAAACGTCTGAACCAACGGGACGTGGTACTTTTGCCAGATTTCTGAGAACGATGCAGACACCGCGGGAATTCATCGGTAATGAAGAGCTGTGGCTGGAATCGGGGGCTAATTCAACATTACGGCACTCGCAAATCGATGACAATAGTAGTACTACTAGTAATGACGGCGCTGCATTAAGTCAGTCATCGTTTCACAGTGTTAGTGAAAGCAAATACCCTCAGCGCGGTGCTGGGTATAATAATAAGAAGAAAAGACGTGTAGCTTGGCTTAACCTGAAATAATAATAATAATAATAATAATGAAAACATTGGAAAAAGTGTACTTCAATACAGCCCATGAAGCATCGTGCCGCGAATCTACTGCGTGTGGCACGACAGAAGAAAATTTCCAAAGCAAAGACGCAGCAGTGGCTTGAAGCGCAGGATGCTTACACTAAACACAAGCCTGTGCGTACAGTTTCGTATAGCGAGAAATCCCGATATAAAAGCAGCTATTGTAGAGAAATTCAATAAAGCACTGAAGGAGAGGATGTGGCGTTATTTTCCGTATTCTAGACAAAAACGTTACATCGATGTTCTGCAGGACATCGTTTCAGCATACAATCATACTACGCACAGCAGCATAAATATGGCTCCTGCCTCCGTAACGTTAATGACAGCTGCGCGGGCCCGGAGTAATCTGACACAACGTTACAAGAAATCAGACCATTGCCCTTCTAAATATAACGTGGGCGATATTGTACGTATCAGTAGTGCAAAGGTAGCCTTCGCGAAAGGTTACGAGGGTGGGTGGAGTAGCGAATTATTCAAGATACATCGTATTTCGCAAAGTATTTTTCCCGTGACATACATCTTGCGCGATCTTCACGACGAGGATATTGATGGTATATTTTATGAACCCGAGTTATCGCGAGTGCAAACGCTGAAAAGAGGACTGTCGAAATGAAGGAGGAGTTTTACATTGTGTTGCCTAGCAACAGTAGTATGGATTATTACCCGGATAACTTGACAACGTGATATACCACCCGATTGCCACAATGTGTGACCCTTCATGGTAATTGGGCCGTTTCTTCAGCTGAAATACACATACCTATGACAATGTTACATGTACCGCCCGAGGGGGACCGAAACTTTATCAATATTGTAACTAACGTTGTAATACCTGGTACCACGGCTGACATTGATTTTGAGGCTGATCGCGCGTCTGTACCACCAGGGGTATACCGCAGTATAGACACATTACTCGAGGCAATTAACCAAGTACCGTGTGTTGCGGGGCATCTGAAATTCCAATATGAGCACAACGGCTGTGTTACTGTGACACGTATCTGTGAATCTTGTGAGAATCTGGAGCACGCCTTCTATTTTTCCGACGTGTTAGATAAAGTTTTAGGATTCACACACTCGCAGGATGTGGTAGTTCAGAGAGGAATCAAATACGTTGCTGAGAGACCCGCTAATCTAGCCAACGGGACACCCAATATGATGTATGTTTATACCGATATCTGTGAACCCTATATTACAGGGGACGTGCATACGCCCCTGTTACGGGTCGTACCAGCCGCGGCCTCTGATAATTGTAATTATGGAGCTGTGAAAATCAGAAGTTTTTCACCACCACGTTATGTGCCCTTGCTACGCACGAGTTTTCAAACAATTAAGATTGATATAAGAGATGAATTTGGTGAGCCAATACCATTTGAGTACGGGACGCTGTCGGTGACGTTACAATTCAAACGTACAGATTAAAACGAAAAATGGATTATTACGACGAATACTTCAATGTACAAACGGGTGGTGGCCGTGGCGGTTATGGTGGCATCAGCCATGTCTATATAGGCTCACCGAATCAACGAGGTCACGGTATAGGAAGTTTTCTAGGTGGACTCTTTCGGCGTATATTACCATTGTTGAAACAAGGTGTCCGGGCTGTCGGTAAAGAGGCGTTGCGTTCAGGTGTCAACGTAGCCACAGATATTCTGGATTCTGGTATGCACCCAAAAGAAGCATTTAAAGAGCGCCTGCGCGAATCAGGGCGGAATCTGAAGCGCAAGGCTGAAGAAAAAATTAACACGCTTATGAATGGTTCGGGTTATAAGGCTGCCAAAATTAATAAACTGATGCATTCTCTTGCTGACCGCGCAACAAGACGCAGTGGTATGAAAAAACGAAAAAAGACCGCGAAGTCACGAACACGTTCGAGCAACGAGAAAAAGAAGAAGCTTGATAAGAGGAAGACAGTGAAAAGTAGAGCGGCTGTGAAGAAGAACAAGAAGCCAAGAACAGTGAGGGATATTTTCGCTTAGTCACGCGCTGGAAAAATGGCGTTCCTGCATACACACTCGTGCGAGTGTCTCAAATCGGAACTCGAGCTCTTTACACTACCGCCAACTCAGACAACGATTGAGGGAACGCATTCAGTGCACTATAAGCCCATCTCATCGCTGACGGATGATTCACCGATAGAGTTTGTCATACCAGGACAAGGTGATGAGTACATTGACCTCGCCCATACCATGTTAAGTATGCGCGTTAAAATAGAGTCTCCACAGGGCTTAAAAGAGGAGCCGATTGTAGTAGGGCCTGTCAATAATCTCATGCACTCAATGTTCAATCAGGTCGATGTTTCATCTTACACCCGATCTCTCAGCCAATAGTAACACCCATTGGAATCTTGTAAGATACGGTAGTGTTCGAATAGAGGTACGATTTGCCGAAGCTCTAACTACAACAATTAATTGTATTGTGTACGCTGAATACAATAATGTTTTGGAGATTGACTCATCTAGGCAAGTTATTGTGGATTATAGCGGTTAAGTTGAGAGCATATATTTACAGCTAAGACGGGAGCTATCGTCAGTCTACGCTTATACTTCTAAGTGTTACGATCGTGCGTCACATCATGAATATTATCATTGATATACAGGGTCTGAAGGATAGATCCAACGAGTTTATTCCGAAAGAAATTGCCGTAATTTCTGTTAACTCGGATTTTAGTGCACATTGGATCGTGTCACCACCCCATGCTTATAATAATCTACCACCTAGTGTAAAGAGACAAAACACATAGTTGATGAATAATCATCACGGTATAGGGTGGTCCGAGGGTGAAACACCATTACGTGCTGTGGAAAACTCTCTACAAAAAATTGCCGTGCAGGCCGACCGAATATTCACCAGAGGTTCTGATAAAGCGACTTATTCAACATAGCTAACTGGGTGTTTTATTATAAATTTGGAAGAAGACGCAACGGACCCCTCATTCCGTAATTTACCACCGTGCAACACTCTCTGTGTCTATCATAGTGTATTGTGTAAAAATAGTTCATATAGGTGTGCTCTAAACAGTGCGGCAAAAATAAAAAAGTGGCTTTGTCATCGTGACCGTATCAATTCTCTGTGGGAGTACAGAACAACCACAACGTGGTACGTTGGTCTAGGTGCATGCAAAAAACCGAACGCATCTCATGAACAGTCTGCAGATACTGCAGGCCCTTCAGAGTATAAAGAAGAACCATACTATCGGTGTTTATCCTGCCGATCGCATTCCCCGGGTTTGGACGAAACCGATTGCACTTGTCGTTAACACAGATAGATACAAACAGCCGGGAAGCCACTGGGTCGCCATGTACGTCGATCGATCTGGACACGGATGGTACTTCGATAGCTACGGATTACCACCTATCATCCCTCAGCATCTCCAACGACTCCGACGAAATTGCAAACTCTTTCGATACAGCACTTCTCAACTACAGAGTCCTGACTTACAGTGCTGCGGACATTATTGTGTTATGTTTCTTCATTTCATGTCTACAGGTCTTGGTATTCACCGGTTTAGAAGCGTATTTTCAAATGATTTGTCGAACAACGATAAAATAATAGGTGAATACTATAAAGCGTATTCCCGTAAGCATGATCAGGCTAAATATCAGAATAATCAATTTAACGTTTGGGTGCAAAAATGCTGTTCACGGGGTCGTTGATTGCAAAATGGAAAAATACTTAGTTGCAAAGATATTGTATTACATGCACACGTGTGTCTGAGTCAATAGACTGATGCAATGTAGCTACCGTTGCAGAAATCTGATATTTTTTAGAGTAGGGGGTGACACTCGTATGATGATGATGAAGCGTCGTCTTTTGAAATACGCCAGTTCAGATTCATCCGTAGCCGCGTCGTCTTCAATACTTGTTCTCCTCCTGTCTATGCATAGAAAACGTATAACATTACGGACGCGTATAGAAAAACTCTTACAAGACATTGACGCAATCAAAGTTTTAATTCAGTCGCGAGCAGACTTAAATTTGTGTACGCGTAAAATAAAAGTGCTTAAACTCCAAGATGGATCTATCAACGATCAACAAAGTGGGCAAACCCGAGGCATATTTACCGTTGAAAAAATTGCTGGAGCTGGAACTCAACAAAGAATATATCGTGACAAGAATGAAGACCTGTAGAACCAGGTGGGGTCAGCGTATTACCGTGGATCTTCAGAACGAATATACATTTTTCCTACCACCGAGATTTGTGGAGGCTTTCGCGAAGGATGATGAACTCTACCGACAGATGATTGCCTGCGCCAGTGAAAAACGATTACTTATGGTGTACTATGGCGAAAAGTACAATCATGTGGAGTTCAAGGAAGTCCCTGTATGAGCATCTCTAAGGTAATTAAAACATCAATGTTTTACAGCTAAATGACAACCACCGATCCATGGTGCTCAATTTTTAATACCAGACGAAACTTTTTTGATCTAGAAAGCCTAGGCACGGTGTGTTTCAATCATTTAATCCAGCTACCAGCGCCAGGATGTGTTGGATCCCTAACAGCAGCAACAGCGTCATCACTACAGCATACTGTTATATATATACACTGTTATATATATATATATATATATATATATATATATATATATATATAAATGTAAATAAAAATATGTAAAAATATTTCCAATAAAAAATTTTTTTTTAAAAAGTGGTGCGCTATGACGACACACTTCTCCTCCCCCCACTCCTACCCCTAACTATCACCTACGCTTTGCTGAGCGTAGGGAAGGAGTGGGGATAGGAGTGGGGGTCGCCATAGCGCACCGCTTACTACTATTACCGATTCCCCGGGCTGCACTTGCGGGTGTCTCAAGGCGCATTTTCGATTACAGGTTGGTGGACAAGAATGAGAACAAAAACATTATAAAGCAAAGCAAAAACCGAATAAATTAACTGAGTCACAAAAAGTCTCAGGTAGCGCAAAAACAATAAAATAATAATGAAATGGATGGAACTGATTATTTACAGGACGACCGTCAATTATCTGAAGGAAGGGAGCAACAAATAAATCTCGAGTCCTCAATTTTTTTTTTTTTTTTTTTTTTATGAAAGGAGTTGCGGAATCCGTTTACGGATGTCCCCCAGTTTTTACGCCGGGGGTGTCTGTGGGACTCACCAACCAACCGGTTGTAATACTCACTAAACCGCTCTCTCCTTACTGTCCTCCCCCCGACCAGGAACTATTTTCATATTACTTCTGGTGGGGGGTTCTGTCTGTGTACGTCCGTTCGTGATGTTGTCCGTGCTCTGTGTCGCGTTACGTTAGTCCGTCTGCTCCGTCAGGCGAGGCAGCCGTCCAGATTTTTTCGTCGCAGCATCGTCTCTGTGTAGGTGGCGACTAGTTGCCACCATTCTGTCGAGTGCAGCATCACCTAGACGATGTTGTCCGGGGTGATGTCTCCAACGGTTGTCTCGAGTTGCAGTCGCAGTCCAGTCCAGCGGTCGCACCCGAAAAAGGTGTGTTCCGCGTCGTCTCGTTCATGTCCGCAGTACTTACAGTCCGGCGTCCGTATTCATGAAATCATCCGGCGTTCATGTTATAAAGGTACCTTCGGAAATATCCGTGTCCTGTCAGGAGCTGGGTAACGTAGAAATTTACGTCACCAAACTTCCTTCCGATCCACGGCCTCAGGTCCTTTATAAGTCGTTTCGTCCAGTTACCCGTTCGTTCTTCCGTCGACCGGTCCTGCCAAGTCTGTATCGTCCTGTCGCGCTCCGCGACTGCCGCGTCCTGTCGTCCAATGTCAGCGCTTACCCCATAGATCCTCTTTCGCTCGAAGGCGAGGAGGTCAACGGGGATTACGCCGGCCACCACCAGAACCGCTTGTGCAGAGACGGTCCGGTAGGAGCAGGCGATTCTCAGCGCACTCTGTCTTTGTACTGTCGTCATTGCGTGGCAGTACTTTTTTGTCTTCAGGGCATCTGCCCAGATCTCCGCGCCGTATAGGAGTATCGAGTGGGCCGAGTCCTCAAATTAGTAATAACGCAATCGAAAATAATGAAAGGTAGCCGTTTACGCGCGAGAGTCAGAGATCGCAACGCGCGATATTCAATAGGTAGCGCACGATAGGTAGCATGAATGAAAGCAGATATTATGACGCAATATAACAGAAACCCAAAAGAAAAATACAATAACATACCGTGGTGGATATTCGGTCTACGACAAAGATAGTAAGGTAGCGTGAGTGAGGTAGCGTAAGCCGAACAACAAGCGTGGGATGTAAACACAGCGCCGGTCCGCGTGACCTTCGGCGAGCTACGCAGTGGCAAATGAATCGACGATACCGAGCCACGGGAATTAGCGTACGAAACGAAATATTCCCTCGTAATACTATAGTCCAGATAGGGAGCCAAACTAATCGATAATAATAATAATGAATAATAATACGGAAAGGTAGCGAATAATAAAGTTAAGGCAGCCGGAAATACAGAATTAAAATACAATGAATATCTCAAATTATTGATATCCACAGAAAACAAACTAAACCAAAATCGAAACAAGATATGTCAAGAGAGAAAAAAAAAGTAATGAATCGACCAGTTATTGGTCGAGAATCCTTTTTGCCCGGCACGTAGCCGGGTGACTGAAAGATTCGCCATTCGCGAATCTTCTCAATTCAATTAAACTAAAAATGACTAAATCATATCAAAACTAAAACTCAAAACTCTATCACGAGGCTGAATCAGACAGTCAAAGGACTTTCGACTCACAGAAGTAATAGGGAGGGCTGAGTCTCACCGGAATCTCCCTTGTCTCCTGGGTGGTAGCGTTGGTCGTTGGCTCAGTGGTCCGCACAACAGGAGTGATGCGAGGATCTTCTGCGTCGTCGATCGATGTACTTTTTCTCCCACTCCGCCAACTCGCCGGCTACCGCTCGCGCACGCGCTCAGATGTTCTTGCTCTTCTGGGATGTTTCGAAGTTGGAGTGGAGCACCGCGAGTTCTGCGCAAAGGCGCGCCATTCAAACGGGTTGTAGTATTTAGCGTACTCCACTGATGTTGCGTAGGCACGTGCCGTCGCTAAACTTGTTTCCGTCCAATCTCTTCAGGCAGCAAATTATTACTGGAACTTGGGTGTCTTCCCCTCGGATCCGGTGGCCACGTTGAGGAGTCCGGGGCCCCTCACGCCGGAAATCGTGGCCGCGATGCGTCAGCGATATTGGACCCACAATAAAAGGTGCAACACTGCAATTAAGCTCGTTCAACGCTGCTCCTAGACCCCTTCTTAGAGGGGCGCCGGGTTGGCCGGACCGCGACAGTCCCAATTCCAGGGGATGGTCCAGCGCCAGGCTGGGAAGTCATAAAGAGGCCGGTGGCACAGTAATATTTCGGCCCATTTTCCAGCGCGCTCCCTTGACATCCATAATCCACGGGCACGGTTGTTCGGTGCCCGCCTGCGACTCTGTTGCACAGAATCCAAGTACCCAAAACTGGAGCGTCGATGAAAATCACAAAGCAAAACATAAATCAAAAATATTCGACATCCCTCGATGTAGAAAGCTCATGGGAACGTTGTAGAGAGCAATAGGTAACGGCACGAGCGAGCGAAGAGTGCGTGGGCGATAGATAGCGGTTCGTAGGCGGAGGGACTGTCCCTCAGTGGTAGTTGACAGTTGGGTGAGACTCCGGTGACAGGAAACAAAATGATCGCCAGAATAGACAAGGATACGCAAATTTACGGAATTAAGAAAAATAATTAACTAATAAAACGTCAAAAATTCGAAAGGAAGGTAGCAATAACGGAAATATTGTAGAGAGCGAAAATAGAGAGCGACTTCTGTTGCCGACCAATCGATTGTAGAGCGAACGTGCACCGGCCCAAGTGTCGCAAGTCCGACACTCCTTGCCGTTTACACTTCGCGCAGGTAGCGTGGCAAAAAATCACGTCACAGCATCGAGGACTCTAAATGATGCTGAGGACAGATACGAAGCTACAAAAAAAGAGTTTTTGGCAATTGTTTACGCGCTAGAGAGTTTTCAGTCGTACATCTGAGGAAGGAAATTCACCTTAGTCACAGACAATAAACTTGGCTGAAAAGTTTGAAAAATCCGACCTCCCAATTGCGTCGTTGGTCCGATGTCCTAGATGGCTGCGACTACGAAATTGTATACAAAAAGGGCTCACAGAACACTAACGCCGATGCTGTCTCAAGGAATCCAATGGAAAACGAATTAACACCGGAAAAATCGGATACGTACGTTCTCAACGCGAAAAGACTTAAGAAAAGGAATCTGAATCAGAAACTTCGTCTTCAAACGAACCAGCGGACCATACGGTGGTGGTTACTATCGATTTATCATGCGGCGCCCAGAAACAAACAAAACAACCACGCAAAAGAGTAAAGCAGAAAGTAGAGAAGATCGACAATAGTCCAACATCAAACGCAAACGCCAACAAGGAAACGGTAACTCCGACCACTAAGCGCGAACACTCGTCCTCCGATACTTCGGACGAAATAGCGGAAACAACTAACGCACGAACTTGATTCTGAAGACGAAACTTTCGACCTTTGGGGGGACGGAGGAAATATCATTCGATATTCTTGTACTCTGGAACCACCCGCTGCTGAAACTGGGGAGGCAACAACCATCACCCCACCTGTAGACGGCACACCACCAACTACTAAACGACCCATGGCAACAAATTCGCCTGACATAAATGATATAACATCATTACTCGGAACCGGGGAAGTACCAACTTTGCCTTCCGATCACAGTACTACTGAAGTTCAGAAATCGGCGAGTCAAATTAACGAGCCTCCGCGTATCGAACCCAACAATCCATTCGAATCCTCATCAAGCGAAGGTAAAACAGAAACTATGGGTTCCAACTACGAACCTTCAGGCAACACAAACATTACCGATTCGGTAACTCAGTCAAATTCTTTATTGTCGCGAGCACCAGCACCAAATATCTGTTCAAGGGCTCGTTTTGTAACAAGAGAATACCCCTACACTGAAGACTCTGAAGATGACGTTTCAATAGGGGGGATTTGAACTTTACTAATAACCTTCAAATCGCACCCAACCTGCCGGAGGAACCAACTCCACCGGACGCTGTTCGTGTACAAATCGTGAATGAAGACATCACATCGCACGAGGTTTGTATTGCGTACCTCGACGCGCAAGATAAAACTATGACCGCTAACTCTGCAGCCCTCTTGATCGAAAAAGGTTGGATAGACTGGGAAAAAATTCGCCAAGAAAACGTCGATCAGGGCGAAGTCATCGTTTTTAAGAAACGAGGAAGATACTCTTTCGGTTTAATATACGAAAAATACTTTGCAAACGGAGTAAACCACGACTATTTCGTTGCTTGCCTCTCAATATAAAAAGAGTTACAAAAATTCGGAATCAATTCGCTTCGTCTCTCTCTCTCTCAACAACATCTGCCTCGATAATCGCGAACGAAGATTGATAATCAATTACCTACACGAATTTTTCGACGGAACGGACATGTCTATTGCAGTTTGCAACGGTTCTTTGATTGGACCGTCAGTGGAAATTCGTATAGACATAATCGAAGAAAACCATACTTCGGCAATAGGCGGGCATAAAGGAGTAACTAAGACCTTCCAACTAATCTCACAACGCTTCTATTGACGCAAAATGAAAACTGACATAGCACGCTACATTGAACGTTGTGACGATTGTCAACGACTGAAATTAGTACAAGTCAAACACCGTCTGCCCATGATTATCACGGATACGCCGACAGACTCTTTTGAAGATATCAGTTGATATTTATGGTCCCTTACCTCGAACTCGACTCGGGCACGAATATGTACTTACGATTCAAGACAATCTCACAAAATACTCTGTCGTGATTCCTTTACGCAGAACAACCTCCAAAGATGTAGCTTTAGCACTCGTAAATAAATATATTTTCATTTACGGTGCTCCAAAAACTATAATATAGATATAGATATTTATTTATTGCTTATAAAGAGAACAACAATAAGTCTCTTATAGCAAGGAGTTTACAACGGTTTTCAGTACATTCACAATTGGTATTCGTATTTGGTGATTTATAATTTAACATCTAATGCCTTATTTTTATACATTTAAAGAAAAAGCTCTAAGGAGTAGACACCGGCCAACCGTATTCGCGATTGTGCGCAGGATTTTAACCTCGTGGCTGTTCAGGAGGCTGATTAGCATTTCTTGTTGTTCTTCCTGTGTGCTAGGCACTGTGGCGACTCTCGGCCTGAGTGGCTGGTAGATCGGGCATTTGCAGATAAAATGCAGCATCGTTTCGGGTTCGCCCAAGTTACAGTTTTGACTATTTCCACGCTCGATTTTTTCTTAACAAAAATTTCCAGACCCCCGCTCGTGCGGCCGAGACTATGCTCTCTCAAGCCGTTCGCCCAAACACAGTCAACATTTTTTCAGCCACAATGGGCGAAAGTCAGGGTTCTTCGACAACCAGGTTTCGCACACGCAGATGATTTCCGAAGTCTCGACAGGCGCCCCATCCTCCAGGTTACTGAAGCCATGGACGTTCCAGAAGGAGATGGAACTGCCACAGCGTGCTTCTGTCAGTTTTTTGACCCATTAGCCTGGGTGCTAGTTCCCTCTCCGTGGTTGGAGTCCCTGGGTGGTGTAGGTCGATCCGATCTCTTCAGTTCGCCGTTTTTTTGGTTCCAGTAGTGTCTGATTCCGTCGATCTCGAGTCGTTGGTATCCGATTTTTACCCTGCGCCCCTCGGATTTAAGTTGCTTTGCACGATCGCGTAGTTCCTTTGCTGTTTGTCTTTCTTGGTACGTGAGGTCCCGGTCGATATAAATATCCTGCCCTTTCAACTTCTTTTTTTGTGCCAAAATCTCTTGTTTCGTGCCCCAGGAGTCGAGCTTAACAATAACTGCGGATTTTTTGTGCGTGGCAGGCAGCGATCTTATTTCGATTATTTTGTTCTCGACACCAAATTCATCTGCAAGAAATCGTTCGACTGTGATTTTGGCATTTGCTCTTGGCCCGGCAAGTCCTTTAATTACTATGTTATTTCTTTTCGTTTCTCTCTCCAGGGATTCCATGCGATTCATGAGTAGCTCGCCGCTCCCGTTACTGGCAGGATTCGGATGTTTGTTCTGTTCGGTCAGTTGCATTTCGACTGCCTGCACCCTCGTCGAGAGGGCTACATTTTTCGTATGCATGTTTTTTTCCAAGGTCCTGATTTGATTTTGCAGCTCCTGGTAGCCTCTTGCCGACTCTTTTTTGCTCCTTCTCAGTTCCTCCCTTAGTTCTGCGAAATTTGCATCGTGTTTCTCGGACGCCACGGTGAGTTGCTCCTTCATTTCCATGAATTGTTTCGAATTATCTTCCCTCATGCTGCGTATTTCGTTAATTATTTGGTCCATGATTAGTGCCGAGTTTGCTTCCTTTGCTGCCGTCAGTAAGTCAGTGCACAGAGGTCGGTCGCTCGCAGGGATGCTAGGTGTTTCCTCGCCCGCGTTAATTTTTTTTTTGTGGATTTTTCGCCTCGCAAGGGTCAGTCGGCGAGGATGAGCCTTCCCTGTCTACTCTCTTCCTTTTTACGTCCTGGGAGCTGGTCAGAAATGCCTTAATCGGGCTGCTCGTAGAGGATCCTTCTCGCTGCAGTTGCGCGCTGAGTGGTGGTCTGCCCCTCCCTCTCTTGACGATTGCTGGTACGGGGTACCTCTTTGGTCTTCGATTTATCGATCGAGGGCCTCGACATTGATTCGCTATCGTCACCCAGGTAGCGTTGCCGTGACTCTTCGCGTCTCGGGCCTTGACCTCTCCCCTCTCCGACGTAACGTCAAAATAATAGCACTGACTGAGCCGGGAATAAAGCCTTTTCTGTGTACTATACCACTCTGTCCATTTCCGTCTATTTATCCATCTTCTCCGCTGCACCAAACTATACTTTTCACTGGTCGGTTGTCTCTCTTTGGGCTTCACATATCGCAACTTTTCTCAACGCAAAGCTGCTCTCATTGGGACATGTCCGTCTTGCTCACGTGCTACGTCAAAACTCGCAAAAACTATAATATCCGACCGAGGCAGGAACTTCACAAGCGAGATCTTCAAAGAATTAGCGAAAATGTTTGAAATCAAACATTACCGCACCACAGCTTACCATCCTCAATCCAATGGCTCTTTAGAACGAAGCTATCATGTATTAACGGAATATTTGAAACAATTCGTCAACAAACACCGCGAGTGGGATAGTTCGATCCCTTCCGCAATGTTCTCATACAATGTGAGTATACACGAAGGAACTAAATACTCGCCTTTCGAATTAGTATTCGGAAAAGTAGCGCGATTGCCTTCCCAATTCGATCGCAAATACGAAGACGATAGACTCGACGAATTCTACCAAGAGTTAACGGAAAAATTAAGGAAATCAAGAGAATCAGCAGTCGCCAACTTAATAGCTGGTAAAGATCGATCTAAGAAATATTATGATAGGAAAGTAAAACCTCACTCCTACCAAACGGGTGACGAAGTGTACCTGCTTAGAGAACCGAAAGCGGGTAAATTCGACGATGAATACACTGATCCGTACAGTGTCCACGAAATTCTAGAAAGGAACAATATCGTTTTGTGTATAGGGGATGGAAAATTAAAAACTGTACATGTAGATAAAGTTGAGCGCGCGTATTCTTAAACGGTTACTCTAAAGAACGCAACACCGTCATAACTACAATTAAAACAGTCTAATTACAACATAAGGTAGCTATGCTAGTACGCCGGAGTCAGAAACATCAGTGTCTAAATGACAGCAAAAGTTTACCTCACATCGAATTTTAAATACGGCAATAATAAGAGGAAAAATAATCAAGAATTATAAGAAACGTAATAATTAGACTCACATTATTACTTGCCAACAAATTATTGTTTAGCACGATTCTGATTTAATTTTATTGTTAGGTTAGAAAATGTTATCTGGCCCAAAATCATGCACTTTGATGTTAGGTCCTCCAAAGGTTGTCACGTAACCATAGGTTTTTTGCTACTGGAAAACAAATTTTCATCTCTTGTACCCCTGACCTAAAAATATATATATTAATTTTCAATTTAAAGATCAGTTTTGCTACTTCGCCACAAACACTATGTTTATTCATTCAAACTCTATCTATTCATTCATATTCCCTGTAACATACTTGCAGAGCCCAGAAGATTAAAATCAAAATTCTTTTTTTTCTCCCTCTCGACTCGCCCCACTCGTAGACCTCAATCGTGTAATCGGACGCTGGTCGACACCGATTGAGGAGGGGAGGGAACTCGTCCTAACATTTATTACAAAAGTAGAAACTGGAGAAAGAGTTCTTGGCATTCCTGTGTTTCGGATACGCGAATACAGGAATATATACAATTTTCGTATGTATAAGGCAATAAAATAATAATAACAACAAAAAGAAAAAAAAGAAAAAAAACGTTTAAAAACTTGAGCTCCATTCATCTCCTCTCTAAAAAATAAGGGAAGGAAAATAAATAAATACTCGAAGAAAACAATTCCTTTTTGGCGTATTTTCTTTATTTTCCTTTTTTCTTTTTTTTACGGATTCCCCAGAAGGGAGAAATCACGTATCGCCCATTTATTTCAAAGAAAGCAAGTCTCAACTACACTAGAAATAGAAAGAGAAGCCCTCTTCACTATCATCGTCGAAACCGTCCATGGTATCATTATATATAGGGACTCCATCCTCCCCCATTTGTACATCCTCATCCTCATCCTCAGAATCGCTCATGCCAGCGAGCCGTTTTTTTCGTGCCTGCAGGAATCCATTTTCCTCCTAAACACAAGAAAAGATATTAAATTAATAAAGTGCACAAAAGTTTCTTATATCGTAAATGCCCGAACTTTGAGCAGAATAATAAATATGAATCAACTCACCTAATACGGCACCTTGCAAAAACATTTTCCCGGATAACAGCAAACGAGGCGCCTCGAACATGGCTCTTATGCCGTAATCAGAGCTTGAGCTCCTGCTCCCGCAGCCTTCTCTCCTCAGCGGCTCTCACACGCTGCGCCCGCACGGTACACTGCAGCCACATTCTTAACTGCATCTGAAATAAAACAAATAAAATTTTAATACATGCATATCCATATATATTTTACAAAGAATGGAAAGGAATAAGCAAAAGAATCAATACTATCAACCCGCTTTTCGCTTCACAAAGAAAGAGAATAAATTAAAATTCGAAAAACACCTTAATATTAATGAATTGAGTGACTGAATAACGAATTTTACTGTCGTCTCCTTACAAAGGGGGACAATTAATGTTATATACAAAAAAAAGGGGAGAAAAATCAACTTTAGCCGGGTTTATCCTTGCACACTCTTGACAATTTTTTTAAATAGGCAATAATAATTGAGACTATTCAATACTGCAATAAACACTCACCGTTAATTCTTTGTATCTTTGCTTTACCACGACCATCGCTGTTGCCTACAACTGTCTTCTTCGATGAATAAAGCACAAATAATGCTGCGTCGAGGTCCGGCTCTAACGAGAGAGCATCGCGCGACTTCGAATTAAACACCGCGATAACACACTTTGTCTTCAACACTAGCACTATTATCTAAAAAAAAAACTGCTCACTTGCAGGTTGGGATCCAAGAATGAAGAATTTACCATTACTCCTTTCGACAAAAACCCAGGAATATACTCTGACCGCTGGGGCTGATTAAGACCTTATCGAACGTCATGGAATCTTATCACGCATGTTGACCTCGGCAAATTCCTGTCAAAAAAATACGATCTCACGCGACGATGGTCCAACCTCAAGGAAGAATGTAACATCTTCAAAGGAAAATGCCGCATCTCAAATATGCTCTCCAATATGCAAGACACGCTTGAATTCATCAGAAAAGATCAACAAGACATCGAGGACCTAGTTTACGAATATAACAACACTTTATCGCATAGAAAGAAACGCGCACCTCTCGAGTTCATCGGCCCAATCAGCCGTACTCTTTTTAGCACACTCGATGCGAGCGACGCAGAGATTTACAGCAACAAAATAGAAGAATTAGAAAACGATACTATATCAATTATAGAATTAATACCGAACCAATCACACATTATCAAATCGCAATTTAATGAACAACGAAGACGTGTTGATAATTTGTCTAAAACGTTTACAAACAAAATAAACAATATTTCGCGGATTATATCTACGCTGAACCACGAAATAATAACGCTCGCAATCCTGAAGTCGATGACCGACGCCGCCGCGACTGTCGAACTCACTATCGCAGAATACGAATTCGACACTGCAATCCTAACTGATGCTATCCTTTTCGCTAAACAAGGCCAGCTACATCCCAGATTAATGTCGCCATCGCAAATATTACAAGGAGCGAGGGCTATCCAACAAGAAAGGCCGAATTCTGAATTTCCGTTTCCATTGAAGATCGAATCCATACCAGAATTAGTGAAACTCTTCGATATTAAAATATATCACCTAAAAGGAAAACTCATCCACATTATATCTGTACCTCTGCTGGCTCTCGAATCTTACACCGTATACAGAAATATCCCTATACCAATACTCCAGTACTCAACTTTTCAAGAATCTAACTTCGCGTTCATCAAACCGGCCTCAGAATTTACTGCCATCGCCGACAATCTGGAAACATATTTTCGATTAAGCAACGAAGACTTGCGCCAATGTACAAGCTCTGGAGAACGCTTTATATGCAACCACGTAAATGTCTTGTATCGAGTAATGTTCACAGCGATTACGTAGTCGAAATTCTCACAGAACCTCGTTTCAAAACTCTCGCTTCATGCGATATACGTATTGTGAGGAATTTTCCCGCAAGGGGAGAAACCTGCACTGCAAACTACTCGTTACTCGTCACTATCCAGCGTAAAACAAAAGAACTTAACCTCCCAGAACAACACGTAACACGCCTAGCGAGAGACTGTAGATCGGGAGGTAGCAAACCTACAAAGCAGTTAACCAATATCAGGTAGCTTGATCCCGGAAGATAGCTCTAACGAGGTAGCGAGGTAACTGTGTGAGATCGGGTACGTGTCATGCGGAGGAGGGCAAAATCAGGTAGCGCATCCTACATAAGAGAGCAAGGTATCAAGTAGCTAAATATCCTTCGGGAGCTGAGATCATGTAGCATATTGTTTAGACGGGAATGAAAAATCAGGTGGCAGAATAACCACAAGAGAACTGAGATCAGGTAGCTAAATAACCGCAAGAGAGCTAAGATCAGGTAGCTAAATCATCGCAAGGGAGCTCAGATCAGGTAGCTAAATAATCGCAAGGGAGCTCACATCAGGTAGCTAAACAATCACCAGAGAGCTAAGATCAGGTAGCTGAATAATCGCAAGGGAGCTGAGATCAGGTAGCTAAATAACCGCAAGAGAGCTAAGATCAGGTAGCTAAATAATCGCAAGGGAGCTCATATCAGGTAGCTAAATAATCGCCAGAGAGCTAAGATCAGGTAGCTAAATAACCGCACGAGAGCTAAGATCAGGTAGCTGAATAACCGCAAGAGAGCTGAGATCAGGTAGCCAAATAACTGGAAGAGAGCTGAGATCCGGTAGCTGAATAAAATAGAGACGTTCGTAAATCACTAACTAAAGGAGTTGGACGCCAGGTACAAAGTACCGCCGGCTCATGGCCGACTTAAATTTTCCCCGAGTATAGTGAGTTACCTAATGCTGGATAATGAGAGAACAAGATAAAACAGCGAAAGACCGCGGCTAACACTAGCTCATTGAGCAGGGCTATGGTAGAGGGGCTGGTTCAATGAAATAAGTGACAACAACGCGAAGCTTCAGGAATCTTGGGTATTTATTACCAATTCCTGGGCAGCACTCGAATGTGACTCGAGGCGCTATATGGTTCGAACTGTGGTTATAATACGTGAGACAAAGCAATATAACAAAAATAATACAATGTTAGAATACGAATTCGCGAAAGAAATACTAAAGTGTTCTAAAGCGTAGTCGGAACGTTATCAGTGGGGAGAGACAGATAAAGTTCCCAAAAGATAACTCAAAGATAATTAAGATAGTCAATATTAATGGAAGGTGGCCTCTAATTAAATAAGGTAGCGAAACGCAACACTAAGTCCGTAAGGTAAATCAGGTAACACAATGGATTGCAGGTAGCTAAACTAAATAACACAATTAAAATAATTAGGGTAAAATGTTAAAGCATGAAAAGTAATTAAATACAATAATAATAATGAGACCGCAAGTTATCAGAGGAGAGAGCAAAACAAGTTCCAAACAGGTAGCCAAATTTAAATCATATCGCCTAACAAATATTCGGGATCCACAATTGTTCGTAATAAATGCCGAACAGCTAACCAGAGAGAGCGTAATATACTCGAGGTAGCCAAACTTAAATTCATTCATAATAATATTTTAATTTCTTAACGGGATAGAAAGGAAGCAAATACAAAAGAAAGGTAGCTTAGTAACGACCGAGATGTAAACATCTCGGCGGACTCGCGGTGACCGCTGGCCTAAGACGCTCCGGCAGAGGAGCGTGAACGTAAACATCGCATACAAAGGGAGCTTATAATTCTCATCGTAATAAATTCCTGCGTAAGGTCCAATATCCTAGTCAGTGCTATTCACCGTTTACATTTCGAATTTCGAAGTCTCAAAATACTAATAAATTTTCAACATTAAGCGAATAATACCGTTCGTTAAGAGAGCTAGAATAATATTAAATCGACCGAAGCTAATGGGGAATTCTTTAATCTCGGTCAACTGAGTGGCATCTCTCATTACTTCATAAATCTAACTCAACAAATTCCCAAAATTGTAACTTAACAAATTCTCAAAATCGATAATTAATTAACAAGGTAGCCAATTGAAGAATTTCCCATCTAACAAAATGAAGGGAGGGCTGAGTCTCACCGGTCTTCCGTAGTCCTCGTAGCGATGGTGTCCAGGGCGAAGCGGCGTACGTCCGGCTCGGCAGCGGTAACACGGAAGAGTGACGGAATCTTCGCGTGCTCTCGATCGATGGCGTTTCCCCCACTCCGTCTAGTCACCGTCGATCGCCTTCGCAGGCGCTCGAAGTTTATTCGCTCGCGCGAATTAGGTGAATTGGCTTCCTCTCCACTAGTGGCGCATTTGTTGACTCGCTCAATAAGTTGGCGCGCTATTCAAACGTGAATGCGGTCTTAATAAGGTTGCAGTTGGAGGTAGCGTGCTCTTACTCGCGTTTCCTTCGCAGTCTCTTTTTGCAGCAATTTTTGCTCTGCTTCTTGAATGCTTTCCCCTCGGATCCGGTGTCGTTGTCGAAAGAGTGCGGGGTTCCTCACGCGGGAAATCGTGGCCAGCGATGCGTCGGCGTTTGAACCCACAACTATGGTGCAACACTGCAATTAAACCCCTTCTTCAACGATCCTAGACCCTTTCTTATTGGGGCGCCGGGTTGTCCGGTCCGCGACGTTTCAAGTTGCAGTGGGATGGTCCAGCTCCAGGCTGGTAAGTCTTGAGGAAGGCGGGTGGCTCAGTAGTATTTCGGCCCATTTTCCGGCGCACTTCCAAGGCATCCAAGCTCCACGGACACAGATGTTTGGTGTCCGTCTGCAGCACTGTATATCAGGCAGAAAATCCAAGAACTGCGATTTCTGAGCGTCCAAACGTAACAATAACACATCTCTAATAACTCAGTCTCCTTTGATGACAAAAGGTAGCGAAACGGTAGCATATCGAGCAGAGCACTTCAAGTGGTGAGGGCACTTTACGATGAAGATTTATGGTTCCTAGATGGAGGAGCTCCCTCGGTGGGTGTTGATTGGTGAGGTGAGACTCCGTCGTACGTGGAACATTGCGGTTGAAAGGTAGCGAACTTAATACCTAATATCCCTTGATCTCGGATAATCGCCACGAGATACCGCAAAGCGGATAATATATTGCAGATCATAATCAACTTAAAGTTAGCAACGCTCCTCCGAATTTTGAAGAGTTGGACATCTACGAATTACCAAAGAAGATCGGGTGTTCGGGAATTGATCTCGGTCTGCCGGAGGTCTCTGAGCGGACGCACACCGCTCCATAGTGTCGTAAATCCGACACTCCTCGCCGCTTACACTCTGCACAGGTGGCGAGGCAAAATGTCACGTCACAGTATAAAAAATAGTGCTCGCACGTATTGGTCTCGGATTCATACACGTAACCAATGGATTTTTTCTTGCGCGAAACCCGAAACCTTACGTATAAAATGCCAAAAATCCGAGTCTCACACGTCACTACAATCAACGGAACTGGCATTCTCCACCTGCAACCTCGTTGCGATGAAATCTCCAGTATCGATTTATCAGATTTCGCTCCACGAACACCATTAAATATCTCAATTATCTATGCCGCTGCCATTAATTCTACCGATTTTGCAAACATAACCGATATGTTAACCAGTCTCGATTTACCTACAGCCCTCGACCCGAACAATACCCAAGATCCTCATATTGTCGACGGCGGAGTGAAACTCCAGGCCATCATTAATCGAGCCCAAAATCTGTTAAAGCACAAAAGGACTCAACGAAGAATTCATCACCTCGAGACAATGGG
This sequence comes from Tromatobia lineatoria, assembly GCA_949699805.1. NCBI lineage: Eukaryota > Metazoa > Arthropoda > Insecta > Hymenoptera > Ichneumonidae > Tromatobia > Tromatobia lineatoria. The sequence goes on from OX453048.1 coordinate 5,606,964, forward strand.
GACTTATTCCATTATCAGCATTGGAAGTCTGATATTATTTCTGGGTCTGGCCTGGAAATTTTCATTATTTTCAAAACTCGGACTCATTACCCGGACTCATTGCTGTGTCAGAGAAATCGACGCCACGCGACAAACGCCGAGCAGCCTAAGCGACCAGAAATCGAAATAGTGGAATTGACCGAAGCTCCACCCACACATACGACGGCCATCGAGGACGATGCAACAAGAGATGCCCAGACTTATCGTCCGCATAGAGCGATAAGCTACGTTCCTGCTGCTCTAGACGAACACCAACACGCCGCATACCTTCCAACTGCAACTACACATCGTGGCACGCGCTACCCACGGATGACGTACACTCAACGTCTAAACATCACGGCATTTTAAGTATAGCCTCTTTGACTTATTCTCCCCTGGACGAAAGGTAAACAAACAATGTATTATTTACAAATCATCTCGTACCTTATCTAATATATCTTAATCTAATTCGTAAGGTTAATTTCCTTCATTTAATAAGTGCATCCGGTGCAGACTGTTAATCGCGCCGGATGCCGGATCATATTTTTCGACAATTCATATCCGCTCGCGTTAACACGAGCACCCGAATAGCCTTCAAACACCTTTTTCCGCATTCATGCAGTTTCGCTGGCTGCTCATGCAGTGCGTAGTCAGCCTCTTTGGGCCGCCTCAAGGACCCCCTCGACCCCACTTCTTTCTTCTTTCTCCCTATCTTATTCATTTATTCCAGTCAGTCTTAATTCCGTTTCTGTTCGAATCACATTTTCTAATTGTCACACTTAGTCAATTATCATTAAATATCGAATTCTATAATTTTATACTATAATTTTATACTTTTTAAGTAATTCTTTTTATCGGGTGTTGAATAATTGAGATAGTTGGAAATATTTAATTTTCATCTATTGGGATCGTAATGTATGCCTTTCTAGTGTTTTAATTTCTGAATAAAGTTTATGATAATTCGAAATCTTTGTTTCTACAATTAATCGGACAAGACCCCATATCTTATTATCTTTAGCTATAATATACGTATCCTACTGGACGTAACAATTTCCCATATAGTTGACCCAAAAATTATCAATTAAAATCGAGTACACCGCTTAACCCATATACAATATATAGGTCAGCTAGACGCGCACATATAGTATCAAGATTGAGACCAAGAGCATAATACATTTGGATGTCATAATTATACCAACTCTTATTGTGTAAATTTTTGCATCTTTGGAAAACCAAATAGAAATCAGCAACCAATTTCTACTTAAATCTTGCCAATCGAGAATGTCGCAACCGTTACGCGGCGACGAGGCACCCGCTCAGTGTGCAACGTCAGCGGCGCTCCGGCAAGTATCTGTCTAACCGTCGTTGGACATGACGAGCAAAAAATCAACGAACACTTGCGAGCTAAATAATCAATATTAGAAGAAATTCAATTTATGGTTTATTTTATTGTTATCTGAACCACGGAATATATTTTATGATTATTAATCTCAAAAAACGATGCGAATCGAAATTAGAAGTATGAATGATTGAATCTCATGTATGTGGAAGATGAGGTGATGTGTTTATCGAATTGATAAATATTCATCAAATGAAAGGATTGTTCATAATGAAATTAATCATCTCTGTAAATAAATACTCATGAAACGATTTATGGTAATAAAATTATTTGTTATGCAAATGAGGAATGCTAATGGAATGATATTATTATAATGGAATGATGATATGATGGATAAAAATCATGAATAAAATCGCTGTAATTATACACAACATGTTCGAATCCTAAAATATTATTCACAACAAATATCTTTTTGTTCTCTCGTGCCAAGGATGCCTATTTTTAGAAAAAACACATTCAACCTGAATCTTGTGGTTATTATGTAAAAATCATTACAACACTCATTATTGCTCATCATTGGTGGGTTGAGAATAAATTAAAACTTATCTTATACAAGAATAATCACAATAAGAATACAAAGAAACTATTACGCCGCGTAAGATCCATACGTCTCCTTCCAAGATAATATGTGTGTATATATTACATCGGGGAAAATTCTTTTCTATGTAGGATTTTACTCATGAAGAATTTTACGCGTGTAAAATATCTCATCGGTGGTGAATGAGTTCGCTGTTTGGTTAAGCCATGTACGAAATTGTGCATGTCGGATCTTACTCCTCCAGAATAGTACGCGTAGAGGATTCTACATCAGAGCCAAATTCGTTCGCTGCATTATTTATTTATGTAGAATATTGCGCATGTTAGATTTGAACTCAAGTACAATATTACGAGTGTAGGATTTCACTTTTGCAGAATGTTACGAGTGAAGGATTTCATATCGGAACCAGGTTCGTTCGATGAATGAATTGTTAATGTCAAAGTATTGCGCATGTAGGATTCTACTGCTGTAGCATATTCGTGTGAATGCTTTCACATAGATACCAATTTGATTCGCTGTATGATTAATTCATGTTGGATATTACGCACGTAGGATGTTACTTTCGTAGAATATTACGTGTGTAGGATCGTACATCGGAGGTGAATTCGTTCACTCTGTGGTTTATTCATGTAGAATATTGCAAATGTACGATTTTACTCCTGTAGACTTTGACGCGGGTAGGATTTTATATTGAAGTGAATTCGTTCAATGTATAAGTCATTTACGTAGAATATTATGCTTGTAGGGTCTCACGGTTGTCGAATTTCACGTGTGTAGGATTTTACATTATTTTGATTTTAAGGAAATTAGTTCGATGTAGGATATTTTGATTGTATAATTTTACATTTGTGGCGCTTCATGGCGTTACATTTAGTGATACCACAAAAGCTCGAGTTAATAATATGCTTATATTATTAACTCGAGCTTTTGTGCAAAAGAAGGTTCTATATTGCATATGACTATTTGCCCTTGTTGTTGCTTATGGCTGTTTGCCGCTTGTCTCGGCATTGGAAATTTTTGAAAACATTCAAAATGCTATAGAATTAAAATTTCTTTATTTATTTCGTAAGAAAATGCAACAGTCATGTACGGACTAGTCGTTCACTTGTATGGCAAATTTTCGCTCAATAAACGGTTCATGAGTTATAGGTGATTCGAATTTTGGGGGTTTTCCCCAGACGGTGACACATACACGAATACACACATGCACCCACACATACGAAATTTTTGTTACTAAATCACTTTTCTCGGTGCTTCAGATCATTCTGCGTGTCCTGACTCCTGCCAGGACACGCAGGTATACCTTTCTAGGTATGAAAATAATGTGATATGCTTTCTCTACAAGGAACACAGTTTCAAATTTCGGTAAACTTCCATTATAATCGACTTGTCCTATGCTATAAAAAAATATTTCTCCGGAAACTGACGCCCTGGTGCTTCGAGGACTGACGCTTTCGGGGGCTGACGCTTTCAGAAGCTGACGTTTTCGGCGGCTGACGGTTTCGGAGGCTGCCGTTTTCGGGGGCTGACGCTTTCGAAACTTGGCATTTTCGCATTTGAGGGCTATGGAAATAAATTTACAATCGAACAAACGATAAAGTACACATACTTATGGAATTTTTTCTAAACATTATATCTGAAGAAAAATATGCGTACATCTTACCAAGCACATTCGAAGTGGTTACTTAAAATAGGCGATGGTTCCATAGAGCGAGTACATATTCCGGAAAACGAGAAATCAGACGCTGTATGCAAAGGTATTTATGGGACAACGAATGGTTCGGAGAAAAATTTGTCAAATAAAGCAATTTTAGCGTGTCGCAATGACGATGTTAATTGCTTAAATGGACAAATACTTTTAAAAATCGAAAGTTTGCAACATGTTTATAACAGTACCAACACAACAACACATAAAGGCGTAGATCAGACTGATAACGACATTCAATTACAGTACCGTATTGAATATTTGAATTCCATTATACTATCCGGTTTTCCAAGTTACAAGTTAAAATTGAAAACTGGGGCAATTCTGATGTTCTTAAGAAATCTGAGTACAAGGAACGGATTATGTAACGGAACTTGAATAAAAATTCGTAAATTATTTAAAAATAATATTGAAGCCGAAATTATAACAGGTGAGCACAGGAGATATCGTATATCCACGAATAAAGCTGCAAACCAGTGTACATGATAAACTCCCATTCATCTTACATCGCCGCCGATTTCGAATTACACTATCTTTGCAATGACGATTAATAAATTGCAAGGACAAACGTTTAATAACATAGGATTATTTATTAACAAACCGCTATGTCATGGACAACTTTATGTGGCATTATCAAGATTTACCTCTTCAGATTGTATTAAAATACAAAACAAACTTAACAAATACAAACGAAATTGACAATATCGTATAGAGAGAAATATATAAATATAAACACGTACTTGACATGTACAAAAAAAAACATCAAATATGTGTGTGAAAACATGCTCAATATTTTTCCCCATATTTTATGGTAATATGTTGTAACCGGGAAATTACTCGCCGGCACCTTCGTCCAATTTTCCGCGACAGTCTTCCAGGGCGCCAGCTGCCACAAGACGGCCCTACTTAAATATCCACCGATTTTATTCGGCTGCTAGTTAATTCCGACAGCGCAGAAAAAATGACGGGCACTAGCCACTAGCTCAGAATCTTGAACGGTAGAGAGGCGGGGCCGACTCGCCAACACAAATAGAGAAATTAACTCAGTAATTAAATTGAATATAATAAAGGAAAGTTTATTCATTTTAAAAGAAAATTGGTTGTTGGACATAAATTCGGGAATGAAAATGAAGTTAGAATAAATAAGAAAAATGGTATACAAAGTGGATTAACGTTACGTTAAATACGACAACTAATTTCCTGTCCTCTTGGTCTCGAAAACGTCTATGAATTTCTCAATTACGGAGACCAAACGCAAAATTATTACTATTAAACAGATCGAATAATGGAAAATCAGCGAACTTGCTGAACAATGATTTGGCCGATTTGTCGACAGCTAAGGTCGAGCAGCGCGCAGATCGTCTCATCGCTTCCTAATGCGACGTAACTTAAACTAAGAATTAACTAACAGAAAAGAAGCTGAAAAATACTCTCGATCGCGCCCTTGAAACTAAAGCATCGGCTGAGAGTTAATAATACAGTCGTTTTGCTCACGTGGGAACAATCTCCCAATACGACAGCGCGGAATACGATCGAGAGGCCGCTGTCTAATGCTAAAGTAACATAAGCTAGTAATTAAATGACGAAAAAGAAGCTGAAAAGGAGTCTCAATCGAGCCCTTCAAACTAAAGCATCGGCTGAGAATTAATACTACAGTCGTTCCGTTCACGTGGGACCAATCTCCCAGTACGACAGCGCGAAATACGATCGAGAGGCCACTCACTAACTACCTCACTGAAGAACTGACCATTTTCTCGAAACCCGGCTTAGGATGGCAATACTAAAACGCTGCTATTCTCAGCCTGCGGCTGGATCCGGCACGACAGCACGATAATCTCGAGAAAACTAACTACCTGATTTTCCTAACGAATTGTCTCAATTACACACGAACGCAGAGGAAGAGGAATAAATAAATAAAGAAAAGATACAGAAATAGACGATATAGAAAACAGACAATAGACGTAGGAGTAGACAATAGACCTAGACAATAGAAATAGACCTAAAAGTAGATAATAGACCTAAAGTAGAGAATAGACCCTTCGCGACAGCCTCCTCTCTTCCAGGGTCTACACTAACGAGTAACTCACTCAAGAAATAATTAATACTTAATAATTTTTACAACAACTCACAGTCTCCGGATCTGACAAATCTGAACCCCGGGATACGGGTACTCACTGCCCTCACTGGCACTAGTCCTCGCGTTGATACTCCAAAGATCCTCTCCGGTGGGTCCGGCAGCTGATTGTGACGAAAACGAAGTCACCAAATTCTAATAGCACAAGATACGTCCGCAGTCGATCGATGCGAATCGCGAAGAGCGATGATGATCCTTCGCTTTACGAAAACTGGAGCGAATGATCCGCACTTCTAGTCCTTGATCGCCGAAAATCTACGACGCGTGCCGATCGATTTCCTTACTTCTTAATTTCTGCATCTTCGCTGCTCCTCAACCCGCTGTCTCTGATCCGAAAAGTGTTGTCGAATTCTCCACACCCAACAGCGAAAGGAACTTTTCAAATGCTTAATGTTGTTATTGATTTTCAATTACTAGAAGTAGGCGTGATTAATTTCGCATCCTTATTTAATCCGCGGGGTGTCCTAGAAGTTTCCGACAACGTTACATGGCCCCGCCTCAGCCTGCGGTGCACTGAATCCCGTGAACCGGCCAACGCCGCTCGAATGCACAACTCGTGGGCATCTCGGGTGGTGGAGGTGCCGCTTCATGGCTTGAGAACGCCGAGAGGTAGATGTCCATTGATAGGGTAACGTCCATGAGCTCCAACGGAGTCCAGGGGCTGCTCCGGGCCTTTTAAAAATTGTCCCACCAAGCGATCGGTACCTCATCTTTTCTTAAAGTTGGCTGTTGAAATATTGGATGTCCGATGCTCTGATCGGGCCGAGCGGGCACGACGGTGAAGTTTCAGCCGCCCATGCTCCTCTGCCTCAAGTTTGTGGAAAATCGTCGGCGAGGTGGACGATCTCGCCGAGAAATCCAACCTCCACTTGGCGTCCACTCCACATGAAGGTAGCGAAATAAATAAATCACCCCTTGGGTTCCTCATTTCCTCAGGGTTAAGGCATGTCCTTGGGACCAAGATGGCCTGACGACAGCGGATGAAGATCACAGCCTCAAAATACTAAAGTCCACCGGTGGTCGCGTTCTTGAAGGGGCCAGTGAGGGGCCGGAGTTTACAAAATTATTCTTATCTTATTCTAGGAAAAACTACATTAAAACTCGCATCATTTTCTTAACCTAATTTTAAACCTAATTTTTGCCCTCGAGAGAACTCGACAGCGGACACTGTGCAAAATTATACCTTTAACCCTTTGAAGCATAGTGACATACTGGTATGTCACCTACTTCAACTCTGTTTTTCTTCAATAAAAAATTTTTTTAGCGTATAACGACGAATGTAAATGTATATTTAGGATGTTAGAAGACCAATTGCTACTACAATATGACTATTAAGGGTTTATGTTTCACTAAGTGGATGTTAATAATTACTATAGTACAAAAAAACACGTTTTTTAGATAATAAATGTAATTATAGTTAATCCGCCAGGTAAACAATGAACAAAAAATGAGTTCAGAGATGTTTTTTCGGTCGCTGATTACGAATTCAAGCTCAAAATCCAAAAATTCAAAATGGCGGATCCAATATGGCGGACCAAAATGCTCAAAGTAGCTTGATAAAGATGAAACTCAGTATGCGGGGGTCTTTTGGGTCGCTGATTACGAATCTGAACTAAAAATCCAGAAATAAAAAATGGCGGATGCAATATGACAAACGAAAACCGGAGATTTTACTGGAATTACTAGAACATCGGAGATGCTCAATATGTTTTCATCTGTGCAATTTTTTGACCCGTTGGCGTTTTACACTGCGCAAGCATGAAAACAGAATAAACTACGTAGCCGTAAGTATCTGATAATACGATAGCCACTACGCGATGTAAACGGTTATTCGGCTGGACTGCATGCAACTTAATCAGCTATCACAAAAAATCCAGAGTACTGAGTTACATTCAAATCATAATACTACCTTTATTTTGGTTCAATACTTCTAATGCCTGTATCTCGAATTCAGTTTTGTAATGTGTGACGTCTAATCGCTCGAAGTAATGACTTTTGTTCAAGTCAAGTAACTTCTTGCACGTTGGGACGCCATACTAGAACGTTTTTAATTTATATATTTTGACTGGCTTCAAAATTAGCGACGTCAATAACCCTGAAGCACCGAGTTTCCTCTACATCAAGACAATTTTATGTTTCAGTCCACCGAATTGAATCTGGCATTCGTTATTTTCAAATTATAAGCTCAGATTAGTATCAGTGACCAAGCCATTATCCTATATTGGAACTGCCATTTTTATTGTTCAATTTTAAACTGAGATTCGTTTTCAACGACTCAAAAAGCCCCTGCATACCGAGTTTCATCTTCATCAAGCTACTTTGTGCATTTTGGTCCGCCATATTGGATCCGCCATTTTTAATTTCTGAATTTTGAGTTCAGATTCGTAATCAGCGACCCAAAAAACCAGGGCCTACCGAGTTAAATCTTCATCAAGCTACTTTGCTACTTTGTGCATTTTGCTCCGCCATATTGGATCCGCTACATTGAATTTTGAGCCCAGATTCGTATTCAGCGATACCATAAACCCCCGAATACGGAGTTTCATCTCCATCAAGCTACATTAAGCATTTTGGTCCGCCATATTGGATCTGCCATTTTGAATTTCTGGATTTTGAGCTCAGATTCGTATTCAGCAATGCAATAAACCCCCGAATACTGAGTTTCATCTTCATCAAGCTACTTTGAGCATTTTGGTCCGCCATATTGGTTCCGCAATTTTGAATTTCTGGATTTTGAGCTCAGAGTCGTAGTCAGCGACCCAAAAAACCCCTGCATACCGAGTTCCAGCTTCATCAAGCTGCTTTGTGCATTTGGGTCCGCCATATTGGATCCGCGATATTGAATTTCTATATTTTGAGCTCAGATTCGTAGTCAGCGACCCAAAAAACCCCTGCATACCGAGTTTCATCTTCATCAAGCTACTTTGTTCATTTTGGTCCGCCATATTGGATCCGCCATATTGAATTTCCGGATTTTGAGCTCGGATTCGTAATCAGCGACCCAAAAAACCCCCGGACCCCAAATTTAAAGTAGATCTTATGTCAGGAAAAATGTATGCTTCAAAGGGTTAAGGCTTTCGACAGCAGCAGTAATGGGGTGTGCAGAAAAACACCACGTTACAATGTATAGTATTGATTTTATGGTAATTAACGTCATGTCGATTCTATCTGGGTCACATCCTTCATTCATCCGCCGAAGGATTTACTTCCCAAATACGAATCAACTGTCACTGTTGCCAAAATGATGTTACTGGATACAGTCTCATACGAGACTGGAATGAAGAAAACTTGGTAAATTTATTCAGAAACTTGTATACTACCAACCGAGAGCTAACAACCTTGATGGTATAGGTACGATCGCATTGATAATTGCCATCCAATATCGTGTAAAATAAGCGGCCCAATATCTATTCACAATAAACCATCGACGGTGTGGAATTTAAAAAATGCCCATTCCCCTGCCGCCATGTTCTCCATTCCTCCGTGCCCCTGCTTCCATTCCCAAAACTCCAATTTTGCTTCATTCCCCTACTATTCCTGGACACAAGAATGACGGACACAGTCATTTCAAGACGAACTTCTGAGCGATGAAAAAATCGAGAAAGTATTCTCGATTTTTTCAATATTCGATCTATGACATTTTTTGAATTTTAATTTATTTTCTTTGAATTCACACGTTCACGATATTATTTTAAAAAATCACATCAAAATCGAAAGTATTCTTTATAATGCATTTCAATTTGTTCGTCTACATATTGTACTCATGATTGAGGGGGGTTGGCGTGCGAAAGGCGCAGAGGGGCGGATCCCCCCTAGTAACATATAATATAAAGTAAGAATATCCATGTTTTTATTTTAATTATCGACCGTCGTATAAAAAGACTTCGCAGACAAATAAAAAATGAATCAATTGATTTCTCCTCACCTTAGACCATAGGTCAATGGGGATAAATATTGAGAAATCAGTGTTGAAGCTTCTTTTATTCTTGCTTTAAATTATATCTGTATCTCAACTTCTACAAGAGAACGTAGTCCGAAAGTCAGGATGTTGGTTCGAAGAAATCGGGCAGAGAAATTTAATTAACTGCACAAAAACCCTGTCATGAATAGTGCAAAATGTCGTCTACGTTACAACTATCAATGTATACCAATATAGAAAAATGTCGGGGCATTGCAGGCGCCATGCCAGCTTACACGTACACGGCTCGGCGGTAGATTGCGGTCACGTGCGACGTCATTAAACAGCTTTGTAAAGACATAGAGTGCTGATCCCGTAATGGACTCACTGTGTAGTCAGAATATTGAGACGTCGCGGGTTGAGAATCCGTCACCGTAACGGCACGCAACCTGGCTTCGCACACATTCAAAACATGTCACACCGGAAATTTACAATTGTTCTTGTTGCATCACGTCTAAGTGTTATTAAATCTTTGGGATCCAAAATTCCAAGTTGATGGAAAAAAAAACAGCCTGCCGACGTCTCTCTTTTCATCGAAGGAATTAAAAAATGAACACCGACGGGCATTACCTTCAGACGATAGTTCCCTCAAATACAGTCGTATCCTAAACATCTTCGTGGCTCTATAGACACTTTGACTATATAAATCACTTTGACTATATAAATCACTTTGACTATATAAATCACTTGCGAGAAACGCTTTCGTTAGTTGCCATCTAGCGGCATTATGAGAAACGCTGATTCGCCATTACTTGCATCGTGCACCCCCAGATGATAATTTGACAGCACCGCGCATTTATGTGCGGACGAACGTAACGACTATGTAACGATACACCGTGCTAAAACCGACGCTGCTTCAGCACTGTTTAAGCAGATCGTTCAGCTTATAGAGACACAATGGGCTAGTAAGGTGCTCAGACAGTGCCAGATTCAGCAACTTACGCCGTCACGATGTCGCTACATGCGGTGGCGCATAACTCATATCTGACGCCCCGCAGCCCCGGCCGGGTCGATGTTTAGCATCGTGTCGTTTCCATTTTTAATCGTGTCTGATTTTCCTATACAGGAAGATCGATAACAACGGAATCTCCGGCATCGTTAGACTCAGACCCCGAGTTACGATTTGGCAAACTTCCATCAAAATGAAAATATCACAGGCTGCCATCGTCGAAGTACAATAACATCCCTTCAAAGCTGAAACGTTGAAAAAGTTGTATAATAAACGTTTATCACAAGGAATGCTTTCCAGCCAAAGTAGACCTCAAGATAGTTTTCAGACTAATTGTGAACGTTGGAAAACGTTATCTATCAAGCTAAAACTCGATAAACTTTTCATGTTACATCTAAAGGACGAAAGACACAATTTGGTTAAGTTGGATCTTAAAGCTGTCTTCAGGACAATATTGGCTTTCGAAACGGTCCTCGAAGCAATATCGACTTTCAAAATATGCTACCGGTCATTCTTGATCGAGAGAGACGTATGCCATTTAAGCTAGATCTTGCGAAATGTCAACGGTACCGCGAGAGACATTCAACAGTCACGTTAAACCTCGAGTAAGTGTGTGAAATACACTTGGAATGTGAGCGATACTCTTCGCTCAAGCTAGATTTTGAAAAAGCATTTGTGATACACTTACGCAATTTCGAACCAATCCTCAGCTCGAGGAAGTATTTGTAGTACTTCCAAGTCATGAGAGTAATTTCACAAGCCAGCTTCACCGCAAAATAATGTTGAGCATAGTCCTGAACGTCGAAAAAACACTAGCAGTCAAGGTTCACCCCGAGGTAGTCTTTGTGGTACTACTTGACCGCGACCGACACTCTCCAGTCGACCTATATTTCGAAAAAGTATTATTTCACAACTGAATCAGAATAAACTTTCTCCAATTATCTCCAAGACTTCTCGAGGAAGTCTTCGTGGTACACCTGGACCATGACACTAAGGACTATGACGTAACAGACACTCTATGGTTTAGCTTAACCTCAAGGAAGACCTCGCGATACGCTTGGATCACGAGATGTACTGAGCAGTTTATTTAAACGATGCTGAAGATTCCGTAGTACGCCTGGATCACGATAGACACTCTTATCGAATTTTACCTCGAGGAAGTCTTCGCGATACACTCGGATCCACCGGTCAAACGAAACCGTGGGGGAGTTCTTGCGATACACTTGGATCGCGTGGGATACTCTCCAGTCAACTTACACCTCGAAAAAGTCTTCGTGATACACCTGAGCCATGACAGACACTCTCCGGTTAAACTTCACCTCGAGGAAGATCTCGCTATATAATTGGATCGCGACAGGACCTGTTCGGTGAACCTTAACCTCGGAAACATTTTTATGGTACACCTCAACCACGACAGACACTCTCCGATTAAGCGAAACGCTAAGGAAGTTCTTGCGATACACTTAGATCTCGAGGAATACTGTCCGGTGAACTTACGCCCCGGTAAAGTCCTCGTGGTATACCTGGACCACGCTAGACACTCTCCGGTCAGGCGAAACCCAAGGAAGCCCTTACGATACACTTGATTTTGAGTCTAGAATATTGTCTCCTTCTGTATAGCCTTTATATCAAATATTTTAAAAATAACAAATTTCTTAATTGACATGAAATAATAATTATACTTCATGTCCCGCCCTCGAGATCTCTATGTAGTACCGCCAGAGGTACGCTAGATGTCACCAATTTCAGCCCCAATTCGAAATTCTCATGCGTGTTTCCCTTCTCGCTCGCCATCTTCTTCATAACGCTTTTGGTGCGCGTGGTGGTCACCACGTCGATATTTCTTGTCCCGATTATTATTTATTGCGATAATTTATCAATATTTCGAAAGCTGTATAATTTTAAACTCGGAAGAATAGAAAAACGTAAGCGCGACCCTGAGGGACCGAAACGCTCGAGAAAGAAGTCGCGAGATGTAAAAGACGACTCGACGAGCTCTTAGGCTCACAATCGAATGAGAAGAACAGAGACGCTTCGTCCGACGATTCAGGTAATTGATCAAATTGTTTAGTTTTCGTGATATCGGGAAGAGCTCAATGTCTCCCGTGGCGGTCATCTCAGTATTCTGAGTCGGCACACGTGACTAGATTACAAATATAATTGCGGCGCCAAATATTGGCAGCCTTTATAACCTAGATCTTTGCCCCAGGGTCGATCGCATCGTGAGATCGATTAACGAAACATCAATTCACTACAAAGAGAATCAGACTCCTTTCGAGGAGGATCCACAGACGACCACTGAAGGCAACAGCGAGTCGAAGAGAGGCTCTCTTCGACTCGGAGAATGGGCAGCATTTCCTGGGCGGTGCGAATTCAACGTCTAAGGAGAAGTTCACGCTATCCTCACAGCTCACTGAACTGTGGGCCGAGATAGTGAAAAAGGGTCTCGACAAGGACACCAGGAAGGAGCTCGAGAAAAAGTATCCGAAGGATGGCAACTGTCCGCTGGAGGCGCCTACGTTGAACGAAGTCGTCTTGCCCCTCATCAACAAGACTTTGCAGACCCGGGACAAATATCTGTCCATTAATCAAGGTGGGCCAGGCCCCAGTACCGTGAGGCTACGCACTCCGTACGGTATTCAAGGACATCGACGACAACGAGGAAAATCACCAGCTGATTCAATGGCTGTACGATTCAAGCCATCTCTGCGAGCTCATGCAAGAGTTGACAAAAACCAGGCGGATATATCTATCCGCACGTGGAGGAGAAGTACAAGATACTTCTCGAAGATTCAGAAGCTGACGAGACGCTGTTTGGGCAGGATCTCGTGAAAAGGATCAAGGCTAACAAAGCAGTCGAGAAGGTTTCCGAGGTGCTGAAATGGATCACCTTCAAGACTTAAGGTAAACGTCGAGGAGGTTCAAACTTCAAACGCACGCTGGGTTGACAACCCGGCAACGCGCAGACGGGCAGACAGGGTCCGTACCCTTATCGAGAGCAGGGATTTAGGGGCAACAGAGGTTTTCATTAGGGCCAGTTCAGGGGTCAACGTCCGTCGCCCCAAACGAACCACACGAACTCCGCAAAGTGACGGTTAGTGTGTTGGGCAGACGGTGACATTTCACATGGGCTTGGTCAGGTACCACCTCAGACGTTTCGATTTTAAATGTCGTCAGGGGCTATAGAATCCCTTTCTCCTCTACCCCCCAGCAAACTCGATTTCCCCACGAGGGTCTTATTCGCTCTGCCGACAGACCTCTCCTTGATGGTACAATCGAAACCTTGTTAGAATCGGACGCCGTTGTCAAGTGTAGTTTCACGGAAGGCCAGTTTTTATCATCTTACTTTTTGGTTCCAAAATCAAACGGAAAAATGAGATTCGTGTTAAATTTGAAAGAACTTAATATGTATATTCCAAAAGGGCATTTTAAGATGGAGGACGTGCGAACTGCTTTAGTACTCATGGTGCGAGGCTCTTACATGGCTACAATTGACCTCCAAGACGCGTATTTCACGATCCCTGTGCATCCAGGCAGCTTAAGTATCTCCGCTTCTCGTGGAAGTGAGAACTTTACGAGTTTGTGTGTTTACCGTTCGACCTAAACACGGTCCCCTGGGTCTTCACAAAAATTATAGAGCCCGTGAGAAGCGTCCCGAGGCGTAAGGGTCATCTCTCCGCGATTTATCTCGATGATTGTCTCGTGTTGGGCCACAATAAGAATGATTGCGAGGCTCATGTTGAAGATACGAAGGATCTATTCGAGTCTCTAGGGTTTATAGTTAATGGAAATAAGAGCGAACTACAGCCAAAGACCGTATGTTAATGTCTGGCGTTTGTTTTGAACGCGGAGCGTATGGTTGTCGAGTTACCAGATGAGAAGAAAGCCAGCATTCTCGCGACGGTCAGGCAGGATAGGACAGGAGCTTAGGGCTGGAACCCTGCAAATACAGAGCTTTATTCGGCTCCAACGGTAATTATAACGCTCGGATGGACATCCCGCCCTCCCTTCATCCAGATTTGGATTGGTCTTACATCGGTAGCGCCACGAATCCGATCATTTTCGCTTCTGCGGCGAACGCTAAATGGAAGTCTTTTTGCTGTTGGCATCGCGAACGCAGTGCCGTTTATATCGACGCCTTCACGCTCAACTGGCCGACATTTGATTTTTACGCTTTTACTCCATTTTCATTAATTCTGAAAACGCTGAGAAAAATCGTTGCGGACCGAGCCTATGGAATTGTCGTCCTACCTGACTGGAAATCCCAACCGTGGTACCCCGTATAGTTGTTGCTCTTGGTGGCGCTAGTGCTCAAATTTGAGCCTTCGAATAATTTATTGTTTTTGCCTTGCAGAAAGCTTTGGCATCCTCTGGCGGAAAAACTAATCCTGCTTGTAGGGTAGCTTAGTATCTACCAAGCATATTTGAGGCACAACATTGACGGCAGGACAGCAGATATCCTTGTCAGCTCGGTGACGGACTCGGCCATAGCTCAATGCAAGAAACCGCTGATGGAATGGCAGGCTCACTGTGCCAAGGAGGACCTCGACCTCTACGAATTCAAGATCTACCAGGTGGTGGATTGGCTGCTCAGTAAATACGAGGAAGGCTTTTCCTATGGATCGCTAAGCACGTACCGGGCAGCCCTGTCATTCATATGCGGAGATAGCGTTGGGAAGGACCCCCTGCTTCCGCGCTTTCTCCGAGGCGTATACAAGTTGAAACCAGCAAGACCTCGCTATGACAAAATATTCGACCTAGAGCCAGTCATTCAGAGGATCGGAAGTCTATATCCATAATCGTCTTCAATTTTGACGCAACTATCAATGAAGCTAGTCGTGTTATTAGCTTCAGTAACAGCGCATCGTGAACAAACGATCGCCTGTATTAAGCTCCAGAATATTAAGGGATACGAAGATAGGCTAGAAATCGACATACCGGATCCGATAAAAACCTCGAGACCTGGGGCTTACAAGCCACTCTTGTTGTCGCCGTTTTTCCCCGGAAAACCCGAGTTGTGCGTGGCTTCAACCCTGAAGAGTGTAACACGGCGCATGCTCAGCATGCGCGTGGCTCGGCTGGAGGCCACCACTCGCCAAAACAAGGTATCGACTAGCCTATTCATTTTATTTTTGTTTAAATAGTAATTTTGTTCCCCCCCCCCCCCCCCCCCCTTTCCCGTGTGTGTGAGTATGAATAGAAGCGAGGTTTGAATGTGGCGCCGGCCGGCAGCAGCAGAAGCGTCGTCGTGGGAACCGGAGCCCGTGGCCCGAGCGCACGCAGAGGGGACGCGTAGCCTGAGCGCGTCCCTGCTCCTCCATCCACCACCAGCGCCTCGCCAACGCAACTAGAGCTGCCGCCTGCCGCGCTCGGCCCGACGGGAAAACAACAACATCGATACGCCGTGGTCTAAGATCCAAGAGGCCCACGGCCAATCAGCGACGACGCCATCCATCGAGGAAGAAGAAGCCGGTCGGGCCGTCACTTCAGCTGAGCTACACTTTTAAGTTTTAAGCTGTGTGTGTGTGCCGCGTTTCCCCTAGACCGCGTGGTCGTATTTTTGCCGGTAAAACACCTGTTGCGCGAGTGATGGTTCGTGCGCGTTAGTGAATCGTAATTTCCCTTTTTTACAGTGCCCAACGATAGTTGAAAGTCTCCTGTGCCCTTTTCTCTGCCGAGGTAAAATTTAAGAAGCCGCAAACTTCGGGAATTCACCTCCTTGAGACCCCCTCTCTTGCCCCACCGGAGCTAGGCCCTAACAAATCTAGAATTAAACCCTGTAAAATTAAGTATGGTGCTACACCTGACGTACCTGGCGCACAAACTTCCCTTTTTAAGAACCCTATTTTTTAGAATAACCCCAATTCCAACTAAATCTCCCTCCAGTGTCTCCCATAATCTTGGACGATCACTCTACGCAGCAGATTCTAGTCCTTAGAGTCGCTGCCAAGCACCTTTGCCCATCGTTCCAAGATTTGGCTATTGAATTACCCCCATTAATTGCCATTTTCTCCCAGAGTTTCTTGTCCGAGTGACTTTTGGTTCTTAACGCTGTTGTAAAACTGGAACATTGGTCACCTCAGTATCGGACCCCTAAATTCTTTTCCCTGAGTCTAAATTTCCATTATACGTTCTTGCCGCCCTATATTCTATTTTGCAGAGTCCCAATAAACTAAAGTGCCCCTTACTTTTGGAGTTGGCCAATAAATTCCCTTCGTCGTCTCCAAATTGTCCTCCAAATTTCCTATCGCAGTGTATTTTAGTTCTCAGTACCACAGCTAAACTACACTGCGCATCACCCTCAGATTTGGCTCCAGAATTCCTCCCTCGAACCTAAATATCTCCCATAAATCTCTTGGCGCACATCATACCAGTTACAATTGTTGCTCCGAAAACTCCTCACCATATCGCCTGGAGACTTTCTCCACCAAATTCCCTCCGTCAACCCCTTCGACATAAATTTTTGCCAGCCCCATATTTTAAGATTTCCCTTATGGACCCCCTTTCTCTTATTGTAGGTTTTTTTTTTATAGTTTAGACCCTAGGACTTGGATTTTAAGAATTAGTTGATGAATCTCCTCACTGGCCAACCCTAACTTTTGTATTTCTTTTCTTTTTTTTTATTTGTAAGTTGAGCCAATAAAGAAGGAGTGTCCTTGTTCATTTTTTTTATATAATACTCCGAGTCAACCATTATTTATTCACCCAAACCCCTTCCCCCTTTTTCTCAATTCCATCCCTCTTTCAATCCACCAATTTTGGTTGTCGATACCTGTCCCTTGGCAGAGCCATATTTTCCAAGGGATAAGGGTCACAAGAGATACTGCGAGGTCACGGCAAATTTGCGAGGGAAGACAAAAGAACTCCTGTTGACAATGCGAAAACTATTCGGAGCCGCGTCCAGAGACACTATGAGTAGATGGATCAGAACCTTCCTGGTGGAATGCGGAATTTCTTCGAACTACGCCCCGTATAGTCTTTGTCACGCGACGACGTCAGCAGCCTTGAAGAGCGGCGTGGACTTAGGGGTGATGAGGAGTTTAGCCGGTCAGTCCGGGGATTCCCAGGTTTTTGAAAGGTTATATAATAGATCTATCGTGAAGGATAGACTTGACTTCGCTATTTCGATCATAAGTTAAGATTCGAATTTAATATTCTTTTTTTCATTCAGATAATTGATTCTTTGTTCTGCATTATTTGTCCCGTTTTTTTCATTGCTATTATTTTTCAACGAGTTGTGATCGTAAAGTATGTTTATTTTCCACAGGAAATATACGCCGTTAATAATTACACTGCAATTAATTATTTTCAAGTAGCTCTAAACATTTACATAGTGATCCCAAGAGCGGGACACGAAGAATAATCGTCGATCTAGATTATATCGAGTGTCCCGCTCGAAGAGGACACTCCCACCCTCACAGAACGAATTACAAAAGAGTTTGACCATGATCTGACCCACCTGGGAACCTTGAGGTGATAGAATAACCAAGCGCTAAACAATATGAAAAAGATGGCGAATGAGAAGGGAAACATGCATGAGAATTTCGAATTGAGGGTGAAATCGGTGACATCTAGCGTACCTCTGGCGGTACTACATAGTGACCTCTTCGAGCGGGACACTCGATCCGACGATTTCATTAATTTTATGCTTATTTTAATGAAAGTTCGTTGATTGTAAAAACAATAAAAACAATATGTCAGTCGCGGTAAACAGAGCTGAGGCATACTGATTAGCACTATGACCATGTAGGCTGCCGAAACTACATCGGACGCAATGCGATCAGCTAACCGTCAAATTAGGTCCGTCAATAGTTTGACATTTTATTATTCTCGCAAAACTAAAAAAACTAAAATCAGTTGTCGAATAACCGTAGCTTCAGGCTCGCGCGCCAGCTAATCAGAAGAGAAATGAAGCGGCAACAATAAATATATCGAAAATGCGAGATTTCTTAGCCATACGTTTTTAAAGAGGGAACAAGATCGACAAACCATGACAAAAGACTTTTACTTAAAAGCGACCTCCAGAAAAGGAGCATCAGCATCGAAGCTCCGCTCCTGATAATGCAGACTGTAGCATTTGCGGAACGTCAGCATAATGCTGAAAATAAATGCGGCAACAATGCAGAAGTCTTGAAGCCCGGTTATCGTCATACTGAAATCCTACAAATACAGTATACATTTTGTAATACTTCCACTGTCTGATTAAAGTCACTCTTTATACATACCCATGGGTGAATCCATTATTGACGGCTTCTGTCAGTATGTCAAAGTCAAATGGTGATGACTTGATTCTATACTTATGACGTGTTGAATGCCATTAGCCTAAGAGGTGAAACTCGACCAGTCTGTTACCCTCATTTTTCATAACGACAGCAAATGACAGTATTTTGTTTAAATGTTCTTCTAGATGATTTACAAAACCAAGTTTTTTCTAGAACACTTCGATGCTTCAGACTTCAGCCGTTAAAAAATACATTTAACGCAAAAAATATCAAACGTACAAAAACATGATACGATCGAAATTGGGATTTTTAATATTGTTATCAATTTGAAAAAGAATGGTAAATAGATTATTGCACATAGCTCCCTCGTTATATGTCCATTTTTCCAAAGATGCCGCGATGCGGAAGTATGATAATCAGTTCTGGCTTCCTCACAAAGGAATATTTGTATAGAGCGAATTGTAATGAGGAAGCAATTTGCGAGGTTGAATTTTTTATACTAATTTGAAAAAACGAAATTAGGCTTGAAATCTATTTATTTCGAAGTTAATGTGACAGCGCAAATAAAATAACAATAGTAATTCAAGAAAACCACAATTTTATCTACTGACATCATGCACGCTCGCTATCTAAAGGTATTTGCAACTAAATGCAATAACCTATATTCTTTCAACAACTAAAAATGCTATTGAATTAAATTTTTCAGCCTATTTGAAAAGGTCACATTTAGTCAGAATTTTCAACAAATCCGTTTTTCGCTTGCGACGGATTCTTAAACAACCTTTCGAAAATATTCTTTGAAAATTTCAAGTCGATCTGTTCAAAATTGAGCAAGTTACGGCCGTTCTTACAGTTACGTTCTGCGAGCCGCGCGACGCAGGTATCACGGAGCAGGTGAGCGCTCTGAAAAGCGGCTCTGCCTTGTCAATAATGGTCCATTGCATACAAAGAGGACCGTTATTGACACCACACGTCTGCTCTACTCAAATCATTGATATGTATATGGGGCATTCCACGTCAAATCAGCAGGCCATGACCCTCACCCTCATCGATTTTGTTCATTTTTTTAATATGATGTTATTACTGACGCATAAAGGACTCGCATTTAAAAAAAAAATTTTACCACCAGTAACATTTTTAAATCTTCGAAAAAAAACCAATTTCAAAAACGCCATTTTCGAAAATCTGAAAAAATTCACACTGATTCTCTGATTTAAAATATGATTTTTGAGCGCCACGCGATAATGTGATCTCAATATTTACTATTTTTTCCACATTTTTTTTTTTTTTTCTTCACGTCGCAATTTGATTCTTGATTTTTTGAATCAGGATAACTTTCTTAAATATCAATGGATCTCAATTTCTCTGAAGATTATAGAATTACCCGAATGCCCGCAAATAATTGATATCTTTTTTAAAAAATGTCGCAAATGCATTTCGCAATACAATATCACTTGGATCGCGAAATGCATTTGCGAAATTTTTTTTAACGATATCAATTGTTTTCGGGCTTCCTGGTAATTCTACCAACTTCAGAGAAATTGAGATTCATTGATATTTAAGAAAGTTATATATACATATGTATATATTAGGGTGCGCCAAAAAAAAGCGATATTTTATTTTTTTTCCTCTCCGCCCGAAATATCATAGAATACGTCTTAGGAATGATCCTGTGAAAAGCGGCGCTCATAAATTTAATTCTTAGAGGTTCATTATCGCGTTTGAAGTTTTCCCATTTAAATAACACAAAAAAGTAATTTTTTTTCCATTCTTCCTCCCTGCAACCTAAGAAGACATTTTTTTTTCATAAAATCAATGACTACATCTTATGAATCATGAAAAATTCGAAAAAAAAAATCGCATTGAGTCGAATTTCTATCTTCAATATTTGATTTATTACAGAGCCTTATTTAAACAAGAACGATATTTAAACAATTGATTTTTAATTGTAAAAAAATTTAACCACAGCCCGGTAATCGGTAACGCACTAGGCTGGATACCTAAAGTTCCCGGTTCGATCCCGGCTGTGGTAACATTTTTTCACGATTAAAAATTAATTGTTTAAATATTGTCTGTTTAGATTGCATCACCAATTTACGACTTGATAAAGCAATTTGAACAGACAAAAATACGAAGATTACAAATGTTTCATTCTCCCGTAAAGGAAAATCGATAACAACAAAATTTTCGGTATCGGTCGACTCACACCCCGTTACGATTTGCCAAAACCTCCATCTAAGAAAATAAAAATATTACAGGCTGTCACGTCGAAGCATTATAACATCAATTTACAAATTTTATTTTGAACATAACGAAACTTGAAAATTATGACGCTCCGATCTACAATCTTTGTTCGAATACCAATAAAAAAGTCATGCAAAAGGTACGGAGTTCGATAATATTCAGAACCGCCTCTTCCTAGCACGGGTAAAAAAAATGTATCATATGCAGATCAGATAGAAAATACTTCTCTTTCAAGGAAGTATCTTTTATTCATTTTTTTCCTTCCGAAATTTACATTTTCATTTCACCTAATATTACTACTTACCTTCTTTATTCTTAAGTTAAAGACAAAGTATCTCTGCGATCAATGCACTCAGAAAATATCCTCCTTTTTATTACTGATCTGGATATGATACATTTCTTTTTTCCGCGCAAAGTACAGGAAGCGGTACTGAATATTGTTGCACATACAGTAGCTTTCGCACAACTTATTTTGTTATTATTGGAACAAAGATTGTAGTTGAGTGCGTTAAAATTTAGAAATCTCAATGTGCTCGGAATTCAATTTGTAATATATTAATTACGATAGAGCAATACAAAAAAAAATCGCATTGTCTTGGAGACTAACAAAACTTTCATTTCCCATTGAAAAATGAATACACCATGCGGTTTGGCACTACAAGCGTTTATGAAAATTTCGAATTGTGGCGTTTTTTCGTGTTTTTAAATATTGCAAGCGTCAAAAGGCAATGCTTAATATTTTTTTAGACATCGCCTTTGGTGAAAACTTTTATTTTGCATAAAATTTGAAGAACCTCGATCAACAACGCTTTAAAAAAATGAGATTTTTGTTAACCCGCCCAATGAATAATTAAATATATTATAATTAAAAACATAAGCATGTGGTTGAGAAAGTAGCAAACATAAGCTCTAAGTTCATCATTATCATTTTTAGATCACATTATCCTTAAAAGGCAAAATCATAATCGAAAATCGCACATCCCGCTAAAGGGGAGGGAGTCGAGTAAAAAAAATGATTTTAGAAATTCAATTATATCCAAACTCTATTGAATATAAATATGACCATCCAACTAAATTGTTGGGACTCGATGAAAGAATGGTTCACTGTAGTCTGACTTAGGTTTAAGCAAAGATTTTAGGTTTTCCACTCTGAGCGTGATTCAAAACAAACTGTTAAGCAGATTGAGGTAGCTGACGCCCCATATTCTTCCTCATGAAAAGATACACCAGCTTAGCAGAGCGAACTATCCTTTTTTTTATTCTGAAAGCAAAATTAATCACAGAGTTTAAAAATCGGCCAAAACTTATTTGGTGAAAATTATCTCACTCAAAATATATTACTGTTTAAATATCTGCTCCGCTTAACTGGTGTATTTTTTCATGGGGATCAGAATGAGATGTCGGCTAGTTCAATCTGGCTGGTAGTTCGGTCTGCATCACGCGCAGAATAGACTGAAACCCAAGTTTCGTGGAATGGAATCTAAAGTTTATCACACAAAAATTTTTTTTGCGCTCCTTTCACCTTTGGGGCATCTTATTACCTTTAATGGAAAAAATTATAATATTACTTAAAATTCAGAATATTAGTAATTGTTCAAACAACATTTTTTTTTTTCACTGCATAAATCAGTAAATAGATGCATAAATAAATTAAACCTGGGATAACACTAGGATGATCACTTTTATTAACAACATCACTTACAATTCACCTGTCGTTGAAACAATCACAAATATACACATTAGATTATCACTATACAGGGAGGACACGGTGAAACAAGACAGTCCAATGCGGCTGCGTGAGAATTTAGGAAGCCTGATTGGCTACTGCCTACGCCCGCCAGTGCGTCTCATCCGAGCGGCGATTGTGTCCCCACGCGCCATCAGAATGGGCCAGTAAGGGTAGTGGTAGGGGCATGGGACGCTACCTGAGCTGGTAGGGCAGACGCCAGAAACCAAGATTTATTTAGAACAAAATATTCCCCCTCTCCGTTCTCTCTTGCTGGCCCGACTACTCGGTCTGCACGCATAGAGTGAGAACCGTCGGTTTGACGCGCAAGCGCATTTGCGCTGTCTAGTTTTACCGTGAACGAAAAATAAAAAAATCACTTTAACGTTATGCGACTCGGGTGTCGCAGAAGTCACTTTTTCCGGTTAATAACAACTAGTTAAAGTGAAAACAGCAAATGGCCAACAAACCTAAACAACTTAAACTGATAAATTAATACGAATCAAAGCCGAAAACGTCACTTGAAGGTTATGCGATTTGAGCGTCGCAAGAAGTCGCTTTTCGTGGCAGAATACAATACCACGGCGCTTTCACCATAATCTGCCTGCCGGTATATAGGGAATTGCGAGACATTAGCGACTGCGCATGCGGTATCATTCGCGCGAATTCGAACATAACATAAATGTGTCAAACTATTAAGTGGCCGAATATTTTATCGGATCAGAGTCTCAGCGTTCCATGCGCAGTGATCGATTCGCTGCAAATCTAAATCACGGCGCAACGTACTTTTGTACTGCTGAGTATGTCGGTTCCGTAACGTTTCGCCGTCCTGAAGTGATACCCAGCAATGCCAGTTTGCGTTGTAGAGAATACTATTCAAATGCGAAACTCGTCGCCTCCTGACTCAATTTTGATGGTGCCGACAGCCCTTCACATCCCCCCATGTCCTGCTACCTTGGTCGAGTTTACACAAAACGGATTTTTTACTTTCGATCCCACCGCCGAGCGTTACTTCGTCGGAGAAACAGTCGGTAATGTAAGTCGATGATTATAACATTCGCCGCAGCATGTATCCAAATAGTTGTAAACAAGGGCGCGAATGCGGCTTTGCTTCGATATTTCATCATAAATACATAATTGAGAAATAAATAAATTTATAAGATTAGCTGCGGCTAAATACAAGATTTTCAGCAACCTGCAAAAGCCATTATAGAGCATAATACTCGATGGGTTTCCAAGTTAAATTCTTTTACCTGTTTTACAAAGTTTAATGGTTTCTTTTACTGAAGTGGGAAGTGAATACAACATGTTGCTGTTAACTTACCAAAAAAAAAGGAATGTATGAACAAAATAATATAAACAACCTCGTTCTATTAATTCAAATGTATCATAGGTTATATCTGTTATAGGTAAAAAAAAACATTCTTAACATTTGGTTATAACTATAAAGTTTAAAAAACCTATCTCAGTGTCAATGTTTCAAAACTTCTTGTTTATCCTTTGAATATCAATTATTGAACTTTCAAATGTTATCAAATGTTTGAGAAAAATTGTCCCATAACAAAAATTTTGCAAATTGCTTCCTCATTATATTGCGGTCTTTACAGAGCTACCTCTATGAGAAAGTATGTCAATTGATTTTGGCTTCCTCATAGAGGAAGCTTTGTGAAAACCGCAAAATAATGAGGAAGCAAATTGCAAAGTTCTACTTTGCAGCTTCTCTTTTTTCTTCAATATTTTTCTCTTTAATTATCCATATTGTGTACAGCTATGAAACACCGTTAAAACACCTTCACATCGCATTTTGATTAAGTACAAATTTTTATGCTACTCTCTTAACTTTTGCGGAAGTTATGAGCGAAAATGTACGATTATTAAAAAATTAAAAATGCCATAAAATCCGAACGACTTTACCGATCATCAACAAATTTCGTATGTAGCAAGGCTGTATGGTATTTTTCGTCTGTAGAACATCGGTTTATTTTTTAAGATTCGACGTGATTTAGAGAAATTTTTTTTTTTATCGAAAAATTCAAAATCCTATTAAATCGGAACCACTTAGCGATTTTGCTGAAATTAAATACCAAAAATTATTTAACGTGTCTTTATTTATAAAGACCTATTTAGCTAAATCGGCGAACTTTTACGAAAGTTAGAGCGATCACGACATTTTTGTGAAAAAATTAAAAATTTTATAAAATCTGTATACATTGATACATTTAATTAAAAATCACGTCAATTACAGAGGAGTCAATACTCTAGTTGCGTGTCAAATTTAAGCTCGATCCATCGTGCCGGTCGTGAGTTATGGACAATTAAATATTCGGGGACTGGAACACCGACATATTTTCTATACCACTTTTCTCGACGATTTGGGCGATTCTGAGTATATAAACATGAAAAACTCAACAAAAAATTTTTCACGAAAACAACGCTCCCTTTATGAGGAAGCAAAATTGGGTTTACCCAATTATTCATGAGGAATTGTTATAAATAAAGATCAACTATATTTTGGATAACTATTATATATTTAATAATCATGGATATAATTTCATCAATCAATTTTGCATTATACGATGAAATCTTGTGACAATGGCTCCACAGATTGAGCATCGTACATTCGCATTTTCTCGTGCTGCCAGTAACATTACATTTGCGGTGCAAGCATAGCAAGCAATCTAATGCACGCACGGTAGACTGATTGTGTCCATCAAATTTGCTTGACACATTTCGCATTGCTGCAAGATCAAATTCTGTAACTGGAAACCCATGATGAAATTGAAAAGCTGCTACTGGCGTATTCGCAACACTCGGCTTACTCATCAAATTGGGTACTGTCGTGAAATTCTTATCGTCAATTTCATGGGGAAACTACCCGAAAATAAATTGTAGAGTTTCATACATCAATCGTAATTTACGTTTCTCGTAACTATTTGTTGAGAACGCGTTTTTAGATTCGAATGAATACTATGGTGCGCGCCGCTGTGCTAGCGAAAAGGGCGCGCGCGTGCGGCTTACACTTCACATCCATTTTTCGTTTTAGCGGTTATTGTCGGCACTGCGATAGCTTTACTCAAATCTATTCGGTCTATGCAGTTATTCATATTCAATATTTGTTGTGAATATTTATAGTGTATTACGGATTCACTTTCCCTGTATGAGAAATATTCTCTGAGATACACCGATGTAAGGAAAAAATTACAGAAAGAACCTTCAAGTGTGTCAAATTATTGAACACATCGAGAAGGGTCCGTAAAGAAGTGGTTGAATCGACAGAGAATCTCTTATATATGTATAGTGTCAAGAAAAAATCAACATACATTGTATCGCCTTAAAAACGATACTAAGTTGAGTTTAATAGAACATGATTGTGTTTACATGAGTTTTGAATTATGCGACATCTTACCTTCCTGTAGACTAAACATTCTGCCTCTGCTGGGATTATGAATCAAG
The DNA here is from genome assembly GCA_949699805.1 of Tromatobia lineatoria. Taxonomy (NCBI): domain Eukaryota; kingdom Metazoa; phylum Arthropoda; class Insecta; order Hymenoptera; family Ichneumonidae; genus Tromatobia; species Tromatobia lineatoria. The sequence goes on from OX453048.1 coordinate 5,633,310, forward strand.
CTAGAGCCTGTATTTGTTTATGGACAATGTTTATGAGTAAAAATAATATTTCTCAAGATAATGTTGCTCAAATCTTATGTCAGTACGCCGGAGTCATAGGTAGCAGCATCTATATGACCTCGAAAATGTATTATATATTGCATTTTGAATGTGACAATGATTCTACCAAAAATAAGCGAGAATTTGTGAACATTGTTGCAATTAGGTTAACACAGTTATTTGCAAGTAAATTATTTTATTAGTGCGAATTTGACTTCGTTTTTACTACGACATCTTGAAAATCCGATGACCGCTCGGTTAAATAACGTCATCTGGCCCGGAATCATGTACTTCAATATTTGTTTACTTTCGCAAATAATTTTTGAATTCGCGGTACTTTTTATCTTTTCTCTATCTTTACTCTAAGTATGTTAATTCTCGATTATAAGATCAATTTCGCTAATACTCCCATAAGTGCCGTGTAAAAAGATCGATTTTTTTTTTTTTTTTATCTCGCATTTTCCCCCGTTTTTGCAGGCATCACGCCTTGTTACAGGGTCGGCCCGGGTCAGTAGCCAGTCCTCCCTGGGGGCCTGGTCCGGATCAGTAACCAGGCCCCCATGCGGCCGCATCCGACTTCCCCCTCTATATCGCATTTGCCATAACATTTCTGCTAAGGGCACAGGAAAACATTGCGAAAAAACCTTATGCCGATATAGCCGGTCTCGAGTTCGCCTCACGGCACCGGAGCTACGTCACGATTTTCGTCGAGAATGTAAACACAGACTACAGCTGTATACGTGTGACCCCCACAGTTACCTGTCTGTGTCTCACGTATACATCTGGAGCTTCATCACGTCCATGTTTTTATTTTTCGACGGCACCGGGAATCGAACCCGCGACCTACCGATGCTCTGGTTTAGAAGCCAGTACTCTAACCACTAGACCATCACACCGGTTAAAAGATCGATTTTCAATTATATGTTAAGCCTCGTTCTCGAGGTATAATTTTAAATTGTAGTACCGCTTCCAGCGCGTGATGTCGCCACAACCGTTCAGAGTAATAAAGGTGAGCGTGGACCCACCTAGCGACTAGTCCCGCGTGCCGGGGGCCCACGCTCCTCATAACGTTTTTTGTGCTTGACGTAGTCACACCGTCTCAAGTATTTTTAATGAATTTATAATTTTTTCAACGACTTTTGGAAAAGAATTTCTTATCTAAGATGGGCAAGGAGGACAAGAAGTCCAAAGAAGACCCACATGACCGTTTATTACGGAAATTAAGAGAAATCGAAAAAAAAATATATCCCCGACGCGGAACTTCACAAGATGGCGGACAAGCTCCGCACAAACACCGAAGCACTTCGAAATCTTCGTCGAAATCGTCATCGACTGAAAAGTCAACAAAATCATCATCGAACGAAAAAGCAACAAGTGCATCATCATCAAAAAATCCCGATGAACACAAATCGTCTTCATCGAGGACGCAAGTGCCGAGTTTACCACCGGCATCACCAATTTCAGAAGTTGATTCATATGACGGTAACATTTTTTCTTTTACCCTAAACTTTCTTTCAGCAATATATGGTTTTGTACCTTTGACGGCAGTGTTCACACCGTGTGGGGCACACGAGAGGTGAAACAATGTCCGTGCATTATCGGACAATATCGATCTTACACTCGAGGTAAGACGATTCCTGTAATTTTCAGGTATGGTTTTCCTTGTTTATTCACAGGAGATTCTTTACTGGAAGGCGCAGCGAGTCCAACATCAGTCCTCAGTATGTCACACGAGACAGAAACTTCAGTCGTAGCAGAGACAGAATTTTCAGTAGTGAATACTGAGGTTACTACAGTGCCCAAAGTCAGCGAAGACATTCTAATGATTTTGGGTGACGATCCAGCAGCGAATACACCTAATGATTTTGGGTGACGATCCAGCAGCGAATACACCAAAGGATTTTCAGCTGCACCCAGACTTGGCTTCGAGATGGAAAAATTGGCTCGAAGAAGGTCCATCGAAGGACAAGAATACAGAACTTCTTAAAAAATATACTCGCAGTGGGAATGAATCCTTCGAAGCACCTCTGTCAAATCCAGAAATTGCTTCAACACTACAGAGCGCAGCAATCATGCAATGGCTGCTTTGGCGAAGGGCATTTCAATGCTTATCACAGATGACGCTGATTCAGTAGATCAACTACAGTTACTTGAATGCCTATGCAACTCAGGCAAACTTATGTCAGAACTGCACAGAGGTGAATCAAGAGCAAGAAGAGCATTTATTAATCCTGGAATGAAAAGGGAGGTTAAAAACATTCTCGACAAGGCCGAGGCAAGCAATTATCTGTACGGAGATAGCCTAGGTTATAAAATCAAAGAAGCGCGATCCTTAGAGAAATTGGGTAAGGATCTCAAGGTTCAACCACATGTCCCGTTTAAAGAAAATGTGAAGAAAAACCAGGTAAACTGGAAACGCCCGTCTGCGAAAGCTCTCGGATCTTCTCGGACGGGCAATCGTCAAGGACCATATTCAAAGGATGCGGGGACGTCGAAACACAAAGCGGACGATCGAGGCTCAGGAGGAAATCGTTCCAAGAATCACCACCAGAACTCTCAGAATCGGAATCGTCGATAGTTTCCGTGAGAACTGCCGGCAGACTCAAAGATTTTGCTAAATACTGGGAAAATCTTACCGAGGACAAATTTGTATTGGGATGCATTAAGGGGTACAGGATCCCACTCATTGGACCGGTTTTTCAAACGAAACCGCCGTTCACACCAGTTAGATCTGCGCAAGAAATGGATGATATTAGATCATCCATTACCGGATTAATCCTTTCAGGTGCCATTCAAGATTGGGCCCCATGCGAGGGACAGTTTTTATCTTCATACTTTCTAGTGGCGAAACCTAATGGGTCCAAACGATTTATTCTTAATTTGAAAAAATTAAACGAGTTTGTTTATACCCATCATTTCACGATGGAAGATCTTAGGACAGCCACTAAACTAATAAGTCAGGACGCCTTTATCAGCAATCTCGACCTAAAGGACGCATACTTTTTGGAGCCAGTACACCCCGAGAGTCAAAAGCTTCTCCGTTTTCATTCGAGAATCATTTGTACGAATTCACATGTCTACCTTTCGGCCTATCAGATAGCCCATATGTTTTTACTAAAATCTTAAAACCCGTGATTAGTTTGCTCAGACAACATGGTCTCGAGTCCACCGTGTACTTGGACGACATTTTGTGCATCGGACAGGATGCAGGTTCATGCAATAGGAATGTTAAAGCCACCATTAACGTTCTAACACGTTTCGGTTTTCTCGTAAATTACGAAAAGAGTAACATCGTTCCTAATAAACGTTGTAAATTTCTTGGTTTTGTTATCGATACGGAATTGATGAGAATAGAACTACCAAAAGAGAAAAAAGAAAGATTATTAACAATAACTCACACAATGGCGGAAAAACGAAAATGCAAGATTCGCGAATTTGCTCACTTAATAGGATCTCTCGTCGCTTCTATACCAGCAGTTCAGTACGGAGCTATTTACTGTAAACGATTCGAAAGAGAAAAAGTTATTGCCTTACTTTTAACCGACGATAATTATGACAAATCTACGACGATACCGAATTATCTAAGCAATGATTTTGGTTAGTGGGAACGGAACTTACCAATGTCATATAACCCGATAAAAACCTTTCAATATGAACGCGAGATATACTCCGACGCATCTGGTACGGGGTGGGGAGCTTTCTGTGAAGGCGAAAATGTACATGGTTTTTGGACCGAAGAAGAAAAGAAATTGCATATCAATTATCGAGAGTTAATAGCTACTTTTTTCGCCGTACAATGCTTTGCATCGGATCTAGAAAACAAGGAAATCCTCTTAAGAGTAGATAATACCATCGCAGTTTCATACATAAACAAACTGGGGGGGACGCGTTACCCAGGACTGAATAAAATAGCTAGGAAACTTTGGCAGTATTGCGAACAAAGAAAAATTTGGCTCTTTGCATCGTACATCGCATCGACCGATAATGTAAAAGCTGACAGAAACTCGAGAGAGACAAACATAGACATCGAACGGGAATTATGTGATAGTATATTTAACGAAATCTGCAGTCATTTCGGAAAACCACAAATTGACCTATTTGCATCACGGACGAATAAAAAGCTGTCCTTTTATTGTGCGTGGCAGAGAGATCCTGACGCCTTCATAGTAGACGCGTTCACCTTGTGCTGGAATTTTTTTTCCTTTTACGCTTTTCCCCCTTTCGCGTTAATCCTAAAAGTTCTAAGAGAAATGTGTCAGGATCAGGCTACCGGAATTTTAGTAGTACCATTATGGACAGGCCAATCCTGGTACCTTTTGTTCACGTCGCTATTAATTGCCGAACCGATCGTTTTTCCGCCAAATAAAAACATGCTCCTTTCGCCTTGCAGGTCCAAGCACCACCCATTGGCTCAGAGCCTTTCCCTGATTACAGGCAAACTCTCCAGGAAACGTATAAATCTAGAGGACTTCCGGAATCGTCGTTCGAAATTATGATGGCAGCATTGTCGAATAATACAATTAGACAATATAATAGCGCGATTAAGGCTTGGTGGTTGTTCCGTCGTTTAAAAAACGTAGACCCGCATCGAGCAACGGTCAGAGACATAGTTGACTGCATTTCTAACAAATTCGCAGAAGGAGCTGCTTATGGAACATTAAACTCGATGCGATCCGCAATTTTGCAGATACAGGTTAATAAGCTTTCGGGTGAGCCAATACTAACCGATCTATTTAAAGGTATTTTCAAACTCAGACCGACAAAACCCAAATGTTCGGAAATTTGGGACCCCAATATTGTTTCAGATGCAGTTGCCAAACTTGAACCTCTCGAGAGCCTTAGTTTTGAAGATTTAACAAATAAAACCTTGACACTTCTCGCGCTCGGTACTGGACACAGAGTTCAGACTATATCACTGATAAATATCGAGAATATTACGAGAATCCCGGACGGAATCGAAATAAGAGTATTAGAAATGATTAAAACCTCAAAGGTGGGATCAAGTCGACCTGTTTTCTACATCCCTTTCTTTGATGATAAGCCAGAGCTTTGCATAGTGAGAACCGTACTCAGATACGTCGAATATACCCAAAAAAAACATGGGACAGAAAACCGACTCTTTATAGCGTTGAAAAAGCCTCATAAAGCAGTCTTCCTCACAAATCATCAGCAGATGGTTGAAACATTTCCTGGGCAAATGCGGAATAGATCAAATATTCACTGCTCACAGTGTAAGACACGCCGCCACATCGGCTGCATACAAAAAGGGCGTAGATATAGATGTAATAAGAAACTCAGCCGGTTGGACCAGAGGTTCAAGGGTCTTTGCTAATTTTTATAATCGACCAGTCAGGTCGAGTAAAGACAGTTTTGCATTATCACTCATTAAATAACAAATTCGCTCATTCACATGTCTTTGGTTGTTTTGGTTCTTTTTTAATCGAAAATAAAATCAATAAATCAGAAGCTCTAAACATTTACAATTTGAACTTATATCTCGAGAACGAGGCTTAACATATAATTAAAAATCAAACGAACTTACTTGTAAGTGAAGTTCGATTGGAATTATATGTTGAAGCCTCGTTCGAAGAGATATACTCCCTACCCTGATTACTCCCTCCCAAGCAATTAACATAATGGTCGTTTCTATGTGAAACAAATGATAATTTTATTTTCAATTAAGAGATAATATACTTTGTCTCTAAACAGTATCAAAGAAGATAGACCTCTATAGAAGCACAGGTTGATAGGATCTTGTGACGCTAGCTGGAGGCCTCCAACGTTAGTTTTGCTTCCAACCACGGTGGCGTTGGCGCGGCGCTTCCTATTTGTGTGCCCGCACACACGCGCGACGTCGATCCCCCCGCTAACGGCTTGAGAAAGTCACATGACAACCCGACGAGAGCTAGGGGGATAGCGTTATTGGCGCTCTCGGCGGAACGAGAGAGACAGCGCGCAACGTTTTTTGCTTGCTCCTAAATCCCGCCCACTTTTTATCAGACAGACGTTGGCGCAAAGAGGACCAAGTATCTCAGCAATTTGTTGTTAATTTATCCCAGCAGCATTCCTTTTCCTCTGTCCTAATACCTGCATCCTTTCTCGCCCGAATTCCTTCCCGATAGGAGCTTCCCACCACCTTTCCGTGGTTTCTATCGAGTAATGCCAGGTAACAAATACTTTTTTTTAACAAAAATCTTACACATATGCCCGTATTTCGTATATAAACAGCATGTCCTTCTGTTTTTCTATGATAATTTGTTAACTGGCATTAGCTAAGAGTGGGTCTAGTTATGACAAAAAAAAGTGCTTATTCTCGGGTTTGAACCAGAGCTGGGCAGTAGTATTTAAAGTACGTATTTTAAATACTTAAAATACACGATGTATTTTAAATACTAAAATACTTCTCACACTGAAAGAAAAATCTGGTAATTTAAAAAATAATATAGTTAGACCGACGATAATCTAACTATAAACTATAATTCCCAGGCGGGACGTCTATATTTTATGGTTATAGCAAATGTAAGAAAATTGTTGGAACAACCACTAATATAATTGCCCGGAGGAACGTCTATATTTTTTGGTAATAGCAATTATTATTATAGTAGCAATTATCAAAATGATAATAGTTTCAAAAACTATTCTAATAGTTTCAAAAACTATTCTAATAGTTTCAAAAACTATTCTAATAGTTTCAAATACTATTCTAATAGTTTCAAAAACTATTCTAATAGTTTCAAATGTACCGTTTCGTTGCATATACGATTTAACCGTTTGTTTACAATAACCTTGCAAGTATCGTTTATTGAACCATATTATCATCGCTTCAATCATAAAACATTGCAAGCCTTCCTATATTCGATTCACCATGTGAAATCGTTAAATAAACGATATGCTTTTCTCTCAGTGCAGGTATTTTGAGTACTTTATAAAATACAAAATACGAAATACTTTTCTATTTTTTGATCCGATATATTCTGAACATTTTTTAAATATTTACCAAGTTCACGTTAAATTTGAAATATGAAATTCAACATGTACTTTTATGAAGTGAAATGTGTTATTCATCGGGTTTTAGAATACGTCTTACCCCATCCCTTTGTTCGACAAGAAGTCACTCCAATTATTCAATTAACGGGGTTAAGTCACCTGACAAAATTCTATATATCATTTTTTTTCAGTGAGATTATTTACCTGAATTCAAACAATTTTTCACGGTCATAAAATTCATATACTGGACTACCTCTTTGAATTTTTTCGGAGTGATGTAGGAAATTTAAACATTGGAAACTGAATTTAAAAAATGTCACTTGTAGCTTTCAGACCAGACAACACAATGTATCGTGACTGTCGACGTCTTAACGATTTGCAAATAAACAATGTTAACTTCCCTCTACCTAATATAATGGTACCTTCACTTCCTCATAGTTTTTTTAAATTCGCTTGCTCATAAAATCAATTTGGGTGTGTGATCATTTAATTCAGTAATCAAAGTGATTCATGGATGAAAGCTTCTTTTATAATTCACATTCATTATATTTTATTTTCACATGCAATAAATGTGCAATGCCTTAGAATTGAATTTCACCCAATTTCTTGAAGAGTATTTTGAAAAGTACTTAGAGATGTATTTTAGGTTCCAAAAGATTGGAGTATCACAAGTATTTTGTATTTTGTATTTTGAATATTTTCATGTATTTTGCCCAGCTCTGGTTTAAACCCACAAAATACACGCTAAGCGCCGCCTACCAAAGGCAGAGGGGAGAGAAGCTGCCCCTTCTCCAACTCACGCACACATCGCTGCGGCGCTCACGGATACGCGGTGCCGCTACCACGCGTTCCTTGCGAGAACCAAGATTCTGGCGTCAAGCGCAACACGGGACCTGTGCTTCTATGGAAGTCTATCTTCTTTGACAGTATGAAGCACGCGGGCACGGTCTTACATACAGGTCTTGCAACGACGGCGATTTCTAGTGGTGGGGGTAGGCACTCCTACTGTCCAAAGCTTTTAGTTCGGAATTTCGCTACAGCGCGTCGCCACTAGTGTAGGGGTTCCCTCTCCCTCTCCAAACATAGCCTAAATAATCAAAGCCGGTAAAAAAAAACTTATCAGTGTTTCGGAAATCGTAGATTCTATGCCAACAATAACTTGTATTGTAAAGCGCTATGATCGATAAATACAATAAAATATATAATATCTTATTTATACTAGGCATAAAAATGTTACTTTGTTCTTGATTCTGATTAATTACGGTAATTAACTAATAAACGCAGCATGCAATTAGGAATTTAAAAAAATGACGTCATTTAATATGTATTCAATTAACTTTTATATCATAAAAAAAAGTGTTAACCATGGGAATCGATCGCGTAATATCGCGGATACGAGTCTCCTACTTTTCCACTCGTACAAACTTCTTTGATAGTCTAAGGCATGAATATCGCTTAAGTTCATCAGCAACGACTTGGATTTTGCAAGCTTAGTGACGCAAAGATGTCCACAATCGAGATTATTCATCGTTTCGGTTCATAATTATCGTTTTTTCATAAAGTTTGTTTTATTTAGCAGCATCAGACAGTGTAGACAACATCGGGCTTTGGGCTTATCGGCGGCGCATGCGCCTCATCCGAGAGAGAGAGACGGACGGAAACTGTTTCTATCTCTGTCGACCCCTGTACGAGTGGCGCACCTCGCGGCGGAAATCGGAATTACCGAAATTCGACGCTAAGGGGACCACCGCCGGCACCTTCGTTGCAAGACCTGTATGTAAGACCGTGCACGCGGGACTAGTCGCTAGGTGGGTCCATGCTCGCCTTTTTTACTCTGAACGGTTGTGGCGACATCACGCGCTGGAAGCGGTACTACAATTTAAACTTATATCTCTTCGAACGAGGCTTCAACATATAATTCCAATCGAACTTCACTTACAAGTAAGTTCGTTTAATTTTTAAGTATGCATTGGAGAAGTAAAGCTGAATAGCTAAATTACAATCGGCCAAAAGTTCATGAGCATCAGTTTGATTTGCCTTCCTGACATAACTACCTCAATTTATTGTACATACTTGTAGAAAAAGAAGTATATGTTTTGTCGTTTATTGAATTCGAACCTGGGACCTTGGCATTCTTGATCTTTTTTTATTATTAAACAAGCGTTTGTTTAATAGTTTACAATCGGATACATAATTTGGCCAAATAAATTTTTTTTAAAAGCCACGCAGTCTTAGATTAGAGTACATGATGTCAGCACGTTTGCAGCGCTTACATATAAACTTAATATAATTGTGTGAAGAATGAAGGAGCATTAAAAGAGACAGTGTGTTAAACGATCACATGTAGATAAATAGAGCAAAAAAATTTTTGATGGGGAAAAAAACCTTAAAATCGCGAACGCCGAAGAATTAGAATCTGTACACAAAATTTGCATACCAGAAACGGCAATATCATGGCAGTCAACTTACATTTGATTAAAGAATTAATAAATTGCACACATTGCAATCAATTGCCTTAAGACGCAGTGATACACCGCCAGAAATGTCGGCGCCCAATGCTAAACACCTATAGGTCTATCTCTATCTCTAACATAGCGCCGTCTCTCGCGCACTATTTTTTTTTAATTCTTAAAAATAAACGGCTAAGTCGAATGAGATGATTGAAGATACTCTTGCGTATCTTCACAAAATTTGCCGAAATTTCTGGCGGTGTATCACTGCCTCTGAAGAGCATGTGATACAGCCCCCCCCCCCCCCCCCCGCAGAAATTTCGGAAGCTGTTTCCTCCCGAAGCATACGGCAGACAGGGTCCGGATTTTCGGACAATACGCGGGAGTATCGTAGAATTGGGCCAAGTTTCTGGCTCCTCATTCGATATGGCCGTTTCTTTTTAAGAATTAAAAGAAAAATAGTGCAAGAGAGACAGAGCTATGTTGGAGAGAGACAGAACTATAGCCGTTTAACATTGGGCGGAGAAATTCCTGCCGGTGTATCACATGGTCTTAAATATCTTATTCGAAGATATTCTACTTTACGCTCACTTAGTTCTCTCATGAATGTGGAATTTCAGTCTTATAAAATCATAGTAATCCATATCGGGGATTGATACAGAACCAGTGAATTCATGGGTTTGTTGGTCTGCGCCTTAGACCACTTGGCTATAGTTGAAGAAACTATCTTCATTTTATATTTCAAGTATATAAAAATGAAACATCTCTACATATAATCAATTTTTATACTTGTTTCTAACACTTGTGTCTAAGTTTATAATAAAAACGACAACTTGAAAATTGTTCATCCATAAAAATTGTTCAATAATTTCACAAGTTGCAAAAAATGATTGCCCACTACAGCTGGAGAATGCGATCAAGTACACGAAATTATTTAATTATCTTCATAAATAGATAATTTTCCACTTTTAATCATATTATCGACCACTTTTGAATAAAGACTGACATATTGAAGAACAATATCGAGATGGCATAGAAAGATTTACGCTCATCTATATTAATGATTCCTAATAATCTGCCAAATAATTCGTCATATTTCGCTAAATTGGTAAAAAATGTTCAACATGAACAGTGACAAGAGCCAAACCATTTACGTCTTCTTCTGCTCTATGCTTTTGGATTTTTAAAATATATTATCCACCATATTATTGAAGCACCCATCCTTCTTTATATTAGTAGGACAAAAAAAACAATTACTACGTAGTAATTTGGACGTAGCGACATCTTGTGGTGGATGTTATGACCATCGACTCACATTTTACCGACTATTTCCCAGACACGGCAATGCACGGCGATTGACCTGAATGTTGAAAATCCGGTTTGCGTATATTTCGATAGGACGCCGAACGTGAGCCGCAGGAGTTGTTTTTCAACTAAATCGACTGAAATCAGCTATGACTAGGGGGCAATAAGGAGGAATGTCTGATTCGTATATGATTCCCTTGGCTACGAACTAGTAATTATACTGTTCGACCATCGGGCGTGTCGTGGGTTCTGTTTTAGGATACTGCAGTGGAAAATACGTTCGGCTGCGGATCCGACCGGAAGTACCAGATCGTTTCAAATTCTATCGGTCAAGTCAAAAACCCGATAACATTTTCGGCCACTTAATAGTTTGCCGTAAATTTTACATGTTGCGTTTAAGAATGTTGTCGCATAACGTCTATCGCGTTTCACTTATTTCTTCAATAAATGGTAACTAAATAAAAATCAATTCATAAACACGTTATTCATTTTTCGATATGTAGGAAAAAAATCATTAAAATGCTGGTATGTAGCAGAATTTAGCCATTTTTACGTCGTCATGTCTTGATTTGCCAGGTTTAGAAGCTAAGCTAACTAAACAGATCTGCCGTAAAGTAAAAAAAAAAAAAAAAATTTTTTTTTTTGTTTGTATCCCCTTGATTACTTTGGGTAATAAAAAAACGGCTATAATGTCCGCATATAAGAACCATAAATGAATGAAATAATTTTCAATTTTAATATAATATGCGGATAATTGTTTTACGGTTTTTAAGAAAATACAATATGAATGGTACCGTAGAATTTGGCCATTTTTGAGAATTCCGGGTCATAATTTTTTGTAAGACATAGATTAGAAGTGAAAGAATGTTTTGACAGAAAAAAAATCTATTTTTTCAAATTTTTGACGTGACCCCCTTACCCACCCCTTAAGTGTGCGGCTTCTGGTACATTTACCTTAAGGAAAAAATCGAGTAGCTCCTTCAGTCGATTGATGTCAATTTGTTCGAAAAATCTTCATGTAATTATGAGTAAATAATAATTTCAAGAATATAGTTACAAAAATGGCCATAAATAATGAAAGAACAATGTGCAAGGTTCCACCTTGCACCCTTTTTTATTGATTGGTTTGAATAGCAGCAAACGCCACATGAACGAGAATGACGCAAAAAGTATAGAGATTGATTGTAACTAATCATGAAAGCGAACCCTAATCAAACGTTGACCCAGCTGTGTCTACACTAATATTTCACCTACGCATCATGTGCTTAGCTCTGTTACTAGCACAATCGTGTAAAAAACGGTGTATCGATTTATCTCTATGCAGATACGTCCTATGGCAATCCGCCTTCCGATAACTGATATCAATTCGATATTACAATACCTAGTTCAAATGAGAAAAATCATGTGTCTGGGCAAATAAAAACTGCGAACTCATTGTCAGGCTAGTTAAAATCTTTCACATCCACAATGGTCTATGTTATTATTTAGTAAAAAATTTATAGAGAAGATCTATAAATATGATAAAAAATATGTTTTTTAACGAATCGACCCCGACGATATTATCACCCCGATAAGCTTGTACAGCATTGCGGGGTTAATAATTCGATCGCTAATTCTAGAAAACCGAGCAGCGTATCGAATTTTTTTAAGGCACTTTCATGATATAATTTTCATGTAATGTTTGCAATGAGCTTAGTTGTAATGAAATCGGTTCAGCGAATGCTAAGATTTCATCAACGTGACCAACAAATTATAAAAAGTGCAATAAGGACTTGTAGACCAAACGACTCATTTACTCGCTGCTACCAGATGTCTGTCCACGCCATATTTTGCTTAAGGTGAACGGCCTAGTTTCAGTTATCTTTAGAGCCCAGGCCCATATTTTCCGCTGCTTTTGAATATAAGTTTTATCGAAATTTCGAAAACGGACTTTTCTTATTTATGCAGTAAATTCTTCTAAATATAGTCAAATAATTATTTACGTTAAATTGTTAGATTACATTTGAATTATCGTTTTACCAACGACGCTCAGCTGCCGGGGTTTCGGTCACTTTCCAACCTCCATGTCACCCTACGGACCTAGTTTCGGTCACTTCTTTATATTTTACGATATCCCAGAAGAAACGGGCGAATATAAAATGTAATTAGAGCAATAACTGTCAATGTATTACCTTAATCACTACCTTAATTTCAATCAGCCCAATAAACAAAAAACAAAGTAAATTAACTTGATAAAATTATATGTTGCTTCAGTACAAAATCTTCATTATAAGTGCTTCGATATAATTAAATTTTTTCCCTTCTAGAATATCCAATTATACATGAAAAATCTGCTTAATTAAAATCGAATTTGGTCAATTTTTTTTATTGTACGGGAAATTTGTTCCCACTATAAATTGTGACTGGAATTAATAGGTATTAAATTATAATTGATTACCATTCACTATCTTTAATCGATATTTTCGTTATTAAATGAACTTTAATTGGAGATGAACACGATTGCAGATGTGATTCGTGTAGCAAGTGACCGAAACGGGAACCTAAGCTAATTATCGTAACCAGTAACGAACACGGCAATTTTTATCAAATGATTATTCATAAAACAGATTCTAACTACACTGATCGGTTACTTGATCAGTGTACAAAACAAAGTTAACAAAAAGAAGCTTTTCATACAATATTTATACCTCAGATTACAAGTAATCAAATTCGATGTATTCCGAAACCCTGCGGCGAGCACGCTCGGACAACGGTTGCTGCTCGAACGTATAGGCACACGCGCAGCCCCGCTCACTCTAACATTTTTTAATGAAAAATTTCCCGAGAATAATGACATTTCGACAATAATATAATGTACAAAACGTTCTTCAAATGGCCTTTTTTTTGCAGAATACATTCATTATTAATATAAAGAAACGGTCGGTAACCGAAACCGGAACAGTGACCGAAACTGAGCCGTTTACCTTACGTATGGTTTTCGTGAATCACTCAATAGTCGATATATTTGTTGGACGCTAATGTACGTACAATAATAATTGCACCAAAAATTATAAAGTACATTGGCATACAAAATGTTCAAGTATGACCTGCAGACCAATTAACACGGTCATCGAGTACTATCATCGGTCGGTCCACATTACGCTTAGTTATTGCGTATCGTTTACGAGAATTAAGAATCGAATTTATGGACCCACGTTTAAACTTCAGCTTACCTTCAGATTCAACATAAGTTCAAATTCGAATTCCAACTCAAGTTGAAACTTAAGGCTGAACTCGAGGCTTGAAACGAAATTTAAAAAAAGTTCTATTTTCAGTTCACAGTGAAGTATAGTCTTGAGGTTATTTTAGTTGAGTTGACTTTGAGGTTTTTTGTGTTGCTCCGTCATACTGGACAAGCATTTGCAAATAGCTGCAAAATGTTTTAATCATTCAAGTTTGTGCTTAATGTAAGATCTTTTATTATTGTTGATTTTTGCTTCCTCGTAGAGGAAACCTTCTTTCCATGGAATTTGAAAAAAAATCGAGATTTCGCTATCAGAACTCTCAGAATGGTCCAAAACGTCCAGAAAATTAGTTAAGAAAATAAAATTTCCGAATTTTCTAAAATTTTCCCCTTTGCTCTGATTCAAATTTAAACAAAGCGACTAAAAGCTATCATACAGAAAAAATAACATTCAACCCTGCTACATACAAAATTTCGTAATAATCGGTAAACCGTTTCGGAGTTTACGTGATTTTTAATTTCTCGAGAAATTTTCGTTTCCGACAATTTGGTACGAAATTCAATTTCTTGATGCCTACAATAATTTAAATAACGAATTTGAGCGTTTAAAATGTATGTGAAATAAAGCAAAGTAGAACTTTGAACGTTGCTTCGTCAATGATTGTCATCCTTCTGAGAGCTTCCTCTGTGAGGAATCCGAAAAAAAAATAAACTTCCTCATAGAAGCCGCTTTGCAAAACGTATGCGAAATTAATGAGGGAGCAATGTTCAGTATTCTACCTTGCATCCTTATTTGAATTAATGTTCTTTACAGGTGCATGCAAAATCTGAGTTTGCCCACCGTTTGCAGACAGCCAAAATAGCTGAATGCCGCACCGGTATGCAAAGCATTTTGCACACCGCGCGAAGCGTTTTGCCCACTGTTTGAGGTTGCTATGGTACTCCAAGGACTAACCGCTTTTTGCATGTCTGTAAACGGCGGACAAACGCGGATTTTGCATTGCGGTCGTGAAGAAAAATATGGTTCGATAGAAAAGGTCAAACTCACTTCTTGCACACTGCTCGTTTAAAGGCGGAGCGAAGACTTCGGCTTCGCGCTGCCTGCAGACTCGCAGTGCGCAAAACGGTCGTTTGACCTCTTGTATCGATATATACTATTTCACGCGCTGTGCGCTTGGCGTGGAGGCAGGCGGTATATTACGCAGTGCAGTATTCGACAACTCTGATTGTGTAAGTAAAACTTAAATCCTTCTTTAAAAAGTATGTTGCGAAATTTTATCGAATTGCGAGTTGGTCCATTGTTGTCACGTTATTCGCGCTGTCATTGGTTTAATTTGGCGTGAGATCGGATCGAGACCAAGTTGGCGCGAGATCAGATAGCGACCGGGACCGAATTCGTTGCCGTCACGTGAACGTTTTGACAGTCTGACAAGTAAGCTCTGTAACCTTGCCCATATTGCATGCGGTTATCCAAATTTCTTAGATTAAAAATTGTTTCCAACTCTGATATTGAAGGTTGCATACGTATTAATCGATAAGTGCTCTTGAGTAAGCGAAGAGAAATGCGGAATATCATCGATGTGGTACCGATAACCCTTCATCATAACTCCCCATCGCCATTCACAAGGGGCTCGCCCCGTCCACCAAAAAATAAATAAATAAATAAATATCTTCTCCAGGCCGCAAAAACCTCTTAAAACGGTGAGTGTGAGGATAATGATAATTATATCATTATCATTGAATAAATAAATAAATAAATAAATATAGGCACGAGGATTAATCTTTTCGAATTTTGTTTAAGAATGCTTTTAGCGCAATACAAGCTACCGTGATCGCAATGCTAACGGAAATAAAGTAAAAAACGTTGTTTATAAAGAATTATATCGATGAGCAAGGATTTCATGCGAATGACGACGAATAAACTTCGGAATCATTCCGACTATACAATTGCTGAAATTTACACAAAGATTTTGATCTAAATACTAACGATGTTAATAAAATTTTATAGACAAGTGAAGTCGGACAGAACGATGCATAAATATAAAATATATTGAGACTCATCTATTCATTAGATTTTTCTACAAGCCGAAAATCGGCTCTTCTTCAGTATGGGATAATATATACTTATATACTATATACTTTGTGACGGGCCCCTCGTGCAAGTATTTCGGAGACTTGACGAGGAGCGCCGACCAAATATAACGACGCCCCAAAAATCTAATTTTTCTTACTCTTCCTTTCCACTAGCTTGGTTGCTGGGCGCCAGGCTATCTATTATTTCCCGAAAGCCAGGGATGTTTACCACTTTTCTTTTTATTCGTCCGGCTAACTGAAAAAGGGGTGCAGTTCGAGGCGCATGCGAAATTTATTAAACCAACCCGTGTCTCTAATTTTCTCGAATTAATAAAAGCAACAATTATTTATTCAGATGTAATCCAAAAGACAAACGCTACAAATTAACAAAGAACAAAATCGACTCGAGTCCGAACAGTTACCGCGGTTCCGCACGCAACGATAATAATTAAGCAACAATAATTATCTAATTATCGGAGAGGCCGATCGCGACGAGAGGCTGCCCCGCAGCACGCGGACACTAAAGATTTGATGGTACACCTCGTGCGCCTACCTTTTCGTTGCCGGCTACTCTGCTTCACGGTGACGGCTCACGGCTCCTCTAGTCGGGTTCCTTAATTTTACAACAATAATCCTTGGCGAAAATGTCCTAACTACTGACTTTCCCTGACCAAATATTCCACGGCGGAATGCTCGTGCACGGGTCAATCGCGTAATAAAGTGCGAGACTCTCGCGGTTACGGTTCAACACACGTGGTTAAATATTTTATAAGATATGCACGAGGACTGCTCGAGCGCTATTCTCTATCGATTCGTTACTTCGACTCAGCGATCTCTGTGTGCTACGCGATGAGATTCTACTCTGACTGTCTTTTCACGCTTTGAGATCCAAAAACGAACTGAATATATTATAGTTATTCTCGCACGCTTAGCCGGGTCGCAAGGGCTTCGGACGTCCGGGGTGGAGGTCACGGCCTGTCATCGATCGACTTCGTCGATCGTCGCGTTGTTCCGTACTCTCCTTCCATCCATCTTACGTCGTTGCGAGCGTCTCCCCGCACCGCCCTCTAATTCCGAAAATCCTGTAAGTGATAATCACTGCAGTCAAATGTTCTCGAGACTGTACGAGCTTTGGCGGCGGGGAGCGATTCGATTGCTACGCGAGTATTCGGGTGGCCTTGATGCTCGAGCGCCTTAGGCCTAGCGCGTTGATGCGAACGCGTACCCGAGCAAAAATTTGTTCAGGCTCGCATCCGGGCCACATCAGACATGCCTTATTTGCATAGTCGGGCCCGGATAAGGCTTCCTATGAGGACGTGATCAGGCATGTAACGGCATTTCAGATCGGGCCGTGACCAGGCGATAGATCCGGGCCGGAGAAAGCGGCCAAAAAACGGCCCTGATCAGGCGATTGATCCGGGCCAGAGAAAGCGGCGAGAAAATGGCCCTGATCAGGCGATTGATCCGGGCCGGTGAAGGTGGCCAGAAAATAGCCCTGATCGTCCCGACCTGTTCTACCCTGATCCGTTCCATGAGTTGGATTCGGATTAAGAACTTATATGTCAATAAAAAATAAACGTATACGTTACTTTACTTATGAGAAGTTTTTATTTGCCTTATTGCTAACATTTTATTGTGCTAAGCTAGCAAATAGGCCAATGCCAAAAGGCGCCACTATTTCGGCAAGAGATTTTCTGGCTCACTGAAATCGTTAGTCAGCGTCAAATTCAGAAGCCGCAAACAGGTCCTCGACATCCTGCTTCTTGTATTTGTTGCCCTTCAACTTGTACTTTTTCGTAATATCAAGCTCCCTCTCTTTAACATGGTCCTCGTTATCAGTTGTGAATGCAAAAGACTGGTTCGAGAGATCTTCAATCTTTTTCTCAGCTTCGGCGTACGATGCTGAAAATTTCAAAGTTTAGATTTTTTAATTTTACTGGCTATTTTCTATCCGTATAGTAGACAAGGGATGTGGTAATTTCAGCAAAGTCGCAAAAATTCAGAGAATTGCAGCAAAAAAAAAATTCAGAGTATTAAAAAAAAAAAAAAAAATATTTCTGATATGTCCCGAATAATTTTTTAAATAAATGGGGCTCAAATTTGACTAAGGACAAAACTTACTTGCTGAACCTCTGATGGAGATTGATATATAGATGCGATGTAAGTCCCAAGATTGCAGTGGTTCCGCTTCAGACTGCACAAGATGTTTCAAAATGCGTACATTTGCTTTTGAGCAATTAGAAATGAATGGTGTGACCAGGTGATTTTTAACGTCATCGTAAGAAACCCACCTCGCGGGCACAATATCGATACTTTTTTTTTGTCCGGAGTCATCGACGAATAACACCAACATAAATTTTGCGTCCGCAGCCATCCTATATAATATAAAAATACACAATAAACATCAATCAACGATAAATTCTTTTTTTAACAAGGAAATATGTGGAACTTGACAAACTTGTAAAAATAATGACGGTTCAAAGTTTATAAAATTGAAAAAATTAAAATTTAAAATTTAAAAAAAATTAAAAATTATAAAAATAATATTTTTTTTTTCGACAATCCAATTCGTGATTGATGCACAACGATAATTCAAGGGTGCGTGGTCGAGTTAGCTACTGGAAATAATCCGTAAAAAGTCAAAAATATTCATCTATATGCCTTTTATGATTGTCAATAACATATTTTGGATTTAAAAAAATAGTAATTTTTTAGCACTGTCGATTTTTTGGAAGAAGCAAAAAAATTGTTTCAAAAACTTGCCACGATTGATTGTTGAGAATAGTATAGAAAACATACCAAAAAATTGAGATGAAAATATCAATAATTGTAAGAGATACATTTTTTCGAATCAAGAGCAATCTTTTTTTTTAGTTTTCAAGTACCACCACTTTTTTCGTCAAGTGCAGCTAATTTAATAAAAATCGAGTTCTATAATGTTGATTGTTTCGACTTTCAGAATAATGATTTCTTCAACTTAAAATTTTTTCCTATGTTTAATAAGTATAACATTAATTGAGAAATAAATTAATAAGAGCAGAGCATATTTTCAGAAATATCATTTTTTAATAGAAATAAAAACAGTTTTAAAAAAATTGTATTAAATTTACTGCAGTTAACGAAAAAAAAATAGTTAAAAATTAAAAACATATAACAATACCTTCGATTCGAAAAATGTATCTTCTTTGACAATTTTTAATATTCTGATCTGTCAATCTTTTTCGCGTTATGTATACCATTCTCAATAGTTAACTGCGACAAATTTTGTATATATTTTTTTTTTATTTATTCTAAAAATCGCCAGTGCCAAAAAAAATGCTGTTTCTTTCAGCCCAAAATATGATGATAACAATAATAAAAGACATATAGGTAAATTTTTTAGGTATTTCAAATCACCATTCAATCCTCTAATTAGTGATGACATCCTGTAATTGCGTAAACGCTTTTTCGATTAAAGTTGCATCACAAATATCGGAAAAAAATCTTATACATCTTATATAACAATATATATATATATGTAGGTTAACGAAGTGATTCGCCAAACAAATTTCTTTTTTTTCCGTGTTGTTCGTCACCCAACAAAACTTAAACATAATGAATATTTTCTTTTTATTAAACGATAAAATTACTCTTACCTTGGTGTTGAACGAGAGTCACTGAATAACAACGACCGGCGGGTTTTTCAGCACTTTTATAAGAATATGACACTATATATGTTCTAACAATTACGACGCACGGAAATTGCGTATAACGAAACATGAACACGTATAAACACGTCTAGACTTGTTTTCGGGTTAATCGTATGCTGTCAACGGAGCGCATGCGCCAACCCGCGTATTCAAGCCGCTCTGAGCCGGTATCTTGTTGCCAACTTGAACGATTTTCGACAACGGGTACCAACCTAGCACGTTGGAACTTGCATGCGCATAGAGCGGCACGCAGAGTGTCGATGGCGCCGATCGAAACAGCCTATAATAAGCTACGTTTACTGTTGACACTATGTTACCATTGGTTAGCATTTTGATTCCATCTGCTGCTTATCCTTAAGGCGTCCAGGGATCGCTTGCGTCGTTTATTGGATGAGAACCGTAACCTCACGTATAAAGAATAACTCATTCGAAAATAAAAAATATTTACAGTGTACGTGTTATTCTTTGCATCGCAAAAAGATAGAATAATGAACAATAAACATGTGAAATTGTCACGAGAAGTTACGCGATTGCGTGTAGCACGGTTCCGAGAGCTGCGAAGACAGCAGATTTTTCAAAATCGACGTGAAAATGAAAATGAAAGGCTTGAACGTATGGAAAAAAACGAACCTGAAAATCCATGCATTCTGTAAAAACTAACTCACAAATCACTCACGATTTACGGTTGCCGTGAAAAAATTAAGAATAAAAAAAATCATTATTCTGTAGCGCAATTCACAGATGCAAACATTTTTCAATTTTTCACGGCTGTACTGAATCATCCTAACTATTCTCATTCTCATTCTCGTTTTAACAATATTTTAATAGTGCGAATGTAAGAGTTTCTATTTTCAGCTTTTGCATAAGAATTTACTCAGATTTATTGTAAAATGTCACTTGTGCACCAACATTTCTCTGTAAAATTATCGTGATTCTTCTGTGTTAAAGCTTGATTGAATGGAAATTTTTTACTGTCGGACAACAAACAACCTTGTTACAAAGAAAATGTATTTACCATGAACTTCTAGATTACGTCATGATTCTAGACCTCAGCGAAGAAGCTGTTCAAAAAATATACGCAATCGCATTTCTTCATTTGCAATAATTTTACAGCATTACTTTTTAAGACATGCATATCAATTGAAAAGAAATAAAGTAAACAAACTGAATACATATTATGTACAAACAAAATGTAAAATATCATTATTTTATTATTATTATCTAGTAAAATCAAGACGCTAGGACAGTGTCCCCTGATATAGAACGACAAAAATGATATGTTTCCCTCAACGAAGTTTAAATGAAAAAAAAATTGCATAAATGTATGCATGCCTTATGTTTACGTGATCCGAAACTGACAGCAATAATTTCAGGCTGGCCAGTTTATTCCGATCAGGTTGTGATGCTAACAACTTCAGGCTAGCCAGTTTAATCTGATCGGGCATGCCGTAGTCTTACCTTATCAGGTCATGATGTTGAAAACTTAAGGCTAACCAGATTAATCTGATCTGGCATGCCTTACTCTTACCTTATCAGGTCGTGATAGAAAAATCTTCAGGCTAACCAGATTAATCCGATCGGGCATGCTTACTCTTACCTTATCAGGTCGTGATGCTAACAACTTCAGGCTAGCCTGATTAGAAATGTAATATTATTATATTATCCGGCACAGATAAGGGCGTGATCCGGTCATCCTGATCAGGCATGCCTTATTGTTATCTGACCCGGCCCTGAAATAACATCAGGCCGCCTGTACAAATTTCTGCTCGGGTACTAACGCCTCGTCACAACTTATTCAATGGACCAACTCGCAATCAGAGATGTCAAAATTCCGTATTGGGCGTTACTTGTTACTTGTTACGAAAGTAACCGAGTATCGGCTTTTTCGCGATACTTCGTTACAGAAATAGCGAAGTAACTATCGATACTTTATTAGTATGAGATGAGTAACGCTAAAGTACAGTTACTTGTTACATCTGAATCGAGAAAACAAAATTGCTACCGTTACTCGATATAAATGTAACGAGTATCGAAATTATTTTCGTTACTCGATACAAATGGAACGAGTATCGAAATGTTTTCGTTACTCGATACAAATAGAACGAGTATCTAAATGTTTTCGTTACTCGATACAAATGTAACGAATAACTAAATTCATTTCGTTACTCGATGCAAATGTAACTGACGGGTAACGAGTATCGAAAATAGACGTTACTCGTTATATTATACTGTCAAAAATGTTTATATCCAATTAGTATTCCGGTATTGGTATTTCAGAATTATCACGAAAATAACGCAAACGTTAATACCCTCTGCGACGTTTTTCATTTTTGTATAAAGATTTTATACATTAACCCCTTCGGCGGCATTGACGCCCATCGGCGTCAGATTTTTGCCGTGCCCTAAGCGGTAATGACGCCATGGATGGCGTCATCGATTATTTCGAGATTGACTGAATCGATTTTCACAGAAATTGGTACCCTAAGGTTTTTGAGCTCGCTGATTACGAATCTGCCCTCAAAATGCAGAAATTACAAATGGCGGATTCAAAATGGCTCCATCTACGGTAAATTTATAAAAATCATGTGATATATCATGTATTTATGTGATACATTTTTTGCGCCTCTTTTGGTAAGCTCATCATGAATGTATGCAAGTAATTTCTTTCAGAAGAAAAAGTTATTTGTATTAGTTGGTTTTTATTAATTCATTTAATTTCGTTTAACTAAGTTTTATATGTTATTTATAAATTATATGTTTATTCGTTATTATTTATTATTATTTATTATATATTTATTACCTATTTTTGTTATACTGTTTAGATTTACTTCGTCACAATTCTCAAAATGTGACAATTTTGTGTTTATTGTCTAACAGTAATATTTTGATTTGTTTGTGTTAATTGTTTTCAATATTATTTGTTTGGATGAGTATACGCATGGCAAACTGTATAGGCCAGGTTCTCCGCAGTTTCCCTGCGCCCTTGTGCAAATGCAATACCGTATTGTTAAGGAACAGTGTCGCTGCGGCTGACAATCTATCTAAGAAAAATATATAAGAAAAAAACAAAGGACCCGCTCAAGCGTGGAAAAAATATATAATCGAATGAAGACGATAAAAAATATATGAATGTAATGTATTACGTTAGTCGCTACCAGATCCTATCACTGAGTCATCTTATCTTGAATTAGTATTATTTTGTTATTATTAAAAAGTAATGTGTAACGAGTCTTTTCGATACTCGTTACTTGTTACATTTGTATCAAGTAACGTAAATAATTTCGATACTCGTTACATTTGTATCGAGTAACGAAAATAATTTCGATCCTTGTTACATTTGTATCGAGTAACGAAAATAATTTCGATACTCGTTACATTTATATCGAGTAACGAAAACATTTCGATACTCGTTACATATGTATCGAGTAAAGAAAATGATTTCGATACTCGTTACTTTTGTATCGAGTAACGAAGATAATTTCGATACTCTTTACACTTGTATCGAGTAACGGTAGAAATTTTGTTTTCTCGATTCAGATGTAACGAGTAACTGAACTCTAGCATTACTCGTTTCATACTTATAAAGTATCGATAGTGACCCCGCTATTTCGATAACGATGTAGCGAGAAAATATAGTTACTCAATATAGGCAGTATCGAGTAATTTTGTGTAACTCCATACCAAAAGTAACTAGTTTCTGACATCTCTGCTTGCACTTCGATAAAATCTAGCAACACGCTTTTTAGAGAAGGATAATATACAAGAGCATTGTAGCGACACACGTCATCTACTCGCGCGCGTAGCGCTCGGATTTTTCTAGTAAAGTTAAGTTTAAACAAATTTCCCGCTTGAATATTGAGCCTAATTCGTAGTTTGTATCCAAAACCCTGATATTTTTCAATATCAGGCTAAGTCCTAATGCTACCACGGTATTGAAATTTTTCCACATGTATATTATGATTTTTCAAATAATCTAACCAAATTTTAGGACGGTTGACAGCACCATTGATGAAAAAAAATCGCAAATTTTCCAGCTCATTCTATTACTGTTATGGGAATTTCTGACGATTCCGCCCTATTTACGTTATAACAGCTAAGAAAATTCTACTATGGACATGAGAAACTATTTATAGATGAAATAATAATCCCTTCAACGAATTACAACTTTTGATGACAATTGACATGGCATTAGTTAACTATTAATGAATGAAAAACTTTTCTATCTTGGCAAAACAAGCTTAATTGCATTGAAAATTTGGTAGCCTATCGGCACGACTATCACTTTGTAACTTAGAATCCTGTATACAAATAAAACAATTTTTCATAAACACTTTTTTAAACATTGATTCAATAGGATTCTATTACACCTCTGTTGCAGAATTTCCGGAAATTGTAAAGAGGATGGAATTCGTTCGGTAAAATTCTGGGAATGTATTTTGTTATTATCATAATGGGAACGTAGTTGAATCAGATACAATTATTACAAGCATGTTAAAGGATGTTATTTATCATTTTCATTCGGCACAAGGTATATCATAACGCATAATATTCATAGCCAAAGTTCCGTCGACGTTTTAATATAATTGTAAATAACTGTTCACACAGATATTGAATCTTTTATGCATCTGTCACGTACCACATCGATAGTGCAGCAAGAAATATAATATTCACTAAGCAAATGAGACAACATAAATAATCGAAGCGATACAAACGATTTACAGAAAATATCTCTATTTGTGAGACGAACAATATTACGCATGATCTCCACTAAAATAACTACTTTGCATCATGAATAACTTATCAATAGGATTGTGTATAGCTGCGTGTAAGCTTTGAGATAGAGATGTGGACTCGTGTGATGATCCTCCATGAAAATGAGAACTTCCATGGTGAACATCGGGCGCTCCACTTTCGTTATCACCTATCTCGTATCCTGCTTCGGTTCCATCGAGGGAAAGATCACTGCTACAAAAACTTTCTCCCGAATTCCCAGCGTAGGTATCTGAAAAAGAAACATATCGGTATATTTGGTCGTACAGTAAATTAAAGGTACGATGTAACAAAAATTTATTGTGAAACGCCGCATTACAGTTAAATTTGTTGTTAACCACGAATTCATATTTTTTTTGTTCTCAAAGAATCAGCCCCTTCAACTCCTATTTGCCTCCATCGAAAGACGAATCGAAGAATATCGATGAAAAAGCCTTTATTGTGGTTTTTTTCTACTTATTCGGTCTTGTAGAGTGTGTCATCTTGAATTTTTGCCGGCTCAGCCCTTCCCAAGGGTAGGCTTAGTCGTATAAATAGACCAATCGAATGGGATGTCTTGGGAGAAAATCCTAACTGATGTATCATATGACTTTTACGTTTAGATTGTATAATTGTGCCGTAGCCTTATCACTGGTTACGGGTATGATTTCTGTAACAGTGATTGCCATCACGGAAAATAGTAATTTGCAGTGATTCGACAAATACAATGCTCGGTAGAGAGACGTCACCGTCGAAACGAAATACTTCCACGGTTTCGATATCATAATATGATCATATCCTTGATATATAAATAGCTTTAACACCTATTGAGGTCGCCATCGTAATATTTTGAGCTATTACTTCAATCTGCAGCACAAACTATACGATGAATACTTGAAATTCGTTAATACCTTGATTTGAAATGGTCGAATGTATAAACTCAAGATCAAAATAAAAACATACTTATAGCTGTACTTATAGGAGCCCCCCCCCCCCCCCCCAGCCCTTTCAAAACCCCTCTAGGGCTGTGCCCCTAGACCCCGAATTGGAATTCGCCCATTTACCCCAGCAGCGGCTCCCACTCTGGAACTCTTGCACTTGTCACATAAAATATCGTTTGCAACGCAAACCGACAGTTGGCCCTTGTGGCACAATAAACTATTTTTTCATACTCATTACGTCATTAAGGATATGGTAATTATTAAGTAATCGATAAGAGGTGGAAGCACATTCCAGTGGTACATGCTACTGATCAGGAATGACTCTCGTTAAATCGACGTTTGCACCGCAACCGTTGATAGCTAATGGACAACACCCCTGGCAGCGCGAGAAATTCAAAGACACCGAACCCGCGGGCTGCTTAGCCCCGGACCCATCGTGAAATCTGTCTGGGTGTCCCAGTTTGAGTCTTGACCCTGGTCGGGATTGACTTGGGTCTCCCCAAATGGGTTATCCAACTGGGATTCCGAATAGATCCCAAGCGGATTTTCAGTTCCGCACTGGATGGATGTCTCTCATCGATCAAAATTTGCTAGGGTTACCGGAAAAGGGACGTCCTATTTAGAGCTTAACTGATTGCTAATCGGGTACCATTTCTGAACAGTGAACATGGTATTTCCTAGCAATAAACGAAAAAGTGCGTTCCTCACATTCTGATAAGATCCTGGATTGAGTCGTTTCCAACGTGTTAAGTTATGAGTCCCTTTCAAACGTGTCAAGTTATAAGTCGTGTTAAAAACCCAAAAACGCGCCATTCTCATTACTGCGTTCGCTCACTTTGAGTGCTCATTTGAAATTAATATGAAGCACGTTTGCGGTGCTGTATATAGTTAGTAACCTAATCGTGAGGCTCGATGCTTGCTTTGACTGCATGATATGGTTAATTTTATATGATTGAGACTCGCTTCAAGTATACGTAGTTTTGCTGTATCTAACCCCATCATAAGATTCAGCGAACGATATTCAGTTAGCTCATGTAAATGTTCTGTGGATCATCAGAATTCATCCGGCCCTATTTTATATATTTTTTTCTAGTATATGTTACGTGAAAAAGGCACTCCTTCAATTGGAGTATTATAATTTCCAGTACCCAAAGGTGGTGGATATCTTAGTAACCGGTAAAAAAAAATCATTATAATCATCCGAACTCTCAGAATGGAGGGGGCAAGATGTCAATTCGGTGGATGTCGATTTAGCTTGGTTTTGAGTTAATTTTCTAAGTTTGGTTCCAAATAATTACTTTTCACCCGAAAGAAGTCACTCGATTAAGGATAAGGTACAGTCCCGCCAAACTTCCTGAGGAAATCTCGAACCATTTCTCGATGAAATAAAAATCTCAAAAATATCCAGCTGTTAGACACTGAAGGTGCTAGAAATATGGATTTTCCATAGTAGTAAGTTCTTCGACAAATCAGTCGTCAAACTAACTGTTTCGAATGGAATGATTTGTTATTTTTTCTGAATATTCACGAATTTTTTTAAGAATATTCTGTAATTCTTAAAAATCATGTTTTCGATTTTGTTTTGTAAATAAGGAGAATGTCACGAATCTTCTATTTGCGTCTTGCATATAAACGCCCATTACATTCACGAAGTATTCAGACGATTGATTCAATGGATTCGCAAATACGGGTCAAAATAAATAAATAAATAAAGTGAATAAAATTCTGGAATAATAGATACGTGTTTAGAACAATAAACATATCATTTTTATACAAAAAAAAAGTCATATTGACGAGCGATGTGTTGCACTTTATTTTCGTTATTATTTTAGGAATATTATGCAGCAACAATATTTCTGCAGCTCCAATATGCTTCATTTTTTAAGGATTTTTGAGCCATCGAGAAGTTTTCGAAATTTTCTTCGAAACTTACGTTTGACGTGACTGTACCGCTTCCACGTCCTCAAAATTCTTCGCAATGGATATGCGGTAAGCATATACTTACCCTCGGGTGAGTACGGATTATTGGGGTTGAGCGGTTGGGTGGCCGAAGGGAAGCTAGAAGATTCACCATCGCGCATATTCAAGACGTTCAAGTAATGACCTGTGGATGAGACGACAGCATTGGTATCATGCTTAGACATAGGAAAAAATCTCGATAAGATCGTGATTATTTTCAGAATTGTCATCTCTCTGTATTTTTCTTTACTTTTGCGCTGGGATTGCAACTACTTTGATAGATCGGCTGTTATATTTGCATCCAGCTGACGATTCGATTTTTTTCGAAGACAGTGCTTATTAGTATCAATTGTATGAATTATGGTTTTAAAATGAATAAAAAACACCCTCGATGCAAGTCCTTAAGTAAGGTGACTTCGCGAAAAAGTCACCGGAATGTCACCGGGAGGGGTCTCAGTTGGGTAGGGACCAACTGAGCACCTCCCAAGTCGGCACGAGAATAACTTTGCACAAAAAGTGTACACCGAACAACTGTACACGCAGACAGCTCGACACCGAAAACTCGGCACGAAAAACTCGACACCTAAAACTCAGCACGAAAAACTCGACACCGAAAACTCGACACGCCGAAAAGTCGGCACGAAAACCTTGACACCGAAAAGTCGGCACGAAAAACTTGACACCGAAAAGTCGACACTTTGATCGATTTTGGGGGAATTTCAAGGCCCTATCCGATGTGAAATTTTCCGTCAATTACAATTTTTATTTCACTCTGTGGGAAAATCGGGATCGCGCAAGCGAAGCGTGCGTGAAACTTTGTTTACACACGTCGTGAAATAAAAATAGGTACGATACTCGTGCGAAATAGTATATTACACTACATGAGCAGAAAGTTTGAGATTCTTGCACTGCACGGCATGATCGCGCGCAGTTCAGGGGTCTCCAACTTTCTGCCTGTGTAGTGTATACGACTTTTCTTTATCTGCGGTCGAAAGTACGTTGATTATCAAAAGCTATCTCGACTACAAATGTGTCTTGGTATGTCTTGATGCCTGCCCGACATTTGCGGTACGACCGAAGCGAGTGCTGCTGGTCGGGGGCAGGCAATCATAACTTTTTAAAAACAAATTAATTTAATCGAATAGTGATATTTTTATTCATTTTTTACTATTCAAAGACATCAAAACCATTAATTTTATTTTAATTTAAATTATTTCAAGTAATTTATTAACGATTTGAAATACACAATAAGGTTACTTTCTTCGGAATCAGACAAAGAACCCTTATGTTCTTCTTGCCATTTTTTATAGGCATCATAGTTCAGTAGGTATCTATCAGCAGACTTTTTAGGCAAGGTATCTGTTCGTACTATTAGTCTAGCTTCCGTATCAAAATTTCTTAAAGTCTCATCGTCCGAAAAATCATTTGATGATGATGACACGTCCATTTTTTTCGTATCAATTATTCCTCGGTCAATAAAAGTTTTCAAATTATAACCATTAACATGTACAAGAACATGAAAATTCACCTAAGAAATTTTGAGGTTATCGGTATCTAGTGTGCGCACAGTATAACGCGTCAGCTGTGGTGATTTCTGTCTTTCCGCCGCTTCGTACATCAGTTCAGTCCATAACTGATTTCTTTCGGCGCACTAGAGCAGTGCGCATGCGCGACTCTGCCGAATCATAAATGTTAGATTTTCTGCTTCACGGTCGAAGCCGAAACTACGTACTTTCGGCCGTGGATAAAGAAAAACGTTTTCTTAACTCCTGTGATTGGCAACACTCGCCATCGGCTCGTGCTGCAAACTCACAAGTCAAAAAAAGTTTTGTCGCACTAGTATGGTACTATCGTTTCAGGGGATGACTGAATAGATCATATTTTTTTTTTAATGAAAAAAGTCATGTATTTCTGGGTTTTCATTGAAATCACGATTTTTAAAAACATAACATATTCGTTGTCTGCTGTCAAAAATACATCGAAATAGTGGGTTAAAAATAAAATAAGACCACGTTTTACGCACCGAATAAAATAAAAATTGTAATTAACGGAAAATTTCAAAGTGTCGACTTTTCGGTGTTGAGTTTTTCGTGCTGAGTTTTCAGTTGTTCGTGCCAACTTTTCGGCGTGTCGAGTTTTTCGTGTCGACTCTTCGGTGTCGAGTTTTTCGTGTCGACTTTTCGGTGCCGAGTTTTTCGTGCTGAGTTTTTGGTGTCGAGTTTTTCGTGCCGAGTTTTCGGTGTCGAGCTGTCTGCGTGTACAGTCGTTCGGTGTACACTTTTTGTGCAAAGTTATTCTCGTGCTGACTTGGGAGGTGCTCAGTTGGTCCCCACCCTTCATTTTTAAACCATTCTGCTCTGCTATCATATTCGCTTAGGATGGGCTCGAAAGTCATAAACGCAAGGATGCAATAGTACTAGTTCTTACATTTTGTTTCAATGATCGGCTCTAAATTGGTTTCTCTCGATTTATTATTCCAAACAATAAATTGTTGTTTGGAATGATTATAGTGTTATAGCTGAAGTCGACAGTTCTTCTATGTGACATGGAGAATGTATTATACATTGCATTTTGTCTGTGACAGTGATCATTTGAAAAAAATCTATAATTACTGATTGTTACAATCAGGTTGACAAAATTATTTGTGTGTAAATATTTTTTCCAGTGCAATTTTGAATTCATTTTCACGACGACATCTTGAAAGTCGGATGACAGATAGGTTAGGTAACGTCATCTAACCCGGAACCGTGCACTTTAATATCAGTTTACTTTAACATGTATCCCGTAACCTCATTTTTATGTGATACGCAAAAATTCCCAAATAATTTCCGAATCCGCGGTACCTTTTATCTTTTCTCTATCTTTGATCTAAGTATGTTAATTCTCGATTGGAAAATTAATTTCGCTAACATCTCCATAAGTGCAATATAAAAATATCAATTTTCAAGTATGCATTATTTTCCGGAGAAATGAAGCTGTATATCTCAATGACAGCCCATCAGTGAACTTCAGTTCGATTTGCCTTTCTGACATAACTACCTCAAAGCGTGCAACTGATTGTTAATAAAAATTCAGTTTTACATATTCAGTAATAGGGTTGATTGTACAGTGCCAAGTTTAAACTTAAGGTAAAGCTCGAGTTTAAACTCAAGGGAAAACTCGAGTTTAAACTTAAGGTTAAACGCAAGTTTGAAGTCAAGGTTGAACTTAAGCTTGAACGTAAAGTTCAATTTAAGTTTGAATTTAAGGTTACACTTACGTTTGAACTTTAGGGTAAACTCAAATTTCAACTTGAGGTTAAAGTCGGATTCCAAATCAATTTCCAGCTCAAAGTCAACTTAACGCAAATAAAAATGAGCTCCAAACTTCATTTGAAACTGATGTTGGATCTTAAGTTGGAACATTGAAAATATTTATTGACGGAGGAACACAGGATACTGACATCACCTCATAACGCCGATAATGGATCCTAGGTGACCCGTGTTCTAGCCCGCCATTTTATCCATCGCTACATAAAATGTATTCGGCTACGAGCTGCTTCCGGCAGTAATTCATATATTACTAGAACTTCGAGAAACTCGATCATGAGCAATTTTCCACTTAGGAGTGAATTATGCTGAAACTCTTATCGATACATCGTTGTATTTCTATTCTATCATCAGCTATGCATCTGGAGATTCGTATCGACTATTTCATCGGTGCGGTGGCAGATCTTCGAAAACTCTTTTAAGCTTCATGGGCTGATCGCACCGTTTTGTCGATTGATATGTGGTTTAATCTCGGTAGGATTTCGAAACCGTTTGAAAAAAGGTTGGTTCTCGGTCGAATGTTTATAGGATTTGGGTTTTACAGTTGAGTATGAGCCAAATTTCTACCGGATGGCTTGCATAAAAAATCAACCAGTACCCAACCAACTCCCAACCATTCAAGAATAAGTTCAAGGTAGGACGAACAGTTGGTTCCATAAAGTTCTACCGGATTCCGACTATCGCCCAGTAGATTGAACAACATGTTTTATGAAGTCATACCGACTTTCATCCTAAAAATACACGATCCTAGTCGGGACTGGCTCAGGTCTTCCCAAATGGGTTGTCCAACTTGGAATTTGAAGATCCCGGACAGATTTCTGGCTACGCACTGGATGACTGTTTATCATAGATTTGGATTTGCTATGATTAGCCTAAAAAGAACGTCCTATTTGGCATCGGAAAGGATTCCGGATCGATTCCCAAATATGAGCGGCGAACAGTGTTACCATGCATCGGGATTTGTCACGGATACCCTGAGAGGGATCCTACGTGGATTCCGATTAAAGTCCGGATCGTCTTTCCGCTTAACTAATGTTCCCGGAAATAATTTTATTCTGACGGATCAGCTTTGAACGACGCCGACGTTTTGCGGTTGATTGGAAATGCGATCTCCAACACCAAAGATTAGTATGGACCTCGTTATTCAACAAAAAAGCAGTAAAAATGATCTTTTGTTAAAACCAATTTTATGATTTTTCAAATTTTAAATCAAGTTACACGTTTGTGAGCGATTTATGCATCAATTAATGTGAAAAAATTATGAACAGTCCTATGCAGAAATTTCAAATGCATTACACCTGATGCATAGAATTCGATCCATTGTCTGACTGGAATCGAACCGTCAAATGGAAATTCGCGTCAGAATCCGGCTGGGTCTCTATATCGAAATTTTTGCATGAAAAACTCTGGAAATTGTTACGTCCCGACGAAGCACCCCTAAAAATATGCAACCTCCCTGAACACCACTGCACGTCCCAGAAAGAGGCCCTGCAGTCGGTGGTCGGTAAAAAGGGAAAATAGTGTTAATCTCCAAATAAGATGCATCCTTCCAAGCATCGTAGAATATTCCAAAGAAAGGCCCTGTAGTCAGTGGTCGGTAAAATGAAAATAGATATAGTATCATAGGAGGGGTAGACGGGGTTAGTCGCAAAAGAGGGGTGTCAGGCCCTCCACTAGCTCGTAGTCGACGGACACCCCACGCAAACAACAGGGAAGTGGAAGACGGCAGATTGACAGCCAATGAAGCGTGAACTCTGCCCTCTTCAAACCCTTAAAAATGTACTCACTAGATCTAAGGCGAAGAAAACTAACTTGTAAAGTGGGAGACGACAGTTTTTCGGGCCAATTAGAAGGTTTGAGGAACTGCCCTCTCCTAACTCTGCGTAAGACAAGAAGCTGACTGCATTTGTATATAAGGAAGCAATGTTTGTATTTTTGTTCAGTCTCAAAATGTAAAATCACCGGGCAACATCTCCTAAACTAAGGAGAGTAGTTAGTCAGTAAAAATGTATTAGTCAGTCTTTAAAGTTTGTACCAACGATCAACAGTTCGTAAGTAAAAGAGTTAGACGCAGTTCAACTAGTAAGTTCTCTGCGATAACCAGAATCTTCAGGAATGAATGCAGTACAGTTGCATTCATTCTAATCCTAACTTCAAAACCTTTAAAACCCAAAAAGTATTGCAGAACAGTTGCAATCGTTAATTCAATCAAAACCTTTAAAACCCAGAACGTACTGCAGAACAGTTGCAATCGTTCATTTATTCTGAACCTGTAAAACCCAGAACGTACTGCAGAACAGTTGCAATCATTCATTCCTTCAAAAATAAACTTTCTAGCTCGAAACGTTTGCAGAACAATTGCAAACGTTTCTCTTTAAAGACTGTCGTTCTCTTTCGCAGACAGACCCAGCTTAAAACAGTTAACGAATGCGAATTGTTGCAAGCGTTTACTTTAATAACAGCTGACTGTACGCGGGGAAGCGAAGTCATAACATTTCTCGTTATCCAAGACTTGGAGAAATTCTGAGTCTTATTTATTTTATTCCAAAATCTAAATTTTATTCAACTAATGGCACAACATTCAGGCATTCCCCATCCCATTTAAAAGACTCCAGTTTAAGCTTGTTTCACCAACGAATATTTAGAATTAAAGAACATAATTCCTAAATCAAGTCCGTTTCAATTGATTAAAATCACATTTATTATCAACTTTTTCAAAAACAAATACATTCCCCAGAATGATCCCCGATTTAATTTCTATTTCAATGAAGCAAATCCTTCAAAGAAGATAAATTTACATTCAAATCGTACAGCCCAAATCCCAGACCAATTAGCCGTAGCTAAGGTCTAAAACAGGGCATTTATAATTGTTCTTGTTACTCGGACGTAACAAAACGCTGGAGTTACGAATACCTTCAACATGTCGAGATAGTTATGATATAACAGCATCGATTTAATTCACTTAACAATGTATCACTTGTTCTCGCCAAGGACAAGTGATATCCGCTAGAAGAATTGGTTCTCAGCAGGGTCATCAACATGCGTATTGCTCAGGACAATACAGTTGATGTCGCAACAGTAGAAACTCAACACTCAGTATAAAAAAGACTAATTGTCAAACTCGATTTGTTCAGAACGCATTGTACTAATTGTGTGTAAAATCGTAATTTTGTCTTCTAATACCCACGTTACAAATAAGTGTTGAAAATCGACCTGTATTTTGGACCAGTGCCTTATGGGTTTTCATTATGAACATGATCCCGTACTTACTATGATCACTATGTGGGCTTTCGATCCTACGTTCTTCTTTAGGTTCCTTCTCTGATCCAGGCTCCGTCTTAGCTTTCCTTTGAAGTTTCTTCATCTTGGCCCGTTGATTTTGAAACCAAACTTGAACGACCCGTACACTTAAACCAGTATCTTTGGCAAGAGCTTCTCGGACTTTTCGGCACGGTTTGGGGGATAGTTCAAAAGATGCTTTAAACTGGCGCCGTTGGGCAGATGTGAGAATGGTTCGTGGTCGTTTCGGTCCTCGTCTTCCATCGCGTGGTCGATTCTCATCCATAAACTCATCATCTATATAATAATAAAAACATTAACATTATCAATGGACATGGGTTCCTTAACCCAAGGATTTAGGCCGCAAAATATTGACGACTGACTAAAAAAACTCATCGACGTACAATATTGACCATTGTGGAAACTACTGGATGCTGAACGGAACTGTTCGGAAAAAAGCTTCTTGATAGCGTATGTTGTAACTTCTTTCCATGTTCTCTAAAACAAAAGAAACAAAAGCGTGCTTGAGCTATATGAATATGTGCGTAAAGTAGACAAGCGACATTACATCAAATTTTTATGTGTTTAAAAAGAACAATGTTAAATTTTTTTATCCGTGGTCTTGCTTGCGCACATACTTATATAATTCAAGAATTTTTTTGTTTTTCGTCGTTCGGAGCACTTAGATAGAAGTTTCGACGTACGTCATTGAGGATATTCCATAGCTCGGCGGGTTTGAATGCTTGCAATGAAAAATCGTAGATGTTATCAAGAAAAACTTAATTAAATAATCGAATGACTTGTTGTGTATACAGATTTTTAAACCATCCGTAATGCTCAAAAAGATCATCTTATTAAACTTCTGCAACATAACATTTTCTTGACACAGAAGTTGACAACTTTCGCATAGTTAAAAATATATTACGAGTATATGCAAGTATGTCTTAAGTTGTTCCGTATCCGTACTCAGGTTGTAATTTTCCTCCCTATTTCTTTTCCCGATATCTTCCTTAAAAAGCCACCATAAAGTTACTCCTCCTAATGCACTACTGTATCCCATGTATACGCACGGGGAAAACGTTTTGGCTGTCGCAACTAATTCTTTGAACAAATGAGGATAGTATTCTATTACGTGCTAGCCTAGCTAACCGTTTTATTGGACTAGCAAAACAATTTATTGGAGTAGCACAACGATTATTTATACGCGCAAAACAATTTGCTGAATTAGCACAACAGTTTGCTAGATTAGCAAAACAATTTGTTAGGCTAGCAAATAACGCAATTCTGTCACTACTTTAGCACAAGTACCTACATTTTCTCAGATTTGTTGAAATTTTTTTTTAGGAAATATCATTTTTTTCAAGTGCAAATATCTCGGAACTTCAAAGTTGCTGAAAAAAATGTTTCACATCAAAGTTATTGTTTTTTTTGCTAGTTTTGAGTGGAAAATTTGTAATAATTGTCACGTTCAAGTGACTATCATTTTCTACTGAAACCCGAAAAAATGACAGCGTACTGCATGACTGTAGATATCATTAAAAAATCAACCGAGTAGCACGAATTGAGATTTCGGTACAAGAAAAATATTCGTGTAAAAGTTTCAAAAAAAAAATTTCTTGTCCACAAACTGCGATTCCTGCCACTGTGATGTTTTTTATTGCGATATTAACAGACATACAGAAGTACTTTATCATTTTATCAGTCACAAAAGAAAATTACCCTTTTTGTAATTTAAAAACTAATAATACCCCTGTTTGTCGCCAAAACAATGATACTCACCCGAATAGGACAATTATTTCAAACATTTCGCGTGAAAGCTAACAGAAAGCCGATATACTTTTACGATATTTGCACTTGAAATAAAAACAGCATTTTCCGAAATACCGCTTTCAAAAATCTGAAGGAATTCACATAGAGTGCCTTTTAGTGGTACTCTGATATATCTAATTATAGGGCAGATTAGAGAGGGTAACGAAAAAGTGGCTGAATCGACGATGCATGCTTCAAATAGGGCTCATATTTAAGGTTGTTGTCGGGCCAAGTCAAAATGGTACCACTGTCATGAAAATTTTCACTAAGGTACAATATCCCTTTGCAAATGGCTTGTTGAAATGTTGTAACAATGAACACCACCGTTTGAGAGACAAAAAATCGCAAATGAGAAAATTGCAAGAATTTCTGACAATTTCGCCGTATTTACGTTAAGGCAGTTAAGAAAATGCTACCCACGTACATAAAAAAAACTATGTGTAGTCGAAATGATAATCGCTTCAATGTTTGGTACCTTTCGAAGACGATTTGAAAAAAAAACTGCTATTTCATTATTGATTAATGAAAAACTCTTGGTCGTCTTCACTTTGGAACTCAACACATAGCTATCTCACTCTCGCTTATAATTTAACCAAGTGTCGCCAGAGCAAAGCGACGCCAAGTATAGAAAGTTGTGAAAAGTCCGTTTGATCAACAACAACAAAAGTTTGATGAACATGACTACTAGTATAAAGATTCTAGAAAAGGTAAAAAAAAAAGAAAATAATGTGCAAAGTCCGAGTGTGTTTCTTGGTAATAACGGAGCATATTATAATGTTTATTTTTAGGTCGATATCGGATTAACAATACAAATATGAAAATGAGTCGCCCGAAAATACATTATTGATATTTTTTTAGATAATACTAACCTTGGGAACTGTTAACGAACATGTCGTGTTCATAATCACGCCTGCATATTGGTTGACCCTGTCGCATCTTGTAATGTGCTCCACTTGGTAGAATTTGGCCACACATACAGCAAGCAAAGCATTCGACGTGAAATACAAGCCCGGGTACTTTTATCACATATTCAGTACATCCTATTTTTTCCATGCATCGGCCACACTTCTTTCCGTATATTCGCTCATAATCAGGGCGGCAGAATATTTTGAGTTCTTTCGTGAAGCATGAGTGGTGCAAAGGAGTCCCGCATGCTGCGCACACCAGACAATCTTCGTGGTAACTTCTATCTGAAACCTTCATGAGATAGCGATCGGATATCCCGCGGCCACATCCAGCGCAGATTGTCTGCAGGACACCTGACTCGGTCTTCACAGTTGCGGATTGCTCTGTAGATGAAATTTATGGAATCGTATTAAGTCTAAAAACCCATGTAAGAATGACAGACAGGCTCGGAGCTGACTCAGTACCATTGCCAAGCAATTCGAGGTCAGTGCGCCGTCAAATCTGACACTAGACTGAATCTTAGTGATCACTTCAAACCGATATTGACTACTAGATATCGATCTAGTCGATAAGTACTGAGGGCCAATGTTGGCCAGCGAGGAATTACCCATTTGGGATTTAATTTTTTATAAAAAAAAAATTCTTCCATAATGGGTCGTGAGATAGTAATGTTAATAATACTATTATTAAAGTTTTTAAAAAAACTAAGGTAACATAAGAAATTCAAGCCTAAGAGCTATGCGACCTACATAACCAACAATCAACTAACGAACACGCTAAGCTCTAGACTAAACAGAGTACGTGGATCTTTTGTGGCATGGGAGTTCGCAGCAACGTTGCTGCAACGAAATCGTTGTTAATTTTCCTTCTGAATCCCACGAGCAATTTCTGTTAAGTCAAACACAGTTTTCCTATTTGCTATGACATTGAAAAAGATACTGAAATTATTTAGCTGTAATGTATATTATCTGTATTAATCACCAGTTTCGATTTTCGTCTGACTTTAAAGTGGATCCCAATTAACTGAAAACTTTTGAGAATTTAGAATCGGTCGGACTTAACAGTTGTGATTTTTTTTTTTTAGAATTCGTGGAGGATCTCTTTTAGATAGAAATTTTTTTGTAGATCGACTACATTATCTGGGTTAATGCAGGAATTAATTAGCACCAATTAATGGTACGGAAAATTTTTGATAGTTTAAAATCGTTCCGACTTAGTACTTACCATTTTTCTCAGGCCCAAAAATTTGAACCGATTCTGAACTACTAACAATGTTAAGCAACATTAATGAGTATCGCAATCGCTAACTTTCGGCCCTTGTTCCACAATATACTATTCATATCACAGAGATCGCATTCACGAAATTCGCACCGGTTTTGGACCATCTAAATATCTTCCGCGCCATTAATTGATGCTAAATAATTCGAGTACCTTGCGTAATATTGTAAAAACCACGAAAAAAAATTTCGGTCAGCCGAGAGTTTCCTTAAAGCTAGGAGAACAGCGAAACTGCCGATTAGTACAGTTTTTGTCTTGTCAAAAGTATTCTGCGCGACCGATGAGAGCGGAATCATTCCAGTAGCTTCTTTGATATCATACGAAATAGGAAAACCACGTTTGACCTAACAGAGATGATCGTAGGATTTGGTAAAAATAACAATTTCCTTGCAGGAATGTTGCTAACTTTTATGCCATGATTTCTTATACTTCAAGTCGATAATAGATGCATCTCAGAAAACCGTCACAGGGATATCGAGTGGATTTGGATAAAATTTGATGCACAGACGTTCTCGAGGACTCTGATTACAAAACTCAACTCTGAATTTAGAAACTCAGAATGAAGGATCTGATATGGTGGTCCAGCATGAAAAAAGTTGAATACTTTTGGATGGAATTGACAACTAAGAGCCTCTTCAAGTCTCTGGCTATGAATCTGAACTCAGTAGAAATAAAAAATAAAAAATGAATAAAAAGTTAATCCAATTTAGCGACTAAAACACAGAAAGAAAGCTTCCATACTCATTTAGTATCACCACGGCTCTTGGCGATGAATCAAAAATGTTCTACTGTCGGTAACTATTATCACTGGTCCTATCATGTTTCAAATCCGCAGCCGACGGGGAAAATAGTATATCGTATGACAAGGGCCGACGGTTAACGATTGCGACGAGTGTAAGGATAGTCGCCCAAGCAACGCGAGGGTTCCAATCACACAAGGTTGCAAACGCTAATTTTGACCCGTACTGCACACTATATATTGTGTATCAAGTGCATGATCAATGTCGCCTTGAATAGTAGTTTCGAGCGACAGACCGTGAAATGAGAGGTCACTCTAAAAATCCATATTGCTATATCTATATCTATTAGAGTGGACCAAATTTTTTTTTTTCGAATTCGCACACCATAAAACCATCGTTTATATCATTCTGTTGACCACGGTAGAAGGAAAACATCGTGCGATGTTTTTTAGATGGCGCGCAATGGGTTTTATTTCCTATTTGATTAACACGTAAGCAGTCGTTGTCTCGAGTTTCCAGGGGATTGCCAATTATCGTACAAAATAGCCGGATATAACAATATTGACACCAAATAGCTTCTTCAATTTTTTTAAATTTGGTGTATCATAAAGCATTTACTGCCACATACTCTCAAAGATATTGAACTTCGACTACACTAAATGCGTATAATTTGCATTTTTTTGGTGAATAACTCGGACACAATGGATCTTACGACCATAATTATTACTATCAAACTTGAAGAGAATACGTGCACCTCCGAAACTACATAAGAATCATTCTCATAAGATCAAACTTGATGGAATTATGATTTATTAAAGTTTACTTCAAAGTATAACTCGTCGCGAAAAATTATTTTTCGCCATGAAATACGTTTTTGGTTACTTTTATTAAACAAATTAGTTGCATATACCTGTAATAGTCAATTGATAAATCAGGTATTTTAACTTTAATCAGGTTTTAAAACTCCAAAATGACGCGTGTAAAATAAACGAAATACATGTATATTGTTTATTTTTGTCACGCATCATTTTTAAGTTTTATTCAAGTTTATATAGGAACCTCATCCATTTTTTAAAAAAATGATGAATCAATGGACTATTGCAGGTATACACAACTAATTTGTTTAATTAAAGTAACCAAAAACGTATTCTATGGCGAAAAATAATCATTTCGCGACATAGTTATACTTTGAAGTTAAACTTTAGTAAATTATAATTCCATCAAGTTTGATCTCACCGGAATGATTCTTATGTAGTTTCAGAGATGAACGTATTCTCTTCAAGTTTGATAGTAATAATTATGGTCGTAAGATCCACTGTGCCCGAGTTATTCGCAAAAAAATGCAAATTGTACGCATTTATTGTAGTCAAAGTTGAATATCGTTAAGAGTATGTGGCAGTAAATGCTCTATGATACACCGAATTAAAAACAATTGAAGAAACTATTTGATGTCACTATTTTTATACCCGTCTATTTTGTACAGAAATTGGCAATCCCCTGGAAACTCGAGACAACGACTGCTTACGTGTTAATCAAATGAGAAATACTAAAACCCATTGCGCGACATCTAAAAAAAATCGCACGATGTTTTCCCTCTACCGTTGTCTATAGTATGATATAAATGACAGTTTTTTGGTGTCCGAAGTAGACAGAAAAAAAAAAATTTCGGGCCATTCTAATATCTATAAATACGTTTATAGATATTAGAATGGCCCGAAATTTTTTTTTTTTCTAGACCACCGCACCAGTTACGACTGGTGCGGTGGTCTAGTGGTTAGTATCAGGTAGTAGTATTGGCCCTCTAGTCCAGAGCATCGGTAAGTCACGGCTTAGAATTCCCGGTGCCGTCAATTTTCGTCGAATAAAAACACGGACCCGATGAAGCTTCAGATGTATACGTGAGACACACACATGTACCTGTCGGGGTCACACGTATACAACTGTAATCCGAGTTTACATTCTCGACAAAACGTGACGTAACTCCGGTACCATGAGGCGAACTCGAGACCAGCTCTATCGGCATAGGTTTTCTACAATTACCCGATGTCCTTAACAGAAATGCTATGGTGAATCCGATGTAGAGGGGGAAGTCAGATGCGGCCACATGGGAGCCTGGTTACTGATTTGGACCAGGCCCTCAAGTGGCACTGGCTACTGACCCGGGGGGTGACTCTGTAAAAGGCGTAATACCTGGAGACGGAGGGAAATGCGAATAAAAACAAATAAACAATGGTGCAAAGTAGAACCTTGCACATTGCTTCCTCGTTATTTTTCGCTTTTTACAATGCTATCTCTATGAGAAAGTACATTAATTAATGTTGGCTTCCTCATGGAAGAACCTTTGTGAGAAGCGAAAAATAATGAGAAAGCGATGTGCATGGTTCTACTTTGCATCCGTGTTTTAAATACTAAATTTAAGCTTAAAATCTCAAGTTTTGCAAAAATTAATGCGATGAAGTAAATTTTGGTTTACAATTTAAAATTTCATAAAATAAAAATTATCAATGTTTTGTAACTAAATCACGCATCTATAATGACTGAATATGATTTCGTTTACATACAAAATTTGGGCTTGATATCTCAAGTTTTACAAAAGTTAATGCAATAAAGTTAAATTTTTTATAATTCAAAATTCTATAAAATCGGAATTCTTGTCCGTTCGTCAATAAATTATAAGACTATGGAAACGTTAATGACATAATGGCATTTTTTTTTAATTTCATAAAATCTGAACCACTTGACCAATTCGCGCCAAACTCAATCCCAAACAACATCAAGTTCAATTGCTTTTATGAAGAACTACTCAGCATGATGAACTAATTTTTACGAAAGTTAGAGCGACCACGCCCTTTTTTTCAAAACGTTTAAAAAGCTACGAAATCTAGATTTTTTATCCGTTCATTCAATAATTATAGCTATTAAATAGGCGCTGCTTCTCCAGTTGTGTGCCAAATTTGAGCACGATAGTTAAAATGGTTCTCCACATTTTTTTCTAGATCACTTTTCTCGACGTTTCGAACCATTTTGAGTGTCCTGGCATAAAAATTGCGGACTTTTTCGTGGAAACAAAGGTTCCTCTACAAGGAAGCGAAAAAATTAAAAAATTCGTCTCTAGAGACGAAAGTGAAATACCCAAGGAATAAAAGTGAAAGAATCGTGAACTGTGCTTGCACCAACGTACTTTTTCAACACTGCTATGAAATTAGTCACTTTCGTCCCGCAAACCTGCCATAGGAAACACTGCTGCTTATGCACGTATTACAAGAAACAAAAACATTTTGCTAGCCAAAAGTTTTTCAGAAAATGAAAAACCGTAAGGCCACCCAACTCTAGTTCAGTTCAATAGCAAGGCTGTGGTGCGCTCCACGTGTTTTTGAAACACGCCCTGCATGACAGAACGCGAAGCTGCCATCCTGAATTTTGTTAAATAAATTAAATAAAAATTTTCTCTCGATCGCTAGAAGAATAAAATAAGTTTATACATATATATAAAAAATGTGCGAAGCTCATGCATTTTCATGCCTGTGAACGATAA
Organism: Tromatobia lineatoria; assembly: GCA_949699805.1. NCBI lineage: Eukaryota > Metazoa > Arthropoda > Insecta > Hymenoptera > Ichneumonidae > Tromatobia > Tromatobia lineatoria. Next base: position 5,675,580 of record OX453048.1, read on the forward strand.
CCTCCCTTTGAAGACATATTGTCCTAATGGCCATAACTCTTTTTAAGAACATTTAGTTTTGTTTACTTTTTGCCCCGAATGATCCTAAGACGTTTCGATTATATTAATAATCGTGATACTTCCTTCAAATTCACTTTTTTTGCCGAACGACCATAACGCTTTTTAAGGACATTTTTCCTGGCAAGCCCTCCCTGAAAATGTTTTCACATGAAAAAAAATGGTAACAACGGGAATTTTCTTGACCCAACCTCTTCTCGCAGTAGATACAGCGAATCGGGTGAAGAGGTTAACTCAACCTTACGAATAGGTGTTTTATTGTTTCACTCCAATTTTTTGATATCGTAATTATTTATAAAATCGTAACTTTTTAAGGAGCTTAAAACTCCACATCGCTAATACTATATTACGACTATATAAGAATAAAATAAAGGACAATACCTATGGATAGTAAAAAATGTACGTCCAAGTACGCCTATTTTGACAATAAAGGGGGTGATATCTTTATCGGCTTCAAGAAATCAAACATTTTTCAGTGCATCACATGTTAGCTCGACATCTGAATAATGTCAATATAAAGTTTCGAAGAAAATTCAAAGTTCTTCAAATATTCCAAGTTCTTAGTGCTGCGACGCGCTGCATTTACCACGATACTTATCGAAGGTTCAAACGCATTTATCTCAAAACTGTACTTTCAAAACTGGCGCGAATTATAACTAGAAAAATGATCGACCAAGACCGATAAAATTAGGTATAAATCTTCTTAACCTTATTATCTGAAACATGAATCTGAACTTTGAAAGAAGTACGTACAAAAATGTAAAACGTAAGAATTTATTTCGGAAAATTTTATGTCTTTGATCGAAAGCGTACTCCTTGATCAATTTTCAACATTTCTCACTTTTTCAGTTTATATTCTGCGAGAGTTGATGAAAGACAAAAACGTCGTTGGTTTCTTTTTCAGATTCATCCGGCCGACGCTATGTGTCCACTACGTCTGATAACATCCCCCGCATCCCGTTTAGAAGACTGTGCCATACCTCGACCATTTGTGAAGATGAATTTTACTCAAAAAATCATGTAACAGCTAAAACTAGTGTTAAAAAAGTAGGATTCCTTAATATTTTTGCTTTTCCTAAGCTACTTCTGTGAGGAAATATGTTGAGCGATTTCAGCTTCACCATAAGGGAAGCTTTGTAAACAGCGAAAAATAATACGGAGACTATTTGCGGACCTGCTTATGCTCGATATATTTTTGCCAAAAAATGTAGTGTCGTAGAATTTTTACGACTCGACCAATTTGCGTCAAATCCTTGCTACAAAATAATATAATGGTAACCCATATGAAAATCGAATTGAATCTTAGCTTTGCGTAATTTGTACGGACGAGCGCGCTAACGGGATTTCAAATAAGTTATAAAATATTTAACTTATTACTAAATTGCACCGAATAGAATTTAAACGACTCGACAGATATGCGTCAAATTTTAAATAAAACATTATTCGATGCCTACCCATATACGAATTAAACGGAACCAAGATTTGTAAAAATATATTTTTTCAATGCCAACAATTTTTTCATTCATCAGTCAAAACCGAAATTTACCGATGTAGCGGTCGTTTCTTTGACGTAATTCTTCATTCATAATAAATAATCGTAATTGCACGTTGAAAAAAATGCAGCCAGACATCGGTAAATTTACAGGAGGTGAAGTGGTGTATACAAACTCTGTTAAACAAACTCAATTTTTGATAAAACTTGTAATCCTTGCCAGACCTGGCACTGATTATAGATTGTTATAACGTCGTCTGAGTACCAAATTACAATCAGTTAAATCTCCACGTAGCCTTGTTACAATCTTATATGTTTCGTTTCAAACTGATATTTTATCATACACTACAGTTTGCTTAGCAGTTTTGAGACTCACTAGAGTAAATCTCCAGATGAAACCCGACCTCAAGAGGTAGTTGAGAGAATAAAAAATGATTTCACTATCTGGAAGATTCTACGGCTATTTACCTGATATTCCTTTGACATAGTGAAACTTTTGCAGAATTTTGGTATGCCAAATTTCAAAAAGTCTATTGCCAAATTGGCAGGAAAAACGGTACCATTAATCCATCCTGCAGGTGGATTAATTAATTAATCTCTTAGATTAGGAATTAACTTTGGAACTTGAGTAACTGTGATACTAACGTTATTCTTAAATTGCTTAAATAAACAATAGACATAGTTTTTTCGATTCGAACAATATAGCAAATGTAAAAAAAAAATACCAAAAAACGTTACATAGAATAAATTTGAAAGAGTAGGAAATACAAATAAATTAGTATAGTTAATATAATTAATTGTATAAAAAGGTATTCTTTGATTACAAAAAATATAATATTTACCATACCACATCTTTACCTGGATGGTCATTTTCTATCACTGCCTGTCGAAATTGCATCGATGGAGCGGAAGATGGTGCATGACCTTCTCCCTCATGATTTAAGGCAGACGTGGAAGCCAAAGTTGTTGGGTAAAACTCCAACATATTGCCGAAATAGGTTACAATCGCTTATATTTTAGGCAACTGAATGAGTTATGCACTTTTAGATTCTACAGCCATCGTAGGTCCGATAGTTAGTCCTTTAAAGACTATATATTCACCGTATTGTGACGCACATCTTGACAGAATCTGGCACTTACAATTACCGAACAACACGATTGTAGCTGACTGCACCGTATCACAAAATAACACTTTTAAATCCACGACATTATTTACAGTAAATCCCCTTGTGCGTTCGTTCGTGACATTTTCTTGCGAGCAGATATTTCACTTTCTTGCAAAACTTGAGAAAATTGAACTTCTTCAATTGATGTAAGTATTGGCTGATTTATCGATTAACACTTATGAATATAACTATTTAAAAAAAGGATTTAATATTTAAAATTCTTTTGACACGTTCGGAGCGAGAATTAGCGATAGCAGCAAGCACACACTGTTGATGCTAAAAAGCGATTCTGCTCCGACAGGCTTATCAGCATGTGCTTCTGCGCCCACTGGCTTCCCTCACCTACGAACGCGGTGTCGATAGTAGGTGCGGGTGGTCACACATAAAGGAACGTGGGCGTTGCCTCGGTAGACACATCCCTTCGAGCGAAACAGGATGAATTCCATTGGTCCCGGAATCCGACGCCCTTTATTCATATTGCTCCTACGTGGTAACCTTCGGGAGGTTCTCAAACTCTCAATTCAACGCTCAAAAATCGATATGTGCTTCTGGTGCGCTGACCGTTGACAAAGGACTTTTTTGCGCATGGAAAATATCATCTTTCGAACTGCATTGAAATAAGTTGCTGAAAAATCATCTTGTAAGCAGTTGGTCTTCTCGTTCGTAAAATTTATAGTCCGGGGGTTGAGAAATGTGTGACTTGTAGTTTGAGCAATCCGGAACGTATAATTATAAAGTTTGAAGGACTGTCACCGACGGAATTATTGAGAAATTTGACAATAAACATAGTGCAATTCTTGTGCTCTCTAATATTGATTGGCAATATTATTAAAGTATTACATTTGCGATGGTCTAAGCTACTATTGCAACATGAATCCTGCAACATTTTCGAAATGTATTAAACATCTTTTACTATACTGGGAAATCGCAAAATTTATTATGACATTTATTTTGGAGAACTGCATCGAAGTAAGTCGCTGAAAAATTATCTTGAAAACAGTTGGTGTTCTCGTTGGTGAAATGTATAGTTCGGGGGTTGAGAAATATGTAAGTTGTAGTTTGAGCAATCCGGAACGTAATTATAAAGTTTGAGCAGCTGTCACCGACTGAATTATTGAGGAATTTGACAATAAACGTAGTGCAATTCTTGTGGTCTCTTATGAGACTGATACCGTATTTTTACTTTAAATGCAAAAATGATAAACTTAAAAAGAACTTTTAAGCAATGAAAAATATGTTCCGAAAGCGCCAAAGCTTCAAGATTTTGCTCATACGATGAAAATAAAATGTTACCGGAGTTTTTAGGGAATAACAATGATATAAATGAAGCCGAGTAATTCGAGTTAAGTCGTTTTCGCGCATGGAAAGCGGTGCCGGGTTTTACGGAACGAAAGTATCCAATTGCATTGGCAGTATTGAACATATAAGTCCGTGATTATGGTTCTAAAAGCTTTGGATTCTTTAAGACACCCGAATAACGCATAATATTCCTTGAATATTGCAGGAATATTAATCGAATATTGTATTATATGGGTATAGTTTTAAAAGCTTCCAGTATAATATTCACAAATATCTTATTACGGTATTTTCAATTTAGCGTTCCGAAATACCGTTGCAGATTTGAAAAATGAGGGAAGGTTACAAGAATCAAACCACGCCATTTCTACAATGATATTTCACAAAATTTCAAATAAAATATTGCAGATTAAAATTTGTAAAGCTTATAATGAAATTTTTTAGCAATATTCCAATTCATTCGAAGAGATTTAAATTTCTGAACGACTTTAACAAATTCAACATAAAATAACCTGATGTCAGTGAAGAAGACGGTTTAAAGATATACAGACGCACTTGTTTTACGCGCCTCACTGATAAGAACTATAGATGTTTTTAGAAATGTCATTTTCCGATGTTTTTCAGAATTCTGAACACGTTTTCACCAACCTCCCGATTCAGAAAAAAAAACCGATTTTTCTTTGTGAAGAAGCGATTGGGTGATCAATGGTTAGAATGTTAAACAGTTATGGAAAAACTTCCGTAATAAATCTGACATAGAAATTAAAAGCCTCATTAGAATTTGTGATTTCTCTCTCCTTCATTTTGTGATTTTTTTACGTTATTGGTGAGTTGTTAAATCTGTAGGGTGCTTTGCGTTTTTGATCCTTGGACGCTATTTCAAAGGTTTTGGTTCTTTTTTGAGTTTTTAGGTTCATAAGTTCATAAGCCTCTTTTCTTTGTCCAGTATGTTTTCGAAACCGTAAAAAAAGTACATAACCAAATTTTATATATCGATGCATAAATTTGGGTTATCAATTATTGATTGGCATAGATAAATGAATTTTGCAAATAGTCTACTCGAAAAAATTGCAATATTGCATATGATGGCCGCCATTGATGCATATTCTGTAACTAACTTCACAGCGAATATTTATTTTATGATTTCACAATGTTTCTTTGCCCAATTATTAATGAAGCTCCCTCTTCAGTCAAAAGCTTTTCACTTTCTGTCAAATTATTTTTTCGTTTACAAGATTCTCATAAGTCTGAAATCTTCTAAAAACGTGGTTCTCTATCTTTTTTAATTTTCAGACTTCAACGGTAAAAGTGATATTCACACAATATTGATTTGCAATATTATTAAAATGTTATATTTGCAATGTTCTGAGCTGACATTGCAACATGAATCCTGCAACATTTTAGAAATATATCAAACATCTTATACTATACTGGAAAATCGCAAAAATTAGTATGATATTTGGTGAAGAAACTATAATATTTTTCGAAAATATGTATTCTTACATGACCGAAGCGAAAATTTATATTCTAAAGAGACTTTTCTTTAAAAATATTAGGCTATACTATACTAAAACGAATACAAGTATTGGAGATTTTTTAAGATTGCAAACGTTTCACTCATTGAATTATCGCCGCCATTTTTGTTTGGTGTTTCTTCCGAATAAATGTAATGATGACCAATATAATTGACCAACTGCGAGCTTGTGACGGCAGTAGACGTAACATAATAATATATCATACTTGACGTTTCAATCCTGTGTGTGGACCCTCTTCGGATTTAATATTTTAGACAAACATAATAAATAGAATAAAAAAATAAACATATCCGGTTCTTATTGAACTAAAAGAGCCGAAGTGATATATTCACTAACGTATGAGATAGACGCATGAGTAATTAAAAATGGGAAAGCGCTTTTTTTTGCGCAACGCAAGAAGAATTTTCTTAACTTATCACTCTGCAAAAAAGGAAACAGTGTTGAGCATAAATGTGCAAATGTGAAAACATTCTTAACAGTCCTTTGAAACCTTCAAAATTTCAAGCTTGAACAGTGGGCGTGTACCCACTTCCAAAAAATCAAAATTTTTATCGAAAGGAAATTTGAAACAATTTAAGCCTGTAGTTAACCAGTTGAGAGCTGATGCTTAACCATCTTCATATCCAATAAATTATTCTCAAAAAGTATATGGGATTCCTCCAGAGTCATGGACTTCAAAAACCCATTTACTTCGCCAATTCGATAAACGATTTTTATGTTTTTTTTTTTTGGTACTGCACAAGCTCATCAAATGTCCAACTATCAATCATCACTGCACGAGATTTATAATGGTATTAGATATTTCTAGAAGTTGTAGTTTTATGTTTTTTTTTCGTTTCTGCCGAATTGCAAATATCATATCAATCAACGCAGATGGAAACTCTCCTTATGTGCGATTTTTAAGCTCGTTTGTTCAAAACTTACAGAAATAAATCTGTAAGTTTAATCTGTGTGTATTGGCGTATTTGCTTAAGGCACAGCTCACACATCAGACATTGTTCCTAGATCGAAGTTTTGCACACCTTGAAATCATGCACACGTGATAATCTCCAAATGTTTTTACGAAAATGAAGATTTCTCTTATGGGAAAGTGGAATAGATTGGGACCTTCGGTTAATCATGAATACGACTTGGTTTTTCGACATAAGATAGTATATTACACCTCTAGGGAGGGTAAGTAGACTATGTCCAACCACGTGAAAGATTATCACCCGAGCCTAAGGCGAGGGTGGTAAACACGTGGTTGGGGATGGTCTACCTTCACTCCCGAGGGTAGTATACTATTTTTCACCATATCTGCAGCGAGAAGTTCGAATTACGTAAAGCCCGTAGGGCGCGAAGTCGAACTTCTCGCGCACGTATGGTGAAAAAGTAGTTTTCGAAAAAATAGAAAAAAAAAAAAGTAGAATCTAAAAATTCGGTATACTATATAACAGTGTTTAAGTAACGAGCCGCATTTAATCAAATAAATTCATTTATTATTACTATTCGTTCTAACAGAGATCTTTTGGAAACTTTTTCAAATTTTTTAATTACCGCAACAATATTTATTTCAAAAAGCGTTATAGGTGAAAAAATATAATCAAAGAAATTATTTCAAAACATCTGCAATGTTAAACTTTGCTAATTGCTTCTTCATAATGTGTAGCTTTTTACAAGACTATCTCTATGAGAAAGTATGGTGATCAATTTTGGCTTCCTCATAGAGGCTTTGTAAAAAAAAAAATAATCAAGAAGCAGTTTGCAAAGTTTAAATGTATAAAAATGTAAAAATGTACTGATTTCATGTATAAAATTTGGGTTCGCTATCTTATATTTTGCTAAAGTTAATGCAATAACTAAATGTTTTCTGAACGTTAAGATTCTGAGAAACTTGAGCCACATTGTAGATTATGATGAAACTATACACCAATCATCGGTATTTACTTCCAATTTCATGTATGGAATTCGTTTTTGTCGTCTCATGTTTTGACAAAGTTAAGGCGAAAACGTGAAGTTTTCGAAAATTTCAAAACTCCATAAAATCCGAATCGCTCTTTCGATTTTAGTCAAATTCAATACCGGACAACATTAATAGTATCTGCACGTATGAAGAATTATTTAGCAAAAAATCGCTATTTTTTCGAAAACTAGAGCTAGCACGTCGTTTTTTGAAAAATTTCAAAAAGCTATAAAATAAACATTTCTGCACACATTTCGAACAAAATAGCATGAGACAAATATAAGCTGCTGCTTCACTTGTGTACCAAAGTTTAGCCCAATCGGTTAAGCGGTTCTCGAGTTATACGTGATTGAAAATTCGAAGCCACACACACACACACACGGACATTTATTCTAAACGACTTTTCCCGATGGTTTCAAGCGTCCTGAGTGTCCTGACATGAAAATCAATAAAACAAATATTTTCATGATAACAAAACTTCCTCTACGAGAAAGCAAAATAATCCTGTCTTTTTTGCTTTCTCATCTAGGAAGCTTTCTTTGTATACATTTTTTTTAGATTTGCGTATCATCAACACTCAAAATGGTCCGGAAGATCGAGAAAAGTACCTTACAAAAAATAACCGTATGTATGTGTGAATGCGTGTGTGGCAGTGTGAGCGCAGGACTTCGGAATTTCAACTGGTCCGCAATTTCGGACTATTCAACCGATTGAGCTAAAATTTGGCACAGAAGTGAAACAGCAGTTCGTCTTTGAATGTTGCAATTTTTTACGAAATGATGGCAGAAATTTTTATTTTACGGCTTATTGAATTTTTCTAAAAAAGGACGCGCGCAATCTAGCTTTTGTAAAAGTGGCGATCTTTGGCTAAATAATTATTCTTAAGTGCAGGGACCGTTAATTTTGTTTGTCATCGAATTCGACTGACATCGGAAAAGCGGTTCAGTTTTTATAGAGTTTTGAAATTTTCGTAAAATTCTCGTTTGCGCGTTAACTTTGTCAAAACATGTGACAACACAAATTCCATATATAAAATTGGTCATACTTACCGATAATCAGTTTACAGTTTTGTCATAATCTGCAATGTGGTTCTAATTTCTCAGAAACTTAACTTTAAAAATAAATTATGTTATCTTATCTATGTAACTTTAGCGAAACATAAGATAACGAGCCTAAATTATATTTATGAGATCAGTAGTATTTAGAAATAACAGGTAAACAGTTTCGTTATAATTTATTATGTTGTTCAATTTTTTCGAAAACTTAACTTAGATTAAAAATGAAGCTGCAAAGCTGAACTTTTCAAATTGTTTCCCCATTTTTCTTGTTTTTTTTTTTTACAAAACTTCCTTTACGAGGAAGCCAAGATCTATTAACATACAATTAGCGTTGGAACCACAACATAAAAAATCGACGACTACATCTGAGCGGTCGCGGGTTACATTCAAGGCAAATTGTATTACCTCACATAAATCCGGAGCATTTTTTCAACCCACTTTTTAAAATATTTTGACCACTTTCCGACATGTGTGTTCCGTCACTAAATCGCGAAACAGTATTTTTTCATGAAAACAAAGCTTTCTCTATAGAACTGAGAACAAAGGCGCGTTCATCCTGTCATGCGTAATTCAAATAATTGAATGGGATTTCGCAAAATGAAGGAGAAGGAGCTACAACATAAAAAATTGATGAGCAGATCTAAGAGGTTACACCTGCGACGTCCTGGTGTGGATTGCCTCACATAAATTGAGAGCTTTTTTTAAATCTAAAACTAGCGGGAACCGCGCGCTTCGTGCGCGTACCCAACACCTTGATTAGACAAATTATTTCTATAATTACAAAATAACATAAGTAAATAAATCTAATTAATGAATAAATTATTGCTTATTGAATAGCGGGACATGATAATAAGGTAACCATAGTTACAAAATATCCCTACCTCATAAAATATGTTTCCCAAGTCATAAAAAAATTACAATTTTATTAAATGATTTATCCGTACGAACCAAGCAAAGAACAGCAGTGAACATTATTTTGACACTTCCCGAGAACTGTCAAAATACAATAACACGACTGAAAATGCTCGTTAGTTACCACCTAGGCAACCCGACAACCAATCAGAGAACGAATAAACGGACAACAATATTTATATAGAAAATGCGACATATTTTACCCACTGATTTTTTTAAGAGGGACACTTCACCCAGAGAAATGGGTCTGATAAGTTTATTTGAATCAATTATGTGGTGTATTTGGAATGAATGAAATCTCATTTCAATCAAATAGGGTCTATTTCAATCTGACGAAATTTTATTTCAATCAAATAGAGTCTTTTTCGGCTGAATAAAATACTATTAGGCCGGCGATTAAAGAAATTATTTATTTAATGGCCAGCATAATAGGATTTTATTTAATCGAAACAGACTTTATTTTATCTAAATAAAATTTCATCTGATTGAAATAAATTCTATCTGATCTGAATAAAATTTTATTCATTTCAAATACACCCTATAATCGATTTAAATAAACCCATTTCTATGGGTTTCTCTGAGTTTTGTCAATGATTTGGACCATTTTGCGTATTCCGAGATACAAGTAGCGGCAAATAATTTTTTTCATGAAAACAAAGCTTTCTCTATAAAGCAAAGGACAATGGCGCGTCCAACCTGTTATGCATAATTTAAATACTTGAATCGTATATTGTTAAGTGAAGGGGAGGTTGACTCGGATATTGGCAGAATATGTACGTGTAGCATTCGCAGGTTGAAGCAGCTTGCCGTTGTTGGATCACTGATATCACCTGTATACGAGTCTCGTTTCACTCCGGGTGGCAGGGCTATTGTTCGCACCCTGTGTCATGGATGTTTGTCAAATAATACCCCCATCTTATCCTCCCTTTTTCTTTACGGTTCACGGTCCAACCCTCGATGATGCGGCTAGTTGGGCATCAAACCTTCATATTCTCTACGGTGCTTATACAGAGGGTTCTCCGTGTCGGCTGCAACAGCGATGCAAAGAATTTTAGGGGATACACGTGCAACTACGCATCTCCCCTCTATGACGTCCTCCACTATTTCGCTCCCCAGATCTATTAACTCAAACGTGGCATGGACCGTATTTTACGGAGAATCAATAAATCCTTCATATATACCACTCCCTCCTCATAGTTTTATAAGCCGATTTAGCAACACCGACCACAACGATTAATCGGAAACAAAAAAAATTGTCCTACCAACATGTAGTATACATTAGTCGTCTTTGTCGAGAAATATAAGCGTATACTGTTTTCGGTCGATGTTCAGCAGTAAACATTACAAATTTAAAAAAATGTTCAAACTTCCGATTGAGAGCGGAGTTCAATCGATAGATGAATTGGAAAATAATCAAATGACCAATAACATATTATGTTCGGAAGATTTAGTATTGTTTAGATGTGGAAATCTCCCGGCTAAGATCTGCGAATGATTATTTCATTATTTCACGGTTTTTTATGTAGCTAATCTCTTGACTACGCACGCTACTTTTTCAGTAGCTATTTTTTAATTTCATGCGAAATTATTTCTATATCATCTTTTTCAAAGTAATCAAAACACTCTGCCATATGCGCTGTGAAATGTGTTAGGGAAAATGCAAAAGAAAATCTCCGTTTTTTAATTTAAAAAATAATGCCCTGGTTTTCGGTAGTAAGTCAGTGTTAACAGAACGTTGAAATTATTTTTGATATTCCATTCAAAAGCTAATATATACTACAACTTTTATGTTACGACTTTTTTTTCAGTAACTGCTAGTTTCCGAGATATAGTCACTTGAAAAAAAGCGATTTTCTTAATATCGGATTGAAAATTACAAAAATATCACAGAGAGTGCCTTTCTGTCGTATAACGAAGAATGCTTCATATTAAGCATGCCGCATGAAGTGGAATCCTTTTTCTGTTTCGAAATGTTACAAACAATGATTATAATTTTTTCAGAGTGCTGTGAAGTGTCTTTAATATGTACGAATTATTTTAGTTTTTGAAATCTTATATTCCACGCAAAATTAAATATAAATATATTATATGTGTGTCTTTTTGATTCACAATATGGAAAGACCATCCATTGTACAATCAAAGTGTTGTTGCTTGTAAAATGTAGACCATCTATTGTACAATCAAAGCGTTGTTGCTTGTAAAATGTAGGTCCATTTGTAGTTTCCACTGGAAAAAAAACCACATAGCTGCGCAGAATAAATTTCGTGCATTTTTCAATGCAACGAAGTGAAAAAAAAATTAGATGGGCCATTCTTATCTTGCTAAAGAAAAAAACAAAAAAAACAAAAACAAGCTAAAATCTTTTTGCTTTTTTATAAAGCTCCCTTACCATTATTTGAATGTGTTAACTTTGATTTATGCAAGGTGAATATTTATTTTAGATTTATTTATTTATCTTTTTTCAGCGTGATCTGAATTAATTAAACTTTTTTGAATAAGTGAATGAGTTTTTCAAGCATTTTAATAACATTTTTTTTAAACACATTCGACGCACCTACACATAAATATTGTTATAACCTATTTTCTCAGATTTTAAAACTTTTTGGATCGTTGGAGTTCTATGAAATAAAATACAAGGCAGAAAAATGACATTCCATCAGCTTTGTCTATGAAGAATCAAGTACCTGACAAAATGATAAACTGACTGAATATGCGTCACACATTTTATAGCCATACGCATTTCCTTTGAATGACGTGATCAAACGCCTCCGGCAAATGACTGCGGCTCTAAGCTCAGTCACGTGCCTCGGTGTTTATCTGGATTTCGACGTATGCTTTCGGACCTTTTGGTATAAACTATTTCATCAAAAGATGTTTGAGTGTGTACACGGTGATTCACGAGTTGCACCCCATGAGAACGTCAAGATCTATAGTATTCAATTCAGCGCGCATAGTTGATCTATTCGTTGGTACCGCGCTCGGTCTTTTCAAGTACCTACTCGCGGCGATTCATACAGCATCACCCGTCAGATGCTTGTGTTAAATCTTGAGCGCTCAGTTTGCAAATATGAGCAGGCAAAAGCTAACAGAAAGTTCAATATGGTGGGCAATCGTTTTGTTATTGTCACGTGGGTGAGTTCTTATTTTCACATAAGTCGAGATTTTTATTGAAACGACCCCATGGAGATAAAGTACATTGGGAAATATACCGACGATATATAATTTTTATACCATTCACATTCGCGCTGAAAATTACAATATTATGGATATAAATGTTGTTACTTGTGCATCTATATATTACAACCTATACACGCAAATATTTTTATTCCAGATACCTTATTCATAAGTGTTATATCTAATTTCAATTATGTGTTTCTAATAAAGGTAGGTAATCGCGCGAATATATTATTTGATACATTTAGATGGATATAAGATATATCGAAAAGTATATTTTTATTTGTACCGGAGATATATTTACAAGAATATTTTTACATATGTGGGGTAGAGTGGTCCTTAATTTTTAATTTTTCGACGGAGCACCCCATATTATCGTAAGGAATATAATTAAAACATGATGTGCGAAGCGAATCCGAAATCGATGCATTTTTATAGGTCACTACAAGTTATTGGAAAAATTAAAAAGTTCAAAGTTTATAAATTTGAAATGCAAATGCGAAATTCGTAATTTCTCCGAAGGCACCCCACATTTCACAAGAAACATCGTGTTACATAAGCGAGTACGAAATTTCTACGAAATTGAAGTATTTTCAGAAGCTACCGAATGACAAAGAAACGAGATTATCAATATTTTTAGCTATTAGATATAAACAGTAGCGAAGATAGAACGACCCTAATGCAGGGCAATACACACCAATCCAACGAGGGACTGAACCTCGACTCCTGGGATCTGGTCAGCGAATTCTTTATGTTGTGTTACAACGCTGAAATGAGAAGATCGTACTTAAATAACTGGACTTTAAGTCTTGAACAAGTACCATGTACTTGAAGTATCGAACTTAAAATACTAAACAAGTTTCATGTACTTCAAGTCCCGGAATAAAAGTACTCACCGCATACCATGTACTTGAAGTACTAGAGACGAATTACTAAACAAGTACCATGTTCCTGTAATACCGGACTTAAAATTGTGAACAAGTACCGTACTTAAAGTACTGAACAAGTACCTTCTCAGATATCGCAACCATCGCCGATTTAACGTAGAATCCGACGGGTGGTACCCTGCACAAACTAAACCTCAGAATCGGTTGTAACATCTGTAAAAACTAGTGCTAAAATAAAAATCGTTTGCTTTCCTGATAGTCGATGCATCCAAACGACTGCGTGAGAATAACCGTTCATAAAATTTATATCCGGTCGTTATTCAGTAATGACGGTTGTTTTACAGTACAGTCGTTATAACCGATCTTAGGTTAAATTTTTGCAAAAAACCATCTCGGAGTTTGACGGTGGTTTTCAGGGTATATCAGTCAAAAACCACGGTTGTCAAGATTGCTAGAGATGTACTTAAAGCCCGCCCGTGAAGAAATCTTATCAGGGTTTTGCCAAGGCCTTGATTAATTTTCTCTAATTTTAATATTAGGGGCCTTATGTGGAAGCCTTATAGGGTTTCCTGAAGGCCGGTCACGCTTTTTTTTCCGGGGCCTTTAAAGACTCAATATTAGGAGCCATTACAGGCTGTCCTATTAAGTCCTTACTAAAATAATAAAGAAATTTAATTAAAAAATATATAATAATTATTATTTAGTTGAGTAATGTTGCACTTTTAATGAGATATTTCGTCTTTCTGTACACGATGGTACATATTAATCGCTGACAAAAAAAAAACATATTACTTTTTTTCCCTCACTGACGGGAATCGAACCTAGAATCCTCCGGATGGTCTAGATGCGCGGCGCCTTAGCTCTCTCGGCCATTCAAATCATATAAATACGCTAATTTTTTGTCTATTTGGATGACTGTAATACGAAATATGAAATAAAATTAATGTATTATAGTCAGAACTTGATAGATTTACGTGAGTGCGTCTGATGTGTAAAAATAAAAGCACATCCAGTATTTTTTTTACAGAAATTGGTTATATCGAATAGAGTTGTTTTATTGTTTGCGCGAATTAGTTTGTTTGTATCTAGGTGCGTGACTGTCTGACTGAGCTGAGGGCCAGTATTAGAATGGGTGACCACCTGGCTGACTTTGGCGGTCATTAGTTGGATATGTGAACCCCGAGTTTTGCCATGGAAACCTTGGATTGCCATATAAGACCCTTATCTGGCAAATTTATTATTGATTTGTTTACTTTATGCCATGGTTAAGGCTAACTGAGCCGTTAATTAATTAACTTATCAAGGCCTTATTAAGCTTCACCATGGCCTTATAAGATCCGTATTTGGCAAAATTATGATTAATTAGTTTACGTGGTATCATGATGAAGCCTGACTGGGCCCTTAAGTAATTACCCTATCAAGCCATTAATAGATAATAAACTTCGACATGGAAACCTAGAATTGCCTTATGAGAACCTTATCTGGCAAAATTATTATTGATTTGTTAACTTGGTGCCATGTTTAAGGCTGACTGGGCCCTTAAGTGATTATCCTATCAAATCCTTCGCCATGGAAACATAGAAAAATCTTATCAGGGCCCTACTTGGGAGAGTTATGAAAAACCCTTTTGGGGTATCCATATTAAAGCCTGAAAGGGCGCTAGTTTATCTTAGGGCTTCCCTAATAATTTTCTTCACAGGCCAGCTCTGATACGTGGTGCCGTGTCGTCACCAAGTTGGCATAGCGATAACAATCCATTTTTTCATGACACTTTTCGATCTCGATTAAATGCGACAAGGTAAAATGCGACATAAGTAGACTTTCCTAAACGTATCTCGGTATCAATATTTTCTCCAAGCTAGTATGACCGCAAGCGGGCGACAATACGGTCCGACCAAGGCACGTGTCCAGGGGCTGAGACATTCAATAGATTGATATTAATGCTTCACCCCGATGCACCCCGGGATGAAACATTCCCTGGTGGAGAATATATTAATATATTAGGTAGGCTGTACCACACGTGCGCTTTAAACGTCGCACCCATGGTCCGATTTGCATAAAGGGTCGCAATTCTCGCTTAGCGCATGGGTACCGACAAGAAAATATATATGAGACATATATGCTACCTATATATTCTATAACGGTAGCACATAAGACGTTGAAAACTTCTAAGTGGGTCAATTTCACAGAAATATTCCTAGTTTCAATAAGAAGATACCCAAAAAAACACAATGTGCAAATTGCACAAATTCTTATTTTCATGAGTAGCACCTATGTAAATGTATTTGTCTCAAATTTCTTGCACACAGTATTTTTCAGAGGTATCGGAAAACAGTGATTCCAGAAGTCACAATATTAATAATATTAACCGTCTATACTTCAAAATTTATTTTTTACAATATAGAATCGCATTGAATCAATTTCATAACTTACAAGAAATAATAACTATTGATAAAGTCATTTTGTAACCACGGTTTACGTATGTTTGCTGAATAATACTATATAAGAATATTCCACTATAATAATAATATTAATAATCTTGTGAGGAGTTAATTATTATTGGATTATTATCCTTATCTAAGGAAAACCTTGAAAACATCTCGAAATTCGGAAATTTTACCAAAGTTTGGTCGCTCTGAATATTTACACGAAATTATTGGAAGATATTTTGATTGTGAGATTCCCACAAACGGCCTTTCTTCGATATTTTAATATCAGCAAGGCAGATGCGAGTTTTTTTCAAGCACAAGCCTCTGCGGCATCCGTTTTCGGGTCGAATTTATAGACCCAAGTTTGAACTTAGCTCGAACTTGAGATCCTGATTAAGTTCTAACACAAGATTGACATGAGTTTTTAAGGTTGATTCGTGGTTGAATTTGAACTTGGGTCGCGTCTTAAATTTAATACTCAAATTCAAACTAGGAACTGTAAATTCGTCCCTTAAACTGATAAGAAGCACGAAAATATAAAAATACAAAATTATGAATGAAGTTATTTTGTAACCACGGCTCAGTTATGTATGACCAATAATAATAATTACAGTATATTGATTAAAGTTAATCATTGGAAATTATTATTTTTTCATCGTTAGGAGAAAGAAATTAGCATTGTATCTACAATAGAAAAGTGGCTAAGGGTATACGTGTAACGCAGAAAACAAGCTGACACCAAAGAGTATAAGTGAACGTCATCTTGTGTCTCCAAATGGTGCAGAGATATTGGTGGAGCAGCCGGTGTCATGAAACAGCTGTCTCCTGCATCAGTCCCTTCGCCATGCCTGCCTTGCCCATCGTAAAATAGAACCTTGGAATAATTGTTCGACCCCTCGTGCTAGCATTCGCTGATCGACCTAAGGGTCGACCTGCTTCGAATGACGTTTAAATCCAATTATGTGGGGAGATTAGAAAAATGATCAGTATCAATAAGGAGTCAAGTGACCTTCTTATCGTTATATCGCATTACAAGTCAACGATTGAGATACATTCTTATTAGCATAAGAGTAATTGTGATAGAACATTAATTCAGAGTAATATTTTATAGAGTCTTGCCAAATCTCGACGAATACCACTCTTCCCGGAAGTAACGACTTGTCGTTAATTGAAACAATTACCCACGAAGACAATAAAATGGCCAAATTGACATTCATTTTGCCATGCGCGAAATGAAATATTTCTCGCGGGTTCAAATGGGAAAACTGTATGAGCCGATAAACGACCCAGTAAACACGTTACATTACTGAAACATAACATAAAAGTTGCTTGTATTGTAACAATGTTATCCTCATGATACGTAGCGAGTATGCGGTAGTAACGTTTAATCTAACAGTTGTTAGATTAAACGTTATTTTTGAGGGGTCATTTTTGAACACGGTAGCATCACGACATTTTTTGTAGCTAATTAAGTTTTTATTTTTGAAAAACTGTAATAAGCAAAGCAATTTTCTTTCATGAAAACTCAATATGTTAATTTTTAAAAGTCAAGCTTGTTAACGGATCGAAAAACGCAAATGTAATCATTTACTAAATATCATTGTAAACACGCAAATAAATTGGCGAAGGAAAATATTGAAATTTGCTAATGCGATTTCGATTTTTTTTCACTTCCTGTCTTCTGCGTTGTTCCGAAAATCGTCACATTATTTTTCCATGACTTATTTTATATTTTTCTCATTATTATGCATCAATCCTCCACATAAAATTGAAAATTTTGAATTTTTTCTTTCAATTTAAAAAAAACCAGGTTTGAAAAAGACAATAATAATAATAATTTTTTGTGGAGACTCAATTCACAATAATGAGCAAAATATAAAATAAGTCAGCGAAAAATAATCTGACTCTTATCGGACCTTTGCAAAAGCCAGGAAGTAAAAAATAATGAAAAACAGAAAATTTAAAAAGCAACCAAATTCACAAATTTCAATCATTTTCTTTGATAATTTTTTAAATAATAATAGTTAGAAAATGATAACGTTTGGATTTTGAAAAAAAATAATGATAATTTCGACTGTATATTGTTTTTTCGAATGAAAAGTTGTTGCGTAACATATTTGTAGCAATTGTAATATAACTTTAGTGATACTCAGACTATGTTGATGAGGTGTAACGTTGCGGCATTACAATAGGTGTATCCATGTAACGATCTTAGTTCCACTAGATAGCCAATCGCTCTCACATCTCTTGCAAGCAATAGTGACTCAAGCGTTTATAAGGCTGCGAAGCTACGCTGTTTTAACTACACTTTAGGGGCCTGCCCTTCGGAGGTGTCGTAACCCTTGAGGGTTGCTTACCACTAGCTGATTCTACGTTTAATCGTTGCGGCTTATTTTCGTAATAACCAGCCTTTAATAGTAGCGATTTCCCAAACGGTCAATATTCAAGGCGATCCACGGTTATTTTCTTATATATATAACTTTTAGCCCGGAGCCTGAAGAGTCGAACGAAGAAATAATAGTAAATAGGAGTAAATAATTATTAATAAATGATATCAGTAATATAACGTCTTGCAATTTGTTACATTGACATTACATTATGCAAGAACGCCTGCAATATTAATATTAATTGTATATAAGGGTATATAATAATAATTTTATATTGTTCTGTTGGGAATTGTAACGTAAATCTTACTTACACGTAACTTTTAGGCAATATAACATGTTATATTCGGTCAGGTTGCATTATAATGTATGGAAACGGGATATGCAAAAATAGACTCGTATCGCGATCGTTTTCTTTGATATTTAAATAAGGTGCATATACTGAACCGGAAAGGCAGTTAATTGTATAAGCCTATGAAATTCTTATATGCCATAAGGCAATGCAAATCTTTCATCATTATTTTTACATCGGATTAAATAAAATATTAAAATTGAAAGGGATCAAATTTAGAAATATTCGTCGGGAACATGTTGCACTAAAATGATAAACTCGAGGTATCGCGCCGGTGCAGCATTTTGAACACTGAGAGAAATCCACGATGGAACCAACAAACGCGTAAGAGATTGAGTTAACTGAAAAAGGTTGGTTCATTGACGAATTCTTTGTTCCCCTGAAATAGAGGTTGGCTAAATGATAAATTCATTGTTTCCATAAGATAGAGGTTGGTTCAATGATGAATTCATTGTTTCCATGGAATAAAGGGTGGTTCAATGAAATATAAGTTGACTCAATTTTATGAGGTTGGCTTGAACTGTCATTGAAGTTACAAACGGCGTAGGAAATGATGTTGCCCGGACCAAACTTAAGTCAACGCTAATTCGGTTGATTCAACCTAATGGAGGTTAGCTTACTTTCTTTTTTTTTCGCCGTAAATAGCCTCGCCGAGGGTCGGGGCAATCTCAAAAGTTAATACAACTTCTGTTTCACGTGCATGTTAGCTCCATGTCCGATTTCTCTCTGTGTAATTAGTCAAGTAAGCGTATGTGCTCGAGGACATGAAAAAACAACTGGACCAACTATCCTCCTGACTCTCACTTGTGCAAGTTTTGACTCCAATTGCATGATTTAAACCTGATTATAAATTATCGTGTCTCGTGAGTTCACTGAGAGAAATCTGTGATGGAGCAAACATATGCATGAGAAGTTGATCCAACTGATAAGGGTTGGTTCAACGACAATTTCATTGTTGCGATGACATAGAAGCTGACTCAATGAAATAGAAGTTGATGCAAATTTATATGGCTGACTCAAGCTATCGAGAGATTAAATACGTCGAAAGAAATTATGAAGTTGAGTCGATCGGTCTGCGATGCGGTTAAGCCAACAATCTTTATTAGGTTAAATCAGTCGAATTGAGGTTGACTTAAGCTCAAGCCGGGCGATTAACTCAAACTCATAGTTTCTTCCGCCCTGTATAACCTCACCGAAAGGTTGCGCGAAGATGATAAAATCAAGGCAACTTCTATTTCATTGAGTCAAACTCTATTTCATCGAAACAATGAAATCGTCATTGGATCATCCCTTTTCAATTGAAACAACTTTTCACGCGGATGTTGGCTCTATTACCGATTTTCTCTCAGCGTTGAGCGACCTCCAGTTGTTCCACGTAAGATACGATGCACAACAATTCGGGCTACTAGTATTTGCGTATGCAAGAGTATAATTTGAATAATTGAAATCGATTTGCATGAGCAAGCGCTCGAACGAGATTTTTCAAATAATTCAAAATGCCATAAAATTTGCACCACTCGACCGATTGGTGTCAAATTTGTACCAAATATCTTTTTAAATGGTCGTTTAAGTGTGAATAAAATTTAAATAATAAATAAATAAAATATTTAAAAATTGTAATAAAATCAGAACGGCTTGACCGTTTCACGCCAAATTCAGTATACATAATTTTTTACGGGTAATCCATTTATATACAAAATTTCAACCCAGTGCCTCTTTAATTGCGTAAGTTAGAGCGTGAAAACGATTTTTTCAAAATTTTAAGAATGCTGTAAGAAAAAAATTTTCAACCCATTTTGCGTCAAATACAATCCCAAACTTTGTTATATGATAACCTACTTGAGTACCAAATTAGAAGAAAATCCGTAGGAAATTACGACAGTAATCGTGCGTACAAGGAAATCTGCACACACACACAAACATACAGACATTTCGTAAAAACAATTTTTCTCGATGTTTTAGACCATTTTAAGTATCCTGACATGAATTTTTTCACGAAAACAAAGCTTCCTCTATGAGGAAGCAAAATTGATGTTGCCTCCACATGACGATTCTGTCTGATCTCGACTGGAAGCTACTGCTAATTATAGTTTCCACGCTATTATGAAGTAGATAATAACGGCGTACTCAGACAAATCCAGGTGAGGAGGGCACATTCGTTCTGCCATATTTGCGTATATTAGATTATATAAAAAATAGGATAAAAAACCTAGTCTATACAACACTAGACCTAGACTATACAAGTATTAATTCAGATAAGCTGAGCATACCAGTCGATAAGCACAGCGAAACTGTATGTGTTTTACAAATACGTGTAAGTCCATGTAAGATCCAAATTTACTGGTATTGTGTAGGAAGTAAGCGGCAGACCAATGGGCAAGAAGCGAAGACCCGCCCTGCGAAAGCGTATGGAAAAAATTGTAAGCAAGTGATTGAAAAATCCAATAATTTAATGCCCGTAGGAAAAATTGAAAAAAACCTTTCTTCAAGTTCAAGGAAAACTTTCCGAAAAAATCTGGAAAAATTCAACGAAGCATCTTTTTCGTTGCATACGACATATCAAGAGTCGCACTGGCAGCGCGACGCCAAATTAAGAAGAAAATTAATGTTGGCTTCCCATATGACGATTCTGTCTGATCTTCACCGAGTGCTGATACTGCTGATTATTGTTACAACTATGAAGTAATTAATACGGCGCGTTGAGAAAAAAAAGCCGGGTAGAGAGGGCACATTCATTCTTACTTCGAGGGACTGGTAATAATCCTAACCAGACAGGCACTCTCAATTCTTGACCCTGCAGCGAGTTCTTTTTGTTATATAGATATGTATGAATATATATATATTCATGTACATTGTTGTTGACTGCTTGGACACTATACAAGTATAGATTCGGATAAGCTAACAAAACCATTTGCTAAGCGCAGCGGAACTGTGCGCGTTTTACAAATACGTATATACGGCCAAGTCCATGTAAAATCCAAATTTAGTGTTATGGTGTAGGAAGTAAAAGGCAGACCAATGAGCAAGAAGCAGAAGACCGCCATGCGAAAGCGTCAACTCCGCCCTCTAACGCCATTCAATACCACCCACTTTACGAGCATGCGCACACAAATTACGACAAAAGGTTCTCAATCGATGAGGAACTCCAATAGTATAGATGAATATGTGTATTTGTTGATATATGATAAAAGTATAGATAAAAAAATAGCAAGAAAAGGCTTGCATATCAAGCCAGTGAAATTTCTCACATCATATATCTTCACTGTTCATGAAGCCACACCTATAAGTCGATCGATTTCGGCTTTCTCACAGAAGGAGTCACGTACAACGTTCTTTTAGACGTCTCTCTGCAGGCTATAGAATATTATTATTTTTTAAGCTCTTCTGATATGCAATATTAAATATTAGTGCAATTGTCCTTTATTAATTTGGACATCTCTTGTTGTGTATATTTGGGAAACACTATATCGGATTGTTTCCAATTGAGAATATCGGAACAATAGTTTTTATAAGCCAAAAGTGCGTTTTAAAGAAAACGCTTTTAGAACATTTCTAGGTGAGATAAAAGTCGGAAAGAAACTCAGCATCGAGGAGGTGTTCAAAATATTGATTTTACATAATAACGATTGCAAGATATTATTTTGAAATCCATGAAAAATTAATTGTTAAACAAATCAGCCGCCAAACTAACTTTTTTTTTCAATAAAAATGATCCGTTATTCCTTTCGCAATAAGTACGGATTCGTTCAGAATTTTGTGCAATTTTCGAAAAGTATATTTAAACAAATTTTATTTTGGAAAATATGTTAAAATATTTATTTGAATATATAAAGATTGTATTCGTTGATGACAAAGGCATCTAAGAATGAATATATGGTGTATACATCTAAACTCCATATACTGGTGTATAATCGTCAGAATTTTTTTTGCAGTGTCAGTATATGAAAAATGAGAATTTAATACTCACGTACGGTAATTTTCAAACACCAGTATCGTACAATTCTTATACTATTCTCCAATGTACAATAAAAAAATATCAATATGAAATTCATATATCTAATTCATGGATCTCATATCGTTTTGTAAATCCAATTTACTTATCATTTTGACAGTGTAGAAATGCGCAATGAATAAAAAAGATACGAAAGTTATACGTATCCAGAAGAATCACAAATCATTTTCATTTAAAAAAAAGTTAGGTTGACGCGTGATTTATTGCGAAAAAAATCATCAATGTGTTAATAACATTTTCGAATTATTATTATGCAAGAATCAATTCACTTAGCACCTTCAATTCCTTTCAAATTTTCATCCCATTCAAAATTTTGGATGGTATGAAAGAAATTTGGATGGGCTTCGGATTTTTGTCTGAATATCACGTTTGGCGGACCTGTAGAGTTGCTACATTCTTAATGGATCTACTTCTATTGAACATAATACATGTTTCGATAACGCTTACACCCCTAAAAATGAAGACGACTATAGAATTTGGAAAAATCAAAACATACCTGCGAAGTAGAACATTGCAAATTGCTTCCTTATTTTTTTAGATTGGATAAAGACATCTGTGACACCTGTGACACCCAAAGTATGCTTATCAATTGTGGAATTTTAATAAAGAACCCGTAAAAAAGTATTCTAATCAGACCGTATCAGGCCGGATATTAATCGTCCATATCAGGCCTGATATGAAAATTGGCCATATCAGACTATATGCCTTGATATGTCTAAATATATATATCCTTATCAATCTATATTAAGTCGAACCAGATAACTATATGTAAGCATATTAGACCAGATGTGGCGCTATCAGCCTATTTCAAACTAGATCTGAAAATTTCTTTTCAGGGAAACACAAAAATCATTAGTATACATATGTCTAGATCAAGACATAACAAGCCATGTCAAACTTGATCAGGATTTTTTCCATGAGTATATCTAACTATATATACCCATGTAAAGTTATACCAAGCCATACCAGGACATATCAGGATATATAAAATTACGATATAGGCACCTATCAAACTATATCAAGTCATATCAAGCCTGATGGGGGCGTATCAGATTATAACAGGCCAGATATAGTTATATCAAACATTTTTATATGGCCTTATCAGGTCTGATCAGAATATTTTTTCGCGGGAAAGCTTTATCAAACGTGTTTATTAAACAATGAAGAAGCAGTATGCAAATTTCTTTGCACTCGGAAGGCACTTTGCTGAAAATTCAAGGTGTTGTAGATTTTTAACTATTACTAGGACTCTTGCCAGACTTGGACGATGGTAGTCCATGGTACAAATAGGAAACCATGGATTTTTCTCGAAGCTTGTACCACGTTGGTCTATACGTTAAACAAATTCAAGCCAAATCAATAGAGAAATTCATATTTTTATTTTCATTATATGAATGTTTACTTTATAAGGTAAAACGCAAGTTTTTTAACATATCGACCGTTCCTGGCATCATATTTACCATTGACGATAACATATCGTCAATGCATGTAAAAACTTGCAGCAAATTTCAGAATTTACTCGAGCTTAAATGTCATGTTATTGATTTTCACAAAATTCAGCACCACATTGTGATCCAATGTTAATCTATTTTTGTACCGAATGTAGTATAATATCTTAGGATTTACCAAAGATATGGCGTAAAGTAACTTTGAACGACATTTTCTAAGTGCTGTAAAATATAAACCCCTCAATCGATTCGCTACCAATATGTAATCTTAAATAACATTAAATGTGAAGGCTTAAATGTACATGTACTTCATACACTTATGAAGAACTAATTAACTAAATATCCGGAATTTTACTGTAAAAACCATTCATCTCCTTTCCACAAAATTCACAACACTATAAGATGTCAGTTTGTGCATATAGTCTGTTATAAATTTTAATAGGTAAAGACGGGCAGCTGCTCCACTTATATGCGAAATTCCAATTTAATCGGTTGAGCGACTCTTGAGTTACAGGTGCTTGAAATTTCGAAGTCCTGCAGATACCTTTTGACCCCCCCCCACACACACACACACACACACACACACACACACACACACACACACACACACACACACACACATTGGCAATCCAAACCAATTCGATCTGGGTCTGACCCTCAACCTCTTAGATCTGGTCCGCAATTTTTATGTTGTTTAATTTTAAACAAAAAGCAGACACTTTGAATTTTTTTCAGATTTTTCAACATATCCCTCTTCAAAAGTAACAGTGTTACATGGTCGTAATTTAAAAAATTTGAGATATTCTTGAAGATCTGTTGCCACATTTTTTCCAAGAATGTTCAAGCCTAGACTCAAAGTACGACTGGCATTCGCTTCCATTTATTAAAAACTTCTATAAACACAATTGGCAAAAATCGAAGCAGTAGTCAATCAATTGTAAGATTATGCTCAACCATTTATATATAAACACACAATTTTCAAGAGTGATCTACATACTTTCGAAAGATGTTTACATTTTTTAAATTACGGACAAAACAGGTTCTTTTTCAAAAGGTGGTAAATCAAAAGAATCTGCTTTCCTTTAAGAGAAAAGAAAACAACAAGGAAAAGGAACAACAACATAACAAAAAGATCAGCGAAACCCAAGAAGTCGTCGTGAGTCGGACTTAAGTCGAATTAGTGTCGATTGCCCGTTAGACGGCATTTTATTATTCTCGACTAAGGTTCGAAAACCGGTCAATTACAGAACTTGCACCGTGGTCAATTTTTCGGTCGATAATACCTGAGGTCAACTCTTAAACCTAAAAACCTATCTATTCCGGTTCAGTACACGAATCACTCCGACTTTTACCTTCAGGAGGCTGAAAAACACTTAAAACTCGAAAATATTTTTTAGGGCCTTAATTCTCTGCTTGAGGATTTTCTGAAATGTTGGATTGGATATTCAACGTGGCGGTAATTGAAATGCAACTAATCTGCTGAAGAAACGATTGCAAAAATGACCTCGAAAAATTATTAGTAAAGACTTTGGAAATGAATTGATAGTGACAATAAAACGATAACGAGGAACATTGATTCAAGACCTGAAAAATAGACCTTTCCGTGCTTCGTCTGCGGCAGTTAGTGGCAGACCCTTAAATCACCTCCAGGTCATAGTACATGGACTGTGGGATATGTGTGAAAATCAAATATCGCAGTGCTCTCGCTATACCAGTATGAAACGATATTTACCGACTCACTTATTTACTATGTCTGTCTAATACCTAATAGATCCTGACGACACAGCAGCCGTTTGCCAACTACAATTAGTAATCCCTCGCACGTGACAGGCACGCGGCGTGACTTTGGAATCGCATGTATCGAGGGGGAGATCTCGGGGCCTCGGTCGACTGAATTGCATTGAGATACCTATGAATAAGCCCTACCGAATTAAGCGTATCTATTGCTGAAAAACAATGTTACGTATGCAAGGTTATTCCTCTGAGAATAACTAGAAAGTTGTGTTTAGTGTAATACAAACTTACAAGTTACCTGTATATCGATGTAACAAAGGTCCTATACATTATATTTATATACTACTATTATATTTGTACACTTAAATATTTAATCGAATCAACCAAATATTTAATGTGTTTGACAAAATATTGTGTTGTCTCAATAAAACTCCACGAAACATATAATCGTTTCAATTGTACTGATTCTTTTGACTCAAGAAAAATGACTGTTTTTATACAACCCTAGCAACCCAAATAACCATTATGGTTCACGGTGAGGCCACGAAACGGCACGTCGTGATGGCACAATGTCCTTCGTTGCTTTTAAATGTGTCGGCATAGTGACGGCCACTCCAAGACTTTATGATACCGTGCAGGCACAGTGCTTATAATCAGCACGTCGTTTTACGGTAAAACGGTGGTTGTTAAGATTGCTAAGGCGTTAAATGATCCGATATCTTGAATCCTCTCTGAAAAAAAGACATATGGCACATCGAAAGTCGAATTGTTCAAATAAATATGAGACCTTTGATTTTGAATAAATATTAACAATTTGATGGACCGTATTATCATGAATAGGTTTCACAAGGCTTTACTTAAGGTGGACAAGTAAGTTAAAAAATATCATTTTTATGATAAAAACAACTCCCCACCCATCGCCGAAGATTTTTTTTAAGTGTTTCTTCTGCATAAAAGACGAGAATGCTTCACAGCAGAATTTTTGGACGGAGGGCAAATCTTTTCTCATCTTTTATAGAAAAGATCAACCTCGGCGGAAAAAATCGGACACCTTTCGATACCGACCGACTACTTTCACATCACATTCAAGCAAAAAAAACCACAAGTGAAATGATAATGGCTTGTGTATAAAATACTAGCTTCTGAGACATGGCTCCATTTATTTTCAAGTGCTGAGCGGGGAATCGTCCTTTTAAAATAAATACACTTTTTTGACTGATTCGTCGCCCTTAATGGATTAATTGAATTTTCTGAATCCAAATTTTGTGAAAAACCCGCGCCGAAACGCTCGGGCAGAAAGAAACCTTGAAAAAAAATTAATATCGTTTTTACTTAATCTATGAACAAAAATTTTAATACAGAAGGGAGGATAATTCTTATTTTTTAACAAACCCTACAATAAACTTTGTCTTTGAATATCGTATTTTAGACATTGCCAAAAAATATGATTCGCCCTTTTTCCTACCCTACCACAAGAGGATTCCGGCGAATCAATGCGATATTGAATCTACGCAAACTTATTATAACTAGCTAGTTTTGACGTTCTATTTCAACCAATTAATGGAAATGATCGCGCTTCTATTAATCCGCGAATTTCCGAACGAAGGATCGGTACTGATCTAGTATTCCTGAAATATTCTTTTCCTTTAGAATTACCTGACTCCAAGCATAACCAAGCAAACCCTTTCCACATATCTGCACATATCTTTCCTCCACCGTCCTTTAAAATCCGACGAGGGTATTTATAAGGGCTTATATACACTTGTGATGAGCTGAAAAATCGAAGTGTTTTTGATTACATATTCTTTAAGTACAATATCTGGAGAATATTCTCACCAAATTTCATGAAGATATTGGCGGGAATTTTGAACGAATATCAAGGATTTGCCCTCCTGGGTCCTGTTGACCAAGGGTAAGAACTCACCTTGTGAATCGGGAAGTTGATATAAAATAAAAGAGATCTGCCACTTTGAGTATTGAAATTATTCTGCTTTATTCTCTCAAACATGTTCAAGTCTAGGCTAGGAGAAACTACAGAACGGCTCTCCTACCCAACGCTCGCGCAGCCCATATCCGCATGAGTTCAATAGAAACGAGGGAATATTTTCAATCCCTGCATTGTCTCACGCACTTCGATAAGGGAAGGGCCAGCCGCCGCCGGTCCACTTATCAAGGCTTGACTTAGACTTAAATATTTAGTCGAACTCAAAACTCTAGAATAAACATACATGTGCCCGACGTCCATTTAATAACAAGGATATATAACTAAATATACATACAATAAGACAATTATGGTTTTGTATTCATTCATTGCCCTTAAGAAATATGTGATATTATTCCTAATTGTTATTATAAGTCACCATCTATTAATTTCGAATCTCTCAGGGTATAATTATTTGTTTAATTCAACCGATACATGTTGAATAGATTATTCTTCAAAATGAGTCTTGAATAAACCGCGCTAAAACAATGGTAACGTGACGCATGATGCGTCACATCGTGTGGAGGACCCTCAGGATGAGGATAACTGAGTTGATTTATGTAGAGTAGACGATGAATATATTGTAGAGACAATTATGAAACTTTATTTTAACAAGTGTAGAAATTACAAAAGCGAGCGTTTTGTGGGTGACTAGCGTGTCTCACGGCTCGTCGAATACTGCCTTGCCCATGAGGGCAGAAATCCTTAAACAGGAACGCCACGCTTAATTAGTAGCGGCGAAAGTAAGCTTTAAACGCCAAATGCGCTAACTGGCTTAGGCCCCATAATGACCAAAATTACGGAAGTCATATAACGCGATGGAAACGCGGCGCAATGTCCGTGGTAACTCTTTTTTTTCCCGGAAACATAGAAGAATACATAGCTTTGGGAACACCGCCGATCGAGCTAACAACATATGGCAAATTTCTTCCTCACCGACTAAGACCAACGAGATATAAGCTCTATTATATTACATCACAGAATTGTTCTTACCAGGTACCGATTACCAAAGTAATATTAGGCATGCAAGTGACATATCAAAGAAACAGCATATAAAAAATGTTTTCTGATCCTCGCGTATCTTAAATATAATCTTAGAAATATAGGAACTTTTACCTTACGTCGGTAACACCACCTTAAAACTTATGGATTACAATTATATATAAATTATAACAGAGATTAAACTGAAATGAACCAAATCACAAAATTATCGGACTAAATGAAAGTATCAATAGCGTTAATAAACTTAGCCAAAGCATTAATCGCCCCGAGCTCCAAAGTAGCCAGGAACGAGTCAACTCAGGAGGGGGACCACAGATTCTTTTTAAGCGCGGCAAAAGTTGAGACTTAGGCTGGTGAAACCTAGGACACTGCCAGAAAACGTGGCTAGCCGTTTCCTCACTCAGACTACAAGGACATGCTGCCGAAGGCACAATACTGAAGCGGTATAAGTTCGACCTCAGGGAACTGTGATTGCACCTGAGACGGTTGATTGAATTAATGGCCCTTATATTCAAGGCTCGATCATAAAACCACGGACGAGAACCCGCCAATAATAATATTCGAAGTACGATTTGCCCTTCTCCTGGCCCGACGCGACACACCAGTCATGGAATTCCTCTCGCATGCGCTCCTACATCTGTAGTAGCTACAATCGCATCACTGGTAGCGCCATCCTGCGGGAGATCGAAAATTTAGCTTCAACAGTCCTACTGAGTGCCTTCTTCTATTTGCATCGATATTTTATGGTAGTGAGTCCGTAGCAGTCCATGAAATGAAAAAGAAACATTGAGTTCCTAACCTCGTCGTTGACGTATGAAAGTAACTTAAACCAGCGTGTGCTTTATGACAGACTGTTGGATGCATTGTCGCGGCAGGGGATAAAGACCGTTCAGCAATGACGGTTTGGGAGAGACTGCGTAACCCGTGCGGTTGGCGAGGTGGTGCTAAGCAGGTTTCAATCGACGCTGTTATACCGCTTTTCGCTCTGCCAGCCCTGGCCGTTGTCGCTGCACAGGCTATTTACCTAACACTTCTAGTCTTTCTTCTGACACCGGTTCTCGTTTATCATCTGCATCACAATTTTTTACGTTTCCTTCCACGCTCGAAATTCTTTCTCATGTGGACCATCACGAGCGTCGCTATGCTCGGACTTATGTTCGAATTCTCCGTGGTCCCGCTACTCGAAATATTGCCGGAGGAAAATTTCGTTTTTATTGCCAGTGTCGTCGGAGGAATGGGCTGCGCTTACAAAACCAGAATGACTGCCGATTGTGCTGCCCAGGAAGGAGTTCCGGCTCAAGGCCTTGAACTAGGCGAAGGTGCTGGGGACCTCTGTCCTACGTGTAGAAGACGTGCTCCTCCTAAGGCATATCACTGTCGTACTTGCCAAACGTGCATTCTAGGACGAGAGTATCATTGCAAGTGGTAGTGTACACATATATATTTTTATACATTCAAAAAAATAATGTCAACGCACAAGGGTCGTTCCAGCAATTATCGACAAGAGTTTCTACCAACCATCTCCAATTTAGCTGTAACTTCTTTTTGTATTAAGTATCCACTTAGCGGAGTTTGATTCAATTTACAAATTTTTTTTCGAAGTACTCTACAGATTCGCTAAAGGGATTGAAATATTGTGATTTTAGAAACATAATTTCAATACAGAATTAATGCTTCTTCAAAATTATAATATTACGGGCCGAAGGACCTCGGGCAATGGCCAATCGGCAATGTATGTACTAAAAATTTATAATTTATAAGATACAAAAAAAAAGATATATTATATTGCCAATAAATCGTGATTACTATTACTACTATAATATCACAATATATTCCCATGTAAAGGAGTCTCTGTAAAAAAAAAATGCCATCACTTGCATCTTTATTTCTTAATGCAGTGAAAATTAACAAATTAGTCAAAAAATTGTTTCCCAAGGGCCTTCTGCCACTTTAATTGGAATTCTATTTTCATTTTTGAAAAGCTGAGAATTTTAAAAATAACATGTAAATTTCAAAGCGGGATGTAAACAGCTTCTTAATCATTTCTATGCTCATAAAAGTACATTCACAAAAAAAAAAAAAAAAAAAATTTCATTTCATTGAATACTGCTTCAATAGTATAGAAAAATAATTGTACTAAGCTATAAATTTAAAAAACAACCATAAATAAATATGTGTCTCGACCCAAAATCTCATTTCCACTGCTTTTGCTTCCAACCATAAAAATATTATATCCCATATAGATCTAAAATAAAATTCATCAAGTCATGTCAAAAATGTTCAGTGTTTCAAAAATAAAAATTGTAATTAAAGTGGAAGCCCTCGAAAAACCGGTTTATGACAAATTTGTTGTTTTTCACTTCTTTAACAAATGAAGAACCGAATGACAGTATTTTTTTTTTATACTGAAACTTTTTTACACAGAAATATGTTGTGATCTTACATTTTTTAGAAACTATTTATTACATATTGGAATGTTTCTCCTAAAATTGCTTTAATTCAATAGCTTCAGGGAACCTGTAGAGTACTTTTAAAAAAAAGCCAAGAAAATCCAACTGTACCTCCACTGAAGGTACAGTTTACATTGAAAAAGTTACAGCTAAATCTGAGAAAGAAGCTACAAACTCTTGTAAATAATTAATAGCATTACCCACATAGAAGAGCAGATCTTAGACTTTGCCTGAAGCTGATCAGAAACTTGAGTAAACACCTAAAAAGACATGATACTTCTGTTTCTATGCAGCTTCACGAGAAACACAGGATCTGTACTTTTACATCCATATTTTTTTATTTGAGGCTTCCATCAACTCAGCCATTTTTGTTGTTGTTGCTGGATCCATTCTATAATTTGTCATATAATAGGGTCAAGTCACTGATGAATGAACTAGTTAAGCTAAACGGTTTGCTTATCACGATTTTTTATCAAATATTTACTGTTGTTGATAATTTAACCAAATAGCTAGGATGTAGAATTATTTGATGCAATTATCAATCAGCAGCTAAGAAATATCTTGTCTTTATGACAATCTATATAAAATAATTACTACATAACAAAAAAACCAAAAACACCAGCAAATGAACAGACCATTTCAAACTTGTACTTGAAAATAAATTTCTGTTAAAAAATAATTGCAGTAGATAGTTAAAAAATAATGAAATTGAGAATCGAACGTTCAGGTCAGTTATTGAAATTTCTCATCAACTCTCAGGAAGCTTTTGGTTATTCACTGCTACCTGTTCAATTACTGGTGCATTCCCCTTAGTAATAGTTAAAAATACTTTCTGAGTTTTTTGACATTTTTAATTTCACTCGTTTTGGGAATGGGTTTTTCGTTTTAATCCTATACATCATAGAAGATGGTACTCGGAATGATAAGAAAGGAATTAATTTTTTTTTTTTTTTTTTTTTTTTTCCTATTAAGGATATTTTATTAAAAATGCAGTTCTGGTTAATCGTGATAAAACTTCACTAGTTCGTAGTTAACAGCATGTCAAATCATTCGTTATTATTTTTAGATTTGTTGACCGTGTAGTTCTTTAATAATGCAAGCCCAAAGCTACATAAGGTCCCGTGTTAAATGTTCAAAAACCGGTCGGAAACAACTACATAGCGATTTCCTCTTCCAGTTTCGGTTCGACCCGGAAAAAAAAAACAAAAAACCTACGACTGTGAAGATCATAACTTGAGCCAAATTACATCTAAATTGCAATTAAATTTACGGCATAGTTTCTGGGATAAATTCAATAAATAAATGATTCTATCCTTGTTTTGCTGTTCGCTTCGTCGTGGTTTCTCACTCGCACACTGACTAGCGCGCTTAGCAGAGCCGCTCTCTCTCGTTCTCTCCCGCAACTTTTGCTCAAATATTCTCAATAGATCAAAAAGGCTGATTTCCGCAACAACAAAAAAAGGAAAACAGTTTTGTTACTAATGTTTACCCTTAAGATCACCACTGATCTAACCATAGACTTAACAGGATTTCCAGCAGTGTATTGAAAATAATGGAAAATTGGTATCATGGAACTTTAAATTTTTAGAGAAGTGAAAAAAAAAACTAAAAAATTTGCTCAGAAAATATGAGGTCGATCAAAGTTCTTCTTTTATTCTTGATTACATAGTAAATAGAAGAAAATAACTTTTCTGTATACATATTGAAAGAATATATATATTGAAAGATGAATTTTATATGTTGTTATTACAAAAAGATTTAAAAATATAAATAATTTTGCAAAAACGAATAAACTTCTATTTTAAAGATGAGCTTCGCTAATAAACATGTTAGGTAAACAAAAAATTCGGAAATTCTGAAATAACGATTTGCATATCGTATTAAGGAGATTTGTTCATTATTAGGGTAAAAAATCTCCTGGCTGTGATATGCAAATGGTTATCTTTCAATTTCAGAATATCTTATGTACCAAATTTATTCATTGATCAAGCTGCTCTTTAATCTGGGAGTTCCTTAATCTTTGTCAATTATTTTTTTCATTCTTTTCAAAGTAATTCGACCATCTTGCGATTCTATGATATATTCAAGTAGACTATTTGCAA
The DNA here is from genome assembly GCA_949699805.1 of Tromatobia lineatoria. Classification (NCBI taxonomy): domain Eukaryota; kingdom Metazoa; phylum Arthropoda; class Insecta; order Hymenoptera; family Ichneumonidae; genus Tromatobia; species Tromatobia lineatoria. The sequence goes on from OX453048.1 coordinate 5,708,993, forward strand.
AATTTATTTGCATTATTTGTAGAATCGACTATCAAAATTTTTCCAAGTAACTTTTACCGTTTTCGAGAACATTATAGACAAATTGATCGATCAAATTAGCTGCTTGCTGTTAAACGCATAACTCCCGTCTTCGTGTCAGGTCAAATGAGGTTTATTTTTTTTATTTTTTTTTTGTTTTCATCTAAAAAAACTTCAAAAAATTCAAGTAGAACATTACTTTAAGTACCTTCAAGTAGAACTACTATATAGCTAAATATGAAACAGATTCGAGAGTGTAAAAAAAAAAGAAGTGGCCAAGTTTGTGCAGAAAGCCTCCTTTATCTCATTCAATAAGCAATAAGTAATACACGTATGTTTTAGGTTGGACTGCTGTGTGGGCTCTGGCAACCTTAGATGGTATCTCGGTTGCTTGTTTTCCTCCGCTATAGCTTTCATCTATGGCTCCAATCTAACAATGACAAGTGTTTGTCATCCTTTCACGCTCATCGGAACAGTTTTGCTGCCGGATGATTGTAGCGATGTGTATCATCAACTCGAGTATGTATAGAGAAACCTAGTTAAATCTACAAAGTATAGAAAGCGGTGGTTTCAAAGGAAAATCACATAAATTTAAAAAAAAACGACAATTCGCATAAGGATTCATTTTGCATATATTATTATTCAAATTCTTGATATACACGCAAGTTATGGCTATTGCCATAAAAGATAAAAAGCCTACAAAGTTGAAGTTTTTAAAGTACTCATTTTTTTTTCGGCTTTTTTACAAAGCTTTCTTGACCAGAAAATGTGGTGATCAATTTTCCCATGGAAGAAGCTTCGTAAAAAGGAAAAAAAAAATGAGGAACAAATTTGTAGGATCTAAAATTGCAGACTTGTTTTAGCTGGAAACACGTTCTTCTATAATGTTTCTAAAAACCAGAAATTAATGAGAAACCAATTTGTAAGGTTTAACTTTGCAAGCGTGTTTTAGCTACGTAATACGTTCTTCTAAAAAAAAACGAATCGATCAGGGGCACCGAATAAAAATACACATGAGATTTTTCGACCATTTATCGGCTCTGAATTTTCAACGTAGTCGCAATGCTCGAGTTATGTTGTATGTCGAGTTATAAAAATATTGCATAAAGGAGTCGTACTTAAAAAATAAGAGCGGATGCAGCGGTAGAATCAGTCCGAGTAGGAAGGTTGAGTCCTTAATTGATAATAACCTTTAAATTAAGTCGCCATTCTCTAGTTCGATTGTACGCAGAGTTATGAAAATATAAAATAAGGAGTTGTATTTTTTATCTGGAGTGGGTGTAGTTGTCATATCGGACCATGGCTAAATAATAAGTCGTTGAAATTGGGTGAATTTCAAGACTAGTCACGATGCTCTAGGTATATTTATTGTATTGTACGCTGAATTATGAGAATATTTAATGAGGTGTTGTTATTTTAACGTTAGGGGTTGGAGTTGGAAAATCCCTCGTTACGGAAATATTAAGTCTATAAATCAAGAACAATTTTCAGAGCAAAAGGGAAGGGAAGGAAGGGCTAGCTTGGTTTTTAGTGGAGATATATTTTTTTTAAACCGTTTTTGACCCTAGGGGGGTTTTGCTCCTGAAAGGGTAGTACGATTTGATTGAAACTGGTTTTATTCGAGAGCCGATAAATCTGATATGCTTTTTTCGATCTGCCTTCTCCTTCTTTGTTTGACAGTTGTGGACTTTCTAGCTTCGCTACACGTTTCTCCTAAAAGGGGTCGAGCTGGAAAATATCTTTTTGCGCCGATAATTCGGGCATACTTTTTTTTTAGAAATCGAATGTGGATTTTCTTGCTCCTTCGACATAATTTGAATCCGGTATTGTAAAAAGTATTATTTGGAATTGTTGGATGTTTTTTGCAATGTCCATATAAAAGAACATTTCAAAACAAAACGTAAATCGTATACAATATTATTCGATACTTTCCACATCGGAAATTACAAATCCGTAAAAATTTTCCGAAAATCGAAAAAAAAATCGATTCACGATGCTTAAAATTGTCGACTTGTATTCGCATAGACTTTCTTTCTCATATACAGCTACAAAAAAATGACGATTTTCAAGAATAAAATTATGCTTTGTTTCAGCCTCGCTCTTTGCTTCGTGTCGGCGGTCTATAGTCTGCTGATCGGCTTAGTCGTACTATGGTATTTGATGTACCATATTTGGCTGCTGTATCTCGGGACGACGGCGAACGAGCGACGCGTAGCGACCGGTAGCGACGGTCAGCAGTCAATACAACTACGGATTGCTCAAAAGCGTCTCGCAACTCTTTTGTTGCAAGACTTAAGGCAAAAATAAAAGTATAATAATGCGATACTATGAGCGAAAACTGAATGTTCGCGGTAAAAACCAAACTTACGGGGGTTTCCAAGAATAAGGCCAATATTATTAATTCTATTTATTTTGAACGATTGGTATTATTTTTGTATTCCATTTCCATAGATTCGGAATTACATTATTTCCGCTTCATATTCCGTGCTTAATTAGCACTACTATTCTGAAGGATAAGGACTAGAGATGTGAAAATTCTGGTATTCTTGTTTTCGGCGAATGAACCGAAATAATATCGTATTATGCTGTTTGTTTGTTCCTAATTTTGCGTTTTAAAAATATGGTCTGAAAAATTGTTCGTAAATTAACTGTAATCGATGATAAAAATCATCTGTCTAAATGTGAGATGCCAACATTTTTTTGGTAAATTCACCGCAAAAAATATATAAAATTTACGTATTTAGATGTAAAAATACCGGTTAAAAATGGACGAAGAACTCACCCACATAGTTAAGCAATGACCAGTAAATTTTTGGAAAAATTACCATGAGGTTTTTTTTTTTGTAATCAACACTGTGTCGTGGTAAAATTTTACGCCACTATGATTCTATAACCAATGTAGTAAGTTGAAAAACGGCCACGTACCGTTTTGACAGTAAAAATACGGTAAATCTACCAGACTTATTTACCGCTCACAACTCTTATAAGGACGCAGTTGGGGTTTTCAGAGTTTTCAAACATGCAATTCGAGTTTAATTTGCGTCCCTCTTTCCTTAATTTTTTATTTGAATTTTCACTGTGTTTTCTGTCAAGTCGAAACGTTGAAGGGACAGCCTACATTTTCATCTCATCTCATTTTTTTTTTTTCTTTCTTTCTTTCTTTCTTTCTTTCTTTCTTTCGTTACTTTCAATGTATATTGAAAAAGTACGTGCGGCATGTGAACCGAGTTAAGTAGGTAATTAAGTAGAAAATACTTAAAAATTGACGCTGATTTTTTATTTATTGCTCATATAATTTATATTGAACACTAAGATAAATAAAAAAGGAATATTTTTGACAAAAATCTGCTCGAATCTCTCTAAAACTCGAAACACCCTAATTTACGGTGATTCAGACACTATTCCTATTAGCCCGAATTATTATTTACACTTATATTTTTTGCATAAAGTGTGTATATTTATTGTAACTGTGATAAAAAGGAGAGAAAAAATGGCCGGCTGCGATTATACAATAATATGTGGGCGTGGTTCAAACGATAATGATGGTATTGTAATATGAGGATATGAAGATTGATATATAATGATGCCACCGAAAGATAGCCTAACTCTACTTAATGCTAATGATGTTCAGTTTGTCTAGACACAGAAATAACGTGGCTGTATTGTATACCTGAAAATAGTTCATCCCCCTCCCCTCGTCTGTAAAGATAATGCAATGTTGTAAATATTAAATAAATTTTTAGATCGGCGCTTGCGTCTTTGTCTATTTATTTTTTAATTTCATAATGGAGATTACATGCCCTTTAAAATATTCATAATAATGATGTGAGCGTCGGCCATAGCCCAAAAAACTGAACCTATATACAATTGTGGTCACCGCACATTGTTTTTAAAAAAAAAAGGTCTCTTGCGGCGAGTGAAAATATCCCTTAACAACGATACTAACTTTTGGAAAAATTATGGAATTATTTCAATTTTTAACGGAAGAATTAATGACCGTTTTCACGACTACATAGATGTCTTGATCATTTATTTGTAACGTGTGACGGTTAAATGACGACTATTAAATGACCGTCACTGCATTCAAAAAATGGCCTTTATAAAAATTGACATTATATGATGTTGAGTTTATAGTCATTCTACTAATCTAAAAAAAGAGACTTTGCATCTCTCCTCACAATATACTTAACGTATCGGTAACTCTAAACTTATAAATAGGAATCGAACTTTCGCTGTATCCGCTTGCATGCCTTAATCTTTCCAATATATTGTGGTGTTGAGATTATTAATATAAAGTCTACTATGGGCCGCATTAGTATACAAAAGTTGATCAATTATCGATTATTACGCCTCTCTGCTTCGGATCAAAATCAGGTACAACCCGTTTAACCAATTCTCTCCATTTATCTCTCCTCCGGTCGCTTTCTTTTATTTCGTCCGCAATAGTCACATATTTCTTCCAATTCCTGAAGCAGATTAACAACCAACGCTTCTTGCTATGAGAATTGGCCAACTGTTGATTTTCCAAGTCTCTGATCTTGGCTTCCATCGTTCGTTTGCACCACATTTTCATACATCTCTCTTGCAGACGCATTTCGTAAAAGTCTGTTGCTACTTGGGCCTTTCTGCTTTCAGTTTTTGTCACCTCTCTCCAATTCCCGAATGAGTACCAGAGAAGATTTCTCCGCCAAACCGAAGTAGATAAATCCATCTTGATTTCTCGTTGATTACTCGTCTCTATTTTCCACGTCGTTACAATTTTTCTCAACAAATTTCTGTCGAAATGATCGACCGCGGTTTTCATGTGATTGTGCTTTTGTTCGATCAGCAATACAAACGGCTCCATAATGTAATGTTGTAAGAGATATTTACGATAGAACTTGTCGGCCAGTTCATTCGCCGCTTTGGATCTTTCGAGCTCTCGTAGTCGCTTCTTTTCCTGTTCTTCGCGAATTCTCTTGGCTTCTCGTTGAGCCTATACACAAAAAAAATTGATGGCATTCTTATGAAGCATGCACCACGCACATATATTTTAGGGTCAAGTTTTATTCTGTCAGAATTTTGGGACTATGCGACAACAGAAAAAGTTGTACAAAGTAGTCCCATTGAACATTATTTTTCATTCATAATAATACCACAATGTTGTTAATCAAAAATATATCGGGATTTTAAAGTCAAGATACTCAGAATTGGCTGAAACACCCGAAAAGAATCTAGAAAAAATGTTTGTGTGCGCGCGCCTTTGAAAATTCAAGTGCTGATAAGTTAAGAACTTTGGCTATCAAGCTCAAATTTGGGGTACAAGTAAAACAAAGCAGGCCCTCTTTCAATATTGCGATTGTTGACTAAATGTATGTATAAATAAATGTATACAGTTTGCGTTGCTTTCTTTTTTTTTTTTAAAAAGGGACGTGGTCGCTCTACCTTCCGTAAAAATTAGTCTACTATGCAAATCATTTCTTCATAAGAGCATATGCACTCGATCTTGCTTGGTCTTAAATTTGGCTTGAATCGGTAAAGTGGCTCAGATTTTATAGAATTTTACATTTTGTAAATGAGTTGACACGTTATGGCATTAACTTTTGTAACAGTCGGAAAGGACAGAGTATGGAAGGTGTTTGTGTGTAGTGTGGATGGTCTGACGAATTATCGAAGAGAGAAAATATATATGGTGATCACCGGGAATCGAACCCGGATTGTTCAGATACTGAGTAAGAGCGGTAACCACTGCGCTAATGTCACCTAAAACATTTTTCTCATTTTTATCGTCTTCTTATATGCATTGTAGGGCCGTCACACTTTCATTAAAATCATATCTGAATTATCGGGCTCGAATTTAGTATGTAAACAGATTAATATATTCAGTTATAATAAATATTCAGTTTAGTTGCAAACGATATCGAATTTTATGTTTCATGAAATTTGGAATAATTTACAAATTAACGGCATCACATTAATTACGGCTACACGTCCGATATTAATGCGAAATACAACATGTGAAAAAAATAATATGCGGCCATGATAGATATATATCACTTTGCCCCGAACGGCTAACAATTTTAATTTTCTGAAATTTTGGATTATCAATTATGTAACTTTATCGCAATGACTTTTGCAAAACTTAAGATACCAAGTCCAAATTTAATATGTGAGCAAAATCATATTCAGTCATTATAGTTACATAATTTAGTGACAAAACGTAAATAATTTTAATTTTATAGGATTTCCAATTATTGACAAAATTTACTTTATAGCATTAACTGGTTTAATACTTGAGATATCAAGCTCGAATTTAGTATGTAAACACAATAAAACTCAGCCACGTTCATATATATCTTTGAAACAAGGATGCAAAGTAGAAGCTTGCACATTGCGTCCTCGTTATTTTTCGCTTTCAAGGTACAAGCTTTCAAGTACAAGGTTATACTTTACATCCATTTTTTTCTCATTCAATTCTCTCTCACGAGGGTTGAAGTTTCCCATAAAAAACAGATGGAGTTTTCCTGTGTTCGCTGTAATATTTCTTGTGGTCTCAATAGAATATTGATTTAATTTTAAGTCCAATTTATGTCAGAAAACCTTAAATTGCACAAATTACACATTGAATATACTACCATATATGAAAAATCTCAAAACCTCAACCTTACAATTTTGCATAAATGATCTCATTTGAATTTAATTTTGAATAAAAAGTATCTCAATACTTTCATCGTTCTCTGCATCGTGTTGACAAAAATTAGATACGAAAAAGGGATATTCAAGCGAGATAATTTATATGGGTGGAAAGTGATTTTTTTTTCATATGATTGTATATTCAATGATCAATTAGTACAAATCCATGTATTTTAAATGAAACTTTAGCCCTCGCGAGGGAGCGTTCGAAGCGAAATACAAATTTGAAAGAATTCTAGCGTTTGGTTTTATTACCTCCAATTGCAACATCTTTCGGCTCTCCTCCTCTTCCCGTTTCTCAATTTCTTTTTTCATTTTTTGCTCCTCAAGTTTACGTATCCGTTCTTCTTCGGCCCTTTTAACCCTTTCTCTTCTCGCCTGCGCTCGCGCTTCCATCCTCGCCAAGAATCTAGGAGGACTGGGTATCCTCGTTGGCATTAGCAGCGTCTTGTCCCTTCATCAAAATATTGAGAGTGTTCATCAAATTGTTTTCGTGTTATCTATACCCTCGAAAATTTAGCAAAAGTATAGCTTGCTCTATTCCAGCTAACACAGAATGAAACAGTTATATAACTTTCGAATTGTGAAAAAACGTCATATATAAGCGTTATATATTATTTCTGCAACAAAAACAAGCAGCGTTTGTTATCGAGATAAAAATGTGTCGTTATAAACTTACGCGTTACATAGATGTTATGTACATCAGAGTGGCCCAAAAAAAATGCTTTTTTTTCGACTTTGCACACCATAAAACCGTCGTTTATATAATATTCTACTGGCAACGGTAGAAGGAAAACATCATGCGATTTTTTTTAGATGTTGCGCAATGGGTTTTAGTATTTCTCATTCGATTAAGACGTAAGCAGTCGTTGTCTCATGTTTCCAGAGGATTGCCAATTTTCGTACGAAATAGACTGGTATAAAAATAGTGACATCAAATAACTTCTTCAATTCTTTTTAATTCTGTGTATCATAGAGCACTTACTACCACATACTTTCAAAGATATTCAACTTTAACTACAATAAATGCGGATAATTTGCATTTTTCAAATTATTACTATCAAACTTCAAGAGAATACGTTCACCTCCGAAACTACATAAGAATCATTCTGGTAAGATTAAACTTGATGGAATTATGATTCATTAAAGTTTGACTTCAGAGTATAACTCATCGCGAAATGATCATTTTTCGCCATGGAATACGTTTCTAGTTACTTTAATTAAACATATTAGTTCTATATACCTCTAATAGTCAATTGGTTAATCAGGTAATTTAACTTTAATCAGGTTTTAACGAAATACAATGTATTTCTTATATTTTCGACACGCATCATTTTTAAGTTTTGTTCAAGTTCATATAGGAACCTCATCCGTCTAAAAACGTAAAGGTATATTTTAGAATCCATCTAAAAACGTAAAGAGAACGTATTCTCTTCAAGTTTGATGGTAATAATTATGGTCGTAAGATCCCCTGTGCCCGAGTTATTCGCAAATAAATGCAAATTATACGCATTTATTGTAGTCAAAGTTGAATACCTTTGAGAGTACGTTGCAGTAAATGCTCTATGATACACCGAATTAAAAAGAATTTTAAAAGATATTTGATGTCAATATTTTTATACCCGGCTTTTTTTGTACGAAAATTGGCAATCCCCTGGAAACTCGAGACAACGACTACTTACGTGTTAATCAAATGGGAAATACTAAAACCCATTGCGCGACATCTAAAAAAACGCACGATGTTTTCTTTCTACCGTTGTCAATGAAATGATATAAACGACGGTTTTATGGTGTGCGACGGCAGAAAAAAAAAAAATTTCGGACCACTCTTATGTACATGATACGGAAATTCTTCGACATCAAAAACAATATATCATTGCTGTGTCACTAGTGATGTTATTTTGATGAAAGAGGTTATTTAATTTTCATAAATATCATATCGAAGTTACCGATCTGTGTTAACTGGGATTACGTAATATACTACTCGACTATCAGCATATTCAATACAGTAATTATAGACCCTTGCACGAAATATTACCTGCATCCTTCCTCCCGCATCAATTGCACCAAAATTCTTCTGGTTTTTCGGCCGCAATGAGCAAGAGCCTCTTTGGCAACGTACATGGTATCTCTGCTACCTTTATTTTTTGCATCCTCAAGTTGCTTCAGTCGTAATTCTTCAATGATCCTGTTTTGCTCGGCCAGTTTAATTTTTTGCTCATCGATGATTCTTTTTTGAGCATTTAGGCGATTCTGTGCCGGTGGATCGACTACGTGAATGGTTTTTCCATTCGCCGAATTTTTCCTGCTGCCTACTAACGATTTACCAATTTCTTCTGCCTCTTTGACTCGAAGAAACGATTCCTTCGGCCGTTTCGTTAATTTTTTCTGTTTTTCGTTTATCGCGTTGACAAACAATTCTATCTTTCGTTCATCCGACATTTCTTTTTCCTGCTTCCTTTTGAGCGCCAATCTCTTCGAGTTTTCCAAGCGCGTTTTCCAAGTGTTAAAGTACTGTCGCAAGCGTCTATTCGCCGCGTTTTCTTGAATTTGATTCCTCAAATCACGCAATCGGCGCTCTTCCTGAGCGTTAACGACCAAAATCTGAAAAGCATTCCTCAAAATTTCTAGATTTTTTTCTCTGTCGCCAGTCGTTGGTTTGTCCTTTATTGTGATCTTTATACTTCCGTTATAAGAGCCAGCCTGATTTTTACATTGCTCTGTTTGTGACTGATCCATTACTTCAATTTTCTTTATTTTGGGTTGAGTTCTTTGAGGCACAGCTTTCCAAAGTTCTTCGTAAACCTCTAAGTTATCCAATAATGAAATCTTCCGTTTGCTGCACGTGTACGCCCCTCGAAATCTCGGACGTGAAATGCACAGATCTTTTTCAAATTTCTTCAATTCGGACTCCAGAAGATCTTCTTTTCGTTTCTCATACAGGGCTTGAGTTTCTTCGTCCATCAGGATTCTGCTCAATAAACAATACTTTATATACACCGAAAAAGTATATCGTTGTTTCGATAAAACTGCTGTACTTGAAATTAAATTGATGACAATAGCACTATTATTAGTGCTGCTGACTTTATACTTGAAATGGAGATACTTTACCTCATTTTTTTTTATCTTCGTGGTTACCTGGGGTCAAAATGAACCCACGCGCAACTTTAAGCTAAAATTGCTATAAGCATTCAGCCGCCAATGTACTTAAAAAATAGTATATTTTTCGCTCATCTGTTAGTACAAATTAGAGTCGAATGAATCGTGATAACATTCGTCTCGTGACAGCCGAAACTCAAAAGTAGCTCATGTCCTGGGGTCATTCTGACACCTAGTGCGACCAGTGAAGTGTTTTTTTTTATGAAAAGTAATTTTTTTTCTACTTTTTTGATATAATGGACAAGCGATTGTTAACGCTTCGATCTTGTTGAACTACTTGAAACAATTTTTTTTAAATGAATCGTTGATTTTTGAATGAATGAATTAATATGACCATGGGTTACTATATATTTTAATATATAAATTAAGACACCGACAGCAGTGGATGCGCGGTCGGAGTGTTGCTTCGGCGGTCCCCAGAGTTAAGCAGCATTATTAGCAGCCATAACTTGTGGATGGGTGACCGCTTAGCCGGGCACTGGCTTGCGTGCCCAACTGCTGAGCGGGAGGCAGTTTTTTACAGTAGAAGCTCAGGGACATCTATGAAATGATGGGGGAAAAAGGGGAGAAGGGCAAAAACATAGAAGCCTGAAGAAGGCAGACGGAGAGAAACCAATAAGAAAATAAAAAATATGATAAATATATATCATTTAAGACAAATGATAAATAAAAACAGAATAAGATTCTGTAAAACCTTCTGTATCAATCATAAAACCTCAAGTAGAAACAAATTTAAATTTTTTAGATAAAATTTTTTTTTTTTTCTCTTGTAGATTTCGAGTTATGTTGATGGATCAAAATAGTTTAACTAGATAAAATTTTGTTTTCACAAACGCTCTGCTAGAATGTACGTGTAATTTTGTGAATGTTGATTTAATTCCTCAGATATTATATGTTAATAACAGTCTACACATAAATAAATAAATTGTGATAAATGTTGCAACTGGCATATTCGCAATATATGACATTCTCATCACGTTTATTAATGATGTAAAGTTTTTATCGTGACATTGCCTGGGTTATATTCACGCGAATAGTGCAGACAAAAATGTTTGAACTTCGTAAATTAAGCGGGATTTACGTTTTCCGGTATAAGTCGTCGAGGGCCCATCCTTCATGAATGATATATATATATATATAGATATATAGATGTAGAAATGCTCAAGCGGTAGACTACGTTGAAAAGATTATTGGAGAGATAACTTTTTTTTATTTTTCATTTCGTAATGAATAGAACCGAGGTCCGATCTATTTTAGGCCTAAATTTTAAGATATTGATATTCATTTCAGGATTTATGAGAATTTCGTCAAATTAAAAAAAAATGGCCTTCAATATTTCAATTATGAATAATCATAAGTATATAAATCGTTTGACAAAAATTTGATGAAAATTGTGGTTACTGCTTATAGATAGAAGAATAACATACAAAATCGAGAATGAAATCGAGGTGGAGAAAAGTGGTCGAGTGTCAGACGCAGTTCGAGTTGGTATGGAATGCCCAATACATTAAAAAAATGTTTTTCGACCGAGTACTACTAGACATACTCGAATTGCAAAACATCCGCGACATTGATGTCTGAAGGTGGCTGAATTCATGTGCCTCACATATCAAAAATACATTCAGAACAACATTACGGAGGCTCGGTGACGACTATCGAAGTCAAATGAGTGCTAAATTTTCGTAAATGATTTTAAAAAATGTAATGCATCAAAAAACAATAGTGAAGGGTGATTTGTATTAAAGCATGTATACTTAATCCAGTGAAAGATCAATAGAAAAATCAAATCCTTCATCGATTATACTGAGTGATAGCACATTTTGTTTATTAAAAGATCCCAGGTAGCAAAAAGACATCTGGCATGAAAAAGTTATCCGAATGGGTTACATATGTCCGCCAGAATGTTATCTGTAAGATATCATATGTCCGAAAGTTAACTTTAGGACATATATAACCCATTCGGATAACTTTTTCATACCAGATGTCTTTTTGCTACCTAGGATACTTCACAAATTGATCGCCTAGATTCGTAATATTGATCGTTCAATAATTATAACCTGTTGTTAAACAAAAACAAAAATACTTTCATAAACAACAGGCTATAATTATTGAACAATCAACACTATGAAATATCGTGGCGGTCAATCCATAGAGTATCTTTTGAGAAAGGGAATAAGCCGTTACTCATTCAAATCGATAAAGAATTACTGATTATACTTGGAAAAAAACGAAACGAAATCATTTAATCTTAATGGAAATGCGCCACTATTGATCTTTTACTGGATTAAGTATACATGCTTCAATACAAATCACCCTTCACTATTGTTTTTTAATGCATTAAACTTTAAAGGATCGATTACGAAAATTTAGCACTGATTTGACTTTGATAGTCGTCACTGAACCTCCTTAAGCATCACCTTCCTGAGATATAGAAACCTTATTATAGTAGCGTTCTCGGTAGAACTTTTAACGATTCAAACTCAGAGCTTAAAAATGAATTTTAAAAAATGTCACAATGAAGACATAGGCAAAGAGAAAACCGACGTACCTCGATACTTCCGCAAGGGCAGCGCTCTGATTGATCGTTGCCGGAACTGATTCGCCGATAGTCTTGTGTCTGAGATCCATTATAAGATTTGGATCGTTGCAGTTGTTCCACGTGCCCAACATCTTTCGTTTCTCCGAAACTCGAAATATAGGAACTTGCATCATTTGCTCCATGATATTCTCCGCGTCCTCGAATCGAACACTCCTTGAGCCTTGCATTTTATGTGAAAATAAATGCTGAAGATGGTTTTTTAGTTTTGTTCGTTATCGACATGACGTTCTTGCCCCAAAACTCGACTGTTTATGCCAGTCAAGCATTGATTGGCCGTAACTTTGGCTGTCCGTTAAAGTTGTTGATTCTTGTTCCGTCGTTAAGCGCGGTTGCGAAGGAGCTGCAGCCCCCCCCCCCCCCCTTCCTCTCTACTTCAAATTTCTTCGTCCAGCTGTAGGATCCGAGTCCCGAAAAAAATACCGCGCTGAAAAAAGACTCCTGTTGCGTGTAAGCATAGGGTAGAAGTACCTACCGTATGTGGCCGTCAACTTGATCCACTTGTGGCCATACATATTGCACGTAAATGACAGCGCTGGCTGCAAATGGTGTAATCGGCTTCGAACATAATTTATCAAGCAATAACACATTCTAAGCGTTGAATATGCAATGGTAATTTTGCTTTGATTATTATCGAATAAATTCATTTAGTAATTTCTATAGATTAAAGTAATAACGAATTGATCTATACATTTTTTGTGTGGCCACTAATGGTACAGTGGTCACAAATGGTACGTCTACTCTATGCCTGGAAAGATATTTTATTCTTACAACCACAAATATACGCGAAGGTACATCTATCGCAACGCACTTATACAGACACAAACATCAAAACACATCTACACACTTATAACACACAACATACACGCAAACGTTTTGCTACTCACTAACACACACGTTTCTTCACCCATCAATACTCACATACACCCACATTCATTGAGTAATTGTCTTTTCGGCAGCACATTGATTGACACACGATTGTGCGACTACATTCAGCTCTTTGAAAAGCTCATATAGGAGGATTTTTTCAAAATATCTTCATCAAGCTATGGCAAAATATAACATCAATTGTAATTACCACATAGCTCCCTCATCGAAGTCACTCTTTGTGCAATTTTTATGTAAGTTTCTAGTTGCCTTGTATAGGTAGCTTTGTTGCTTCATTTTTGATCCCAAATTGAGTCCAATATATTGGAAATAACGAAAACTAACCGGTCTACTACTATTTCTTCTATTCCAAATTATAAAAATTCGAGTAGAATGAAGAAAAGAAAATGCAATTGTAAAATGTCAAAGTTAACGCAATACCGTCGATTTTTCAAAGATTTCAAACCTTCGTAAAATTTGAAGCGGTTTTTCGATTTCAGTGAAATACGATACCAAACAACATTAAATCTACTTACAGTTACAAGGAACTATTTAACCTTCGGAACCGACGCGACTTTCTTCTTAGAGTTGTTTTGTGGTTGGCATCACGAAGAGTCTCGGAGACGTTGGGTATTACTTATTAATCGTTTGACTGAAGTGAATGTGCGCGAAATAACGAATTTTGGATATGTGTTCTGCATAAAACCATCTACTACACTCAAGATTTTTTAGCAAAACGCATATCCATAATTTGTAATATTCTGCGCATGTTTCAAAATGAAACAAAATCAAAATCAAAATAAGGAAACAAATCTGAAAAAATTTGTACGCATTTAAATAAATTAACATATCATTTTCATTAGAAAAAAAGTTAGGTTGACTGATTGTTTGTTGAAAAATTGTTTATTTCACCAATTTATTAATAACATTTCGGGATTATTATTATGCGAAATCAATCTTCATAGCGCGTTTTATATGCATTATTTTTGTCCCATCGGGAAGTGATCGAAATTGTCTCTGAAACTTACTTTTGGCGGGACTGTACGTATCATACATCCTTAACAAATGCGGTTGTTTTTTTTTGTTTACCATGGAAAACCGAGAAAACAATAGAAAAATATTTTTAGGGTGATTGTTTTCGCCGTCGTTACGATCGGTTTTCGGTTTATTTATTGCAAAAAAACTACCCGGTTTGAAGGTGATTTTTACGGTGAATCCGCTGGAACCGACGATCGTTAAGATTGCTAGGGTGCGTATCCTAGAAGGTTCAAAGACCTACGGAAGCACCGAAAAAGCCCTGAGTGATTAAGCATACCGGGATTTTCGGTCAAAGATTTTCGGTGTTTTTAATTCTCGAAAAGTACTCAGGACTGACCGGTGCTTTTTCGGTCAGTGATCATGATTCCTTCGATTTTTTTTCCGTTGCGCAAACCAGCTTAGGGTATATTAACTTTCGAGAAACTGTACAACGACTTAACAGCAACGCAACATCTGGAACCACTATTAAAGTGACTATAATGGGAGTTGTTAGGTGATTGAAAAGACGTAAAAACTGTGCAAATAATGACTATTGTTTTGCGTAATTTCGACGTCACTTGAGTTCCGTTAGGGTAAAACATAGCTTTAACTTTGAAATTAAGAGCATTCACATGTCACATGTTCCGCCGTATGGAAAATCAGTGAGATCCTCTTTAACTAACGCCTCTATCGGACAATTTATAAACTATCTGTTTTATTCTCGAAGAGCGGGTCTTCCCACACCATTATGTCTCTAACAATCTTGACCGTGATTTTTTTTTAGATCATAACCGTAAGCATCACCGACAAACCATATCGAAATGATGATAATTTTTATCGTTCGACAGACCAAAAAATGCCCGTCATTTGACGATCTTGTGACCGTCGTTTTTTCGGCCTAGTTTGTAGAAGTAAAAATGACGATCATTTCAACAAGCGACTTGTTACGGTTCACAATGGAACAAAACACCTATTTAGTAGCGCAATGACGGTTCTTTATTTATTGGTGACAAATTTGGTCACAATTTTCTTACGATTAAATGAAATATATAAATTTTAAATATATAATATTTAAGCTAAACATTGAAAATCGTCACTCTTAATATAGGTTAGTTGATATTTAATATTTACCGAGCATTTAGACAACGTGTTGACAAAGAACATATATTACATGGAAGCGTATAGCCCGTGTTAAATTTTGGCAGAGAAAAGGTAGTTCGGAATTTGGCCGATATTGGCCGATTCGCGCGGCGCTGTATCGGTGTGCCGCACACATTGGAAGAGTCTCAAGCTACGCCCTACGCGGTTAACTCTCTCGCACTCCTGCATACGAGCCAGACGTTCCGACCCACTCGCTCTCACGCGGTCGCGCATTCCCAATGCATGCGGTGGGGATGCTCTATCGCTCATCACTTCAAATCCTCCGCGATTTTTTTATTATTTTTTTTAAAATTTAGAATAATACAACAACTTGTTCAACTCAAATAATAAGTTGGGAATTTGTTGTTTGCAAGCAAAGCACAATAAATCGTTTAATATTTGTATTGAACGAAGGCCGAAGTTCTTTATCATTTTTTATTATATACATTAAACTTACCTTCAAGTATTAATAATACACTGTTGAAAAAGATTGGAAGTTTTTATGTATAAACTGGTATATAAAATGTAATTGACAATTGCAATATATAATTAATTCACTTTTGAAGTAAAATTAAAGCAAATCATGAGAATTAAAGGACTTTTGCATTAAAATTCAAATAAATTATGAAAATGACTATACCGTACATTAATTAGGTTCCAGTGCCTGTGCATTAAATTTCAAGCAGATTTTTTTTACAATGAAAAACAATTTTTCTAGATGTTTTAGACCATTTTAAGTATCTTGACACGAAAATATTGAAAAAAATTTTTTCACAAAAACAAAGCTTGCTCTATGAGGAAGCAAAAACGGAATTTTCACAAATTAAATTTATTTTATCAATTTGTTAACAACATTTTGAAATTATTATTATGGAAAATTAATCTTTTCAGCACCTTCAACGTGCTTGATTTTTTTCAGTTTTTTATTCTATCGAGAAGTGGTCCAAATTCTCTCTCAATCTTTCGTTTAGCCGGACTGTGCTAAAACAATACAATGTGGCGTTTTTCGCTATCAATTACTGTTCGTGAACCTAATACAAAGTAATATGGTATGAGCGTTATTCAGGAATATAGATGTTGTTGAAAAATTTCCAATTTTTACGGTTTATTTTTCAACTACCGTCAAATAAACAAAAGCGTCTATCTTTTTCTAGTCTTATTTTGATCCGTAGTGCAATCAGCGAAGCCCCTCTTTGGATTCGCGCCCTCCCGATTCTCACGAAGCACGATGTAGCCCTGCGAAATCTCAGAGAGATATAAGCGGAGTGACAAAACAATAACTTTTTCCGCGAAACACATGTATAGACGACGTTAGCAGCGCGGCAGAAAGACAAAGAAAACGTGACGTGAAATGGGCGCGAAAGTGAAAAAGCGAAAACAGATCTATTAAAAGAATATATACATTCCGTGCATTTTTTTAGCACCTATGGTTTTCTTAAAATTTAATGACGACCTTTTTTTTAATTAACTTTAAATTATCGATCGTACATAAAATGTGGTGGTATGTAAAATTTAAGTTTTTGAATGTACTTTTCAATTGAAAAATGCCCATAGCTGATTAAACAAAATTTGGCCATTTTTTGACAATTTTTTTTTTTCTTTTTTTTTTTCTTGTTGACACAGACATAAAAAACATCAGAATATTCTGATGATTTTTAGAAAATTTTACATAATTTTCATAATTATTGTTACGAACTACAGATACATTGGCGTGATAGCAAAAGATTCGCTTAACTGCTTTCATTACTACAGCTATATACTAGTAACCCGTCATAATTATTAGTCAAATTCTATTAATTTATAATGAAATATACTATCTCAGACACGTAAGAGTGAGCGAGAAAGCATCATCACCCCAAGCATAGAAAGAGCTTGAGAGCGAGCGAGATTCACGATCACCCCAAGCATCAGAACATGCGAGTGGGACCGAGAACGCACTATCGGAAAAGCGAGAGGACACGGGAGAGGGAAGCGCATAGGTACGAGAGAGAACGCATCATCACCCCAAGCATAGGAACCGCTTGAGTACGAGCGAGAGGTGCGATCACCCCAAGCCCTCATTCGCTCAGAGCGCGAAAGGAGGCGGAGCAAATCCCATATAGCAGTGTATGCGTGCACACCGATGTAGACAGCGCTCGTAGTGGCTGGGGTGATTCGGCGGCAATCACCCCAGCGGTTCCTGCCAAATCGTCCCATAAGCTGTACACTTCCATGTAATATATGTTCTTTGGTGTTGATAATTTCCGAAAAACACGCGCAATTGGCGGCGATTTTGAATAATCGGTCACAAATAAACTGGTCATTTTTCAAATGAACCTCTCATCTCTAGGCATAAAGGCGATAAATTGCAATGCAGTTTTAAAGAGAAAGTATCGATACTTAGGTTGTATTGTATTGTTTTCGAATAATTTCCTGTTCGATCCCTCTTTTAAAAAGTTCATGGGTAACGGAAAGCATTGTTAGCAAACTATTTGCGCTGTGATTGGTTGCTAGGAAGGTCCGCGAAAAACAAGTTCAGTTTGGTGTCAAATTTGACATAAGAAGAGGACAAGCGCTGTAGCGCCCGTGACTTTTAAAGCGCAGCAACGCAAAAGAATTTCAGGCACGCGCGCCAGCGCGTGTGATTGAGAGCCTAGTGTTATAAAATATCTGTTGGGAATCGTCTTTGCCGACAGCGTCTTATGATGTTCAACTCTTTATTCTTTTGCGTTCACCTACAAATTGAATACCGTTGCTAAGAGAAGTTAGTTTGCAATCGCTCTCCTTTTATTGTACGATGAACCAACCGCTGTATCTGTTAGAAGTTATTCTTTTCTCTTTAATAAAAAAACCTTTACTCAAAGAAACGCAACAATATCGGATACACAAGTATCGATTAATTGAAAATCGAAAATGAAAAGATCTTCCCATACGTTTTATATGGACTATCCATTAAGGCGAATATGGACGTATCCATTTTCTTTGCTGAAACCAAACCTAAGAACCGACCGGTCAACTGGTGCGCCAAGCCAACCTATTGGTTGGCTTTGGTTAATTTGGTACACCAATTGCCCGGTTGGTTTAGGGTCAGTTGTGGAAAACACGAAGTTACGGTTGAGAGAACCGCGAGGGTTCCGTTGGTAAGATAGAGATCCATACAGTAGCTATGAGAAAAAGGCAAAATATAAAAGCAATGTGCTAGACCCGACTTTTCAACCTTTTTTATTTTAATATTTATGTTTTTCCAGAACCATTTGAGCCACTTAAGCGATTTCATGTTTAAGATTGAATTAACGATAAATCTATTGCTAATTGATATAAATTATTTATAGGAAATGAATCGACTCTAAAATATCGACTATTTCAGGATCGATGGTTACAAAAATTACACTTCTTTATCTCTCCCAACCAATCACTATTTCCAATTATCATCCATCAAAAAAACAATAACAACAACAACAACAACAACAACAACAATCAGCAAGAAGATAATAATAACAACAACAAAGCGGAAAGATAAGAATGCACCCCAGCCGCAGTTATCGATTAGATGAAAATCGACTGTGGTTGAGCTTTGGAAATATCGATACGCTAATTGCTACCACCGCTCGGTAAAAACCACCACCATCACCTATATTTCTCTCTATTATTATAGGTGCGTGTACGCTTTGTCGCGCCGATATATATATTTTATAGTTCGCGACTAAATGCGGTGTTTTACGTGATTTCAATCAATTTCAATCGGTGTTTGGTCCGTCGCGTTATTACAACCTCGTCGATAGTTTCGTCTTAGCTGATCGCAATGTTGGTCGACGACAAATTCAACGGCGTATTTAATCGCTGCAAGTAATATACGCATGTCATACCATGTCGCGCCGAGTTCTTTCGCGACGTGAGCTAATTTTTCTAGGAATACACGTACCACCGACAAAACCCTATCAGTGACATACCTGAACAAAGGGTTTCTCAGGAAACCGAAGAATATTAGAATAATGGAGAACACCGTCGAGGAAAATCACACCCTCGATGAAAATCGCGGAGGTGAGTTGCATCGTATGTCCCAACCCTTTCCTGTCAAATTCAATCATTGCTCATTATTGCGCTCGCCCAAGCGCGGCATATGCTTCTTTTCAGTCATTCACGAATGATTTGTACATTTTTTCACCTTCGTAAGTCTTGTATACTGCTCTGGTGTCCACAGGATCCTCTTGTACAATGAATATAATTATTGCCAGTTGGGGTTAAGGGGATCCAGTCACTTAGAAAAAGTACTAGGAAAAAAAATTCTGAAAAAATTCTGAAAATAATGCCCTTCTGTCAAATTTCTATCAATTCAAATCTTATTACATACATACATGAGCATTATGATTCTGTCATTTTGTAAAGACATACAGTGCACCTAAATGGTGTGAGAAAAAAATTAAAATTTCAACCTGTCATAGCTTTAGAATTAAACCGGTAACCAAATTTTAGTGTTAGATGTCTTATTTCATCTTTTGAAGAGTGCATTCTAGGATGAATGTAGCAATTTTGTTTAGTGATTTTTTGGTAGAAACAGGTATATTTAAGAGATTATAAATTTAGGAGATTAATCCTCTAATCTGAAATTATCGTTAAGATTCCCTGTGATATACCTGGTCCAAAAGGAATGGAAATTATATTTTATTACATCAATACAATTATTAGATATATATATATATAAAAGGTTTAAGCCCTTGAAATAAATAAATAAGTTGATACATTTTGAATTATAGCTCTGTAATAACAAAATTAAAATGTTTATATTCAATCGGGAATGGATTTTTTCAACAGATAAAACAAGAGTTAAGGGACTAAAATTTTTTCACTGATTTGGTCGAAAAGTATAACTGGTGAAAAATTTGACTTTTTATCGCACACCATTCTGGCATATTATACATCTTTACATAATTGTAGAATTATAATGTTTGTTTAATATTTGATGAAAGATTCTTTAAGAGAAGTGTATCATGTACAGGATGATTTTTTTTATTGACTTTTTTATAACTCACTGGGTCTCCTCAATTAGACTGAGTCTGTTTGAAAGCTCAAATATGTTTACAGTGGCTGAAAATGAAGTATTGTAACAGGCACAACAAAAATACCAGTGTGAAAACAAGTTATGTAGACATGTAAGAACAACAGATGAATTTTTTGTTTTTATTATTCAGATGAACTGCAGTCAAAGGTCGAAAGACTAGAGACTGAAAATACTCATATGAGAGAAGAATTCAATGCCCAGCGAGCAAAAATGAAGGAGTTGTTTCTACAGAAAGAAGGTACATAAAAAAGAATGAATCAACAAAACAGAAAGAGATAACACAACTGAATTATTATACATATATGCACTTTATTTTTGCAGAGGAATTGAAGCGGCGTTTAGAAGAAAATACACGCTTGCAGGATGAAATAACAAAGCTTAAGAACGAGCTAGACGAGTGTAAGAGTCAACTAGTTGTAGCTAATCTCAGATTGGAAAATGATGTGGATGTTGAGAAGCGCAAAGCTCAGGAAGAAATAGAAAGCTTGCAGCAAGTTGTATTGGACACTATAAAGGAGAGTTCCTCTTCGAGAGATCAATTGGAGAATGAATTGCGCAAGCTCAAGAGTAATATCGTTAAGCTAGAACAAGAAAATAGTTTGTTGAAATCTACAATGCCTAAAGATCCACAGCCTGATGGCCATCAAATATCACTTTCCACTGTGACTAAAACCATAGCCAGAAAAGTCGCTTCGCAATTGGGTGCCGATGCATTATCACTTGGCCCTGACAATCTAGAAGAAAGCATGAGGAAGGTAAAAAAATATGTACGTAAACTTGTGATTGCACGTAGATTATAACTATTATTACACGAAATTGGAGCTATTTTATTTAAGAAATTTCTAATTTTGTCATTGCTAGGGATTGACACTATCTGAATGTAATTTTGATTATAACATGTTTAATTGCGTGATTATAGAAGTTTTTGCAAAATTTTCCTTCCAATGAATGATGATATATTCATTCCACGAATTATCCGTCAGAAATTTGGCCTTTAAATTGATGGTGCTCATTTTGTTTTCATGATTCGATATTAGTATATAAAGAGACAACCCAAACGTGAGATTTTTTGGTAATTTCCAAAGGGTGTTCCTGATGGCAAAAAAAAACAAAAATTCATAGTGAATTAAATAATGTATAAGTGCTATGATAAATATAGTAGATTGTTTAATAAAGATTCTGAGTTATTTCATTGCAAATCAAATTCTCTGAGTATTTTATTCATTTAAAGTTCGAAAAATTTTAAATTTTAAGTATCTTTGCTGTCGGCGGTTGAGTTTTAGAGAAGACAAGTTGAAAACTGGTACTCTTCAGTGAATTGTCTGAACTTAATTTGAAAACAGTTCTTCAAATCTTTTTTATGTTGGAAATGTAGTCGGATGTAAAGACAAATATATATTTTTTTTTAATTCGAAAAATTCCCGACAAAAACATAGTATTACGCTTCCGTGTGAAATTAAAAATTTCAATTTTCGGTTGAAAACTGAAGTAGACGGTTCGCTTTGGGAATAATGAACAACAAATCTTAAATTGAGCGTTGCTCTTTATTTTAATTTAGTGAATCATGAAAAAAAAATGAGCAGATTTTTTTTTCAATCCGCATTTTCGCCCAAAAATCTGCACGCAATACGCCTATTACCGGGTATTCGCCATAGCAATTCTGCTAAGGGTATAGGAAAATTGCGGAAAAAAACTATTGAACCTGATACTTTTCCGAACCGCGTCTTTTGTTTAGAGAAAAGTCGAGAAGCAGTTTGAAAAAAGTCGGTGGCATACGATCGTCCGGACGATAAGAGTAGCGGTCGCCGCGTAGGGCTGTGCGGGCATTTTTCAACATGAAACATTTTTTCTTTTTAATACTTGGCGTTGCGACGCTACCACGTCTCTTGATTCCGATATAGCCGGTCTCGAGTTCGTCTCACGGCCCCGGAGCTACGTCACGTTTCGTGGGGAATGTAAACACGGACTACAGCTGTATACATGTGACCCCCACAGGTATCTTTGTGTTCTCACGTATACATCTGGAGCTTCATCGCGTCCGTGTTTTCATTTTCGACGAGAATTTACGGCACCGGGAATCGAACCCGTGACCTACCGATGCTCTGAACTAGAGGCCAGTACACTAACAACTCGACCACCGCATCGGTTTATTTTCACTAAATATCCCTTAATAAGTACCAAGAAAAATTACACTCAGACAATAAAATGGAATGGAAAGAATTCAGGAGGAAATCGTTAGTTTCCCTGGTAAAAATGGAATCTTTACTAAACAAAGATTTTGTCGAGCAGGCTGAAGAAGATGCTGAAGTATTGCGATCATTGGTTGTTCCGTTGGAGGAAGAAATTAAGGCTTTAAAAGAAAAATTGCGATCTACCGATGACGAACTTCAGAGGTGTAAGGAATCGCAGATCGCCCAAAAAAGGCCGGAAACTAGTTCACTCGGACCCACGTGTGATATGTGCATTAATTACGAGGCGCAGCTAGTCAAAATGCAAACAACCGCTAAAGAGCTCGAGATACAATTGAGCGATTCTGAAAGAATGCTCCAGGCTCAGAGGGAGGATCTCGCCAAGGAAGTTGAATTCCGTAAAGGCATGGAAGAAAAGTGGAACGAGAAGAAGGAAGAACATAGGACTAAAGTTAACGAACTTACAACAGCTTCACAAACCGCGCAACAAACTTTGCTCGAGGTTAAGCAAACGTACGGTCAAATGCATCAAGGAGTCATGGAAGAACTATCGAAATTGACGCGCGGAAGAGAGGAAGTCCAGAGACATCTTTACGAGTCAGTTGATAGTTTTTCATATTTTACTTCAATACCACTCATGTTGAGGATATATTTTTTTTGCCAAACATTGCGGAAAAAACGACTGCAAAGTGAAAACTTGCAAATTGTTTCTTGTTATTATTTTCCAAATTTGAAAAAAAACTCTATGTTCGAGTATGCCCATCGATTTTGGTTTCCTCACAAAGGAAACTTCATCAATTCTGTTAAATAATAGGAAAGCAATTTGCAAAGCTCTACACTTCGAAAGTCATTTATCTAAAAGTTCTGAACATAGAATTTTAAGCGCCAATTTCCTGTTTCTTTTTTTTACTGATTTTTTGTTAAATTTGATACAAATGATAGTTTACACAAAAACTGAAGCCATATACCTGAGAAGTTATAAAAGTTTGAATTTCTACAGAAATAGACAAAAAAAGAACAGCAATAAAATAAGAATCACTTTATCGACTCTCGTCAAATTTTGCATCGATTATGATTCAATGTTAGTCTATTTGTGTACCAAATTTCAGCCTGATATCACGCAATTCACGAAAATTATTCCGTGAAATTAATTTTTTTTTTTTAAATTTATTTGCACCAAATGCAATCTCAAACGACAATTAATCGACCCTGGACTTATGAAGAATTGAGTAATTAAGCAAAATATCGTAAACTTTACGAAAGCTTGCGCATTCACCTCTATTTTTGAAATAATAAAGATAAATTCGAAATTTCTCCACTGATTCTGTCGAAAACAGTACCAATCAGAGACCCACTTATGTGATTTGGTCTTCCATTTGGGCTCCATTGGTTGACTGCTTCTTGAGTTACAGTTGATTGATATTTCCAAATCCTGCACACACCCATGAATACAGACGGATATTTTTTGTGAACAACTTTTCTCGTTGTTTTGAATCACCCTGAGTGTTCGGCCATGAAAATCTCGAGAAAAATGTTGATGAAAACGAAGCTTCTTCTAAGAGGAAGCAAACGTTTTCATGTGAAAATATCGATTTCAGATTGCAACGAGAAAATGAGATGTTGGTCGGCAAGCACAGTAAGCACTCACAGCAGCTGCAGAGCGAGAGCATCAATATGCCAAATGATGTTGAAGAGTTGCACATGAGTCTTTTGAAGACTCACGAAGACCTCATAACTGCTAGAGTTGCTCAAGAAGTTGCACAGAAAAAGGAAGAAACATTGCGATACGAAGTAGGTCTGCTAAGGGAACAAATGGAGCAAGATAATAGAGCTAGAGAACAACAGGAAGTCATGTTAACCACTGAGATAAAACAACTGAAGTAAGTAAATTCCGGCCTATTATTTACAACTTCAACTATTTCACGTTAAATAATGAAATTATTTCTCTTTACTATCTGTACGATCTTGCAGGGGTCAGCTCGAAAACTACAAGCGAGAAGGGCGCGAGCTCGCCGAGAAAGTAGATAAATTACAGCGTGTAGAAAAACAATTGGAAGAAGTAACGAAAGAGAAGAACGATGCCAGCACGACGATAGCCGAGCTACGTCAAAGGGTCGCTAGTCTTCAGCAAGTGTTAGACACAAGTGGCGAAGTACAGAAAGATTTTGTCAGATTGTCGCAGTCGTTGCAGGTACAGCTCGAAAAGATCCGGGAATCAGGAAGCGAAGTTCGATGGCAACATGAGGAGGACGTCGACGAGTGTCCGACTTGCCACACTACTTTTACAATATCGAAGAAAAAGGTTAATTTGATTTATATTAGAGAAACGTCATGTGGAGTTTTTGGAATTGGAACTGCTTTTGTCTGTCGTAGACACGATTCAATAATATTAAGAGCAAAGCAAAGAGTCCTAATGAGTTAAAACAATATATAAATATGTAGCAAGCGGTTAAGCAGAATGTGTCAGTAATTTTACGAAATTTTTCTCTGAGTTTCTCTGTTATTTGCTAAATATCCGCGCTGGTTTCATCTTGCAAAGTTCACCAGTTACAATTGATCAAATGAATTCCGAGATTTTTCCGAAGAATTCTGTCAAAATCTTATTTTTTTCAGATAAGTACATTCTGTACATTCAGAGGTAATGAAAGTTAACTCTATGATCTACTCACTTTGTAACTCGGATCAACGTTAGACACCCTGTTTATTTTTTCACCAACTCTGGTTTCTCAGATGATGTGCGTTTAGATAAATTCAGACAATTCACGAATTCTCCTTAACATCTACTTTGGTTTTTTAAATAAATGTCCGTAGATTATAGAAAATCAATAGTCAAAGAAAAAAAACAGTAAATTAGTAGTTACTATGAAAAATCGTTAGAAAGAATTAAGGCTCGAAAAATAGACTATGTACAAAAAAATCTTTTGTAACTCGGCAATATTTAGATTCAGAGAAATCTTGTGTTTATCTAGACAGGAAGGAAACTGTCAGAAATTTATAATTATTTCCAGAAAAACTCAGAGCCTTTTTCCAAGATTTTTGAACGAGTTCTCAGGAATTTTCAGAGAAACATTTTGACTAGAGGGTTTTTTTAAATCGAAAATTGAATCACCTGATTTTTACGAAATTTTTTTTCCGCAAGGCTTCATGCAATAATTTCAGGTATAATTTCAGGTACATTGTCGTCACTGTGGCCATATATTTTGCCAGTCATGTATGACGCGGACTGTAAACAGCGGACCGAAGCAGAGACCGTCGAGAGTTTGCGGCGTTTGCCATACATTGTTGGTTCGCGACACCGCGCCTTACTTTAGTCAAGAACCACCTCACACGCCCGATTAAACGTTTGATTTTGTTGTTTCCTGCTCCGTCGAAATAATAGACATAAAGAAAATTGAGCGAAATGTGCAATATCAAAAGGGTTATTCGTCATCTTGGCTTTCGCCATTTACCTTTGCTACAAAGATTCGTCTCCTCATTGCTGGTTGTGGAATAAAGAGCTATCTCACTCCTTGCGCGTAATAAGCAAAGGAAAAAGAACGGATATTATATGTGGGGGATTCCACATGCATTCAGCCACCGCTAGACAACGATGTTTAGAATCTATTTGCAGGTCGAGTATGTTTTAGTACTCAGTCAAAGAAAATTTTAATATATGTAGTTGTGTGATAGCGGCATTTACTGCAAAGTTACGAGCTAAAGAAGATTTCGGCCAGTCATTTTTTTCAAGCCCCATTATCTCGAAAATGCCTAATCAAAATGTAAAAGTGATCTGTAAATTTGAAGTAAAGGATGTAAAATGTAAAGGATCTTTTTTATAGTTTTCGTGGACTTTTCCTATAGTCATTTCTCAGTTATTTTTATGGATTTTTCTTGTAAGACTTTCTTGTTTTACAGATAGAGATATTCGATTTTTGGATATTATGAAATGAAGTAAACAAAAGTGAATAAAAATAAACGCATGAAAATTAACATATTCAGCGAAAAAAAATGGATTCGTTATTTATTTTTCTTCTGGAAAGTTTTTGTAAAGTGCAGGAAAAACTTGTTTTGTCCGTCCGGAAATCTCGAATTCACTTTTTCTTTTGCTTCAAAAAAATATTTCCAAGAGGAAGAAAATCAAAAATGAATTTTTTGTCCTAAATATATAAATTTCCATCCATTTATGTGTATTCTATTTTGTTTACTCAATTTCATGATATCCGAAAATCGAATTTCTCCATCAGGAGAGTCTTATATGAAAAGGGCCAAAGAATCTGAAAAAAAATTCCAAAATCTCCAAAAATATCATAATTGCCGAAAAATCCATTTCAACAATTGAAACTAATTCGTTTCGCAAAATGTAGGAAATCAAGTTATGACATTTTCCTTGTCGAGTCCACAAAAAAAAACTACAGAACAGATCATAAGCGATTTTGCATTCTGATTAGGCATTTTCGAGATAATGGAACTAAAAAAATATTCAAAATCTTCGCTAGCTCGTAACTTCGCAACGATTAACGCTGGAACAGCATAGATAAAAAATGTTATTTTATGAGACATACACGAATTGTAAACAGATCCGAGACATTGATGTCTGGAAGTGGCCGGATTCATGTTAAATCCCTCATATACAAATATTGTCTGTTTTTTTTGTTTCAATATATATATATATATATATATATATGGGGCATTCCACGTCAAATCAGCAGGCCATGACCCTTACCCTCATCGATTTCGTTAATTTTTTAATACGATGTTATTACCGATAATACCATCAAGGCCTCGGAATTTTTTTCAGATTTTTTTACCACCAGTAACATTTTTATATCCTCGAAAACAACCAATTTCAAAGACGCCGTTTTTATCCTGATTTAAAAATTAAAAAATCAAATTGCGACATGAAAAAGAAGAAAAAAAATGTTGAAAAAATAATAAATATTGAGATCACATTATCGCACGGCGCTCAAAAATTATATTTTAAATCATAGAATCGGTTTGCATTTTTTCGGATTTTTAAAAACGGCGGTTTTGAAATTGTTTGTTTTCGAGGATTTAAAAATGTTACTGGGGATAAGAAAATTAAAAAAAAAAATCCGAGGCCTTTATGGGTCGGTAATAACATCATATTAAAAAATGAACAAAATCGTTGAGGGTGAGAGTAATGGCCTGTTGATTTGACGTGGAATGCCCCATGTATAAATATATATTGAAGGTCGATGTCAGCGACATGGCGATTGAGCTACTATCCTAAACTTCTAAAATAAAAATGACTAGACATTCAGCTAGAGTGAGACAAACGCTAGTTACAATTTTTATTGTCTGGCCTGTTCCAGGTGATATAAAAATGGTATCGTGTAAATACGAAAACAAAATCTGTAATACTTAAATTTATTGTAATTTAAAAGATTAAAGCTTTTGAATGTATTATTTTTGTTCTGCAATGTGTTGATGCGAGTCCTGACAATAATCTTGTACGTTCAGAAGTTTCGTTTTGTATCGTTTAAATTTTTTCATTTTACCTCTAATCCATCCATACAGTGAACAATTATACAATTATAGTAGACATACGACCGCGCACCTTCAATAAAATTCCATCTGCTCGTATTTATCACTTACATTTTGTCTGAAATTCGATCAGAACGTTTGAGGGTTGGTGGAGAACTCTCCTGCATTAAATTACAAATATACAACTACAAATTATGCTAAACACAGATCACATATTATTAGAGGGCAGGGGTAGAGTTGTAGACATGCCCTTGCTGTTGAACTCCTCCTGTTTGTTTATTTATTGCATTCATAATTTGACATTCTTTTTTTTTTTTTCAATATTCTACCATCTAGGTGAGAAAATTTATTAATCATTCACTGAGAAACGATTTGTTGAAATTGATTTAAAAGTGCCATGAAAATGAAAACAGCGGGTCATTGATCATTGCCCATTATCTTCATTCCGATAACATTTTTAAACTAATAAATGTAAAAAAAAAAAAAAAAATTAGATTGAGGTGAAATTATTCATGAATTAAATAAACAAAGTGAGTTCTGAAGCATTGAGATGGATGCAACGCTAGAGAGTGGCTTTCTTTCGTGCGAATGCCTATATTATGCATGTTATGAGTTTTTTTTTCTGTCAATCTTAATACACCCACATACACGAAAATATCAAGAAAGGAAAAAAGAAAAATTATCCCGATATTTTTTGTCAACATATTCAGCAAATTATGAACGTACTGACACGAAATTTTGTCGAATCGTTAAGACTCCCGTGAAACGGCCCTTCCTGTTAGTAAAAGTCAACTTACAAAAAGAGAAATTATTGTTTTGATCAATCCCCTATAGCGAGATGGTTAAAAAAACAATGATAATTCGAATGATTAGATAGGTTGGTCGAAACTTTCAAAAAGAAACAAACCAATAGTATTGATTTTTCAGCCTAATACGCTTAAGACTACAAGTATATACAAAGTATTGTGATTATGCGTGAACTGAAGATAAAATGTCTTTAAACATCGTGATGAAAAATTGTGATGTCATAGATTTAAAAAAAATCATTAATTTTTTGTAAAAATTATGTCGATTTCGTAACGATTCGCTGATTTGCGGCGACCGTGATATTCTAGCTTTCGCAAATGCCGCAAGGTTGGTCGTGTGATATAAACAGTTCAGTTTTCGGATTCATTACAACGAAAAGAATTCGTTTATCACATGACCGATCGGTTGTGGACGTTTGTGGAGATCGATTGGCGGATCCTCCGACTGTGCGTGCTGATCCCTTAGTTCTTTCCAGAGATTTAAAGCGTCCGTGTATTCGAGCATCTTCTCAAAGTCGTCGAGGTTCGTGTAAACGTGTAGTAAGCCTCGGTAATCATATTCCAAGCCGCTGTAGCTTTTCCCAAATAATTTCGTATCTAATAATAATGAAATAAAGTTTTTTTTTTTTCGTAAAAATATACGTATGAAGTATCGTCAATAATAACTTTGCAAATTGGTGTAGTTGAAGACAAAGAGGTCTACAGACAATTGATACATAAATAATATATCCAAAGTTCAAATAGCGACGTGTAAAGGTCATATTTACTTATAGCGATACTGCGGCGGTAGAGCTTTTCTGCGTCCTCGTAGCGGTTCATGTGAAAGTTATACAGGGATGCCAAGTGACCTATGCTTAAGCCAACTTCGTAGTCGTTGGGACCCAGAAGCTCTTCTTTTATGCTGATTGCTTTCAAGTGCATTACTTCTGCTTCCTGTACATATACGCAAAATTCATCATATCTGTTTATTTGAGGATACTACTGATTAGTGTATTGGTATAATTGCTGCGCAATATTTTAATCCTCCGCGTACGCGTTGCGCACTGAATGCGTCATATAAGCGTTATTTAAAAAAATAAAAATTCTACTTAACGTGATCATGACTTTAATTGGTATAGACCACATTTATACTATCAACAAATAAGTTATGGTTTTGTAAAAATTACATTTTACTATGCTTTCATCCCTAAAATTGGGCCTTCTAGTTATCCAACCGAAACTTCTGAAAAAATCTGATATACTTTCTAAAAGGATTTTGAAATCTCATATATGGGATTGTGCTAAAAAAAATGGTGAATTTTTTAATTTTTTAATCTCTTCCCCAGAACAGCGTTACGGTATGCTGCTTTCGCCATTGATTATTCTTACATTCATCGCTTTTATTCCTGAATTTGCACATTCACTTGGAATGTTTGCATAGCCTGTATGTGTTCAAATTGATTATCAGTATCTTATTTCGTTCAGGTTGGTCGACGGTGTTCGTCGCACCTTGCAATTTAGTCTTGACCGTTTGTATGAAATAAAGCAATAAATATTGTGTTGTTGATTTAATTATCAACAGAATACGCAATTTTACGATCTTCGCTGCCAATCATGAGTTGAAGATTAATTAAAGTCTGAAATATATTTAAAAAATTTAACGAACCTAAAACGGGGACCAAAATAATGTGAAATATTTTAGATTTCAATTAATACCGATATTTATAAAATATGCTTTCTTCTAATTATAAACTCCGCATCGTGCGCGTGGAGAAATAACGGCTCGTGCGTGTATGAAAAAGTATATATACGTTATTGCTGTTAAACCTATGTTCAATGATTTTTAGTTTTTGTTTAATTCTTAGATATCTCACGATTTACGGAACAACAACAATAATTATTTCAGATTTTTTTATGGCAAAATATATAATTTATAGCCATATACGAAAGTCAGATGAAAGAGAAAAAAATTAATAAAAATCGCACTTTCAGGTATTTATGATTCTATAGTAAAGGTGGCCCCGAAAACTCCGTACTTGGCCGGTTATCGCACAACATATACTACGTTTTATAATAAGCTTTATTATTACTCCAAGTGCTGAACCGTTTCTAATATTTCTGGTGGAGTGACGTAACAGCAAAATCGAACAATCTTAAATTGTACGAACGATTTTTAAAAATTTGCACTGATTTCATTGGTTGAAATTAGTAAAAAGTGCTCTCTCCTCGTGAAGTATCTGGAAATCTTACCTGAAACCTCCTCATGCTTTGATATAGTCGACCAAGATTGCCGTAGTGTTTAGCTGTTTGTACGTTTCGTTCGCCGAAGGCTGTTTGTGCAAGAAGAAGAGCGGACAAGTGCAAGCCTTCGGATTTGAGCAATAAATCTTGTTCCGACATCGGCGCATTGTCGAGCGCTATTTCCTCAAGTATAAGTGCTTTTACTCTTTTTGCGCTAGCTAACATTAAGTGTTCGGCAGGCAACAGTTTCTCCATTATCTCGATAGCTCGGCAGACATGATCGCTGTAATAATTTTCACGTTATGGGGAAAATCAGATAAAAAATAACAGAACGATAATAATAGTAGAATGTAAAAAGGATGCAAAGTAGAACTTTGCATATGGCTTCCGCATTCATTTTTATCTTTCGCAAAGTCGCCTTTATGAGAAAAAACATTTATTTTATATGTGGCTTCCTCATAGTGGAAGCTTTGCGAAGAAAGAAAATTAATCACGAGGCGTGGTGCAAAGTTCTGCTATTCATCCTTATTGCAAATACATTTAAAAATGTCAAATTTATAAAGGTAAAAACGCATTGCGTCAATTAGGATAGTGCAGTTACAATGCCGATTTCACATATTATGTTATATCAGGCCGTTATTCATTAAATTTTGAGGTCTTTGCACGGTTGTAAATAAGACTATTGTAACATACATTTACGTTACATTAAGCGATGGTTAAAATGTGCGTTTATTGTATGTTGGTCATCTGCCAAAGAATCTGCAGTATTGTGTTCGGTTTAAGATAGGTGTAACTCCGGAAATTTCATATTGTAAGCTATTTGATGGACTGTGTAGAGGATTACGTGGGTGACTGACTTTAGTAATCTAACAGTGGGCAACGTATGGATTCATATATTTTTGTTAATTATTCTTTCGTAATTCGTATGTATTATGCCAAATTTTTTAGTGCTTGTGTTAAAGCTTCGATTGACTTATTGTGTGATATTAATACTGTGCCGTCTGAAAATTGTAGGATAGCAATTCCATAATTGCGATTTCAGAATTTCATCATGTCGGCATTCATTCGATCCACATTTGTTTTCTTATAGTTCTGTTTTTGTTCCCTTTCTGGTATTATTGTAGGCGCTTCGTGGTCAATTTTTATCACCATGCCGAGGTGATCTATTCCGAAAACTGGCGTTAAGTCGACTGAGAGAATATTGTTGCTAAGATGGTTTGTAAATAGCACTTTGTCAGGGATCGACACTAGACGGTTTGTCGTTTAATAGGTTGAAGGTGAAGTGTTGAACTGATTGAAAGTCGAGTTCAATTTTGGTTGGTTAATTTAAAGTTTTGGTTGGTATTCCGAAACCAACTGTAATAACAACCGTTTCATACACATTTTGAAAAATTGTTTTTTTGTTAGCTATCATAAATCAATTCGGTGTCTAATGAAGCGTTTCTTATAATTGTCAATCAGTTTCTCTCTGTTAGCATTCTTGTGTTTGTTGATCTTGTTGATGAATCTGTTGATAATATGGTCGAAAACTGTGATTGAGCCGCGGATTGGTGATTTTGATGTAGTTTCTTTTTCAAATTCAGCGGATTTTTTCTTAATGGACGTCATTATTGCGTTCGGGATACCTTCAATCGACTTGGTAGGCAGATTTGGACATTCGAATAGCCACACCTCGTGGTCGGTTGCTTGATAGGCCGTGCATTTGACGGAAAGGTCAATAGTGCATTCGTTGCGTTGCATTTTTTAAATGTAATTTAGTTCTGCCAGTTGCTTGTGATTTGAGTGAGAGATTCTAGACACTTTCTGTACAGCTGTCGCGCTGCAAAATAAGGACAGCTTTATGCGCAGGATAGTATTTTTGAAGATAGTATAGGTCGTCATTCATAAGTTTTTCAAAAAAGCCAATGCACCCCGTGATGATTCTGATTAACGTCATTGGTTTTTTTTTTTTCGCTTTTGCTATGATCTTTTTGCGATATCGATGGACTATTTCCTGTATCTTAAGTGCTTCGCTTATCGTTGTCTCTTCTAATTCATGTCCTATCGTTGCGATCACTGCTGAGTAAGTAGCGAGAGTATTGTTAGTGATGCCTTGTTCAGAGTGGAAGGATAGTTCTGTGAAGTTGGAAGACATTGACTTATTCTTGACCAGTTTGTCTAAAATTCTCAGTATTTGCTCTTTGTCTGTGTTGGATTTTAGCAAGAAACCCTTAGTATGTAGAATGATGTCTTTTGATTGGGGATTTTCTGCTTCCTAGAGTCTTGCGGTTTGAATTCTGCTCTTTATGCCTGTATTGTTGATGTAGTATATATCGTTATAGGCCAGCTTTGGTTTCAGCTCTTAGGCATATGCCGATTGATTCATCGATATGATGATATGGGATGTTGATAGTCATTGTTGGAACGTTAGTGTTGATGGTTCGTTTTGATTAAAATAGCAGGCTGGCGGTGGGAGGCTCTTCCGTTTTCTCAATTGATATGTTCGGAAAAATTCCAAATTACGTAAAACCTGAACCGCTTTACCGATAATCAACAAATTTAGTACGTAGTAGGCCTGAATGGCCTTCCCTGTGTAGAACATTTTAGTCGATTTGTTGGAATTTTACTTGAATTAGAGCAAAATGCAAATTTTTCGACAATTTTGAAACTCCCAAAAACCGATTTGCCGATTTGGCCCAAATTCAATACCAAAAGTCCCATCACGTTATTTAATTTTAATACGAAATTTCAGCACTATAGCTAAGAATTTCTTTGAGCTAGAACGTTTGCGCATTTCTTTCAAAATTAAAAAATGCTTATAAAAATGAAATGCGTTTAATATATATATATATTATTTTTAAAAAAATATATATATATATTCTAATTAAAGATTAGCCAGAACTGTACGTGTTATTTGAATTTGAGGTCGAATAAGGTCGAATAGTTCACAAAGGTACAGTATATGAAATTTTGGCCTTTCATCACACACAGAGACACACACATATCCGAACAACTTTCCAAAACTACTTTTCTCGACGTTCCAGACCATTCTGAGTGTTTCGAAGTAAAAACTTTTAAATTGTTGTTTTATTTTCATGAAAACAAAGATACCTCTATGAGGAAGCAAAAATTGTGTAAACACAATAAAATCCCCTTACCTAGACGCCTGAAACCTGCCAGAGCTGTATTCGTGAACGTAGAGGGCATAAGCTAAGTCCTCGTGTGCTATGGCGACGTGAAGATTTGATTTGCCAAATATTGACTTCCTTATTTCTAGCGCAGTCTGAAAGTAGTAAATAAATTTTTATTTCTGCCAAACGACAGCATTTGGATAAACAGCGAAATGTTATAGAGAAAATATGTAATGGGTTGTTGGATTTGCGCTGTTTACCTTGTAGATGGATACGCTGTTGATAATACTATCATAATTCAGCAAGTAAAATCCGTAATCTATAAGAACATCGCAGTATTTAGGATGATCGGTGTCGAACACTTCTCGTGCCAGGTAAACAGCTTGTCGGATGAGTAATCCGGCTTTTTGAAACTCCCTCTTAACCACGCAGGACTTTGCCGCTTGACGCAGGACATCTATCGTTATTCTTGCGGGAAGGCAGGGCGTCAATTCTTTCAAAGCTGCTACGCTCCATCTAATATCCGTTATAAGAACATTATTACGACAACATCGACAATTATGCTTCGTATATTATAGCGCGTTACATCAGCGAAAACAATTCTTAATCTTCTATGAATAAACTAATCTAGGCCGTCTACTTAGCTGAATACATAGCAATTTATTAGTAAATTGATGGAGGAAGTACCGAATACTTTGATATGCTGACCTTTTTTCCAAGAAATAAATTCCTTGACTTGTTACTGATTCTCCCTGACCAATTTATCAGTTTTCTCTGACCAAAGTTCATCCTGTATCTATCATTTAACAACCCGAACTGTACATTTTCATAATTCATCTTTCAACTAAATTTGTATTAAAAACAGATATGAATACATTTTTTTTCTATATCTCTGTTTCTTTTGCTTGGACATAGTATATTTTTGTATCTGTATTCACATATTTCGATCACGAGATCAGCGATAAACATCAATTTTTTCTTAAAATATGTAATGTAATCTCACAAAACTTTGACGGAAAACATCTTTCCGAAAATACAATACTTTAAAATTAAAGTAAGATTATTGGGAACCAAGTCCTTTGTCAACATTGTATATAACATGGGTTTCTTAGGCTTTTTCATACACTCCTACAATTATTACAAGACTATTGAACATGCTATCGGTCACAGAAAAAAAAAACCGATTCCCGTCAAGTCATGTAGTAACAGATTCGCTTTTTTTTCAAGTCATTGGATTAGAGAAAGAGTTATTAAAAACAAATCAAATTCATTTATTATAGAATTTATCATGACTTTCTCTAACGAACTTGTAAAATCCCCGATTTTTCGTGATTTCCTTTTTACCCTTGACATTTCCTGCTTTGTCCTGACCTCGGACACCATTTTTTACAAATTTATACATTTATAAAGAATTAAAACTTCGCTTTTCTACTGCGCTCACCTGTACGCCTCGTCATATTCGCTTCTTATAAAGAAAAGAACGCTGAATTCAGCGTAAAGGGCAGCATGGTTGGTGTTTTCGTATCCAGCAGCCTTCAATTTTTCAATTGTGTTAAGCGCCAATTCGTGCGTTTCTGCGGCGCCTCTAAATGCACAATAAACCGCTTGTGCGTGCAGCAATCTGGATTTACAACGAAAGTGTTACAATATCGCATGTTATTGGAAGCGACTTTACACTTCGAAGATTGTGATTATTATGTAAAAAGTAAATTACTTGTGACAGCAGTCCAATGTCCTGCACCAATTTTCCGGAGTCTCTTCGCCCTCGTCGCAGAGCTCTTTGCAAGCTAGTAAAACTTTCTCACTCTCGCTGTACCACCCGGCGTCGCTGAGAAAACCACCGAGTCTGAGACCAAGATTTATTACGTATTCGTGAGCCGAAGGATTTTTCCTAGCTCCAAGACAATAGACGCTGTAACCAATGGCCAATTCGTTGCCCACTTTGGTCCCGTGGTCCATAAGAGCCTGATTCATAAATTGGTAAGAAAATACAGATTTGATGACTCTTTAAGTGGATTACCTCCACTTTCCAATTTTACCATTACTTATTAACTCATTCTACGTAATCATTTATTTAATTAATTATTTCATGTCATTTATCTTTTTTAATTTATCTTATTTACTGGCACTGTTTTGAAAATACATATTAAATATCTAGAAAAAAAAAAATTATATACTGCGGAAATTGGAATTTGGAAGGAAACCCTAAGAATTGAAACTGTTGAAAAAATTATGAGTCTTCATTTTTATGATTATATGTAATCTTAAACATATTATTTACAACGTATCACATGCTTTATAGCATATTACTTAATAACTCATTCAATGTAACGATTTATTCCATTAGTTCTTTCATGTCAATTATCTTTTTAATGTATCTTTATACATTTATTATCAATTATCTTGATGTATATGTTGGCAGTAACATATTTAAACATTTATATTGTCGAGAAAAGAAGTCTAGAAAAAAATCACGTACTGACAAAATAATTTGGAAAACCTTAGGAATTGAATCTGTTGAAAAATGATGAGTCACCACTTTTATCATTACATGTTATCTTCAGCATTCTGTTTATAGCATATTACATGCATGTTAGAAAAGTTTTGCTAACAATGCAAAGCCAATGATTTATATCAGTGTTGATACTAAGCTTATCTTAATTGCAACCCTGGCAAATATTGTCAGTACAAATTAGAAATGTTCTCTGATGTTGTGATTACTTAAATACTTGCATAATATTGTCCCATGAACTTAAAAAAATAGTCATCATATATTTTTAATGTGAGTACAAATTGTGTCTGATGTGGAGAATGATAATGGGGTGTAGGTTTCATATATATATATATTTAGTACAATAAAATATGAAGCAATCATACTGTGTTCAACCACTGCAACTTTTGATATATTTTTTTGCACTCTGCTAATTTTTCTAGGTACTGTGCATTTTATGTACACAGATTGTGCATAAATATTATAATATTTAGAGCATAATGTCCAAGTGAGTGGAATAAATATAACAGACTAAGGAATTAACACAGAATTAACAACAGAATGCCTCATATTCACATACACTACTACCAATGAAGTAGAAAATGTATGTGAAATTTAATGTCAATTTGTATGAACATGATAAACTCAATAATGGCTCCAACAATTTTCATTTCCACCACATATCAAATAAGTTAAATGTATTACATATGAGTGAAATAGTAGTTTCCATTGGATATAAAATCATTTATGAACTCAATAATCAAACTGAGTTGAGTGATGAGAGAGTGGCAACTCTGAAATGCTTTTTCTATTGGAAGATAAAAAGTTACCTGAAAAGCATGTAACAAGTCTATTCTTCGATTTCGAACTTTCAACATTTTGGAGCATGTTTGTAGATCGCTCAGTTCGCCGCCCAGTACACATAGACGCTTGTCTTTGTAGAGCTGTAAAAAAGGAATTTCCAATTAAAAAGAACTTAACGTTAGAATTTTGAAAGCAGCAAGTTTCTTTATTTATTTTGAAAGATGTTATCCATTAGTTGTAGCATATAAAAAACCAGGGAATGGGCTCTTATATTAACCCATTAACGACCAAGAATGGTGATTTTTTCTATCATTTTCAAATCAAATTCTTATCAGTAAACATTAGGATTTTCAAATAAAAAATATAGTCCCTAGTACTTTCGAGTGTGCTCTTTCAGAATCTGGAGTGAAAATCGAGTTTTGTTTACTAGAAAAAAATGGTCGCTTTGAAACAAAAAAAAAAACAAAAAATCAAAAACATTTTTATTCTCATAGAAGACACTTGAAGATCACCTCTTTTTTTCAACCATGAGTGCATAAAATGGTTGTAGTTAATCGACGTATTTTTAAAATTTGTCGTTATCAACATTTCCACCCCTAAAATGACGTTTTTCACCCTTTGAGCAAAGAGAAAAATTTCACGCTTTGCGTAAAATAGAAGAAAAAATCGGACCTCCACGAAAATTTGTGTTTCGGGGTTTCCGGCGTCGCTGATCACGATTCGTCATTTTAGGGGTAGAAATGTTGATTACGACAAATTAAAAATGTATATACCAAGTATTATAATTCTGCAATTTTTAAAAGACATACAATGAACCAAAATATTGTAAGGGAAGAAGTAAAATTCTTAATCTGTCGTAGCTTTCAGATCAATCCGATAAACAAATTCTAATTTTCAATTTCATCTGTTGAAAAATGAATTCTAGAATGAGTGTAGCAATCCTGGGTGCAATAGATATTGGATTCACTGTTGCCAATTATTCACTGAGTTTTCAATAACGAAAGATTTATTTATACATTTGAAATCATAGCTTGGTCAAAAAGACCTTACATAAAAAGATTTTACACTTATCCTAGAATGCACTCTTCGACAGATGAAATAACACATCTTACACTAAAAATGATTTGCTGGCTTAATCTGAAAGCCATGACAGACTAAAAAATTTACCTTTTTCGTTGTACCTTTTTAGTGCACAGTATGTCCTTGCAAATTTACAGA
The DNA here is from genome assembly GCA_949699805.1 of Tromatobia lineatoria. NCBI lineage: Eukaryota > Metazoa > Arthropoda > Insecta > Hymenoptera > Ichneumonidae > Tromatobia > Tromatobia lineatoria. The sequence continues at coordinate 5,747,822 of OX453048.1, forward strand.
ATTATAAAGCCTGGTACATAGTTGATGAGGTTTTAATTTTTTCAAAATTCAAAAGGCGGCTATCATTTACAGAATAATTTTTCTGATGCCTTTTTTTTAGGTGACTCAGGCTCCTTAAAGTATACATAAGTGATAGCATCCAAATAACAAGGGAATAGGGCTCTCAAATCGTTAAAAAGAACGGCTGAAAGAAATTCCAATCAACGTTCAGGTGGTCGAACGGTGACTCATAATCATAACAGTGTTTAAACGCAGCAGTTGTTTTTTTCCAAGTATAATGAACGCGGTACAATGTTCGACATCAACAATGCACGATGAGTCGCATATTCCCGCGAGATAATAGCTCCGAGTAGGTGATAAAGCCTCTTCGGGGCTCCGACGACCGACGAAGTTTTGAAAAAAAGAAACAAACAATAACGCAAGACGCAAGCAGGAGAGGAGAGAAAAAAAAAAAAAACTCTGCCCGTCATCGTTTGCGCGAGACGCGAGAAGTCAATGCTTTCCACTACAACAGACTGGTTGAGAATTGACGTTTACCTGATAATAGATATCGAATAGAATCTTCTCCGGTAGATCACCGAGGTACTGCTTGTTTATAAAAAATCTGTCAGCTACAGCCACAATGCTCAACTCGTACAGGCTCTTAGTAGAGAAGACCCGTGATACACGTCCTTCGGCCATTTTCCCAGGGCCCTCCGCGATCTTCAATCCAGCAGCGATCACTGTCAGAATAAGCAAGAGCAACGAGCGCACGCACAAGCGCTATTTCAGATAGCAGCACTGCTTTACACACTCAGCCCCCTCTTCACGTTGCTTGAAGCAAGCTAAAACGTTTTCGCGTTTTTCACCCTTAACTATTGTCACACGAAAAATACGATCCTCTCTGATCACCAGTTTCTCTAACATTCGAAAATTTCAACCTCGACGATTTCGCAATCATCGAGCTCCTGGCCCGCAAAGTGACACACACCAGCTATTTACGCAACAATGGAAAGTTAAACGAGACGTTGCGACTAGATCGCACTCGTTGATAAGCCACGATTGCTTAACTATCTCGCTTATCAGTGAGGCTAATTCAGCGAAAGGAACTGACAATGTGATTTGCCTCGTAACTCAAGACAGCTTCTCGGGACTAAATAGCGACAACTTAAATTACCCGAAACACATCACATCACTTTTGTCGAATCAAACATATTTTTATAACACGAAAAAGCGTTCAATTCGCTTTATTATTATTTATTTTTTTTCTGTTCTACTATGCACATTATAAATCGCTGGTGATGCGAAGAGCTTAGGCACGTTTAAGATGACACCAAAATAGCTGTAAGAAAATGGTTAAAACCAATTCTAGATAGACTATAGAAGGCTATTAATTATATGATTCACAATCGGAAATAAAGAGCAATTATGTAACATGACAGATAAAGATCGTTTTATGAGATTTGTTACTTTAGAATTGTTATTTCGATCGAACAAGGAAACAAATTAATTAAAAAAATTTTGATGCAGTCATACGTACTACAGGCGACTGATACTACGCAACGTTAGTGAGTGACACTGTCGTCTAACAGCTGTGCGGCGTATGTTACTTAGTTTTCGTTGAGTACCACTGATCACCACATGGAACAGTGCTGTGTTTTTTGGCATCAACGATTGTACGGAAAAACACATGATTTTTTTCAATAATCAATGACATTATCTAATCTGTCATTTGTGAGTAACCCGTGAGTTTTATCGAAATATCGTCAAAATGGTGAGTGCACAAAAAAAAGTATCACAATCTTATAATGAAGTTGAGAGATTTAGGTTAACCTACCGATGCGTGAGCTGCATATGAAACAATAAAGCTTGTCGCATTTATAATATATTTTTCAAAATTCCTGTACAATATTTTCACGTTCATGGATTATTTGTTGTTATATATTAGGACCTTTTGTTAGTTTGAATAGATTTTTATCTATGGGACGGTATATATACGGTTATACGTTATCAAGAGACGCGGTAGCGTCGCCACGTTGAGTATTGACAAAAAAAGTTCACTTTGACATTATCTTCATTTTTCATAATGATATGTTCAGAAATTAAATGAAACAAAGCAGATTTCGGAAAAAATATAGAAGGCTTGAAAAAAAATGTTTTCAATATATTTTTGACCTAATGGAAAATCATTTTTATGTCAAATTGCCTGTCGCATTGGCAGAAATGTAACGATTAAAAAAAAAAACAATTCTTTGACCTTCCAACTATACATATATGTTATCGAGAAACGTAATAGCTTTGCGATGACAAGTATTTGAAACAAAAATTAAGTTGCTCACTTATTCGGACATTATTTACTTTACTGTTGATTTTATGTAATCTATAATTTTATGTACAGGAACTATATCGAAACCGATTTTGAAAAAATTTGTTTGATGGCTTGAAGAATAGTTATTTGAATATTGTTGAACTTGTATAAAATGACTTTTATATCCATGATTGTGGCGTTAATGGAAATGTAATAAAATATCGTTCCTTTCACAGCCCAAGGGGAAAAGTAAGAAGTTTATTGAGAAGAAGAATTCTGTGACCTTTCATCTGGTGCACAGATCTCAGCAAGATCCTCTAGCTGCTGATGAGACTGCACCACAACGAGTTCTCGTACCTGCAGGAGAGGCACAAACACCAAAAACTGAGAAAAAAGAGAAAAATGAGATTGACCAGAAGAAACGTAAGGAGGAACTGCAGAAATATGGAATATATTTTGACGATGAGTATGACTACCTGCAACATCTTAAGGATGTCAGCACATTGCCCGTTGAGTGGGAACGCGTCGAGAATCCCAATGAAGCCAAGGGCGAGAAAAGCGAACCACCAAAACTTAATCTACCATCCTCGGTGTTTGCGTCTACCGTCGAAGAAAAAGTCGGTCTTCTCAATAAAGCAGCTCCAGTTTCTGGACCAAGAATTGACTACGATCCTGACATAGTTGCTGCTATGGATGATGACTTTGATTACGATGATCCGGACAATCAATTGGAAGACAACTTCTTCGAAATTGCTAATGCTGGTGCCGATGATGTGGAATTTGCAGAAGAGGATGAATATGGTAATGATATAATTTGGTCATCTTGCCTCTACATTGAAAATTGTATGAGTTTTTCTTTTTTTAAGCATTTACCGACGTTTTTTCTAACTTGGAATCCGTCCTGTTTTGCTTTCTCATGAAAGAAGCTTTATTTTCCTGAAAAAAAAAAAAAAAAAATTTCCTGTTTTTTCGTGTCAGATTATTCGAAGTAATCTAAAACATCGAGAAATTTCGACCTTGGTCGGACCCTCGACTTCGAATTTCGTCCCCAATTTTTGATGTTATTTTTTCTAATTCAGTGAACATCGGTAAAGAGGTTCGAATTTTAAAAGACTTTGAATTTTCGAAAAATAGATTTCCCGTTCACGCGCTACTTTGTTTAAATTACAAGACATCGTGTTTAAGTTGGGTTTACATACGAAACAAATTTCAGACACAAATATGACACGAATTCCTCGCGCAGTTTACATTTCCCGAGACCTTGCGCTTTTGGAAAACATTTTTCGACCTTAAACAAGCCTGGAAGTAGAATCTATATTTTTTTGCATTATACAAGAGTTATCTCGAGGAAGCCAAAATCGATCAACATACTTTCTCATAGAGGTAACTTTGTAAAATGCAAAGAATAATGAGGAAGCAATTCGGAAGGTTATACTTTGCAGGCATTTTTTAAAATCAGCACATTTTTGTACGAGGACGAAAAAACCTTTCATAACGAGTGTTGAAGTCGCATGAGTTAAGAAAAGTTTTTTCGCGCAAGTACCGATCAAAATTTTATTAAATCCGAGGCGATAAACGCGGTTTGACGCACACGTCACGTCCGTCAGAATCAGAGTTGTCAGCGTTCGTTACTTTTATACCCACACTTTTTTTTGTTTATGCTATGATTCATTTATTATTGAACTTTTCCTAAACATGGCCTACGACTTATGTAACCCAACGTTCTAACTTGGTATGAAATCCTTGAAACGCATTTTTCAAGTCAATAAATCCGATGGAAAAAAAAGTAAAAAGCAAATGTAGCGATTAACGAGTAACGACGAAATAGCGACTGATACTTTTGTTTTTCCATTTACTTTTTATTCTTTTTTTACCAAATTTATTACCAAAAATGGGTTTCAAGGATTTTATACAGATTTGAAACATTCAGTTATATGACGTGTAGGCCAGCCACACTTACTGAAGGTTTTATAATAAAAAAATTATAGGATAAATGAAAAAAGTGTACAATTAAAAGTAACGAACAGGTGAAATCTTGGAAAATTTTGGAAAAACTTCTTTCTCAGCTCAGTGAAAAAAAAAAATTTCCGCACTCGTATTGTAATATACTATTATTTTACAAGGTGCGAAAAGCGGGTGCTGCGCTCGCGAAGAATAAACCGGTAATATCGCACTGCGTTAAAAAAATTAATAATAGCATTACTGGATATGTTGTCTTTTTAACACAAGGATGATACATTTGTACTTATTTTTCAAATTCATTTTTACCCATTCTATTTAGATTCCGAATTTAATGATGACGATAACGCCTCGGACGTCTCATCAGGACACATGGCGATTTCGGACGAAGAACGGGACGAAGTTGGCAGTCTCAATGGACCACAATATACTTTCAGAGACGAGGAAACAAAATCGCGATTCACAGAATACTCGATGAGCAGTAGTGTTATGCGAAGAAATGATCAGCTGACGCTCCTTGACGACAAATTCGAGAGGGTCAGTATAATTATTAACCAAATTGTCATTTCAAGATTGAACTTTACACTATCCCATTATTCTTTTTACAGTTGTATGCTGGTTACGACGAGAACGAGATTGGTGCTCTGGATTGCGAGGAAATAGAGGGATACGTCGCACCCGATTCGGAAATAATGTTGCAGTACGCTGCGGAATTTGAGAAACAGCAGAAAGAAGCGGTAAGTAATGCTGAATATTTAACGATTATTCAAAGTGTTATTTAAAAAGATATTATCATTAGTAGCGGTTTTTCGAATCGACAGGTTTTTGTTAACTCCTTTTATTTTACAGACGGAAAATGTCGCGGAACTTATGAAAGACAGATTGAAGATACTTGAGCATGAAGAATCGAGCTCGGATGACGAAGAGAAACTTCAAAAACTGTCGGTTGAACCAAGGGAAAGGGAAAAGTGGGATTGCCAAAGTATTCTGAGCACTTACAGTAATATTTATAATCACCCCAAGCTTATATCCGAACCCAAAGTAAGCATTACGTAGCTATGACATACTTTTCTATCTACATATTTTTTATTTGCGGAGAATTCGCATCGAAAAGACAATTCGTCGAAAGTAAATCGTTAAATACCAATCTGAAGTAAACTATTGGAGAAAAACATTTTGTCGAAAAACAATACGACGAAAACAATTTACTAATGAGATTTTGTTGAATAAGTGAGAAAAGTAAAGGGAAGAAAAGTAAATGGAAAGAAGCGAGCTAGTAGGTTAGATAAAAAGGGTAAAAACTCTATTAGGTGTTCAATTTTCGCCTGAAATGCTCTAGTTACCCATGAAATAACCCAATGTAGTGAACAACCTAAAGAAATACTTGAAGAACTTTGAGAATCTATAGATCTTAAGTCAAATCAATTGTTCTTTGATGAGTTGTTTTCGATTAATTGTTATCCGACAAATTACTTTCGACGCATTTTTCATAGCCGAAACACTTTCATTGGTGTTTTTATCATTCATATAAGATTTTTATAATAAAACAAAGCGATTTTTTTAGGGACTTGGAAAGATAAAAATTGATCCCCGCACTGGCATACCGAAAGATGTCTTGAACGGCCCACCAGGAAAATTAACAGCGAAAAGTTTAGCGCAACTGGATCAGCAGAATGAGCGCGAGAAACCGCGGGGCACACAATCGATAGCGGAAACTATGAAATCGACATTGAGTGTTTTGAGTGTGAGGCCGAAAGACGAAACGCCTGAAGAACGAAAAGAACGGAAAAAGGCCCTCAAGGAATACCGAAAGGAAAGGAGAATGGAGCGCAAAGCGAACATCGAGGCGTTCAAAGAGGAAAAGAAGCGGCAGGAGAAGATTCTCCTCAACAACCAACAAAATGTTCAGGGCAATCGTATTTTATAAGTTGCGCGTAGATTTATTTTTAACTGCCGAAATGTTGACGTTTCGTGCAATGCATTTCTATAAATATTATTAAATATTAAACCGAGTTATCTTTATTCACACTTTCATTTCCCTGTCAACATAGTTTATCAATGATTTATAAATATTATTATTATTATTTTACCAATGACGATATTACCAGAAAAAATTACGATTTTCTCGAAAAATGATCTTTCGAAAAAATTATAACTATCCCGTGATTAATACTTTTATATTTTGGAGACTTATTTTTTATTCGTACATCCGCTTACATCAGTTTAGTAGTGATTATTTGGTAAGTCATTTTGAAATTTTGAAAGAAAAAACTTGAATATCGGGTTCGTATGTTGTGCTGTTTTCATTTGGAAAACCCGTATACGGATTTTCAGACATTTCACTCTATTACCTATAAAAATGTTAAATTTTTCGCCATTTTACTCAACATCTATACAATGTTTTAGACCCGTGCACGTCACTATACTTGAGTTACACCATACCAATTCGACGTGATTTTTTATGTTGTTCCAACTCTAAAAGGAAAGAATTTTCTTTAGATTTTTTCAACACATTACGCTTTTTAAAAAACAATGTTGGGCGTAATATGAAAATTCGAACAAATTCATAAAAATCCCTTACCACATTTCCAAATTTTCAAGTCCAGATGCAAAGTAGACAAAGTGCGTTCGCTTCCATGTAAAAAAAATTGTACCAAGCAAGAAAAATGAAAAAAATTTAAAGCAATGGTCGATTAATTGTGAGTTAATACTTAATCATCTTCATATACAACACAATTATTTACGATTTTTCCAAAGTCATTATTTTTATTTACAAAATTAATAAAAAATTGCCGAAAACCATGAACAGCTACAAGATGGAGTTAATGAAGCCATTTTCCCCGTCAATTCGCTAATAGAATGTGTTTATTGAGCACTGCACAAGCATAACTCGTCAAATGTCAAACAATGGAGTGGTGTCACCGCACGAAGAAATTTTTTCTTCTCTCAAAGGTTTGTTTTTTATATACAATTTTGTTCTTTATTATTACAGAGTTTAATTTTCAAATTTCTGCATTACGGTCCGAAATGTTTTTGTTTAACAGTGATCAGTCAATGAAATCTGAAAAATGTTTCGCATTTTTTTAGAATTGGTACAACGATCTAAACAATCAACCAGATTCGAGAGTTCTTCAGATACTTCCTCATTAACGAGTATTTTAAAAGAGTTATATAGATTTATTATTACTATCACAAATTATTATCACTATTAACAAATCCCACAAATTGCAAATATTCTACATCAGTACAATATAAACGCGACAGAGTTATTCCATATAAACTAATAGCAATAATGAAACCTACAGTAGAGTTAGGGAACTGGAATTTTCGAAAAATCGATTTTTTTTTTCTTAAACAGTACTTTCGCTTTATAAAGACAACATGTAATTAGTCCGACAGAGAAAGGAAATTTCAAAACGTTGGATTATCGATTTTGCCGTACATCTCGGAGCGCTTAGCAGAAAACTTCAAACGCGCTTTTTTTGCAGACATCACTTTCTTTAAAATGGAAGAACGGATTATATACAATATTCAGTTCACATCACATTACAATAATTCTCATCACATCATACTTGCAGGTACTATTGATGTTGTTCGGTTTTGAATTTCGGCGAAATCAGAAAAGCCGTTTGGATTTAATGGAGTTTAGAAATATTCGACAAATTGACGTTTTTGCCTTACTGTGGCAAAACATGAGATAATTACCTCAAAAAAAAACATACATAAAATCGCTACTATTTAGCGGCACTATTAGTACATACATTCGTCATAATCTGCAATTGGTCCTAATTTCTCAGAATTTTAACTTTTAAAAACAATGGTTGTATAAACTTTAGCAAAACGTAGGGTAGCAAAATTAAATTTTATACATAATATCAGTAGTATTCAGCAATAATAGGTACACAGTTTCGTTATAATTTTGTAAGTAGTTCATTTTTTTTTAAATTCAACTTTGTAACGAATGAAGCTGCACAGCTGAACTTTGCCAATTGCTTCCTTATTATTTTCGGTTGTTTCTAAAAAGCTTGCCGTGCGAGAAAGCCAAAATCGATTAACATACTTTCTCATAGAGGTAGCTTTGTAAATAAAACCAAAAATAACGAGGAATCGATTCGAAAAGTTCAGGTTTGCAGCTTTTTTGTCGTCGATAAGCTGCGACTTTTTTCACATGACACGTCGTGATCTTAAATTTTTCGGTAACCATAAATTTTGTATTTAAATGATGTCCCTAAAATCGCAATATATCATCACCCCCAGGAAACCTGTGGAGTACTAGTAAAAAATCTTTAAAAACTTTAGTGACCTTCACTGAGGGTAAACTTGATATTAAAAAAGTAACAGCTAAATCAAAGACGTAAGGTACGAATTCTTGTGAATAATTGGTGGAATCACCCATATACCAAAACGAAAATAACAAAAACGCACGCTGAATTGGATCAGACAATTCCCGGAAAAAAAACGGATTATACATGATAACGCATGACGATTTATAATCATATATAAATATGTATAATTATATATAAAACAAAATTCGTATATTTGTTTTTATTGGGATATTTCTACCGTATGCCTTATTCAGGCTTTTACGTAATCCGTCTCATCCCCTTTCCCCGTTTCTACATAGAGTTCCCCCCTAGAGTGTTGTCCGCAGCCACTCATTGTAAAGCACTACTGTATCGCATTTGCACAAGGGCTCAGGGAAACTGCGGAAGACCTGGCGGCTTTATTTTTACTGACTTTCTACCGTATTAGAATACGTTATTAGAAAACTCAGAAAAACTGCCTCCCGCTCAACAATTTACGCGCAAATCATTGCGCGGCTATGCGGTCACCCATCCAAGTTAGGGCCGCAAACAATGCTGTTCAACTCTGGGGACAGCCGAAGCCACACACCGACCGCGCGTCCACTGTTGTCGGTAAGAAAATTCATATATAATTATACCTATTTATTTAGTTGAAACAAAATTCATAAATAATTATATATATTTATAAGAGTGGGCCAACATTGTTTTTTTTTTTTTTTTTTTCTTCGACTTCGCACACCATAAAACCGTCGTTTATATCATTTTTTGACAACGGTAGGAGGAAAACATAATTCGGTGTATCATAGAGCATTTACTGCCAAATAGTCTCAAAGGTATTCAACTTCAACTACAATAAATGCGTATAATTTGCATTTTTTTGCGAATAACTCGGACACAGTGGATCTTACGACTATAATTATTACTACCAAACTTGAAGAGAATACGTTCACCTCCAAAACTACATAAGAATCATTCTCGTAAGATCAAACTTCATGGAATGATGATCTATTAAAGTGTGACTTCAAAGTATAACTCATCGCGAAATGATTTTTTTTCCGCCATAGAATACATTTCTAGTTACTTTAATTAAACAAATTAATTGCACATACCTGTAATAGTCAATTGGTTAATCAAAATGATTTTTCAAAATGGACGAGGTTCCTATATAAACTTAAACAAAACTTGAAAATTATGCTTGACGATGTATTTCGTTCATTTTCGACACGCATCATTTTTAAGTTTTAAAACCTGATTAAAGTCAAAATACTTGATTAATCAATTGACTATTACAGGTATATGCAACTAATTTGTTTAATTAAAGTAACCAACAACGTATTCTATGGCGTCAAATAATCATTTTGCGACGTTTTATACTTTGAAGTTGAGCTTTAATAAATCATAATTACATCAAGCTTGATAGTAATAATTAGGGTCGTAAGATTCACCGTGCCCGAGTTATTCGCAAAAAAATGCAAATTATACACATTTATAGTAGTCAAAGTTGAATATCTTTGAGAGTATGTGGCACTAAAAGCTCTATGATACACCAAATTAAAAAGAATTGAAAAAGCTATTTGATGTCACTATTTTTATACCCGTTTATTTTGTACAAGAATTGGCGATCCCTTGGAAACTCGAGACAACGACTGCTCACGTTTTAAGCAAATGGGAAATACTAAAACCCATTGCGCGACATCTAAAAAAAATCGCACGATGTTTTCCTTCTACCGTTGTCAATAGAATAGAAAAAAAAAAAAATAGAAAAACAAAATTCTGGGCCACTAATATTTATATATGAATTTTGTTTCGATAGAGACACTTTGAATATATAATTATATATGATTGTATAATGTCAGACATGATGATATATAATCGTTTTTCCCGGATCACTATATCGATAATAAGCTATGAAAAAGTCGTTCTCCGGAGTTTCGAATTCGGAGCAGATGGAAAATTTGCAACTTTGAATCAGCTCCATTTAGCGAGAAACGGGTCGAGGAGGCATTGCCCACGTGAAAGGAACAGCAGCGCCACCTCGCAAGTCGAGCATTGAGAGCGGAAGCTTCTCAGTCATATGATCGATTCGTGATTGCTGGCGCACATCGCGGTCCCTCTGTTCATCGCAAAGATGGCCAGCCAGACGCAGGGTATTCAGCAGCTCCTGGCCGCGGAAAAACGGGCTGCCGAGAAGGTCTTGGAAGCCAGAAAACGTGAGTGTCAATTATCCAAACACTACGCAACTTTACACTCCTTTTCATATTCCTTATATTCTTGTATTTTGACAATTTCTTCTGACCCGTTTCTGGTATGGGTGTAACCTTATCGTTACTGTGGCTCGTGACTTTTGATGGATGAGAGCAATTGACGATGTATCTACAATTTCGTCTTCACTAATGACTATCGTCCGCGAAGCTCATTACATTTTTTGTCCTACTCACTCGCACAATATCTGGCAGAATATTCGTACTCCATTCAGAAATAACTTTATTTATCTTGCGCGAATTCTTACCAACATCGCGGAAATTTCCAAGTTCATTTGCGCCCAATTGGTTTCCTTATATACTTTGCGAAATCGGCGAATAAATTGCGTGTCTTTTCGTCGCAAAACGAGACGTCCCTCCGAAATAATCGCTGTGGTTAGTTATTCACGTGACATCGTCATGTGTGTTTCTTGATTATTCAAGTTAATGCTAATCCCGGATATCTTCGTTACTCTATTTATAAATTCGAGTCAATTTACACAAATTCGTATCGATATTCATACTCTCATTTCTATCGTATACTGCTTCGTATATATTTTTTCAATGATTAGCTGTTCAGTAGGACTTTAAATTGTCATGAAAGAAGGTGTTGCCCCAAAATAAACGTAATGGAGTAATTCACGTGATGACGCTTCACGAGGAACTTCATTCGTGTTGATTAACGTCGTGTAGGAATTTATTTATTTTCTTTCATCTACTCTCTTATGTGTAAATTATCAATTATTTTTGTGAAATACTACAATTATGTAATGTATTTTATTAAACAACCGGTTCAATTCATTTAACTGCATTAAAATTCGAGTCGGTCTCGTTTTTTAAAATGATTCTCAATTATATGGATCCCTTACAAAATGACGAATAAATCTTCGTAAGTTTGTTTATTTTCTTGTTTTATGTCAAGATAGTTGCAGAATCAGCGCCGTACTATAGAAGATGTTATTAATTCTGTAAAAGCAATAAAGTGGTACTGTCAATTTATAATTTCAAAAATAAAACCGAGATAATTGAATTGCAGGCAAAGCCAAGAGGTTGAAGAAGGCAAAGGAAGAAGCTCAAGACGAAATAGAGAGATACAGGCAGGACCGTGAAAAGCAGTTCCGCGAATTTGAGGCCAAGGTAATTGAGCACACAGTGACCTAATAATGCGTTATGGAAATGTGTTTCATTTGTATAACAACGATTGATATCTGTTCAGCACATGGGCTCAAAGGAGGATGTTGCTGCGCGTATAGACGCCGACACCACAGTCAAGATCCAGGAGATGAACCAAGCTGTGGCTGTGCACAAGGATCCTGTAAGTTTATACAAGAAGTACATCGCAAAATATAATCGCAAAGTCTCGATGGACACCATTGAATAACGTTTTTTTGTTCAATACTTTATGGTCCCTTTGAATTATTTCAAACATTTTTTCAAATGATTACATACGTGTACAAAATATTCGTACATATGGCATGAACAATTTATACTCAAAAGGAAGTTGATTAATTATTTTTTCGTATAACATCAATGCTTTTTTTACCATTCAAACGGCGTCCATCTCTATACGTTGAAAACATATAGAGTACTTGTTAATTATTCATACTAACGATAATTTCGTGCAACGTAGGTAATGCACAAAATCTTGGAGTTGGTGTACGACATAAAGCCTGAGTTGCACCAGAACTACCGTATCGAAGCCTAAACTACAAGAAGCCTCTCACAACAAATAATTATAAATACAATATCATATATATAAATATATAATATACGTGTACATTAAATATTATCCCTCTATACATCATATATATATATATATAAATCTTATAAAGTATATATTGTCGTTCGAAAACAAAAAGGAAAACCAATGCATTTGGAGCGTGAATGATCCACAATGCAGGCATAGCTCGTTAGACGGCGATGCTCAAACTTTTAGAAACGTTCTGCACCGCTATAATGATTTTGAGCGGTTTTTACCAACATTCTCCGCGACAATAAATTAATAATCGTACACAAAATGGTACAGCCAAACTCCAACGATCGCGTCAGAGAGTTTGAGAATTGCTTTAGCTACAAACATGAATTTAAACAGAAACAAGAAAATTGAGATAATTGTTTAAAAATAACGTACAGAACAGAGCAGACCGTATTATATTATTATAATTATATATATAAAAAATGATAATGCGGCGTCGTTTTAACGTGTCAAGGCCTAGACACGTTGACAACGAACCGCGAGCGTTAAATTTTAATATATATCTAGGGTGGTGGCTATATATATATTTAGATAAATGTTAGTAGATGTCATTCCATGTTTCTGTTACCACGAGGACAATGAATCCATTGAGTTTATGTAAAGCGCACGCTCGCGCTACGTACAGCCTCTCGGAGCTCCCAGAAAAGCTCCCAAATCTCGGGAGCCTCGCGACGATGTACATTTTATCCTATATTTTATCTATCTATCGTTTCGTGCTCTCCCGACTGTATCTTTGATCTTTCTCGATTGCCCAATTTAACGAATTATGTGTAGTTCTACCTCACGTGTACACCTTGTCTCTGTAAGCTGGTTGGCTATCTGTACAGTATTAGTGTCCAAAATAAAACTCAAAATGAAAGAGGATAGTATGAGTTTTTTAAATTCATTAATACTATTTATTCCCTTGGACTTAATCATCCCAATTGTCGTTCAGGGTAATTCCCATCCTTGAATAATCCTTAGTGGTGAAATGTTACGATTTTTATAGCAATTTACCAAAATTCATTTATTGTACGTTAATCGCGCTTTTTGGAAAGTTATAAAATTTCGAGCATTCAAATTCATCATAGTGTCTACAATTTTAGAAAAATGTATGTACACCTGGGAAATAAGATACATTATAATTATTTTCAATTATACATGAATTTCATCTCTGTAGACACTTTAAATATATCATTGTATACGATTATCTTTGGTCATGCAAAATCACATATATTTTTCTTCCCGGGCAAGTTTTTGTAAGTAACAAACTTGTTGCATTAATGTGACAGAATATTTTTTTCTGCTTTTTTACGGATTTTGTATTCATTCTGAAGTAACAGTAATATTTTGCCATTTTTACAGTTTTTTAGCCAATATTTCATGACATGTGAATAAATGTTGTTTAACACATTATTTTTAAAATATGTTTCGCAAATGTGACCGAAATGTTGTGTGGACATTAGAGGATAATGGAAACGAAGAAATCCCTTTTTTTAAGTACGAAAATGTTGTGAAGAGATCTTTTGTCACAAGAACATCGATAGTATTTTTACAGCTGATCGTCCCGGAATATCGGCAATATTCTCACAATGGAAAAAGGAGTAGAACTTTGCATATTGTTTCCTTATCAATTTTTATTTTTCGCAAAGCTGCCTACATAAGAAAGTTTAGTTACTAAACTTTTGGCTTTCTCATAGAAGAAGTTTTACGGAAGAAAATTTGGTGCATGGCAGAACTAAATGTTATTTCTCCTGTGTAAAATTCGTTTGGCTCTTATTCAGGTAAAATTTCAACCAATCGATTAAAAAGAAACATTTTCAGACAATTTCAATATCTTACAAAAACCGAGGCACTTCACCGATTTGGCCTAAATTCAATTCCGAAGGTCGCATTTCTTTGTTCAATTTTAATTCCAAGTTTCAGCTCGATAGCTAAGAATCCGCGGCTGCTAGAGAACACAGATTTAAAAAAAATTCAATGCCTTATAAAATGCGAACTACTTAATCGAACTTCACCAAATTCGATATCAGTAACAACTCGATATAATTTTTCTTGCAGAAGATTTGACCAGGCTTAATCGAAGTAAATTTTAACTAATATAGAACCAAACATTTTCCAAAAATTCAAAATTCTATAAATCCAAAACCGCCTAATGGATTTCGCTTAAATCAAATACCGCCAGTCATTTTCTAATGCTCCGTCAAGAACTATTAGCTCATTAGATAAAAAATAGCGAAGGCTAAAGAACATACAGACGTTTTTCGAAAAATGTTAAGTCTTATGAAATCTGAAATGTTTTTTTTTATTATTTTTAAAACGTGTACATAGGACAATGGGCTGCGGTCGTCTCCCACTGTACTAAATTTTAGCTACTTTCTTGGAGCTGTTTTCGAGTTACAGCGGTCTAAATTTTGTAAACCTCATACACACACACACACACACACACACCCACACACACACACACGCATGCGAACATTTTTCTAAATTACTTTCCTCGACGTTTTAGACAATTTTGAGTGGCCTGACATGAAAAAAATAGAATTTTTTTTTTAACCTTCCTCTATGAGAAAAGAAAACCGAAAGAAAACGAGACTTAATATTAGCACGAAAGCTCCTCGTACGATTCCTTGAATCGCGACAATTCGAATAGTTCAGGTATAACATCAGCGTTGCGTAATCGGTGCATCTCGCTAATGGCCTTGGCGCCCTTTCGGAGCTCGCGGCTTGCGCTATTTCGCACTCTTTCGCGATCGAGCAGGCAGTGAATGCAGAGAGCCACGTGAGCTTACGTCAGGGGGTGGGAGAGATCAGCTGTGCGCGGTGCACATTCGAATAGCTCCGAAAGCACTGAAGAAACGTGTTGACTCTTTTAAAAAATCCGTTCCACGATCATCAATCAAGAAAGGCGTGTATAATATCGCTGTCTAAATATCGAAGAAGGTGATTTATCGATAATCCGTTAACCGAGGGACCCGTGAAAGATTCGCAGTCGAGAAAATACCAAGTTTAGCGGTAACGAGAGGGAAAGCTGCGCGAGCACGAGAATCATCGGACTTGAAATATTTCCGATGGCCGATAGCGACGATTGGTCGCTCGCGTCACTGATAGAGGGAGAAATGGGAGTGATGGAGGGGAGAATCAGCTGTGCGTTGTCTGCGGTGGACCTGAAGAGCGGCTCGCGCTCGCAGACGGCGGCTGTTCGTACAGCTAACCGCAACTAGCGCCATTGAGTTTATATGTGTGACAAGCATCGAATTTATAGATTCGTGTCGTGGTTATTATTTATTTAATTGCGAGATATAAAACGCGCGGTGTAAACGTTTATAAACCGTATCAAGTCCGCGGGACGTTACGGGAAAGAGGAAATGGAAGCTGACGAGAGCCATACGTGCCTGTCGTGTAAGAGCACCAGCACCAGCAACAGCAACAGCGGCACCAGCAAGAGCAGCAGCAGCACGTTGGGTTACGTATTAGCAGCGGGCGTGGAGGCATCAGTGACAGCCGCTATGCTTGGGCTTGGGTTTTAACCTGTTATGACAAAGAACGTAAAGAGAACCGGTCGCGGACCAGCCGCGAATCCGGAAAGTTAGAAATAAAATAAAGAATATCATCAAGCGTATTATATGAATTCAGAATATCTATAACGATATATCGTGGCTGCTTCGAAATACAACAACAACAACAACAACAACAACAACAACAACAAAAACCGCGGCTGTTCATTTCGTGTGTGTCAAGTTCGGTTTGTTAGGAATAGAGGAAAAAATTAAATAAGATCGTTTGTTTTTATAATACAAGGATAAAATCGATGTTCGGTTAAAAACGTGCCGACGAGTGTACCGGTTATAAGTCTATGCGTTTATTTCGGTGGAGTGACGCTAAACTACGGAATAATATTGGAATAATCGCAAGGAACGAGGAGAAAAATGTGGTGCCTCGTGAGTCAGGCGAACTCGGTGATCCTGGAGGTCCAGGTCGATCCACGAGCCATCGGACAGGAGTGTCTCGAAAAGGTCAGTCTATTGCTTGTTTGTTTTTATTTGTTTTCTTTTTCTTTTATCGAAGCTCTCTTCCTTTGTGGCTTGTGTCTTGTACTCGAGATAAGCTGTTTCGAAGCTATCGTCTTTCCTCGCCGTGAACGCTCCACCGGTGCATTCCAGTCCACGAGGCTACTGCAATCTTCACTCGGACTACCACGAGGTTCGAAATAATAGATAGCCGCTCTTTGTTTGTCCGCACGATATTGGACTTGACGACTGTCTGTAGCATCGAGATGAGTCAAAATAAGATAACAGTGGGTCAAGATCGAGGTCACCGTGACCGCATGACGCGTATAAATTTACCGGTTCTCTCCATTTAACGCATTTTCTCGCATTAGTTACTTGTAAACGGTTTTACAGTGAGTACAATATTATTTTGTCTCTCAAAATTTACTGGTTTTGTGTGTGGAATGTAGGAATTCGTTAAGACTGCGCAATCATAAGTTTCGTTGCATCGGTATTTTTGGACAGAAAACAATCTGAAAAAACTACAGTATCGAGGATTAAAAAATATTTCGTTATGAGATCATTTTCTGATTGAGTCACAAATCAATTTTGCTTTCTCATAAAGAAGCTTTGTTTCTATGAAAATTTCTTTTTCAAGATTGTAATGTTGGGATACTCAAAATGGTCTGAAACATGAAAAAAATGGTCTAGAAAAAAATATCCGTGTCCATACATCCATTCTTCGAAAATTCATACACCGACAACTCAAGAAGCACTCTAGCTCTCGAGTTACAAATTGACACACAACTCGAGCACCAGACCCTCTTTAATTGTTGTAATTGTCGACTAAATGTATGTATACATTTCGTAGCTTAAAAAAATTAGTCTATTATGCTGAATAGTTTTTCACAAAGGCATGTACACTTGTTGTTACTTTATTGAATTTGGCTCGAATCAGTAAAGTAGTTAGGATTTATGGAATGTTGAATTCTTCAAAAAATCGCCACTGGCATTATCTTTGTCAAAATCTTTTCTGACTTATCCGGCTCAAATTTAGTATGTAAAGAGATTAATAGTCAGCCACAATAGATAAACATCATTTAGTAACGAAGATCAACAATTTTGAGTTTATGAAATTTTACAAAACTTGAGATATCAAGCCCAAATTTAGTATGTAAACAAAATAGAGCTCAGCCATGTTCATCGATTTATTCAAAACAAGGATAACAAAGTAGAAACTTGCGTATTGCTTTCTCATTATTTGTTGCTTTTTGAAAAGCTACTTCTATAAGGAAGTATATTAATCGACGTTGGCTTCCTCATAGACGAAGTTCTGTAAGAAGCAACAAATGATGAGGAGGCGACGTGCAAGGTTCTACTTTGCATGTTCTATTTTGCTTTAGCCGGTGTATGTATGATGTGGATGAGGTGCTTCGGCGAATGACGTCTTGTGATATTTTGTTTTAATTTTACGTTTCACCCTGATCAGGGCGTCTTCGGGAACGTTTTATTTCATGTCAGAGTTGAGTTTGTGACCTTTCGTATAAATATTTGGCTCTAAGATGTTTGTTGACAAAATGAGTTTTGTATATTTTTTGAAGTTGGTGACCAGGCTCTTCGGTCTTTTAGGTTAAGCCTGTGTGTATTGTTTTTTCTACGATTATTACAATACTTTTTCCGATTTCTTGTGTTTTACTTCACTCTTTGGGACCGAAGAGACCGTTCTGTATGAGGTCATATTGAAAAGTTCAAGCAAATTACAAGAAATAGGAAAAAGTAATTGTAATAATCTAAGAAAAGAACAATTCACACAGGCTTAACTAAAAAAAAAAAAAAAAAAAAAAAAATACAAAACTGATTTTGTCAACGAACATCTTAGAGAGCCAAATATTTATACGAAAGGTCACAATCACAACTCTGACATGAAATAAAACATTTCTGAAGAGGCCCTGATTAGGGCGAAACGTAAAATAAAATTAAAATATCACAAGTCGTCACCCGCCGAAGCACCTCATCCCCGTTTTTCTTTGCATCCTTGTTTCAAATATATAGATGTACATGGTTGTTTCATTTAGTTTACATACTAAATTTGGGCCTAATATCTTAAGTTGTGAAAGTTGTAACAGTTGATACGGCATGTTGTAAAAAGCAATGAGTAACGAGCAAATAAATTGTAAGGTTCTACTTCGCATCCTGTTTGAAAATGTTTTTATAGCAGCTTTCCTCTACGATCAAATTTTGAAAAGTTTGGAAGACCGCAGGAGGTACATTGAACCCATAATTTGATGCCAACTTATTTATTTTTTCCTCAAATATTCTACGCTGCCATATTTTTCTTCGTTTCTTTATTTATTTTCGTTTTTCCTCGTTTGTTTCGTTCATGTTTTTATCTTAAAAAACCGTCGACATGTTATTAGTTAGTTCTTGCTTTTCATGGTACGACGCTGCAGTGTGATAGGCAGAGACACTTGCGTTGTTGTTTCAGCCTTGCGTTGCAGCCTCTCGAGAACAAAGAACACTCTCGCCGTGAGAATCATTGTGTTAGTATTTCTTCGTTCTAAAATTATTCATTTCTTCAGCATGTTTGTACTCGTGTGCGTTATTCCCGCGCACTTTCGACTCTGAATATCTATTATTATTGCGGAAAAAAACTATAATATATTTTTTGCTTGTCTTCTAACGTTGATGAAGATCACGAAAGAATAGAGAAGCGATTTTCATGTTGACTCATTCATTGTGACACCAATGTTTGCTTATTCATAGAAGCGACATATTAAGTAAAAGCTAAAGTAGAATTCGAATTGACCATTAACAAACTTTTCTAACCGACAAATCATCGGTTTTTAAATGTTTATTGTGGAAAATCCAGCGTTTGTTGACTGATAGAATATGATAAAAAAATTAAAGAACTATTTATCGTCCTTGTATTTGAACGAAGTATGCAAATGGTTTCATATCATGTTAATTTTCAATACACAATGACGAAGATATTTCGATAAACATGAAGAAAAACCTCGTGACGTGGAATATATTCATAACTTTTTTTTTATCAATGGCCATCTGTTTTCAAATTGCTTTTTCTGTTTTGCCAATGCAAGATGATAAAAGGTTTTTTCAACTAAAAGGTTAAATCTATTAGTCTTTGTTTCTTTTGTTTCTAATTATCTTTGAAAATAATCGCTACTATTATATAAAGCGGATAATCAAATTATTAATTAATAGCTAAAATATTTAATACATTTTATCGGTAGCAAGAGAACTTCGTCTATCTAATACATTGATAAAAATAAGTAAATATATTTATCAGCGATGCGACATTGAATATGAAGTTTAATGTACATATCTTGGTATGTATACAACTGCAGTAAATCGTCTGGGACAACGAAGTGAGAGCTCGTTGAGCAGGCGTGTTTATTATCGGTCGTGCACCAATGTAAACAAATACTCGCGCTATATATACGGAATAGGTAGCGAGGCCACTAAGCGATCGAAATCTCGAGGCCGAAGTAAAAGAATTTTCTTCACATACACGTTCCTGATAAATTTGACTGCGTTTTTAGGGTTCTAGCGAAATATTGATTTTAGTGGGCGTGTAGGGCCTAGTAATTTAAGACAAAGTCTGTTCAACTCATATAGACGCATTAGGGTGGTTAAAAAAAAACTTTTTTTTAAATTCCTTGTCCAAACTTTCGAAAGTCCGTCTCTTTATCTCAATGTCCACCTTTTTAAACATAATCGGACGCCAACCTTTTTTCAGATATTTTTCCATTTATATCGCTAAAGTTAGATGTCGATTGAGTGACTTCTAAGGTTAATTTACTCGCGCCTATCTTTTACATAGCTTATTGTGCAGTCATCACCTCGAGTGTAAGACTTGGGGTGTAGGGAATAATGCAATATTAGAGAAGAAAAAAAAGTTTACAAAAAGGACTTATTGGGAATAAGATAAATTCATAATATTTTTTTAATAGTATTATAAACTTGGTGTTTTTGTGGTAAGACAGCTTTATCTGCATTCGACCTGAGTCTGACCCTCGACCTCCCGGATTTGGCTTGTAATCTTTTGTGGAATTGGCTTAGACCTCAAATGAAAAAAAATAAATTCGACTTTTTTTATTGAAAAAATTATTGAAATCTAAATAAACAAATAAATCCTCTACAGGTGACAGGTCGAACGTTTATTTATGTAAAACCAGATGTTTTTAGAATGTTATCAGGTGTTTACAAATTTTTTTAGATTCATCCGAAATGAGTCTATCCTAGCACCGGCATGCAAAATTAGAAAATTTAAAGAAATTCTGAGAAATCCTCTGTTAAAATTTGTGTTGATATCGAAATTTTCTGGCTTAGAGCCAAGATGCGGAAGATTTTTCTCCATATAGTTTTTGAACTTTTTTTATTTCGAAGATTATTTAACAAAGAAAAAAGAATCAATTTACTATGGACGACTTTTCAAAGACTTGAGTGTTAGAATGTGGTTTCTATAGTGCTAAAATAGACGCCTTTTCCGAAAAAAACAAACAATTCTTTGAAAAATCCAGCTTCACATGAATAAACGTTTGACCAATCGCCTGTAGGAGAAAGATTTTTCTTGCTATTTTTTAATAAACTTTTCCATCACAAAAACTTAG
Organism: Tromatobia lineatoria; assembly: GCA_949699805.1. Lineage (NCBI taxonomy): Eukaryota > Metazoa > Arthropoda > Insecta > Hymenoptera > Ichneumonidae > Tromatobia > Tromatobia lineatoria. The sequence continues at coordinate 5,768,967 of OX453048.1, forward strand.
AAGCTATAAGGAGAAAAAACTTGCCCACTTTAACTTTAAGCTAAAAAATTTTTTTATTCAATAAAGTATTTTTCATAATTTTAAATGTATAAAAAATATTAAAGTGTGGTGTATTCGAGGGCCTAAACGATCTTAGAAAAAATTACGAGCTAAATCGGGCAAGTGTAGTTAGACCCAGGGAGGATCGGGATAGAATGCCCCTTACAAACACTGTTAAAAATGGCAATATCACCTGAATTAGGCGATGCACCGATTCTGACAATTCATAGGATCTTAGGATGCATTTTTAAATCTTATATCGTTGGCGTGGTTTATTCTAAACCGATTATTTTAATTTGATACTTATAAATCCGAAATTTCGCCTGTGTTTGAGTTAGTTCCTTGCGACCACAAATGTCGATCGGAAGCCACCGAAATGTCATTCGCAACTCCCACTATAAAATTTCTATATAAAAGATTTTATGAAAGCATTCGTACTTGGGCAGTAAAAAAACGCCCTTCAATTCGCGTGCAAATTTTTGTATCCTCGAAAAAAAGCTCATTTACGACCATTATAAATGTACCGTGGGTGTCAAAAAGTGTGACAGTGTCAGAAACGAAGCCTCATGTACATACATACGCGCCGAGGAAGCCCGACCTTGCTTTAGTAGTAAACAAAAAAAGAAATAATAGAATTTCGCTCCGGGTCATAGAATTTTGTGCTTACGGCAATTTAAAAAACTGGTTTAATCCAAGTGGCCCGAGTAACCAGCTTGAACTGCTCCTCCTCCCTGTAAAATAGAACCCTGCGCTATAACCTGATAGAAATCTTTTCACCACGAAAGAATGCATAGATATATGGAAGTGGCTCGAATATCAAGGTGGGGCATTTCACTACGGCAGCTATATGGGGAGGTCTCCAAAAGTAAATCTATATCGAGTGAGTCAACTAACAAGCCCATGGGTGTTAACGATACGAGACGCCAGTGAGGTCATAACTCACGTGCGCAACAGATGCTACGAAACTTTAGAGCCCTTCGGAGTCGAGCTCTCGGTCTGAAATTTAAGGCCCCCGCTTGGTGAGCCGACCGTATTTAGTTTGGCTAATCCCGGTACTTTGATGCACTCAGAAACCAAGTACACAAGTGTCTTCAAAACAAGACGATGTGAGTTATAGCTACGGTCAGTTTTCGGGCACATGAAGAACACGAGGATCAGTGTTATTATTTTCTTTTTACGCTTAAAATGGGTTCATGGAAACTGCCGGTTATGAAACGAGGCTTGCAGACGTTTTTACAAAAAAGCCGATGTTAATTTAATGACATGTGGATATTGGTCACGATCGTATAAATTCCCAATTTGATGGAGTCTGAAAATATCTTCCTTGGGACATCTAAACATCACCGAAGTAGAGTTTTGATCGAGGGGTCAACAACCACTAAGTGAATTAATACACCAGATTTTAAGATGCAAGATTTCAAGATATTTTACTGCGTCTTGAGAATCCTCGAGATTGCAATATTTCTTCCCAATCTCCGGAGACATTTCGAAAGTTTTCAGAAATTAGAAGAATTTATAGACATGAGGATGATTTCTTGGAAATCACGTTCTTACATTCATTCCTTTCAATTGATCTGGAGATTTCTGAGAATGCCTGAGGTTTTACATAAGATTCCTCAAAATAGCATCAGGTTTCAGAGATAACCGAATATATCTTGTAATCTTCATAATTTGACACATTTCTGAAGCGGTCAAAAGTCTTCTCAAAATATACCCAAATTTCTGGAGATTTCTTAAGATGTCAACGACAAAGACATCGGATATCATTAGATTTTAAGGATTTGGCAGGATTTCCTGAGTCCATTTACACCAGATTTCCATAGTGGCCTACCCCTTGGGTTTAATATATTAAAGCGCGTTCGATAGTAAGCCCTCTTTATCCTTCTGAGCGAATGAAAATTAAAAAAAATGTTACATTCGAGAAGGTCATTAAATCACTTCCTACGCTGTACGTTTCTGTTTAATATTTGTTGCTCACGAATACGAAATTCGATGACGATTTAATGCGAGACGCATTAATTTTCTGGGTTCGTGACGACTTAACCGTCTAGACATTCGATAATTATTTACAGCGTTGGAGTTTAATGTATTTTTAAAGTTGTAGAGTTAAATTAACTGGGTTTGCATGAAAAATAATATCCGATAATAATCTATAAAAAGTAATCGTATTTAGGAAAATGAATAATAAAATAATAATAGACTAAACAATGTCGCTGTTCCGATTCCCAAGGGGCGAGAAAAAAATGTTGAAATAATTGTAGGATTTAGCAGGTGGCTCGCTATTTTTCCGAGCGCTGAACGGACAGAATATGAGTTAGCTCGTCTATAATTTGGTTTGGGAGAAAAGCTCGGGATCTTTCGGCGCCTCGGGGACAAGCCTTTCTCGTATCTTTTCTCTCCTGTCGGTCTCTCACTCTTTTCCGCTTTCCGACGCCGAGCGACTCACACCCTCGAACGATCTCTCGACCTCTTCTTCGCGCGAATATCGCGTCTCCTCATGAATTTAGAACGAGCGGCTCGCTCGCTGTAACCGCGCGCATAAAGCAGAAATTACGACGAATCTACGTTTCACCCGGACCTCTCGGCGTTGCCGCGCTTCTCCTTTCTTCTCGCGCGTCCTCTTGATGCGCCTCTCGTCGTTGTCGATGATTACAGTCGACGCTCAGCCAAGTGGAACGCTTGAGGAGAGCTAACGTCTAACTGGGTCGCAATTTCACTCTTTGCGCCGTATATTATTAAATTATGAACAGAAGTATGTTAGCTATTCGGGTAATAACCAAACTTTTTTTATATCGCGACCGATATAAACACGGTATGGATGCAGTTCGTTCGCGAAAAACAGGAAACATTAATGATTCATTATACTTGGCGGCTAACACTATATATATATCCTTTCGCCTATCTTGATCCCTCATAAAGAAGCTTTAATGTTTCATAATTCTAGAAATTGAATCGAACCATCGGCCTGAAATTCTGAACTTATACGAAAGGATAGTAAAGACTTTTGACGACATCTCTGCTTCCTCATGACGAAAGCTTCTTGATTTGTACGTCAGGATAATCAGAATGACCTGAAACGTCGAGAAAAGTGGTTTAAAAAATGTGTGCGTGTGCGCGCGCGCGCGCGTGTGTGTGTGTGTGTGTGTGTGTGTGATAAACGGCCAAAAACTCATATAACTGTAACTTGTAAACTACTCGACCGGATCAGCTCAAAGTCAAACAAAATGTACAGTATTGCCTAATCTTCAATTGGTCTAAGTTTTATAGGAATCGCTCAACACATTTTGGTTTTATAAGAATATTAAAATTTTGAAAAAAGTACGTTGAGACTCTGACTCGAAGAATTTTTAACTATCGGGATAAAACTTCAGATTCAAATTTCACAACGTGTCGCGACCTTTAGTGTTGAAGTTGGGCTGAATCGATATAGTGTATAGGTTTTCTATAAGATTCAGAAGTTTTCCAGAAATTTTCTTTTGCTTTAATTCAAGTAAAACTTCAACAACTCGACTGAAATATTCTACACAGGAGAAATACCATTTAGCCCTGCTACGTATCAAATTTGATTGTAATCTGTGGAGCGGTTGGGATTTTACGTGATTTTGAATTGTTCGGTAAAATTGCATTTTGGACATTGTGTTACCAAACGTTAGTTCTTGATAACTGAAATTTCTATACATTTGACTTTCTAATGTAGTTAAAATGAGGATGCAAAGCAGAACGTTGTACATTACTTCGACAATCATTTTTATTTCTCTTCTATCTTTTTTTTTATCTTTTTAAGATTATGCAGTCCATTAGTTACTGTCATTTGCACGTGTTAGTATTTCTTACTCATTTTTTTACGGAAGAAATTCGATACGAAAATGTGTTAAAAGTTTTCAGATAAGAATGCAAATTGGCATGGGCTCTGGTCGCAGTAGTTGCGTTGAATGTATATAAACGATATTTTTTACAAAGTAATTCGTAACTCCGTAAATAAGTACGCTGCTGTGTCATCTAGTACAGTTTTAACCTGGTAGTGATATTATCCATATACACATAAATTTTCAATAAAGGTACCCGAAGTTTTTAAGCCTAGACTGCGAGATAAAATCAGCTATACATGTGCGATTCAAAATCTATGTATCGAATAGTGAAAACCTTAAAATTCACTTGTCCAATTGGCTTATTTTTTAAATTGATGAACTTTGACTAAAAAAGTACCTTCATTTTACACGATAATTCTATATGAAATTTAGGTTTATGCGTGAAAATGTTGAGTCTTTTTTAACAGTGTAAGAGCGTTTTCTTAAATAAATGACGTTTGCAAGAAAAATAAGATAGAAAAAAGATAATGTCGTTTTACCTCTCAGTATTTCGCGGAAATCCCTTATGTCGAGTGAGTGAAATTCTGCATCGCTGCAAATACAAGAAATATATGGACAACGGAATAGTCGTTGCATCGCGAGAGAAGCGTTTTTCGTCCTCTGCAGAATCAGCAGCGACGGTGGCATTGGAATCGCATTCGCGACGTTCCCTACACGTTCCTCGAGGTACACTTCCGCGAGTCTATAGGAAATTAGGTCGAAATTGGCCAGAATTCAATCTTGGGATTCAATTTGCTGCCTTTGTGCCAGCGACTGGATTCGATCGGCACGTCGTTTTCGAGATCTAATTTGCGTTTACAAGCTCGCTCGGGTGGCCGCGCGAGTTCCGGCGTCAACGCGAGAGGGAGCTAACTATACATGCTATACAACAGATCGAGGTATTGCAAGCCCGTCGTCCTCTTCGTCGTCGTCGTCGTCGTCGCTGCGATATGCTTCCTCAAGCGCGTCCAAAGTCCTAGATTCTCGCGTTCCTTCCGTCCTTCTCTCAACCTCCTCGAGATCTTCTCGTTTCTGGAGGCACTATACTATGTATACATATATTTGTTTGTGTTTCGCGCGCCAACCAAGCACTTAGTATTCACTCCAAGCGATTCTGTATTTCCTGTAGCGAATCGACGATTCGATTGAGTCAGACCCTCTCAGCAAACCTCTCGAAGAATCCCCACGTTTCATCCACTCCTTCCCTATGTTATTGCCGATTTCAATGATACACCTTTTCCGCTTCGCGTTCCTCTTCGGATATACTTATTCACACTATTATTAACCCTTCGTGGTCACGCTGAGTAGAATCGTCTCTTTGATCAACTTTTGGCGTAAATATATAATAGTTCTCTGCTTCGAGTGAGACTGTTTTCGCTACCATGAGGTGAACGACCCAATTGCTGACCGTGGTCCAATTAATGTCCGTTCTTCATATTATTTGCGATAAAAAATTCTTTTGATGTCCAATACACATCAAACTTTTTGTTTATATTTCTTTATTTTTGCATTATGCGATATGAGAGAAGCGCCGAAAATCAGTTTTCGATAATCGTCGATTTAAAAAAAAGTTATCTGCAGACTTGACAGAAGTGAGCCATCGCCAGCCATTTCCTTGTCTCTGTCGATAAGATCTTACCATCTGAAAATTATAGTTTTATTATTTTGAAAATGTACTTAAGGGGCAAAGTTTATTCATAGAGGATTATTAAGAGCCAAAGAAAACGTTAGCGTGTGCTAAAGACCGAATAATTCCTCTTACTTCGAAAAATATATAGGTCAGAAAACGATTCACCGAAACGCTGGGATGTTGTGATTTGTGTCCGCAACTCGATCGGACTGATACATCGATGAGTAAGTAACCTTGTTATGTTATTCTTGTATGAATTCCATAAAACAATTATTGAAATTCATAATTTCTGTGAAAGATCCTTTCGGACGAATAGGATTATCCATAACCTATAAAATATCTGACAAGACCTTGTTACTTAGTCACTAGTCGGACAGCATTGGTCCAGAGTTTCGGATTTCGATAGGACATAAAATGGGCCATACGAGAAAATTGTCGGACACTAATCGGGTCTTTTGCATGTCGCCGTATACCCATTTAAATAATAGTACTTCTGAATTATAAAAAAGTATATAAGTAACATTCGGTAAATTTAATAAAAATTCTTAACTGCACTGCATAATCTTTTATTTTTATCAATTGGCTATTTCTATTCACCTTCTTGCCTCATCAACATCGCGCTGAGCTTAAAAGGTCACTAATTGGGTCATTCACCTTACCTGGCGTTTTAAATATAATAGGGACCGTTAGTCATTTGAATCAAGCGTTAGTGTTTAGCGGAAGGAGCAATATGCGAAATTTTATTTGTAAATTACAATATCATCCATATACAATTTATATATATATATATGATAGAAGTCAACAGCAAATTTGTCAATTTTACCATTCGTGTATGGAAATTTAGGTCAATGAAAAAAAAAAATTTCAAGTATATTGCTTAGTTTTCTCTGTATATTGTGAGCAAATACGGGTTTTAAACGATGTGCAACTATCTTTCTGTATTTTTCAATCGTACGAATTGATTGAGACGAATGCAGTTCTCTAAAGTCAACGAACTTAACTAAAACACACGCGACAATTTTATTACGTTTTATCCTATATATTTACTAACGCGTCAACGGCGATGTAGGTATAATTCTTCAGACTTGAATATTTTATGAGTTCGTAGTCAACGCGTGACTCTACGATTTATGAATTCCAAATGATATGATAATATGTCAGGCACGTGAATAATTGCCGGACCCGAAATTATCTATACTTGAAATATATCATCTATAGAGTACTGTGTTATATATACATAGTAAATAGTAGTCAGTTATTTTAGCAGAAAAAATACGTACTGCTAATTACAAAAACTATAACTATAAAATATGACAATTACCCCATATAGCATTTTCATATACATCGGATGAAAAATTTTCGGCAAAAGTACTACGTACAGTACAACTTTGAAAGTTTTTGTTCTTTTTAATACTTGGCGTCGCGACGCTACCGCGTCTCTTGATTAACATTCTTATCATTTCCAATTTTGTCAGGTTTTTCTTTCCTCTTATGATGAACGATTACAATAAAAATAAAAATAAAGTTTATATGACACATCCTTAAACAACTACTCTTCTCTAATTGAATAGAAATCTTGATTTTTTCCTATGTTTGTGAATCTATAGACATAGAAAATCGTACGTTTATGTCAATATTCGAAGCATATGAATTCAAGTATATGAACATAGAATGTATTTCGCGAATTCAAAGATTGTAGGGTAATTCGATCAGTGAATGAATTGATGCTGCCTATAAGAGCAAGTGCATAAAAAACGTTTATTCACTGAGTTTTGTTGTCTGCTTGACTATCCATTGACTAGCCGGTTTACTCTATATACCTGCATGTACGCACAATAAATATCCATAGAATACACAGGATAGATTGTCCACACTATGTATCTAAAAAGGATATACAATGAATATTTAGTGCTTTATGGGTACTAAATGGATGTACATTAAAAAATATTCTTTACGTCAACGTCACGGCTGCTTCTCACGAGAAAACTGGAATATCTCGCTGACAACGAAGTGTCGTTTGGGATGCACTGAAAACTCGCATTACTTCACCACTGCAGTTCTCGGCAATTTTCTCGCATTACTCTAAAAAAAATGTGTTATTCCAACACGCTTCAAGCGAGTTTACGCATGTAGTCACTTTTTACACGCTTCTACGTCTGTTGATCAACAAATATATGAAGTGAGCACTTACTACACGGTTCATGTGTTTTGTGCGTTTTCGTGTATCCAATATATATTCTACAATAGAAAAAGACCGACTTTTCTATCGTGAAAGTTATGTGATGATGCTTCAGCCACGTAGGTGTACTTATTTCATATTCATGAACCATTTTACGATTAATTTAAAAGCATGGACAAGAGTGTTCTTTCCAGGTATGTTGATTTTTTAAGTGTGTAGAAAAGAGGCGTGTCGTACTCTAAGTGTGTTGTTTGAGCGAATTGATTCAACATACGGCGTGTTGCAATAAGCGCTCTCTAGATCAACACACTAAGAAGTGTGTTGCGCCAGAAATCGTGGAACGAAGCAACGAGAATGTGTTATTTCAACACGCAAGACGACCAACATTTTTGATATCGATGCATTCGGATAGAACACCACAAGTAACATGTGTGTTGTACACTGGTTCAACAGGCAATACCCTCGATCTACAGAACCCATCTCTACACAGACTTTTTTACAGGCGTTTCGTTAAGCATAACGAAATGGTGAATGACACGAACTCGACGAAGGAAGATTGAAAACACATACCTTCCACACGACGAACACTTCACAAAATTAAATTCAACACAGAAAAATTGATCACGGCAGTAATGGTTGCAAAAATACTTTGCTCAGCATAACTTGAACACTAAAAATCTGACCCCGTTACTAGTTCGGCACAATTTTATTCTCGACACTAGGTGGAAACTGTAAATCTCGACGCAGCACCAGTACGCAACGACAAATCTTCACACAACGCTAGTACGACGGGGTAAAGTTTGACATGACATAAGTTCTACATAAAAAAGTTTTATACTGCCCGAGATCCGGCACGGTCGACATTTGTGCAATGGTAAATCGAGGAATATGTCTACCGACTGACAATGTTGCATTGAGCAATCAAAATAAATGTATTATAATAAATGTAAATGTATCATAATAAATAGGATTTTTTGCAAAATTGTCAGGTGGTAACCATGTCCTCCAACTAACTATCACACGAATATCATTTGTGCTGCGAAGGGTGTGTTTAGAGATGGCTCTGTGTCGCACTCGGGCGGTGTCGAACATACGTCATGTGAAATCTTACCGAAAGAACCTACTGCTGTGTAGGAATTTGTTGTTATAAACTGGTGCCGAAATTGTGGGTGATCGAAATTCACCGGTTCGATCTAGTACCGCAAAGAAATTCATTATTTCAAACTACTGTTGTCAAAGATTTGTAGTATTCAAGTCATGCTGTGAAAATTTTTGTCGTAACGATTACTGCCGTGATCAATTTTTCTGTGTTGAATTGAATTCTCGCAAGCGTTCGTCGTGTAGAAGGTAATTCGTGTTTACTTGTGCTCGGCCGAGTTCGTGTTTTGTACGATTTCATAGTGCTTAATTGAATGCGTTACAAAAAAAAAAATGCTGTAAACATGGTCATGTGCAGATGGGTTTGTGTAGAGATGGGTTCCGTAGAATTAGGGTATAACCATCTCAAGAGACGTAAAAACACGCCCCTTTTCAGACGGTACATCATCGAATCTCCAATCTTCATACGTCGGATTCGAAAAACTGTATGTTTTAGAGGTGAGTCGGTCATCGCAGTGTTGCCGAGTTTTTGTTTTTATGAAAGTCCTCCTGGCTTCGCTCTCTGGTCCTTGCGTGTTTCTTTGAAGTATCTTTCGGCCGGTCGTAAAGTGGTATGGAATACAAACAAGCGGACCACGGACCGCCAGTTTTAGGGTCGTATAACAATCGCGGGTCAAACCTTATTTGCATGAGCCGTCACTTCGGCGACGTCCTCCAATGATGCTCGTGGTAGGCGATGTTCGCTATCGTTTCTGGCATTGCCGCGGTTGTTTATCGTGGACAACCGTCGAGTCGCATCGCGAAAGCATTGCGAGTCTCGAAACTGCGGCGACGCTCTGTGTGTGCAGTGGCCCGAGGATATACAGAGCGTTAGTGAGGTAACACGATCGTTCCATTGGCAACGGGAGCAAACCGAGGCCAGCGACACTTGGCTCACTGCGTTCTTCGTGCTCACGCTGGACGGAAGTTCCTATCGTATCCGGAGTGCATGACGCAGCTTTGTACTTGATACCACTTCATTCTGTTTCTAAGTTAGGTGCAGTTCTATCTCTCGTGATGTGTGCTACTTAACGGTCCATGTTCCCTTCATTTTGCCTCTTTAATCAATTCTCGAAACAACACTGAAATACATTTTTAAATAAATGAAATAATTGTTAAGTGGCTTGTTTAAAAAAAATTGTGGTATCATATTTAATATGTCGAAGATTAAAAAATCCCAGGAAAATTTACATTCCAAAGATTTGACTATGAAAAGGTCACATGAGTTATCGACTAAGTATATCGCTTTTTGCATAAAATAAGAATTTCCTTGTTCAGAAAAAATAACGGACTGTGTGAGTAAGAAAAGGATCTTAGATCTCATTGTAGATTTAGCAATACGTTAGCTATCAAAATGCTATTTGCAGGAAAGGCTGTTTTCAATTAATCCGGTTAATTGTTGTGTGTTTGTCGCTGTAAGATTACCGCGTTCTATTCGATCAAACAAAATGATGGTGCCTATTTTCAATATCCTGCGAGGTGTTTTAGAAGTAATAAAAGCAGAGTGTTTTTACGCTTCAGGCAATATTTCTGGGGTTATCGAAATATATTTTGTGTCAGGAGCTTTTTCATAACAAAAAGTTTTAAAACAAACTTTATATGTAAATAATAAAAAGTTGTTGGCAAGATGTTGTGAGACATGAAAAAAATGGAAATAATTAAAAATATTACTACATCTAGCGGACTATTATGAAGCGGGAAAGGCAACGTTTATCCGTGGTTCAAACGGAGAGATAAACTTTAATTTCACGAAATAATTGAAAAATGCAAATTCCCCGAGGCCGTCAAGCCAAGTTCTTCTAGCACTTGGCTAACGTTTTCCATTCGCCGATTCTCCAGTTGCAGGCCAATCTCTATCCCTTCTACCCGCACTGCAAGCTCGTTTTCTTTCTAAGCGTAATATAAAATCTCCGCGAGAAGGTCATTCATTTGAAATGCAAATATAGTGCGCATTAACATCGGCTACCGGTGGTGCTATTCTTTTTCTATAAGGATGTACGCTTGGTTTTCGCCATTGGGGTGCAAGTGAAAAGAAGAACGTGGCGAAGATGGACGGAAAAAATATGTATATATGTAAAAGGCTCTGCCAAGAGAGATCTAGGGGTCGCTGTTGCAGTTGTCACTTGAAAATTATTCTTTTAAATTCACTATCTCATAAAGTAAGTCTCTGAAAAAAACTGATATCTCCTTCCATTTATCACTTTTTTTTACGTCTTTGCCATTCGATGCGGTGGCAATGCGACTGTATTCTACAATACACGAGGGAAATCATTTGCGTATTTTATTCGTAACGAGTTTTCTCGTTCTCTTTTCTATTGATATTACTTTATGTACACGCGAGAATTCACGCAGCTAGAATAAGGCATATATTGTCGGGCGTTCAAAGGTCACTCTAATTATTTTATACTGGTTGTACAAAGAGAAACTGGATTATTGGATAAATATTGATTCTGAAGAATAGTTGATGTCAACATATTATTTTTTATCGCCTCTCCTCGTTCATCGGGCCTCGGGCTGATAGCAGACCAGATTTACTGTTTAATTTATTTCCACTCTTAGTCACTTATATCTCTTTTATAAAAAAATTAATTGTTACGCTGGGTATATGGTTGTGACAAGGAATAAGTGTCTATCCCAACTCACAAACGGATGGTTATTATAGGTTAACAAAAAGTAAACCCGTGCCACCACTTTTTGAGTGTGCCCAATACATTTGTTCCTACATGCTGTGTCTAAAGAACGTAAGAATATTGTTAAGTATTTTTTTCTTTAGCGAATTTTTTTTCCGTTGAATTGCGAAGTGTTTGAAATATTTATATCCTTTCCATTATGATTACTTACAATGGTAATAATAATAATAATAATGAGTCATGACTTGCGGTTCTTCTGTTCACAAATTTCTGCACGATATAATTCTCTAGTTCGAACTGCATTATTGAAGGAGCCGTCGATAGGAATATAGAAACTTGTACGTTAGAGTGAGAAGCTTTTCTTATAAGCTCACTACTAACTGACCCGTTCGCCTCGCTTAGAAGGTTCGGGAGTCTACGCTCCAGCGTAGATACTACGGGATGCAACGCTTCAGCGCACTTGAACCAGCAAATTCCAAACAGACTCTGCATTTGCAGAATATCGGTTGCAATTTGCATCCTCAATTTCAGGGGTATCGTGAAATTGAAAATGTTTTAATTAACTTGGAGCGGCCCCTCGAGTTATAAAACTCTTGCATCTTTTTTTAGACTGGTGAAATAATTTTCCGTGAAACTTCATACGAACTCATATATGCAGGGGCAAAGTAAAAATTCCGCAATTAAAAGACTGAGCTCGTTCGTTGAGGAGCCGATGACTGTATGTTTTCCAAGTCCCAAGGATGCCTCTCTTCGTCGACATTACTAAAGTTCGTCGGTTCTCGTCGTCTACAGGCCACTGTCTGCGGGATCTCATTGTCCCTTTATTTCTCTAACTTGGGCTTCCGCTATTCCGGCGTATCCGCGACATTAGCCCTTCTCGTCGTACGCCAACTTTTCACGTTTCCCTCGACGATTCTCCACAAACGCTATTAACCGAATTACCGGTGAGAAAAAAAAACGAGGAGGCGAGAAGAGCTGCAGATGAAATAAGTTGATTCAAAGTTGAGCGGTCCGGAGAATCGTACGCAGAGTGAAAGAATTATATATTTTTTTATTCCCAAAAGTTATCAGCATGATAACATATATATTTTTTAAACAATATTTATGGATCACTCGATAGTACAACTTTGAAACCGAGATTTTTTTTGTTTCCCGATTTTCAACAATTTTCTTTAAAATTTTTAGGGGATTTGTTTTAAGAACTGACACAGAAAAATCGACAGATTTGGACTACACAGATTTGGACAAATCGGAAAAACCTTTTTTTTAGTACTTGATTATTCTCGGCTGAATAATTTATTGCCTTTCCCGTTCAGGGATTCCTCTTCTAAGTGAAAATAAGAAAGAGAATCCATATTTAACAACCTTGTTCCCCATCTTATTTCCAAGTTATAATTTCGGTAGAGCGTTACATTTTTAAATAACCATTTAAAAACAAAGGAAGTGGAGAGTAATGCTGAAAATTCACGTGGATGTCGAAGACCGTTAATGAGACGAGGGCAATTAGGGTTCCTTAATCGAATTTCTGAGAGAAAGGTGTATTAGAAGAGAAGCGCCTTCTGAACGGCACGTTCACCCCACGGAGCGCCGTGCGAAAAATGTTCCCCCTCGGCCGTTGGTTTTGCAAGTGCCACTTATGAAATTCGAAAACTGTCTAAGTTAAATTAAAGTGCTAGTGAAATCGAGAATGGCACAGCGGAGAGCGCAGAGTCGCGACGACGCTAGTCGTCGTCGCCGTTCGTCCTAATTAAACTTGGCTGCGCGGTATTCGCGACGCGCATAAGGGAAACGAACTTTCGTCGTGATTTACCAATGAAAGTTTTCGATTATTGCCCGGGAATATATTCCAGTTTGAGCTGTAGAACATTGGCGCATGATTACTTGAGTGCTTCGCGGAGGAAGATAAAATATAACATTGGCACTGTGTAAAATTACAGATTCGGAGACTTTTCATTTACATCTTCATGTTTTATTATACTACCTACATAAAGAAAAAGGCTTGGCTTATGGCTACCAAGAACTGAGTTAAGAACATTACCAAAGAAAATGTGCAGAAACAACTATTAGTTATTGGTTAACATAAGTAAGAATTCGGTATAGAAAAATTAAGGATCTAGTACACCTAACCAATAACTTGGTCTACCAAATTTTTTCTTGGTAGCATTCTTGATCACGATCTTTGTAAGCCCAATGAAACACTTTTTGAGTGTTATTGAATATTGAAGAATGGTTAAAATAGGCAAATAGTACTTTGTGATATTAGTGTCAAAAAGCGGACTTTTCGCCGAAGGTCAGGAATTTAGTTGCACGAGCTGAAAGTCAGAGCTGCCTATTTCCTGGTGTCGGGAGTTCGCCATTTCATACTTGTATCACAAACTGCTTATTGAAAAAAGTGCGTAATAACGTTTCCATTTTATACCTGCAGTGAGGGCAAAGTGTGCGAGAAAATAACTTTTGTGCACTAGTACGCAAAAAGTGTGTTCAAAAATAAAGACCGTGGCATTGCCGCTTGCACAGCCTGTTTGTCTTATGCCTAACGAAAAAATGCCACTTACGTCACGCATTGGAGCCACGAAAAAAGGGGGTATTTTTGTGCGTGTGTTTGAAAAAATATATTTCGGGGGCGAAAGAATATGACGAAAAATTTCATTTGCTGAACAAGCAGAGAATAATGGCTCATAGGTAGAATATCCAATGTAGCTTAGCGTCAAAACAACTTCAGAGGATATCGATGAAGCAGAGGCCATTATCGGCTAATCAGAGAAATTTATCGAAGACTTAATTGCTCGCATACTCCACCACATGAGAGATCTGACACACGCAGCTGGATTATTGGAAGAGCTTTAAATTTATACCGATATTTTCATTTTCATATCATCAAACTCTGGAGCTACCAGTATCAAGAGACGCGGTAGCCTCGCGACGCCAAGTATTAAAAAGAAAAAATTCTAATTTTCGGAAAATTATTCGTAAAAGCATCATATTTTACCATGATCGTTTTCTTTTTTTTTTTTTACTAATTTTAGTTTGTAAAACTACAACGATAAAAATTGCTTGTAAAATTACCTTAACATATATATAAAATTTTCGCTCCTACCTTCACGTGTAATAACGGGTGAAAAGTGGCTGATTCTACTTATAGTTGTGAAACTACCGGTACGCACTTTTTTTAAATCAAATTACTGTAAAATTTCTTCATACATAACAAAGTATCTTCGGAAAATTTTGAATCAATATGATTATATTACAATGCTAAAAATGCTCGGTTACAATAACTCTCTCGATACTTTTTTGCATCTTTCGCCGGTTGTGCAGAACATTTCTCCATATTTACGAGCTTCCGAAGCGCACGTTGTCATAAGCCGGCGGCCAACGAATCATCGTAACAATACCCGAGAAAATATACGCACTAATACGATCCATCTCTGCTGATATTCACGTGTTTTTGCTGCAGTGTATCATCTCAAATACCAATTAATAATAAGAAATACAGATATACAGGTACACCGGACGATGCGTAATCGACGATATTACCGTAATCGCGAACGACGCGCAGAAGTTTTTTGTTGCGAGACGGGCAACCAGCATGCCCTGCGGTTTGTTTACAGCGCCGTCCGCTACTGGGGAGAAACTTAGGATGTGTATATGGGGCATTCCATCCCGATTTTATTTTTCTATGCAAATTAGAAAAAAAATATTTTCCTAAAGTGACATATCGACTGCCATAAATGAAAAATCTAAAAAAGTCTTAAAAAATACTTTGTTGATATCAAAATTTTCTAGCTCAAATGGACCGCTACACAGAACGTACGTACCACTTTCTGTTGAGACATCTTTAACCGTTTTACAGAATATTGTACTAATAGAAATCTGCACTATGAACGTGAAACACATACTCCTGTCTTCTAGCCCTGCTGGCATTCTGGAGTAAAAAAAGAGAAAAAATTAATCTACGATCGACGACATGTCATTTTTGAAAATATACAGAAATGTTTGTAAAACATTCAGAATACGGCTTGTACAGTGCTAGTATAGAATCTAATTCCGAAAAATCTGAAAACAATTCTAAAAAATCCGTCTTCACCTCAATAAACATTTGACTCGTCGCCTGTAGTAGATTAATTTTTTGTCGTTGTTTTTTGATAATTCTTTATGTTATTCAAAACGCTTTAAAACTATAAGAAGAAATATCTTGTTCACTTTAGTGATAAGATAGAAAATTAGGACATTCAACCAAGTATTTTCCAGATTTTTCACTTGATAAAAATATCAAAAACGAGAAATTTGCATAGAAAAAATCAATAATGACAATGCGGTGCATTTTAGGCTCTAAACAGATCAACAAGAAATTACTAGTCAAATCGGTGAGGTCGAGGGTCAGGCCTAGGTCAAATCAGAACGGAATGACCCATATATAATGCCCAGTATGTAATTTTACCTTATCCGTTGTCAGGAAGGTGTGTTCCTCACTTTGAAATGTGTTATTTGTGATTTAAGTGCGTTCCCGCATGAAAATAATTATGTCGAATTGAAATAAATATGGTTTCACGTTTACTGACTTACTTGAGCACAATATGTAACTTGATCTTAGCAACTTTTGAAGACGATTTTATGGTGGATCAAAAATGGTCGATCAAACAGTTGCTTAAACAAAGTCACAAATTACGTTCAACGCAGTAAACAAAAACTTCGTATCAAATCGATCTTAAAATCGCTTCGAACTTCTCTAAGTTTTTTTTGTCTTAACGCATCTCAAAAATAGTACGTTTCGAGATATGTCAATTTATGACTACAATTTTCCATAATTACTTTTATGCAAGTTGCATTCAACGTGTTACAGTTTTTTTTTCTTGTTTCTTGCAATATTGTAGTTTTCCACAGAATGCATTCAAACAAACGGTCATTTTCGTTGCTCCGTATCATTTATAAAATATTTGAATGTTATAGTTTATTTTGCTATCAAATATCGAACGGTCATAACATCATCATTTTTATGTGGGTTGCATTTAGCATGTTACAGCGCATATAAATGTGTGCAAAGTTTAACACGTGTTACACGTTTCAAAGTAACGCACTTCCGGTGACAATACATTCTTTCCTTGTCCGTTCCATACACCAATTTCAGACTTGCTAAAAGTATTGTGAGTTTTTACGACGCACTTCGTTAGACCCTTTGTTTTGCAGTGAAATGATTGACAACAAGCCGTCTTAGTTATACCGGAACGTAACGGTAGATCGTAGAATTAAGAAAAAATCTGAACGTCGTGTTGATAAGTTAAATTAACACAAAAATATATTCAACGAAATCCTTCTTGTCAATTTTACACCGGAAGAAGTGGTACGGATAGGGTAGATGTTATGAAAGTAGAACACCACAAAAAAATGTATGCCACCGGCGTGGACTTTTACACTGTGAATTTTTAACAGCGTATCCATGTGTGGTGACTTCGGACATGCACACGTAACGTTTGTTTGAAGGTAAAAAGTACGATAAAACCATTGCTCACATCTCCAGCCGCGCCTGCTGCTGGTCTTTCGTGCTCTCTGCGTTACGAGCTAGTGGTACGGGTGATGTGATGCTCCCTTTGCCAAGTACATAGCGAGCCCACCAGTGTACGTCAGGTGTACGTGAAACCGTGCATGTAATTAATTGGATTAATTAAGAACTTTGAACATCTCGGCTGGGGCGTTCGTCACCCTTGCTCCGAGCCACCTAGTAACTTTGTGAGAAAATCTTCTTTCTTTTTTTCTTTACGGCCGACTTGCCTTCTCACGTTTCTCTAACAGCGCCTTATCTTCTGCCCCGACAGCCACCTATATAAACTCTTTCCCATAGTTTTGTACATATATACACTGTCGCTCGTATATACAGACTTCACCCTATTTTTTTCTTTATTCTTCCACCTTTAGGGCTCTTTCATAGTATTAACCAATTTTGCTACACAAACCAGATGCCTAACTTCAGTCTAATTTACGTCAGATCATATTGGCTACTTCTAGTAGTTGCATATGCGATCGTAAAAAAATGGAATATCGCGGCGTTATATTTAAGGTCTTAATTAGCTACGGTACATTTTTAACAAAGTTCCTCACTCTTCCAAAAAAATTTGCCCACACTTTCAATTTATCTATAACTTATGTACAGGCCATTGTAGTTTAGATACGACCGAGAATAAAGTGAAAAGTTTCCGGAAGTCTGGAAAAAATAAAAGTAGGATAAAAGTGACTGTTCTGACGTAGCCTTGGGAAACTGCGATTCAGGCCTAACCGTTTGCAGAGCATTAGAATGCGTATGTCGCTGTACTACAGACGAGAATATGTATCACTTGCCATAATTCGCGTACACAAATGTTGGAAGTTATCGGCCATCGAATGTCAAAGTGCCGAGAACTAAAACCACCTTTCTCGCAACCTGATTGGTCCTTGACCGCTTCGACTTAACGCTAACTTCAGACTGTTACACGATCACGCATGGCGCGCTTTCTAAGTTGCAATTTTTTCGCAGTTGTAAAAGAGAATACATTTTCCTTCCGAAAACAGATTTGGTTTTTTTTTAATTGCAAATTTTTCATTTTTCGTCGTAAAAAAAAAGACATAGCACATCGAAAGTCAATTATATTGAACCACCGAAGCAGAAATAAAGTCACAATGAATGACAAATGATATGAACATGCGATTATCATGTTAACGAAGAAGAGACTAATGGCAGGAAAAGAGTACAAGCGAAGCGAGCACGTTGTTGCTAGTGAAGTATATCAACATGATTTCTTATGGACAACTCGAAATTTCTTGCAACTTTTACAAAGATCTCAGTTTATTGCCGTATGCGAGTTATAATGTAAACAGCTACTCAGTAAATAGGAAACACCTTCATTTCTAGAGGTGTTTCTGAAATGCCTGGGTTTAGTTTAGAGGTCACAGGGTTTGAACTGCGGGAGACTCTGTACGGCGCCGCACCGTTAACGCTTCGCTGGTGCGTTCCAGCACTTGATAGCAGAGCTCTGGACGATTTCGTGCGGGCTCCCAGCCGATAGACTATAGCGATTTTCGACTGACGCGCCATTACCGCAGAAGAAGAAAAATCCGGCAGTCGCTCGTGAGATACTGCGGCGTTAAACACTGCGTGTTCTGTGTTCTTGTGCATTCTCCTGTTAAGGATGTATGATACGTACCGTCCCGCCAATCGTGACTTTCAGAGAAAGTTTCCATTACTTCCCGATGGGATAAAAATCGGAAATTAATCGATATTAAACGCGCTGAAAAGATAAATTTTGCATACTAATAATTCAAAAATGTTATTAACAAATTTTTGAGGAAAAAAAAACAATTGTTCAGCAAACAATCAGTCAACCTAACTTTTTTTCTAATGAAAATGATATGTTAATTTATTTGATTGCGTATAAATTTTTTCATATTTTTTTCTTTATTTTGATTTTGATTTTTTTTTATTGTCAAAAATGTGCGCGACATAACGAATTTTGGATATGTGGTCGTCTTAAAACCATCACTACACTTAAGATTTTTTTGCAAAACCATATCCAAAATTTGTTATATTCTGCATATTTTTCAAAATAAATAAAATCGAAATCAAAATAAAGAAAAAAATCTATAAAAATTCATACGTATTCAAAAAAATTACCATATAATTTTTATTTAAAAAAAAGATAGGTTGGCTGTTTACTTGTTGAACAATTGTTTTTTCTCCAATTTGTTAATAACATTTTGGGATTATTATTATGCGAAATCAATCTTTTCAGCACGTATTATATGCATTATTTTTTTCAGATTTTTATCCCATCGGGAAGTGAACGAAATTGTCTCTAAAACTCACTTTTAGCGGGACTGTACCTATCATACATTCTTAAGGAGGCTCGGTGACGACTATCGAAGTCAAATCAGCGCTAAATTTTTATAATTGATGCTTTAAAATGTAATGAATTAAAGACAATAGTGAAGGGCGATTTGTATTGAAGCATGTATACTTAATCCAGTGATAGATCAATAGTGACGAATTTGCATAAAGATTAACCGATTAACTTTTCTTTCCAATGGGACACATTTTTGTTTGGTTTATTCCAAATATCATATGTAATTCTTCACCGATTACACTAAGTGATGGCTCATTTTGTTTCTTAAAAGATACTCCACGGATTGACCACCTAGATATTTCGTAATATTGATCGTCCAATAATTATAGCCTGTTGTTTAACAAAATCAAAAATACTTTCATAAACAACGGGCTATTATTATTAAACGATGAACACTACGAAATATTGTGGCGGTCTATTCATAGAGTATCGTTCGAGAAAGGGAATAAGCCGTCACTAATTTAAATCGATAAAGAATTACTAATTACACTTGGAAAAAACGTAACGAAAATGTATCCCATAACAACTAAATGTTAATCAATTAATCTCAATGCAAATCCGTCACTATTAATGCTTCAGTGGGTCGAGTATACATGCTTTAATACAAATCACCCTTTACTATTGTTATTCAATGCATTCAACTTTTAAAAATCGCTTACGAAAATATAGCACTGTTTTGACTCTGAGGGTCGTCACCGATTTTTGATCGAAAGAACTTCACGTGCTAATTGCGAAGTAGATCCTTTAATCGCTGTGAAAGGGTGATTGTTCTGGCGTAGCTTAATGTACGAGATTTTCTATTCAAAGAAAAATCTTCGGGAAAGATTTTCTAATAATGAGTTTCTCTCAATACTACTAATCCAAATTGATTCGTTTGACGTTTTTGATGACGTTGGAATAAAAAAATGTTGAATACCATTATCATGAGATAATACAAATTTGAGCCAAAGAGAATTTTTAGTTGTAACTGCAGGTGTGAAGCATATTCTCCAAATCCAACATCAACATCTGAACCAACCAACAGTTGAGCGACATTCCTCATTCACACGCATTTCCCATAAATGTTATCGATTTATGCGAATTGACAAATCAACAGAACCGTACTGGTAGATACTGTGGAGGTTTCGACGTTTGCCCTCTCGGATTGTCTGGTGCGTACTCGGCAGACGTACTGTGTCTTCTCAAAATTAGTGCTTCTCGCTTCTACAGCGCCGGGCATTTGGAACGCCAATCCTGACAAGCCATTATGCGTTGTGTGTGCGATTACGTCGTTATGCGTGACAGCGTGTAATCACAAGAGATCTCCGAACGGGCCGCATCTGTGATTGAACGTCATTAGATTGTAATGGATGGTCATTAGTGGTTGGCCGTGTACAGCCTTGTACGTGAACTCCCAGTCAGACTCACCTCACACTCTCTCTGTCTCTCCCTCCCTTGGGGATGTCTCGCGGCCTACACGAACCTCGTACATCAGTTATAGCCTCTCGAATCAAGGCGATTTTTATCAGTCTCGATCTGCTATGTCATCTGTTTTATGTATGAAGCATTCTTTGGAAATCCTACTACTGTTTCTCAATGTGATAATGTTTTTTTCTTGTTCTTCTTCCTTGTTTCTTGAGATATTGTGGTTTTCCACAGAATTCATTCAAACAAATGCCTATTTTCGTTTTTCTGTTAAACGTATAGAATATTCGCATGTTGTAGTAGCTTCAAAAGGAATAAGTGAAATTGTGGTAAGATTTATACGTAAAAAATTCTCGAGTATAATTACTATCAGCTTCGAGAAAAGCATATCGTTGATATGTAACAAAACGGCATATTTAAAGCTATTATCATTTTGATAATTGCTACTTTAATTATATTTGCTAAACCATGAAGTGTAGACGTTCATCACGAATTATATCAATGGTTGATCTAACTATTTTCTTATATTTGCTATAATCTAAAAATTAGTCGTTCCTCCTGGCAACTATACATTATAGCTAGATTATCGTCGGACTATTTTTGTTATTAAATCACGATATTGTTCTCTGAGTTGCTATTAAACATCAAACAGTCCCCTGCTGATTTTAAAATAGGATTAATAATGATATTTGTATGTTCTGTAACTTTAACAGCTGAGAAAGATATATTTTTTGGAAAAATCATAATTTCTGCTTATTTGCCCACACTGTTAAAAAAACTTATTGTAAAATTACAAAACTTTCGTTGGAAGTTTTTATCCGCGAGAACTATTGTAAATTTCATGTGCGTTCGAAACATAAATTTAAAGTCGAAGTACCTGAAAAAAGTGTCTAATATTTGTAATTTCAGAATACTGAAGTACTGTAAATTTACCACAAACGCCCACTATTTTTCCTTTATCAAAGTATTGTAAATTTCATGCGTTCGAAACATAAATTTGAAGTCGTGGTGCCAAAAAAAAAGTGTAATATTTGTAATTTTAGAATACTGAAGTACTGTAAATTTACCGCAAACGCACAATATTTTTCTTTTATCAAAGTATTGTAAATTTCATATTCGTTCGGAAGGTTTTTATATTATCGAATCAGAGTTGTGAAGCCCCATTAATTCATGAAACACAGCTCGCAGTACAGTTTTTTTTGTAATTACGATTTCATAATAATAATAATATGTATCGATTATAATAAAACAGAGTGTAAACCTTTGAATAGCTGCAGAAAATACTAATTTTCGCTTAAATATTGGGAGAAATAGTGAAAAAAATGGAGAAGATAAGTAATACATTACTTTCTTAATGCATTACTTATGTTTCTCCATTTTTTCAACAAGATTACCATAAAATTTTATTGGAAAATAATATTGTTTGCAGCTATTCAAATGTTTATACTCTGTTTTATAATCGCTACATATTATTATTATGAAAACGTAATTACAATTTATGAATTGAATTGTAAATTTCCCATTTTTTTCTTGTAACGAGTGCATTAGTACACAAGTTTTGTAATTTTCTATTACATGGTTTACGAATCATCATTTCGTACACGGGTTTTGTAAATTTTTTGTGACTTAGCACTGTAAATTTACCATTTTTTTTACCAGTGATTTTCTAAACGGAGTACTGGAAAATTCAATGACAATGGACTTGTAATTTTTTAGCAAAATCCCAAGCCCTGTACACCAATTTTATGAATTGAATTGTAAATTTCCCATTTTTTTCTTGTAAGGAGTGCATTAGTGCACAAGTTTTGTAATTTTCTAATACATGGTATACGAATCATCATTTCATACACGGGTTTTGTAAATTTTTTGTGACTTAGCACTGTAAATTTACCATTATTTTTACCAGTGATTTTCCAAACGGAGTACTGGAAAATTCAAAGACAATGGACTTGTAATTTTTTAGCAAAATTCCAAGCCCTGTACACCAATTTTATGAATTGAATTGTAAATTTCCCATTTTATTCTTGTAACGAGTGTATTAGTGCACAAGTTTTGTAATATTCTAATATATGGTATAAGAATCATCATTTCGTACACCGGTTTTGTAAATTTCTTGTGACTTAGCATTGTAATTTTACCATTATTTTTAACAGTGCAACAACAGAATTTAGGATAATACTTTTGCTTCCTAATAGAGAAAGCTTTGGTTTCGTGAATTTTTTTTTCGACATTTTCATGTTCGATATCACCTGATATCACCTGAAGCGTTGAGAAAAGTTCTTTAGAAAAAAATGTACGCACGTATGTGTTTGTGTGTGACCAGCATGTATAATTGAAACTTTTTACAAATAAAGATCCCCATGCTAAAGGGGGATCCGTATTGAATTTAGGATGAACCTGTCAATACGTTTGGTTTTTATTGGTCTCGAATTTTTCGAAAATGTATGTTCTATATTAATTCACATAAAATATTATCCAATGGATTGAAATTTTCTACAGGCTAACAATAGTACTCAGTGCACCTACGTATCAAATTCGTAATGATCGGTAAAGTAGTTTGGATTTTATAGCATTTCCAATATTTTCATACATATTACATTCACATTTTACTCACACAAAATGGCATAAAACAAGCATACAAAGTAGGACCTTGCACTTGGCGTCTAAATAATATTTCGTTTTCGAGAAAACTTCCCCTATGACAAAGCAAAAATTGATAAACCTACTTCGTCTTAGAGGTAACTTTGCAAAGAGCAAACAATAATGCGGAAGCAATGTAACAGCTTCCACCACTGGGCATCCCTTGTTTGAAACATCGCTGAATTTCATATTTCTGTAATCTAGTGTTTTCAAAAACCGTCGGCTAAGATAATGGACCGTTCCCTGAAAAAACAGATTATAAAATTGAAAATTTGGCCGATTATGGAAATAACTAAAAGAGGTTGAAAAAGTGTTTTGAGAGGAAAATGGTATCTGCATGAACGCAGGCGCTCGAAAAAGCTCCTCTCCCCTCCACTGTCACGTTGTGTCTCAGGATTTGATGCTCTGGTGGTTTATGTCGCTCGGCCTGGAAGCCCTCGATAGAATGGGAGGCTGGCGGCTGGAGGGACGAGTAAGCGGCAATAAGATGACGAGGCAGAATCTGAGAGCCCCGAGCACTTGCCATAGGATGCTTCCAAGCGATAGTACAATACGATATTGCACACTGTAGTGTGTAACACAGTCGTTCGTCCACTTGGAAGCAGCATCTCGTCCTGAATTTATTGCACCTCGCATGACTCCCGCTCTTCCTATATATGAATGTATACATGTGCACATGTATACTAGAGCACTGGTAAACGATGCGAAATGTATGTGAAAACGATTTATAAATGGGTGACGGTACTATTTGAATGCATGCCCTTGGTATATGGGGCATTCTTCATTCAGCGACTACCTTGAGAGAAAATATTGCTTATATTCAAATGGGTAATATTTTTGGCAATATATATATATTTGAAGCAATCATGTAAATTTGTTTAAATAATATGAATCTTATTATACACTGAGAAAAATGAATGGATCTGCCGACGAAATGTCTGGCGGCTGGCGAGCTATCGAGCTATGTTTGAATCTGCCGGCGCAAAATTGTTACTGTCTATTCCAACACCTGAACCCTTTCGATTTATACGGCGTCCGCCTGCAGGAGCGAAACCGTATAAGGTACATCGCCCAGTTTCGGTCAGGGATATCCGTAGCATGGTTGGTTCCCCCTACTATTCGCTAATGGATAGCGTGCATTCGTGGTGACCGGAATTGCGACACTCACTCCCCCTCGATTATCCGTATGATTTTACACCCGTAAAGTGAGAGAGTTGCCTAACCCCCATGGAAAAAAGTATGCTAACAAAGTATATTTTCCGACATATCGAAAAATACATAAATAATATACGTGGTATTTGCTTATATACTTTTTATATACTTGGCAATATCCCATATTTCGCCCAAACGTCCATTTGGCGTATATACGTAAAGTACATTTTTTGTATATTGGTAGTATATAAAAAATGCATTAACTCATAAAATGTAAAAACACGAAATCTCCACCACCTCGATTTCTTATACCGACAAAGAATCTAAACAATTTGATCTAATTTTTTTCCAACTGATTCAAGTGTTGAACATCTTCTTACATAAATATATATATATATATATAATTTGCATAGAAAAAATATACATTCACATATATTTACGAATACATAAAATATGGATTGAGAATTATATGAAGAATACAAAAACGATATATTTTATTTCCCAAAAATATGTATGAACTAGTATACCATCGTATATACTTTGTAAGTATACTAAAAGTTATATCCGATATATCAAATTTTTTGTCCAAAGTATAGTTGGTATATACTATATATACTTTTCGATATTTTTTCGAATATACTTTTTTTTCATGGGGGAACAACGACCGAAACTGGAGCGTTTGCCTTAGCTGTGAGATACGTAACTTCGAGCAGCCCTTAAAAAGAGTCACAGAGAGATCCCCCCCCCCCCCCCCCCGCCCGTGGGACGAGCCATTTAGGCTTAGAAACAAAAAATTCAACTAGCCATGACATATTCAACTTGCGTATAAATCGGGCATAAGCGTTGCTCTTCCAACCGAGTGTGTATAGCGCCTGCACCGGCGTGTATAGCTCCCATAGCTT
Source organism: Tromatobia lineatoria (assembly GCA_949699805.1). Classification (NCBI taxonomy): domain Eukaryota; kingdom Metazoa; phylum Arthropoda; class Insecta; order Hymenoptera; family Ichneumonidae; genus Tromatobia; species Tromatobia lineatoria. The sequence goes on from OX453048.1 coordinate 5,794,396, forward strand.
TAGACCGGGATACTTACTGCACCCGACTGACAAAATTTCTCTAGTCCCCAGAATATATCGCTCCCACTAGTTTCTTGGATAGTTACAGTAACGAATTCATGGTTAGCAAAACCACGAATTGAGTCATAGCTAGTATGAGAAAGTGTACTAGTATAGTCATAGCTAGTATAAGAAATATGGACGTAGCAATACTTTGCTTTGTTGCCGGAGCCGTTTATTTGTATTACTATATAGAACATTCATTTGTAATACCACAAGAGCTTCGGAACATCAGATTAATTTCGAAGCTCGGAGGATTATTTTTCCCATTCAAATTGTGAACAATGGAATTGCACCATGAGACGAAAATTACGGTTTATGTTTGATAAAATCCTTCGACTGTCACAATTGAATTCAATCTGTCCGTTTGACGGATGGTTAACGCGGCTGAATGATCTTTTGTTTTGTATATACAGCAACCAACAGACAAAATTATCAAAAAATTATCAGTATAATACCGTGTAGGTTGTACCACGTGACGTCGAATGATGCAATTTTATTGGTCAAAATTTGCATGGGAAAAATAATCAATAAAATATTTCGACGTTTCACCAAAATATTGTCGAAAAACAATCATATTTTTTTAGATGAATTATTTTGTAAAATTGATTCTATTTCACTCATAATGTATAATTTGTGCAAATTCTTTTTCACCTGCGGAAATATTTTGTAACCTTAAACTTTTTACATGCCACTGTAGGTTATACAATAATTAAGAGAAAAATGAAGTGTTCGAATGAGTAAAAAAAAATATAACTTGAAAACAATGGCTACATTGGCGCAGAATGCCATATATATTGAGATTCTTCGCGGTGAACTGTGTAGGTGTACTTCTGCGAACGGTAACAGCGGCATACCGCGGACGTTTCAATTCGAATATCTTCCCTCCGAATAATTGAACTATGTATTCATATGCGCTGCTCTGATTGTATGCCATCAAATACTATCTGTCTCTTTTTGAGTTGTTTGTTCTCTAATTCCTTGCACCCACATCGATGGTGTTTTGTGAGTTTTATTCTTTACTGGAAACGAATATGTTTTCGTGGAATATTTTTTAATCACTTGCCGGTATTGAATGCATTCAGATACTTGTATAGGGTGTATTTATTTTCTTGGTTTTTATTTTGCGATACGCAGGTATTAATATAAGCAACATTTGATGCAGTGAAAGAGCGTGTGTTTTTAAATGTTACCTCGAGTTATTCTTTCAATTTGTCGAATAAATTGTGGAATTTCGGTATTATTGTTACTGTCGATGCTTTGAATGAACGCTGTTGTATTGTACAATGAGAAATAATCCATTACATAGTAGAGTTCTTTCCTTCTCGATCACATAAATTTGGTGTGTACTTGATTCCAGTGCCGATCCGTCCCAGTGCTAATTATTCGAATCAACGGTTTAGGCTAATGAAAATATTCATTTCAATAATACTATTCGTCCAATCGCATACTATAATCTAACATACTATTTCAATCAATTTGTATTTATAGAGTGATATATGTATTGTGAGATTATTCACTCCGTGGAGTGGGTAGCCTCATAATTTAATAATAAACCGACAATATTGATGTGAATGGATGACGCATTAAATTACCGGCGGCGAATAGGTATTATTAGGTAAATGTTCAATAAAGAAACAAATCGAGTGTATTGTGGTACTCGTTACCTCAATCCCAACAGCACTGATTTACCGGACAATTTAATATTTAAGCAAATCCTTAACAACGTCATAAATCGAATTCGTTGATTTATTTATGTTAATATTTTTAGCCCATTAACGACCAAGAATAGTGATTTTTCTATAATTTTCAAGTCAAATTCTAATCATTAAAAAATAAGAATTTTCAAATAAAAAATACTTCCCCTAGTACTTTTGAGTATGCTCTTTTAGAATTCGGAATGAAAATTGAATTTTGTTAACGAGAAAAAAAATATGGCCGCTTTTTAAGGGGGAAAAAAAATCGAAGACATTTTTTTTCAATATTTTTTTCTCATAAAAGACACCCGAATACCACCTCTTTTTTTAAAACCATGAGTGCATAAAATGGTTGTAAAAAAGAAAAAAAAAATCGGACCTCCACGAAAACTTGTGTCCCGGGGTTTTCAAGATCGCTGATCACGATTTTGCCCTTAAAATTGAGAATTTTCATCCCGAATTCTGGAAGAAAACACTCAAAAGTACTAAGGACTGAATTTTTTTTTTGAAAATTCTTGTTGTTTAATGATTAGAATTTGACTTGAAAATGATAGAATAAATCACCATTCTCGGTCGTTAATGGGTCAAATACCAAATGTAATCGTCATGTACGAGCTGAAGGACTTCTGTCAATAGCCTATTCACAATGACGTTATTGTATACAATTTAATGTATCGTGTTCCATTGACCATAACAATATTATTGGTCAATAGAATGTCCTTTATTACTACATGAATTTGCGTCTGAGGAACAAGCAAGGATAGAGGAAAAACTCATTTAGGGCAGCAACTGACGACGCCCATGGCAGGAGGAATATGTACCTCGAGGAAAATGAAATTATTCTTTCTCAGTATGTAAACTTATTCTGTTGGAAAAAAGAAACTTTCTTTCTCTAGATGTCCAAGATTTACGGTCTGCGGAAAATGGTCATTGGCCTCCATTAAGACCATTAAGTTGGTTTCCGGATCTCGCTAACACTGGGACTCCTGGTTTATGAATTACGAATTCATTTATGTTATAATGGAACCGAGCCAACCTCACTAAATACATATCAAGCATTATACTTTGCAATCTTATAGAGACATAACAGTTCACCACAAAAGTGTGAGTTAAAAAGTAAAATTTTTAACTTGTAGCTTTCAGAACAAAACGGTGAACAAATTTTAGTGCTCGATGTCTTATTTTATGTGTCGGAAAATCCATTCTAGTATGAGTGTAGAAATCCTATACGGAGTTAAACGGATTAGTTGAGGAAACCAACATTTCAATGCTTGGAGCGTTAGCCGTAGTTTGGTTTGCATTACCAATCGATTGGTTGGCATTACCAATCGCTCGGTTGACATTACCAATCAGGCGGTCGGTGATCAATCAGTTGTGTGGTGTTACCAATCGGTTGGTTTTGAAACGCAATATTACTAATCCCGCACGGAAAAAACGGCTTCGTTGGGCCAACTAATTATTTATTATTTAAGTGAAAACTTGTTGCCACATCCATCCGGTTAGTTGGTGTAATGACCTGATATTAGTTACATTTACCATTCCGACTTAGTTGACTTGAAAAGGTCACACAACGAATTTTATTCGTGATCCAACTAAGTGAGATAGTTGGGACCAAAATATTAGTTGGCCCAACTGAATATTCAGTTCACGCAACGATCAGAGCCAACCACCAGAAAATAGTTGATTTAACCAAATAATCGTCTGTCTCTCGGAGCACTAAGTCACTTGGTTCGATCCAACTTTTTTTTTCGTTACCGTAATGAAGTCGTCTTTTCCGTGCGTATTCTACCATGCCCATTGGTTCCTACGTATCAATTCCGTGGTTTGTAAAACTACACACTTTTCTTTGTGTACATGCCGCGAAAGTTGGATTTACTGTAACCAATTATTTAGTGAGTTTATAATGAAGAAATAAAATGTCCTATTTTCATACTAGAATGCCCTCTTCGTCAGATAAAATCGGCATAAAAACAATCTACTACACTCAAGATTTTTTTGCAAAATGCATATCAAAATCAACATAGAGAAAAAAATCTTAACAAATTCATATGCATTCAAATAAATTAACATATCATATTCATTAGAAAAAAAGTCAGGTTGACTGATTGTTTGTTGAACAATTGTTTTTTTTCCACCAATTTGTTAATAACATTTTGGGATTATTATTATGCGAAATCAACCTTTTCAGCACGTTTTATATGCATTATTTTTTTCCGATTTTTATCTCATCGGGAAGTGATCGAAATTGTCTCTGAAACTCACTTTTGGCAGGACTGTACGTATCATACATCCTTCGAATTAATATCTCCTCGAGTCTTCAGATCGATAACGTGGTGGTTAAACACAGCGGTTTAGTTTGAGAGCTACGTCAAGTTAAAAATTTCACTTTATACCCTACACCCTTTTGGTGCACCGCATGTCTTCACAAAATAGCAGCATTATAATGCACAGTATGTACTTGATGAGGTTTAAGTGTAAGATATTTTAAATAAAGGGTATTATCTACAGCATTTTTTTCTTATGATTTATTCTAAGTAACTAAGGCTCCCGAGTTACCTAATAATAAATGGTCTCCCGTCATCTGCGTTCGTGTCTCTGTTGAACATCTTCATCGTCGTAACCGTTTATCCCTCGTTAAAGCTTACGATATTACAAGATCTCAGCCGCCACCCGCTGTTTACGTTCTCCCTGAATAATTTAAGCGGTCGAGGGTAGAGCTGCGGTTACATCCTAGAGGAGAGCCGTCTACCTAGCAGCGCAATTTCTTGGCACAGGAGAAACAATGTTCTCTTGAAATTTTATAGCCTGTTTAGTTAACGTGGTTCTATGCGGGAGACAAGACACGCGTTGAGCTTTCCAGCAAAATGAAATATGTGTGGTCATCCACGTCCAACTTGACGTGTACGAGATAGCATTTCCTTTGCCCCGAAGACAACTACATGCAGAAGGAGAAAATTTCCTTCATTGTCATTCTAGTCGTCGGTGTCCTTCTCAGCAAAGAATATTTATAATTACGAGAGAATCGCAACCAACCAGCATCAAAGCAAAAATGTAACTACTGTACGGCCATCTACGTCTGCTTCCACCGCGAATGCTCGAGGGATTACCTCCCGTCAGATGCAGATAAATATATAGAACATCTCACTCGCCTGTGCTTTTATTTAACGTCGAGTTTCCACTTCCTAAAGTGCATCATAAAATTACTTTCCCCATGGACCCTTACCGTCTATTTGAATACGTTTTTTTTTTTCATATTTTATGTTACATATTTAAAACCTGTCACGAGAAAACTCTTCTCTCGGAATTATATCCATGTTTATCATATTTCCGCACAGATTTTGCATTTTTTAATTTCATTATCCTGAACATTTGAAGTTTAAAATATTCTGGGAATCAAAATGACCAATGGAACCCTAGTTTTCATGAAATATTACACGGAGAGAAATTTCTGTGTCGTGACAACATGAAGCGGTGACACGGAAATCTTTTTGTTAGGCTAACAAAGAGATTCATTAGCCCAGCAATAAGATTTGTCAGCGGAACAAAAGATTTATCAGCTTACGTTAACGATTTTTGTTGTTACCGTTTTATGTTCGGATAACGCTGAAATTTCCCTCTGTGTATTTTTGTTAACAACTCCGAAGTTTACATAATAAAGTGCATAAGAAAATATTTACCCACACCCGTGAAGAAATCTTATCAGGGTTTTGCCAAGGCCCTGATTAATTTTCCCTAATTATATTCGGGGCCTTATGTGGAAGCCTTATAGGGTTTTCTGAAAGACGGTCATTCTTTTTTTCCGGAGCCTTTGAAGGCTTAATATTAGGGGCCTTTATTTTTATTTTAAAGGCTGCTCTATTACGTCTTTACTAGAATAATGAAGAAATTTAATTTAAAAATATATATTTGTTATCATTTAGTCGAGTAATGTTGCACTTTTAATGAGATATTTCATCTTTCTCTACACGATGGTACATATTAATCGCTGAAAAAAACATATTACTTTTTTTTTCTACATTGACGGGAATCGAACCCAGAACCCTCCGGATGGTTTAGTTGCGCAGCGTCTTAGCTCTCTCGGCCATTTAAAACATATGAATATGCAATTTTTTTGTCTATTTGAATGACTGTAATGTGAAATATGAAATGAAATGAATGTAATATAGTCAGAACTTGATAGATTTACATGACTGCGTCTGATGTCTGAAAATACAAGCACATTCAGTAATTGTTTTTACAGAAATTGGTTATACCGAATAGAGTTGTTTTATTGTTTGCGCGAATTAGTTCGTTTGTATCTAGGTGCTTGACTGTTTGACTGACCCGGGGGCCAGTATTAGAATGGGTGACCGCTTGGCTGACTTTGGCGGTCATTGTAGTTGGATAGGTGACCGTCAATTTTGCCATGGAAACCTCGGATTGCCATATAAGACCCTTATCTGGCAAATTTATTATTGATTTGTTTACTTCATGCCATGGTTAAATCCTACTGGGCCATCAATTAATTAACTTATCAAGGCCTTATCAAACTTCCTCGTGGCCTTATGAGATCCTTATTTGGCAAAGTTATGATTAATTAGTTTACGTGGTATTATGATGAAGCCTGACTGGGCCCTTAAGTAATTACCCTATCAAGCCATTAATAAACTTCGCGATGGAAACCTAGAATTGCCTTATGAGAACCTTATCTGGCAAAATTATTATTGATTTGTTCACTTGGTGCCATGTTTAAGTATGACTGTGCCCTTGAGTGAATGAAATATGAAATCCTTCGCCATGGAAACATAGAAAATCCTTATCAGGGCCCTACTTGGGAGAGATATGAAAAACCCTTTTAGGGTGTCCACATTAAAGCCTGAAAAGGCCCTTATGTATCTTAGGGCATCCCTAATAATTTTCTTCACGGGCATCTTTGCTGTGAAATGTTCGGTGCAATTGATAGTCTCGACAAAATTCGCGTGGTGATGTATTTTTTTTTTGTGACCTTTCCGCTGCATGTATATTTACTATGATTAGAGAGACACGAGTACACGCTTCTCCGTATGCGCTAAAGAAAATGTATGTTACACCTCTGAGCCGGAGGAACAACGAGAGACGAGTAGAGTCACACAAGTCGGCTTAAGCGGCTGTTCTCCTATGGCGAACCGACTCTATACAACATAGTGAGCTCTATATATTCTGCATAGACGCCTCGGGTGCTGCACGATATCTCGTGTATTCTCCACGTACGAATACCAACACCAAACCTGCTTCGTAGTGCCATAATAGCATGGCATCGTCACTGCGCAGATGTAGATAAAGCTATCTAGTTAGTGTTGTGGAGAATATGTGTAGACGGGCGAACGGACGGACGGATGGGCCAAAGGACCTGAGTACCCAAAGCACTGTAACAGCTTTGTAGCATCGATGTGTAAGGCATATATGCCTAAATATATCTCTCAAGTTAACGTATACACTCGAGTAAGCGATATAAAGGCTTTCCGGTATCACAGTGACGAAGGCCTACCTCGCCTACACTCGAGTCTCTCGGATTAGAAACCCATGCAAACTTCGTTTGTCTACCCCATGAGCCGGCCTAATCCTCGACCGTACAATTCCGGCTTTCGAGCGGATTAACTCGTCCCGCCAATCCGAGCACGTTCCTCACGCTCTCAGTCTTGTGTCAATCGAGATGCCAACTTCCGGCCATTTTTTATTTATTGATTGCTCATTTTACACTTCCAGGATTCTGCTCCGTGCGAAAAATCGGCGGAGTGAGTGTTGAAAATAACCGGTGTTCGCGTTAACGCCATTTTGTTGTTAAAAGAAGTACTTTCGTCCTGTGGTAGTATATACTCTGATAAAAATTAACATTAAATGGCGAGATGCACTGGGTTGATCCTCAATGGTATTGTTCTTTGTAAAAGTTGACACAGTTTCGACACAAAGAGTAGGGTATACCTATGAAGTTTTTAATCCGACGAAGTCATCTGAAAAAAGACATAAGAATAAAATTTTAATATAATTCAACGATATGCAAATCAGTAACTCAAAGAGAATTCCTTTATTTTCCTTTGAACCGGAGCCACTTGTCGCTTCACTCCATTATCAAGAATACTTTAGGCTGAACGATACCGAGCAAGTCTCTTTTTGTCGATTGTTAATAAGGTCTTGGAAAAATGTACGCGAAATTTACCGAAAAAGTTGGGTTTCAAAAATTCTTTTTTCAACATAGAATAGTATTGTTATGACATAAATCTTACGATAATGAGCAGAATTAAATTGAATTTATTTGCTTGTTTACGTATGCCAACAACTACATACTGAGTGTAATAATAATTATTATTATTATAACAATAAAGCATTGCATGTTCTGTCACTAGATTTATTATTGAATTATAGACGCTTCGCCTTCCTTCGAATAAGCTGAATGTCTATTCTTGTTGACAAACATTTGTAAAAACTGGAGGCCTTACATACGTCCAGCGGTATCGAAAACGTACCAAAAGAAAAACTGTTTTTAGGAGGGATAGAAATAGAAATTAATAAAAAAATATCTTAACACATTGTTAATTACTGTTTTAAATTTGTAAAGAAAATTTATCCCAATTTTTTTTTTTTCACTAATTACAACATGAAAAATTATATTTTTTGAAGCAGTGTAAAAAAAAGTTGCTTCACGGTCGGCACCATTTCTTCTTCAAATGTTGACAGATCTGCAAAATGTAGAGAAATTCTTGAAAAATAAGGTCGTAGTTATAGTCTGTCGAGCCGGATTTTTGAAACTCAAAAAATTAAACAATTTACGTCAGTTAAAAAAATGTTAATTTTGTGTAAAAAATGTCACACTTTAATTGTGTTTATAAAATTTTCTAACTACAGTATCAAAAATCCGGCTCGACAGACTATAGAAAAAACAATTCCGAATATTAAGAAAAAAAGCATTAAAAAATATCAAAAACTTTACGAGTTATCGTGCAGACCGTGTCAGAAAAAGTAGCTTCGAGAAAAACGCGTTTAAAGTTTCAAGTGCGTTTCGCTTGAAGTAGCACGCGGCTGGAGCAAGAACTTTATGAATTTTTTAATTTTATTTATACCACAGAAGAAGTAGGCACTTCACTTCGCTTGCGTGCGTGAAACAGGCACTTCTCGCACTAGTGGCATAAAATTATATACGATACTCGTGCGAGAAACTTTTTCTGATCTCGTGTGATTACAAAATTCGCCTTCAGCCCGTGCTGCAAACTCACACTCGTCGCGAAAAAGTTTCATCGCACTAGTATCGTAATGTACTATTCGTTAACTTACCTAATTTCTTATAATCAATGTGGTTTCAACGGTTTCGTAACTTAATTGGATCATTGTACATGTGGTCCTGTTGCCAGGACCACACGGAGCTCGACTATTTACTCCCTGAGTTACGTCTAATCTCCCATTCCAGCTCCATATTGTACGCTTTCCTTGTCAGTAAACAATTGTTGTTGTTTATTTTTTTCTAATCGACCTCTGCGCATTGTAGGATAACAAAAGAATCGGTCGACTAAAAGGTTCCGAGGGTAAAGGCCAGCCTGCCTCAAACAACTCTACGCAAGTAAGCGCGGGTCAGAAATACGCTTAAGACTATAAGGAATAATAATCTGTGAAAAAAATCGATTTTTTGAAAATTCTCGAGGTATATAAGGCCTTAAGTGAACCCTGGTTAGGTTACGAATGCATTGAGGCCGATAGGTTCTTATAGATTGTATTATTCATTGCGCAGGTATTCTGAACGCATGTGCACGCGCTTATTCAAGGTACTCACGTACGTAAGCGGGAGTTGAACTTTATGCGGTGCATTGGCCCCACTCTTCTTGGCAGCGAGGCATACGAGCCGTCGAGCACGGAGACCTCGGTCGCGAGAGCCCGTACCTTCAGTAACGGGCCACGCACTCTGATACACACTTGTGGCTATCCTATATATATATATTACAGGCATAAATGTATATATATCTAATGTATGTCGAGTTTCGCCCTCTGCCACTCGACGGTTTCATTTTCAATGTACAATCCGTCATCCGGTGCACTTTATAACTTAACCCTCACGAATGACTCCACGAATGCAAATGACCCTTTTTAAATATTTTTTACTCATGTGGATTTTCGAATTCATGACAAGGCATACATAAAATGGAACCAAAAAAAAAAAACAAAAGCTTGAGAGTAAAACTTCGCAAATTGCTCTATCATTATTTTGCAATGTGTAGAGAACAATTTTAATGAGGAAGTATGCAAATGTGGAATCAATTTGGAAGGTTATATGTATTTGAATATTATAACCTTCATGAATATTGCAAAACATGAAGAAATTCTACTGCTGTGGATGCGCCTCGCAATTTAGTAGTTATATTGATAAAAAAATGTTCGACCCGGTGAAAAAAATCTACTCGTAATTTAATGTACATGTACTGAAAGTTTTTTATGCATAAACTGGTCTACTAAATAATTTGCTTTAATTCTACTGTAAAGTACTTTAATTTTATTTTTTCAATTTGCTTTCATTTTATTGCAACAGAACCTCAATTGTATATCACGATTGTACATTAAAGTTAATTGACGAGTTTATGCATAGAAAAATTGCCAATTCCCAGTCTTTTCTGTGCATATATAAATTTGAATTTTTTAAGGCCAGGACATGAAAAAATTCTAAGCAATATAGCATTAAAAGGTAAATATTCATTTTCAGAAAATATAAATACAAAGTTTCTTTTATGAAGAAGCGGTACATAAATTATTCTCTGTGCCGTCTATTTGTGTAATGCAAATCCGTATAGGAATATAAATAAGTTAGTTGTACGCTATCGAAGAAGTTGGGAGAGTCGAAGTTGCAAAAAAGCTGTATAACTTGAGTCATTTAACCCGCCCCTCGAGTCTCTTCTTCTCCGAGAGTTTTTCGCGACACTGCACAGTTGTGCAGGTGCGTCAGACAGCGATTAAATGGTGGGAGCATAGTTGGCTCGGCTCTCTCGGCAAAAGTACAGAGTCCATCTCTGACTCGACTATCCCCTCCACGTTTATTCTTTCCTCATTTCCCTACTCACGTTTCCATCTGTTCTTCGCACTGGCTTATAGTACCTAGTGTCATAAACACGCACGCCTCGAGCTCTCGCTGGTGAGTGTGCGTCATAACACAGGGATCCCGGCGCACTTGTGATGTTTCTATGTTGCAGTATTATCACCCCTCTCGAATTTCTCGACGCGCTACTGTTTCTATTGCTATTACCCCCATGGAAAAAAGTATGCTAACAAAGTATATCTTTCGACATATCGAAAAATATATAAATAATGTACGTGGTATTTTTCTTATATACTTTTTATATACTTGGCAATATCCAATATTTCGTCCAAACGTACATTTGGCGAATATACGTAAAGTACATTTTTTATACAATCGTTAGTACATCTGGCGAATATATGAAAAATATATTTATTTGGATATCCATACATGTATCTGGCTAATATACGTAAAGTATATTTTTTCGAATATTAGTAGTATATAAAAAATGCATCAACCCATAAAATATAAAAACACGAAATCTCGACCACCTAGATTTCTTATATCGACAAAGAATTTAAACAATTTGTTCAAATGTTCTTCTGAATGATTCAAGTGTTAAACATCTTTTTACATAAATATATATATAATTTCGATAGAAAAAATATACATATATATATTTACGAATACATAAAACATGGATTAAGAATTATATGAAGAATATAAAAACGATATATTTTATTTCCCAAAAATATGTATCAACTAGTATACCATCGTATATACTTTGTAAGTATACTAAATCCTATATCCGATATATCAAATTTCTCGTCCAAAGTATAGTTGGTATATAAAATATATACTTTTCGATATTTTTTTGAGTATACTTTTTTTCCATGGGGCTACTTTGGGCTTTGCTACTATTATTTACCGAGTTCATCTATTCAAGCACAACTACCAACGTAAGTCGTGAAGTTCTTTATTTGCATTTATTTTTAATTATTCAAACGCCGTAGATCCGGAGGAACTAAGACACCCTTTATTTTCCGTCACCTTTGATAATTTAGTAAACTTTCTAATACATCTTATATTATTTGGTGTTACGTTGGTATTAATTTTTTTTCAAATATAAGTATGACTATTGTATTTTTTTTTCGTTACTAATGTTGTAACAATTCTTATGTTGATACTGTTGTGTTGATTTATCGTTGAGGAATTGGGAAAGTAGTAGAAAAAGAGGTCAGACTTAGATATTCTTCTCGACTCGCTATCATTTCTTTTGGCTGTTATGGTGTTATTTACCCAGTTTTTCTGTTTCAACACACCTATCAACCTAAGTCATAAACTTTTTTTATTTGAGTTTATTTTAAATTGTTGAAAGAACGTACTACATCCGGGAGGAACACTAAGATGCCATTTTTTTTTCAGCTTAAATAATTTTAAACTTCTTAACACAAATTTTTACTAGTTGGTATTACACTAATACTATTCCTATTTATTATTGTTCATTCATTTTTCAAATGGAAGTTTTATTATCGTATTTTTCTCTCTTTTTTTTAAATCTTACAGATTTTAGTTTTAACAATTGTATTGAGTACATTGGTTTCTCAGGAATAGAGAAAGTAATAAAAAAATAGTATACTACGATACGAGTGCGATAAAGCTTCTTCTGACGGGGGTGAGTTTGTTTGCAATCAAACGAATTGAGAAAAAGTTTTTCGCACGAGTTTCATACACAGTTTTATGCAACTCCGTTGCATAAAAGAAGTTCTTACTTCTCGCACGAGTGAAATAAAATTGTATACGAAACTCGTCCGAGAAACTTTTTCTCAACACGTTTGATTGCAACACTCGCCTTCGGCTTATGCTGCAAACTCACCGTCGCCAGAAAAAGTTTCATCGCACTTGCAGCGTAATATACTATTATTTCACGAGTGCGACAAGTGCCTACTTCTCTTTCATGCACGAAGTTACGTAAAATAAATTTCCAGACTTAAAAAAATCTACTTGAAATTTAGTGTACTTTTACTGGAAGTTTTTATTCATAAACTAGCATACAAAATTTAGTATACAAGTGTAACGTAAACTTAATGTATGGTACAGCATATATTCAATAATTTACTCGAATTTTACAGTGAAAGTACTTGAATTTTTATAATTTGCTTAAATTTTACTAGAAAAGTACATGAATTCTATACCACATTTGTTTATTAAATTTCGATGACGAGTCTATGAATAAAAATTTCCAATCTTTTCTAACAGTGTAGAATAACAGTCGGTCCTCATAATAATTTCATAACTTGGTTCCCCTCCGTTTGAAGGGCTTTATAACGGACGTTCGAAATCCAATATTTTGCCAATAAACATTGAATATAAACCATTGAAAATTTTCTGGCAGCCTTATTTCCCTTGGGCTTAATTTTCGTCTGGAGTTCCATATCTATAGAATGGCGACGAAGTAACCAGTGTACATTAACTTGGAGTCTCTGTGCCCCACTGAAAGTCTCTCCCTTCCTCTATCATACGTGAGCCACGATATTCCCTCGACTTTAGGGCTCGTTTGGCCTGGCGGGCATTAACTTTTGAGAACTCCGAGACCACAGACTCTTTTAAGATTGTACCTCGACAAGCAGGGCATTAACTTTGCGATACTTGTACGGCACAGCAGCTGTACGAGCACATTTTCTTTTGTGCTTCCACCGGGACGAAAGGAAATTTTAAAAGGGGTCACCTTGAAAGTCAGTTCAAGTCAAAAAGTTCCGTAAGGCTTAGAAATTTCGGCCATTAACATCTGGCAATAATGTCACTTGACATTATTGTTCACCCAGAGAAAAGATTTATTAAATTCTAATAAACTTCAATAGAAATGAATAAATGTTCTAATTTGTCCGAGAGCCTACTCATATTTTATTTAAAATGAGAATATGCGTAAAAATATTTATGTCAAATGGTGATCATAAATTGACATATCTCGAAAAGAGCTATTTTCGAGACGCTTTAAGACGAAAAAAGTTCAAAGCGATTTCAAGATCTATTTGATACTAAGTTTTTTAAAAAATAATTTAAGCGCTTAAATTAGTCAGGTCATAAGATTTTTGTTTCACCAAAAAATCTCCTTAATAAATGGCTAAAAAATATTCTAAATTGAACTCAATTTAATCGGTAAACGTGAACTCAAATTTATTTTAAAATCGCTTTAAATTTTTTAAAAATATTCTGTCTTAACGCATTTCAAAAGTAGCACTCTTGACATATGCTGGTTTGTGATCTCAATTGAACATAATAACTTTTACGTTGGTATTTTCATTTGTTACAAGCTACCGACCGATCTGTATACATCAACAGTATCTATGATTCAAGGACCATAAATATTTTATTTAAAGCGATAATTAACTGGAATATTAAATTTTTATATCATTTGTGCAACTCCGTGCGAGAAGTGCTAACTTTTCGCACTAGTGAAATAATAGTACATTACGATATTAGTTCGATGAAACTTTTTCGCGACGAGTGTGAGTTTGCAGCACGAGCCGAAGGCGAGTGTTGTAATCACACGAGATCAGAAAACGTTTTTCGCACGAGTACCGTATACAATTTTATGCCACTAGTGCGAGAAGTGCCTATTTCACGTACACTGTGGTATAAAATTGTATACGAAACTTGTGCGAGAAACTTTTTCTCAACTCGTTTGATTGCAACACTTGCCTACGGCTTCTGCTGCAAACTCACCGGAATCAGAAAAAGTTTTATCACGGTCGTATCGTAATATACTATTATTTAGTACCTGAATAAATTTACTTGTAATAAGTTTACGCTCACAAATCAAATCTAATAAATATCGTCTGCGGAAAATTCGTCTAAAACGGACTGTTTTAGACGAACTCTCTGCAAATCAATAAATATTTATTTTCCCTTAAATAGAAATGTTTCTGATTCAAATGAACGAAATTCTAATATGCTGTATGAGTAATTCCATATTAAATCGTCTGGAAATTTAAAAAATCGTTGACGACCTATTTTGGATTTTCCCGCAACTTTGATGGACTCTTCCTTAGGGTCTCAAAGAACAAAATTGACACGAGTTTAATTTTTACAGGCGCTCGTTTCCGCCTATCGAAAATAAAACTTTCAAAAATTGTCATTTTTATGCTTTATCGAATTTAGCTCTAAATTTTTTACGTATAAAGGGATCTATTCGTGTGAGGTGGCATTTTGCAGGGGAAAGATAGTTGTTTAAGTATAAGCATAGAAAATTTGCTCAACTCATAGCTCCGAATTATAGCAGCATGATAAAAATACGTGTTTTTAACTTATTTTTTGTGAATTTGAATCGATTCTAGCGTCTCAACTGTTTCGAGTAAGCAGCCTATGTTACACAGGAATTAGATGTACATATCATAGACAAAATTCAGCCGTGAGTCGACCCGAGCAGCCTACTCCTTATAAGAAAAAACTTGCCTGAAATTTTGAAATTTTCCACAATCGCTAGATTCAGGTTATTAATTTAACGTGTTGACTGCGAAATTAAACAACGAAACTCACAGAATCTCCAGTTCTCACCTTGAACTTTAAATGACTGTATCGCCCGTTTTGTTATTTTCATGTTGAGTGCATGTGCGAGTCGTTTTTGTGTAATTTTAGTTGTACTTGATTACTTATTATAGATACAGAGTATATCTTACCTTTTTTTTCGACTCCGGGTCCTTTTATCTCTACAATTCGCGTGGTGATGTTTGAATAAATGGATTAAAATAAATTACGAATAATAATATTTATAAATTTCAAATGATTCCTGAAATTTTAATGCACTTATGACTATATTAAGTATAAAATTATCTCTGTAAGTAATATTTGATGGAAACGAAGTAGCAGTTACTAATTTAAACTGAAATATGATTTTTTATTCAATGATTTACGTTTGAGTTTTACAATCTTAACAATATCAAAATTGTTAATATTGCGAATAAAAAGTTAAGATACGAAAACAAAAAACAGAATAAATTGAGAATGATAGAGAGTTTAGTTTTATATTAATTTTATAAATGTTTATAAAGTCGATGTTTCTTATTTGTATAAATAATGTGCATTTTATAAATAATTATTTCAATTACACTTAAGTATACTCTGTATCTATAAAAAGTAATCGAGTACAGCTAAAATTACACGATTATAAAATAAAAAGGATTTGGTCAATTTGCGCTATAGAAAAACGACTCGCACATGCACTCAATATGAAAATAACAAAACCGACGATACAGTCATTTGAAGTTAAAGGTGAGAACTGGAGATTCTGTGAGTTCCGTTGCTTAATCTCGCAGTCAACACATTGGATTAATAACCTGAATATAGCGATTGTGGAAAATTTCAAAATTTCAGGCAAAGTTTTTTTTTATGAGGAGTAGGCTGCTCGGTTCGACTCACGGCTGAATTTTGTCTATAATATGTACATTTAATTCTTGTGTAACATAGGCTGCTTACTCGAAACAGTTAAGGCTTAACTGTTCCGTAAAAAATAAGTAAAAAACACGTATTTTTATCACGCTGCTATAATTCGGAGGTGTTAGTTGAACAAATTTTCTATACTTATACTCAAACTACTATCTTTCCCCTTCAAAATGCCACCTTATAGGAATAGATCCCTTCATACGTAAAAACTTTAAAGCTTAATTCGATAAAGCGTAAAAATGACAATTTTTAAAGTTTTATTTTCGATAGGCGGAAACGAGCGCTTGTAAAAATTAAACTCGTGTAAATTTTGTTCTTCGGGACCCTAAGAAAGTGTCCTCCAAAGTTGCAGCGAAATCTAAAATGGGTTGGCTTTTCCAATTAAATCATTCTATATGGAATGACTCGTATGCTGTTCAAGCTAAATCTAATAATAGTTTTCTCTAGGGTTCGTTGAGAGCTGCTACGATGCATAGTGCATTATTGCTTGAAGCTTGCGGTATGTCAACGAAACGCTGACATGAGACTCATTCTTGTCCACCTTATCTTAATAGCAAAACGTCACTGCTGTACTTTGTTTTTGAACTTTGATACTGTTAAAGTGAAACTTTGTGATTCTAAGGAATTGGAAAAGTAGTAAGCGCGCCGAACGGGTAAACAATAGACATAGGTTACTACGAAGCCGTTGGTAAATAGGCCGGGGCTAAATGGATCAGTCGAACCTTTTTTAGTGATGTTCTAGCTTTAATTTCTGCAGGGAAACTCAATTTTTTCTCAAACATTTCAAAATTTGTTTTTCATTATCGTTGTCAAATCGGATATTGCATTACAGAATAAAAACCCGTTTCAAACATGTTTTGAGTGGTTTTAAAAACAGTTACTTTTGATCGTTTTTGATATCACAATTCGCAGACTCAACTTCCGATCACAAAATTCGACAAAATTTTAATTTTCTTCAAAATACTAAATTGTTGTCTTGACTATCGTGTCATATACAATTACACCTCTGAAATTACCCGGTTAAAATTTTTCAAAGTGATTCTGAAAAAAATAGCTTTTGGGCGATTGAGATTTTAGAATTCACGAATCTGACCTTTAGTCAGAGAATCTGACGACATTTGTTTTTCTTCAAGATATCGCATTTTGCCTTGCACTATCGTAGTCTAGTCGCATATTGCATCACAAAAAATACCTGTTTTGGAATATTTTATACTTCCTTTCTACAACCTTGATATTTTGTTTTTAATTCGTTTTTAATGAAAAATTGGGAAGTCCTGTTTTCCTGCGCGCCAACGCTTCGTTTCTTTTTCCCAAGCCCTGCACTTGAAAAGAATCCGAGCTTGGGGTCTCTAAGGGATTTTTAACAACCTAAAGCACCTAAAGAACTCATCCATCGGAAAGCGCGTTTTCGACATGGAGTCCCATATGTATCCTATCCTGTGTTAGCGGCGAGATATTTTAAAAATATATTAGGGATAAACAATTTTCAATAGTTAATGACAAAATTGCGCATTATTGTGCACTAAACTCGGAACACAATATACAAATTGTGTAGAATCAATTGAATCATTGTCCGCGTAAAAATAATTATGTCAAGATATCGCAAATCGACATACGTCAAAAAGTGCCATCTTTGAGATACGTTAAGAGGAAATATCTTGGAGAATTTAAATTTTAATATTTGGCGTCGAGTTGCAACTGCGCCTCTTCATGTGTAACTTTGATTGTAGCAACTTTTTAAGACGATTTCGTCAGCTAAAAACCTATGATTTGACAAATTTCACCGTTATTTGGGATGTTTCTTATAAAGAGTCTAAAACTAAGTCACAAATTGCTCACAAAATGCCACTCAGATATATGTCAATTGATGATCACACAATCTGATATAGATATTTTTACGCGGGATAAAATCGATTTAATGAAGTCCATCTGACCCCGGTCGCCTCTTCGAATAATACTGAACGCCTCGATGCGACACAGCCATTTCTTCTGGTTTTCGCGAGAGTAGAGAATATATCAGGATTGGGAAAGCCAGCGGGATATAGACACAGTGCAGTGCAGTGCAGTGCAGTCGATGGTGTATACCGAACGGAGGCCAGACGATATTCTTCGTCGGGTGAAGACCACAGCGTGAGGAACGGGAAAGAGAATGAAGGAGGGACAGCCTGTGGTAATACGAAGGAAAAGTGGAGCCTCTATACTTATTTTTCTTCTCCCTTTCTCCTTGGTTCACCTTGAATGTGTGTAACGTGAGTTGGTGTTGCTGTTGCTCGTGGTTGTAACTCGTTGGATAAGAGCTTGCAGGATATTTCACGGCTGCTCGGAGTTCTTGAAGCGACCGAGAAAGAGCTACGGGAGACTCGGCTGGCTCTCGAACGTCGCAACGATTTTTCTCCATTCTCCCCTGTGGCTTCACCGGAACCCCAAACACCCATAGACAGACAATCATTCTACTCTGTTGTTCGCCTGCCTAACTTGCCAGCCTCGTTGTCTCTCTCCCCGACAGAGTTCTCTCGATAAACGAACCTCTCTCTTTGAGCTTGAAGCGCGGGATGAACCGGTAGGTCAGCAAAGTAGTACGGCGATCCGTCTTCGTTTAATCTCCAAGATGCGAATTACAGGCTTTTGCCCTGTGCTTGCATCAGCCAGCGGAGCAACTTATTCTCGCGTTTCTTTCACTAAGTATATCTTACTTGCTTGATATTGTGTGAGAGGGGATCTTCCTTCATCGTATACAGATCAGGGAAGATTCGATATTAATTTATACGCAATTCATTATTTACTAAGAAGAAAAGGATAATAACGTTAATGCACTTTCTCCGTGACTTTTGAGAGATAAATGGGAGATGATCTTCAGCAAGACTATAAGTGATTTATGAAAGGTATGTTTAACGAAATTAGATTTATATTTGCCATTTTTTGGTAACTTGAATGTTTTATGTTTTAGATTTGAACGTTTTTCCGAACATTTCATACTTGTCCATTGTTCTCGAATTTAACTCGCTAACTATAGTTAACTCACTTGACACTGTTCGAGGTTACACTTTCCTTCCTCGTATGCGCATCAGCAAAGATTTGGTAATAATTAATGACCAATTTATTATTAATTCAGAAAATAAAGTATAATAATTTTATCACTCTTTTACCTTGACTTTTGAGGAAAAAATGAGGATGTAGATTAGCTAGAGGGTAAGTGATTTTTAGAAGAAAAATTTAACTGTATTGGAATTTTTTTTCGTTCTTGTTGACTCAAATGTTTTATTTATTTATTTATTTATTTCATAATATACGGGCAATGCCCAGTTTCAGGGAGATAACAGTCCTATCTCCCAAGTTAAAGTATCAGTGAGCGTCGCAGTTGTAGATATCTCGCCGAATCAAGAAGTAGGACTGACACTATACACACCATTCCTTTTATTATGCCTAATATCTATGATAATCGATACTATTAATATATATATATTTTATATTAAAAACTATTCCTATTATTTTCATTTATTCCGCTTGCATAATTCAACTAACTAGGCTAGCCATACGGGAAAATACCCCAGATTGCACCTCGGTAGCGATGTAGGGAACTCTCAAAAAGATTTAGTTGTACCCCAAACTGATTCCCAAGTCTCAAGAGTCTGGGCAACCAACTGTAGTGACTATAATTCGCACGATAGAAAGGAATTGCAAATAAATCTTGGTTTCTTGTTGATCTACCCTGAATTCGGAAACTCATTCAGCAATATTTCTACGACATTTAAGAGAGTGTATACCAAGCAATTCTAAAATTTAATATTGTAGCATTTTCCCGAATATTTTGTACTTGTACATTTTTCAGAATTAAGAAAATCTTGAATACCTCAGCGACATCTTACACCGAGGGAAGATTTCATTGATTCCAAAGAAATAGGTGGGGTTTTTTTTTTCATTCATTGCAATGAAAAATTTGTTTGTTTTCAATGAAGTCGGGCATTTGAATTTTAAAGAAAACATTTCATTACCTGTAATACAACATTTACTTAATGATTATATAGTAAAGAAACAGTTTCCTTAATTGAAGAAACGATATATTTGCTGACACCTGGCTTGTCGATGCTAAGCGATATCATGGTACTTGCATTATGAAAAACGAAAAACAATCGGGTGACGATGTTAAGAAGTGATGGAAAATGATTTCAATAATTTTTCTACACTTAGTACGGCATAAAATAACATATTTTTTGAGTAACCTTTGCCGTGTTTCTATTCCTTTAGCGACGAGTTATTTTACAGATTATCTTTTGTTTAAGTTTCTTCATAGATGATTTTATTGTACTCAATGGGAAACAGTTAATTGTCTCAAATAAATGTTTCCTTGATTTCATTTTAAGTATTTCATTCCATCGGAGAAGATTTCTGTCATTCAACGGAACTTTTCCGCTCAGTGTGTTGTGTATGGGGCATTCCATACCAACTCGACCTGGGCCTGACCCTCCATTTCTTGGATTTCATCCCCGATTTTTATGTTATCCATCCATCTATGAGAAGCAAGCACAATTTTTATTATTATCAATTTTAAACAGTTTATATACTTATGATTATTTATAACAAACATATTAAAGGCCACTATTTAAAAATCTTCTAAAACTCTCGTTTATCCTGTATAAGATATCAATATTTTTGAACTTAGATCCAAAGTGGGACGGACCTTGCTTCCATTTGTTACGAATGTTTTTTTATTATTACTTATATTTTTTATCGAGCTTCTTTGTTGTAATTTTTTTTTCAAATTGTATATTCTGAATTTTACAAAAAGCATTGAAAAATTCCGAGAAAGTTCTCTGAAGCTCTGATGCACATATAGATATGTTCAAGCGATTCAAGCCTTCGGTAAGAGGATTCTTCGGTATCCGAAAAAAAATTCCTAAAAAATAGAAGCAATAATATATTTGAATTTCGGCAGATTAAAAAATTCTGGCCTTCCACGTATTTCTCGTAAATAATCATACTTATATGAATGGTTTCCAAAAATCTAATATGAATTGTGTTTGCTGCTGAGAGATGGAACAATAATATAAAAAATCGGGGTTGAAATCCAAGAGGTCGAGGGTCAGACCCAGTTGGTATGGAATGCCCTATATCTTTAAGTGAAAACCTATCATCGGAATATTTTCCAATATGCTGTGCAATATCTTTACCGTCCTTTTCTCGTGATAGGGGAGATGAACTCGGCTACCGTCTCGTTGAAGAATTCTATCCTGGAAAAGCAACATAACGAGGGAACAACAACCGCGCGAAGCCAGCTCGGTAGCAACACGAGTTCTAGGTCTGAGAGCAAACAAAGCTCACCGATGCGAGGGTAACAAAGAACTCGGGCAGGGATTGAGGGAGCGAGGAAAAGCTGTTGCTCGCCTGTCTGGCATCAGCAGCTACAACGAGCCCTTGCAACCAGACGATTTGGCTTTTCATCTCCGTCTCCCATGGATAGTTTCTCGCTTTTTATATATATATATTTATATATAAACAGACAGCGTACGGATACGAACAGAATCAGCCACTGGAATCGATATTACATTTGCGAGCAGCTTCAGCCTCGTTGGGACCCCCCCGGTGACGTGGGTTTAATTTGCGAAACGCGAGCATCCACGGTATGGAAGCCAGAGCTTCCGGTAAAATTGGCAAACCGCCGATGAGCTTTCCCGTAGCCCCTTCTTTTTTTACTTCCAGCCCTCCGCTCCAACTTCACTCTCGTTGTGGTTTTTACACCCACCCAACGCTTTCCCAATTGGCTCTTCTTTGTTTTTTAATCACTCCGCGTAAAATTCCCCTTATCCTGTTATTTTACCTACACCTACTTGCCTTTCTTTCTCCCTTTATTATGCGTATTAACGTGCGATTTCATCCACTTGCGCCGAGGAACATTCTGACATTGTTTATTTGAGGAGCCGCAGTAAAAAAATAGAAGCTTTTCTACTTGTTGACATATATTTAACGGCAACCAAGTTTTATTGGGTATTTATTTAAAAAGTGGGTTACAAATATAAAATATTATTCTTACCTAATTGTTGACGTTTATTGAAGGACTGTTAAGTTTATTTAGGAACGAACTACTATGATTTCAATAAAATACAAATTTTTTATTTTATTTTGCTTGCAGCTTTTACACTTTATTCAAGGAGCTCGAGTTACAAGAATAAATCATTATTTTTCCCTAATTGTTGACATGTATTAAAAAGCTTTTAAGTTTATTTAAGAATAAAGTACTGTGGATTTTGTTTAAACGGCAATTTTTATTCCTTTTTTCTTGCAGCTTTTGTTAATCAGTTTGATCTATTTAAGTCCTGTTTTCATGATTTTCATATTTCTTCATTTTGCCCTACTTACGTAATTGCATTAGCTACAAATGGAATTTCGCTGGAGGGTATTGTCGTTCCATATCTGGATACTGTCAAGATTTTATCAAATTAGAGCAGTTGGCTGTGGAACTGTGTATAATAACCGTACGTCGCATTTCAAAAGAGAAGGAAATTTTGAGAAATTGATTGTTTTATTTGTCACCGGTTATTCGAAACTTTCCGAAAATATGAAACAAGATCATTACCGAGATAATTTTGCACTAGTGGATATTTCAACTAGATTTCGATTAATTTATTCTAATGCACGTCATCTTCGACTGCAATAATCCCACACCATGCTAAACGTATCTCACAGCCCATTACTTCCCTTGCCTTCCCTCTTGACCTATTTATCAAACGAATTATACGTTACCCACCCGTGACTGGTTTCCCTCTGCCTCTTCTTCCATCTCTGCTTTAACTCCAGTAAGTGAAAGTAAGCACTCAGGGGAATCGTAATATATTGGTACAGGCAACTATAAAGTGACAACTATTAATTTATAGCCCCTGCAACTATTTCCATTGTTAAGGTAACTATGAAAATAGTTACGGTAACGATGAAAATAGTTACGGTAACGATGAAAATAGATATGGTAACTATGAAAATATATTACGGTGGCTATTCACAAATACTTGGTTGATACAGCAACCGTATTTAATCAGTGCAGTATTTAATCAGTCAGAGAAAACCAAACAACGAATCAACAAAATTTGTGTTTTTCTAAATTCATTTTTCGACATACTTTAGTAATGAAAAGTGCTGAAAAATCCGTTCTGTTTTTAAATTCTTTACAACAGATCGTTGTACTTTACACGGTTTGTTGCAATTAAGCATTCAACAGATAGCACTTGAATTTTTTTCAAACAGCATTTGAAAAAAAGCCTGCAAGTAGAACCTTGCAAATTGCTTCCTCATTATTTTTTGCTTTCTACAAAGCTACCTCTATGAGGAAGTATGTTGATCAATTTTGGCTTCCTCATAGAGGAAGCTTTGTAGAAAGCAAAAATAATGAGGAAGCAATTTGCAAGGTTCTACTTTGCAGGCTTGCTTATACTCCGAAGACATTTTTATAAAAATTCAAAGTGACGTAAAATTTTTACCGCTCGACCAATTTGTGTAAAAATATTACTCTAGAATTGTCTAATCATAGTCCATATGTAAACTAAACTGAAACCCGATAACTATTAATTTGCATGAGCAAGCGCTCGAACGAGATTTTTCAAATAATTCAAAATGCCATAAAATTTAAACCATTCGAGCGATTGGTGTCAAACTTGTACCAAATATCTTTTTAAATCTGTGAAAAATTTCGAAATTTTTTTTTTTTCGTGAAAGTTTTTTTTTCTTCTTATTGTTCGCCAAAATCAAAATTTTCTGACACGTCAACAGTTAATTCGATCAAAATCTTAATTAGAAATCAATAATCGCGGAATCATATCGACAATTGCAGTCGGATATCTCAGAATTTGCATGAGTTATAGTATTTGCAGACATTCTTGAAAAAATTGAAATTGTAATAAAATCAGAACGGCTCGACAGATTCTCGCAAAATTTTGTATACATAGTGTTTCACGGGTAGTCCATTTATGTACAAAATTTCAGCCCGATGCTACTTTAATTGCAAAAGTTATAGCGTGAAAATGATTTTTTCAAAATTTAACAAACGGTGTAGAAAAACAAAATTTCAACCGATTTGCGTCAAATACAATCCCAAACGTTGTTTTATGATAACCTATTAGACGAAAATCCGTAGAAAATTACGATAGCTATCGTGCGTACAAGAAAATCTGCACATTCACACACACATACAGACATTTCGTAAAAACCATTGTTCTCGATGTTGTAGGACATTTTGGGTCTCCTGAAATGAAAATCACGCAAAAAAAAATTTTCACGAAAACAAAGCTTCCTCTATGAGGAAGCAAAAGAAATTGTGGATAAAATTGTAAAAATTGTTTTTGATATCTCTTCGTTGGCTCACTTTTTACTACCTTTGTTTTCCGGTTCTCCCGAACAGACGTCTTCGAATTTAAATGAACCCGTACTTCAGTCCATTTTTACCGTACTTGAGCATGTTCTCTCAAAATCTGAGCTTTATCTGACGAGTAGCTTAAGAAAAAATAGGTCTCAAAACTGTGAGCTGTGGTGGGAGAAGTGTCGCTCCCTCTTTAGTGAAATCAATATAGAAAGAATACGGACGATTGCCTCGTCAATGTCACTACTTTTCATTGCGCTTGAGATCATTCAATGAAAAAATAGTATTGAAGCTCAAGTATTTCTTTTCTTTGGCGAAGATTGCCGTGAATCGATGAAATCTTTTCTCTCGGTGCAAGCACTAATTATCGCCGCATTGCCAGCACAAAACGAGACAATTCAATCGATATATTTCTGTGGACCGGGAAGCATTAAAGGTCTCTTTAATACAGAGTACGCTGGTTCACAGAATTAACGATAGAGGATCCAAAATAATATCTGGTACAAAAGGAGATATGGTCCTGTCTGGACTCACGGAATATTTAATTGGGAAAATGCGGTAAAAAAAATAATTGGGCTCGTTCCAGCAGAGCGTCATCCGTGCCGTTGAACCACATGTGTGTGTGCGAAGAGCGCGAGTACTCGGCAAGTGCATGATTTATTTAAATTGGTTGAAATAGCGAGCTTCCTGTCTCTCGGCGATTATGCTATGTATGTTTTCTATTGCGTATGTATGAACCTCTCTGACATTTCAGACTTTTGTGCATACAATATATAGTAACTATAACTGTACATGAAGATATCTGCAACTATCTCGATGTTTATCTTGGAATAATGCTCTGCTGATAACAAGTCTCGCCTTGTCAACATCCCCATGGAAAAAAGCTGACAATTGAAATTGTCACGTTGCTTTATCATCAATTTCTAGTTTTCCTGAATATTCTGTTATTCTTATTTATTATAATTATGTTCGACTTCCACGTGACAGAAGTTTTGTTGTGTAATTACGTTTATTACTAATTGCTAACTAATGTCGACAATATTCAATAATTAACCTCGTATTAGAACGGGAATACTCATTTTTTATAAACTTCGAAAAATTCAAAGTCTTATAAAATTTCAATGGTTTAATTGATCTTCACTAATTTGAGTATGAAAAATCAGACTATAGTAGTCCATTCGACCAAATTCGAGCCCGAAATCTTGAAAAATGAAAAACTTGGAACGTGATAAGTGATTTTATCCCAAAATTTTTTTAAGCACTTAATGGAGTCGCGCTAAATTTAAACTTAACCTTCGTCTACCCACATTTTACTAGTGTACACAATTTTAAGCCGATATCTTGAAAATTGCAGAAACTATCTTGCTTGAAACACACGCACACACACGCACACACACACACACACACACACACACACACACACACACACACACACACACACACACACACACACACACACACACACGCACGCACGCACGCACGCACGCACGCACACACACACACACACACACACACACACACACACACACACACACACACACACACACACACACACACACACACACACACGCGCGCGCGCGCGCATTTAATACAAATCATTTTTCTAGACGTTTTAGAGCATTTTGGGTATTCAGAGAAAAAAATGTGGGTAAAAGAAAATTCACGTGAACAAAGCTTTCCTTAGGTAAAGTATATTTTAGACATACATCGGATATACAATTTGTAAACGTATATATACGAGATATATTTTGTCACGATATATGTCAGATATAATTTATTATATATAAATAGTTGAAGATATATAATACATAAATGATAACCACATAATACGGCAAAATTCCTATATCTCGTGTATACAACTGAACATACATTATTTCCATGTGGGCAAACAATGACTATTTTCAATTAATCGACATTATATATTAAATACGGTTGAAACACATTGTTAAAGTCTGCGGGCTCTCGTTCATCGACCCATCGTGACTACACCAACAATTCTGTAATAAATCTTCATCAATCCGTTTGTAGCGTTATCTCGAGGTCTTTCAGGGCAAAATCCAATGCACGCGATTATTATCTCTGTGAGTTGGCGAGAAAACAGTAAATTTTTGAACAGGCTGTCTGCTGTTACACCAATCCGTCTTCCTGATGGATCTAAACCTGCAGTCAAAGGAGGTATTGATTTTTTTCAAGCTGTCTATACGTTGCACTGAAATAGCTGCCGCATGGTCGTTACAGAACAAATGCCAACAGTTTGTACCCTTCAGTAGTTTGCAATCTCCGGCAAAGGCCACGACGAACACAATGCTGAATAAACGGAATAAAAAAAATTGAAAATTCAATATAGGGCACTCGACGTTGGTGTAACCTTTGACCCTTACGTTGGGGTCCGAAATTCTTTACATGATTGCCATAACTGTC
The DNA here is from genome assembly GCA_949699805.1 of Tromatobia lineatoria. Taxonomy (NCBI): domain Eukaryota; kingdom Metazoa; phylum Arthropoda; class Insecta; order Hymenoptera; family Ichneumonidae; genus Tromatobia; species Tromatobia lineatoria. The sequence continues at coordinate 5,821,346 of OX453048.1, forward strand.
AGAAGTTCTAATTGAAAAATAGAAACACATTCTCCATTACCGGCGATTTCTTCGAATAAAATTATTCGAAGACACATTGGAAAGCATACCTTCATTCTGAAAAATCTTTTTTTGAAGATAAAGGTTTTTGCTAAACGAGCCGAAGTAGACTGGCGATTGAATTTTTCCACCTTGTTAAAAAAGGAAAAAAAATGAAAAAATATTGAACCAAATAATTACTTTCCATAGTGGGCAGTAGGTAGAAACTTTTTACATGCAATTCATTGACTTTTAGAATTTGTTCAAATTGTTAAATCTTGTTCCAACTTATATAATATTTGATGATATGATCGCTTTTACTTATTTCTGTAGAAAAAGACCTAAAAATATGAAAGAATAAAAAGGTTTTCCAGTATTTTTTAGGCTTATAGAATGTTGTTTAATAATTTGTTAATGTTCTTTAGAGTTATGCCGAACACATAAAAAATTGCGAATTTAATTGGAAGGGCCATCCACCAGGTGGAATATGCCCCATTTATATAACACGGCTCAATAAACCCAGTTAACTATTTTCTATTTATTCATGGTTGATTGTTACGTGAACGCAAAGAACTCGATTAGCTAGTTCAATAGTATTGATTGGTCAGTCAAACTATTGCAACAGTATATTCAGGATAGATGATGAATTTCATTGGTACTTCAAATAACTGCGTTCGTTTTTGTTTCGTTAAAACAATTTATCCGTGTTTTCCATGCGCTGATGCTTTTTGGATTGATGTTCTACATTACCGATCAATGAAGAATTTTCGAATTCCACCACAATTCCATTGAGAATTCAGGATGGTTGTTATCGTTCCAAACATTGCCCAGTTGTCGATGTGTACTTAGTACCGCAGTGATTAATAATCCGTGTCGCGTTGAACTCAGCCAAGCGGTTATAGTCATTACGCACATCGATGCTGACAATGGCGAGCGTCATTAACGGAATGCCGCATCTCCTGTGGGACTCTGCTGGGCTCGGGGGCCGATTTCGATGAGCCGTGCATAGGAGATGGTCTTCCAGGGCCGCGGGCCGCGTGGGAGTTAACATCCGAGCGAGCGTTCCACCACTGATTATTAATGCACGAGTAATATTCGCCTCTCCCGCCCCAGATTCCCGAGATTCGACCACCAGTTATAACATCATCTCTAGCCGAGATTATCCTTCGAATGAAATCCAACCTATTGTTTTCCATTTCATTGCAATCTGCATTATTAATCATACTTCATTGCCAAAATGTGCTGATTAGAAACTTTATTTCTTGCAGACTCATTTGATTATTTTGTTATGCCAAAATATAGACCCTTTTTATGTCTGTTAATTGAAATGATTATTTTTCTACCAAATATTTGAAAATAACTTAATTTTTTGAAAAAGATAATCAACGATGAGATTGCCTGAGACAACCCCATGAGATTACCTCCAGCTAACGGAGATTATAATTAATAAAATGTTCTATATTTTATTTTTTATTTTTGGTGCTTTGATAAACGTATTTAAAAATAATTATAAAATTATGTTTCTGGGTTTTATTTGGTTCTATATAATAATAGCTTCCAAAGGTATGTATTCACGAATGTTTGTAATGAATAAAAACAAAAATATAATTGAGGCAAAAGTATTTATTTTAATTAACAGCGTGTTATCCTTTATTCTTATTAATTGATAATTAAATGAAACAAATAACTCTTATTTATGAGTATATGGTACATAGATAAATAACAGATAGGAATATAAAATGACTCAATATAATTTTGTTAAAAATAGAATACTTAGCTTTTGATCCATGGCGCAATATTCTGACGATCCCAAGCTCGAATTAATTATTATCCTTGACAAATATTTATATATATATAATTAGAGCAACGGTCCGCCTCCTCGAGTATTTAGAGTGGGAGAGCGAGTCTCGTTGTGCCTGGAATTATATGTCCTCCGTCGGTTCATTACACCGTTATTCGAGTATGCTCGTCCAGATGAGATCGAAAGTAAATGTCTCATATCGATCGATCTACTCTCGATCTGAGTTCAATAGTAGTAGCGCGAAAATATTTTGAATTCAAACTGGATAGTCTTACATGTTCAAATTCAGTGACATTATTGAGATTTTTATAAACGAAGTCATATTTTCTACCGTTATTTTCCAAATGTTTTATAAATCGGGCCATCTAATCAGTACTGACAAAACTAACCAATATTGATATTCGTGGATATGTTGTACGTCGAACAGTTTTTGGGGTGAAGGTCAAAACAGCGAACGTCCGTAATAGTGAATGGTTACAATAGCGAATTTCGAAGTTAGGAACATCTGAACCTAGAATGGTCATCATTATGGAATTCGCTATTTCAGCCATTCGCTATTTTGACCTCCATCTTATTAAAATGCAATGAAAATAGCGAATGTTAAAAATGGATGGTGGCTGAAAAAGCAAATTCCATAATCATGGCCATTCTACATTTAGAGGTTCCTTATTTTTAAATTTGCTATTTTAGCCATTCGCTATTTTTACTCCCACCCCAGTTTTTGTCCTATTTTTTTTTAAATCTTGAATGTCCACAAAAATAATTTGAAATGCTGTTGTTATATAGTTAGAATCTATAAGGTTTATTTGATGCTTGTGGAAACGTGACAGCGCGTCAGTAGCCGGTGATATAGTTCTGCCAAAGTTCGACTATCGTTGGCAAAGCAGAGGGAATCCGGACAATGGATCATCGATTAGTATAACCGCATCAGGGTGGCGGCAAGCGAACAGCGAGTAGTCGCTTTTCTCCTGGTTCAACGACCATCCCGTAGCTCGCATGCATGCAAATGCAGATAGCATAGGCCGTAGGAAGCGAAGCGCGTGTCGTTGCGCGAACGTGCAGTGCTTCTAGAGCACCAAGTGCCCTATAGAAGTATCACCGATGACGGCGACAGCAGTTGCAGCGGTGAAGAGACGCGGTTACTCCACACACACGTATCACCTATTTTACGTCAGTCCAACCACTTTTTATTCTCCCTTTCAAATGTTTCACTCATTCCAACAGGCTTTATTCTACTCTATCAACAGAACCTACACAAAGTCTGGCAAATTGGTTAAAAAAGTATATGATTGATTCAACGAAGATTTTCTTCAACTTGTAGATGCTGATCGGACAGAGAATTTTCCATATTTCTTTCTTTTTCTTATTCGGACACTTTCTAGTTTTCCCTCAGTTTTGACATAAAGTAATGCCCCGTGATCTCATGGGGGTGAGAATGACGCCATTACACTTGTTACAGCCAGAGAACGAGACAACGGGTGGTTAATGTGGTACGAATGGAAACTACACTGAGAAATATGGTTCCTCCTGCAAAAAAAAAAACAAACTATTGCCACGTCCATATTTCTTATTATTGTAGCCATGAATATTTTTTGCACAAGCTATGCGCACTTTCTATAGCAACAATATCGTTTTGCTGGCTATGTATTGGTTACTATGAAAGGATTTTTTCAAAATGAAACGCTTTAGTTGCTGGAGAAATTTCATTGCTCATATGTGGTAACAATCCCAGTGTTGTTATGGGAGTATTGACTGTGCGGGTTAAAAACCCTAGCGTCATTTGCTCCAAGCTTTGCATAGACGGAAGAAGTGGTCGTATATCTATATCTATCGTATATATAGTTATACGGGAATGCTTTTGTTTGTGAAAAGCTTTGAGCAAGTGGCACTGCTGTCCTTAGCGCGCAAAGACAATACGTGCAGCTTGCAAGAGCAACACACTTGGGTCGGAGACCCATGTGTATGCTCGCGTCCGCGACCGAGATCATGGGTTTTTGTAAAACAAAATGTTTCATAGATATTGATATTAAAAATTTCCCTTTTTTATATTTATTATTAATTTTCTTCTTAAATATATTTATTGTTAATCCCTTCCTTATTTATTCAAATACGTATAAATGATACCTCGCGATTTGCGTTTAACCCTGGTACTGGTTTGTAACTACTTGCAGGTCAGTCGCAGGCCACTACTGGTTCCGGGTCAGCGTGAGTTTACGAAGTACTGGTTCAGGGTTAGCGTGAGTTGCGAAGTACTGGTTCAGGGTTAGCGCGAGTTGCGAAGTACTGGTTCAGGGTTAGCGTGAGTTCCGAAGTACTGGTTCAGGGTTAGCGTGAGTTCCGAAGTACTGGTTCTTACAGTACAGCACTGGTCTGCAGAACACGCAGTACTGATTGGCGATCCTCATCCAGTAATGGCACAGCGTCGGCATCGGGTTCTGTGCCGAGGTTACATGCCAATGTTAGCGGAGCAACGAACTGACTCTGGTAGAGAGCTTTGGACCAGTATTGGAACCATAGCGCCCAAGACTGAGCCAGCGCTCCTCCAATCGTCAAACCCTACCTGGGATTGTTCTAGCAACCAGACAATTGACCGGCAGATCTGTTCATTTTTGTAAATGTATACAACATTTTTATCGTGATCATTTTGGCTCTTTACCAAAATCATTTGGAAAAGATTCCAGGGAGCATGTTTCGGATCATCTGGATTGCATACTCGATCCAATGACCCACGCGTACGCACTCGTATTCTAGATTCCCACGCGACGACGACCGGTATTCGTCTGCGCAGAACTGTTGTTCAGTAGTGCGCTGATTAATGCGAAAGGCATTCATCGATAGATGAAATGCTAAAACAAAAATTACAATCATAGATTTCCAGCATCGTGACACTAGAGTAACCTGAAGACTAAACTAAAAATTTTAACAATGCAAGTTCGACATAGGTGCTCGAAGTTCGCTATCGTTCAGCTTTCGCAGCTATACCGTTTTACTCCTGTATGCGGACGCTGTGAACGACAAGTGTTGAAATTGAACAGCAACTCTGTTGTGATTGTACACTCCGGTATAGCTTTAGCAACCAAATATTTGACGGGCAAGCCCTTTATTTTTTTTTGCAGTGTATACATTTTTTTTCGAGGTCATTGGCTCTTGACCAGAATGAATTGGGAAAAATTGCAGAGAGCACGTTCTTGGGTTTACTTGAATTGCATGCTCGCTGTCCCACACGATCGCTATCGTCTAGGAGTTCATTATCAATTTGGGACCGGACCGATGCGTTGCCAGTGAAGAATACATACGGTACACGCGGTTTGTTAACGAGCCTGAGCCTTCGCGAATGAACATGCAAAAGAGAAACACGCCATGAGCGAGTAATCAGTGCGGTTCACCGAATAACTTGGTCGGGTTTTTGATACCACTAATCGTAACAGACAGTGAGACAACGAGAAACCGAGAAGCGGCTCTCGAAAGCACATTGCTAGATATTCTAATTAAATTCCGGGCTGAAACGTCCGAAAGATTCATCATCAACGGTATCAAGTTGCATTATACTCGATAGTTCTTGAATTCTCAACGATTATCCGATTAAAGTACGAGAGAAATTGTCTACTGGCAATTTTATCTCATTGCACTTTAATTTCTCTAATGAATAGTTAATGGTTCACGGAGAAAACGGTTTTGCTATGCCAGCAAATCTTTTGTTAAAATAGTGATAACATTGCGTTATCTGCTAGGTTAACCATTTTTTTGGCTCGATTAACATTTTTTTTTACTAGTACCACAAAATTATTTGCTAGGTTAGCAGATAACGCAATGTCGTCACTATTTTAACAAACGATTTGCTGGCATAGCAAAACCGTTTTCTCCGTGCATTTTTAATGGGTATATTATTGCTGAGCAGTCAGTTTTTAGATTTATTTTTATGCTCAAGAGTGTATTTCAAATAGTTCTCTCTAAGTGGTTGCTTTAACAAATATTTCGCATATTAAAACTTTTTGTATAGTCGAATTTTAATTAATTTTTTGAACGTTTATTTATTTCCAGTACAGAAACCATGCTAGATTTAAATAATACTCTTTTGCAAAGGAAAATATATTTTATTGTCAATATTTTTGACCTGCTATCTCTTAGTAATTTCCCATGCAGGAATTTTCACAGGATCCCAGATGGATCCTGCCTGGAATTCCCATTTTACGCTCCAATTCTAGTCGGTCATTGCATCGGATTCCAGACATAAGATGAAATACTGGGAAACAGGGTTTCGATCCAATGGCTGACTCAATTCCGACTGTAAGATAGGAATACTAGGCTGCATCCAGCTGGATCTCAGTTGAAATTTCCGTATGGTAGTGATTCGAAATGTTTTAAACAAATCAATGGATAAATTCCTTACAAATGTATAATTTTGTTTTTAATTGGAAAAACGAGAAATGTAATAAAATCGGCCTCAACAACTGTTTCAACGAAACATCACTTTCACTGTTTTTTGTGCTAAGCGAAGTCCATTTTAGTCTTTGGCGTTGAAAAATCACATTTCCATCGTACCGTGAAACGTAGTCGTCGTTCAAAGCTAATCCGTCGAAATAAAATGAATTTCGTATAAATCGGTTGATAAGGGGACGCCGATCCAAGATCTATTAAAAACCCAAATAAGACACCTCTCCACCTAAAGTTATTCCCATCCCTGACAAATGCCGATGCACGATAATAACGCTTGTCGTTCAGAAATGTTACCCGATCAGAAAACCATTCCGATTTTGAATAGAACTGCTATCCAGTGCGAAACCGGAAGTCTATCCGGAATCTATTCAGATTCAAAGTTAGATAACCCATTTCGGAAGATCTGAACTATTTCGGGATAGGATCTGGAACACCCAGACCAATTTCTACATGGGTTATGCACAGAAATTGACCTACTTCACTCATTTTGATTGTCAGGTTGGCAAGCATTGGTGGAACGCGAGTCATTCGACGCTTTATGACAAACCGCACACAAGAGACACTAGGGATTAGTGAACGACGAGATTACACAGGTCGAAATCGTAACCCGGTTATTTCGCGTTAACAGCGTACGTAGCTACTTCTACCTATAGTCACCAGGGACAACGAAAGCTCTCGCATTGCACGAATTCCCGCGGCTACTGGTAGGCGAACCGCGTGATCCTGCTACACAATACACGCGAGTGCTACGTGTCGAACATACCTCTCGTGTCCGTTTCCAAGCTTTCCTCAACGCGACGACGACACGATCCACTCATCGTATGTATACATATATACAAATCTCTGTATGGCAACGAAAGGGGAGAATAGGGATCAGTGCCATTACACTGGACGATCACTGCTGTTGATGATCCACTTGATTGCATCAAATGCCCTCGCCACCATCTCGATAATCTCCAGTGAAATTCGCGTTAAGCTCAACAACTTTGAACAACAAGAATAAACGATCAGCTGGTCGAGTGTCGGCGGATGACCTTCGGTATATCCTTGTGTGGCAGAAATATAATTGACGCTGCGCGTTAAATCGAGTGCGGCAAACTTCATAGACATTCACACTAGCGAAATATCGTTTACTAGATCCGAGTGTTTTCGTTTTACGGGATTAAATGAATTGTTGACCTGATTTTTTTTTACAGACTTGAATTTGCCTTAAGTTTGTACACAATGTGAATTGAGAAATATCAACACTCAAATTTTAAGTCTTATTTGCACTACTGTGAGATCATTTGAAAAATCCGAATTTACAACCAAACGATTTACAGTACGAAATTAGCTTTATTAATTATTTCACAAAATATGTAAACAGCGTTTTATATTTGTTTATCTTTCATTGAGTTATCTTTTGGACTGCCTTTTTCAGGCCGTCTCCCCTTTCCCCATTGGCTTACAGAGATATCTCCCCGCCAAAGTGTTGCCCGTAGCTACTTCTTCTAATGTACTACTGTATCGAATTTAGATAAGGGCACAAGGAAACGGCTGCTTTATTTGAACTTAGTTTTTACTGTATGAGAGGACATTGAAAACTCATAAAAATTGTCTCCCGTTCAAAAGTCGGCCCACAAGTCCGTACGCCGCCAAGCGGTGAAATATGCAAGCTATGGCCGCAAGAAATGCTGCTTAACTCTGTGGACCGCCGAAGCCATACAACACACAACCTCTAAAAGATAAGTGTCTTCGTTGTTTCCCATCTTTAACATTGTGACAACTTTTTACGCGCTTACAAGCATCTTTCTTTTACGTATCGTTACCATGGATAAAAACACGCTTGCACGGAGAAAAATTTCTGTGTTGTGATAACAAAAGAGAATACGGCCCACTACTGGTACAGTACGGGCTGCTGACGTTGGGCTTGTAACTTCAGGCCGTAGCGGCCCGGTGTGTCATGCCAGCGTTGGGCGAAGACTCAAAACAAGTGTCGCGCTAACGTATCTTGCTAACGCTGGGCCAGAGCTGCACCAGTCCTCGTGTAACGATCTGGCCGATGTATTACGCCAGCGCTAGGCGAACTCTAAAAACAAGCGTTGAGCCAAGGCACCTTGCTCGATAGATAAGCAACACGCATATGAAAGTATGTAAGAGTCGTCATACTGCAAAAAAGAGCGTCCACTGCTCTCGTTACCTTTTTCGAATTCAATTATTAAACATTTAGAAAATACTAGCAGCAACCGCGCGCTTCGCGCGCGTACCCGAACGACTTATTTCGTACAAAAAAATATACGAAAAAATACCTCGGCCAAACAAATTATTGCTAAAATTACAAAAAGCACAAATAAATAAATCTAATTAATGAATACATTATTGCTTATTGAATAGCGGGACATGATAATAAAGTAACTATTGTTACAAAATATCTACACCTCATAAAATATGTTTCCCAAGTCATCAAAAAATCACAATTATATCAAATGATTTATCCGTACGAACGAAGCAAAAACAGCACTGAACATTATTTTGACACTTACCGAGAACTGTCAAAAAACACGACTGAAACTGCTCGTTAATTAGCACCTAGGCAACCCGACAGCCAATCGGAGAACGAATAAACCGCGACAATACTTATATCGAAAATACGAGATATTTTACCTACACGGAGAGAGTTTTCTGGTGATCAGAATTCAAAAAGTTTGACGATGGTTCTCATGCAGCATAGTAAATTCGGCTTATTCGACCAGTCTGGCGATGACTGCCCTGCAGTTCATTAACGCGAATTTTTCGTATCAAATATACAGTACGGCAAACGATGCCAGTTGTGTTCACGAGTCACTTACGTGAGTCACGTACCAGTCAATGTCGGAAATGTGCACTTAAAATGATACTTAAATTAATAGAAAGCGAAGGTATATAACGGTAGGTTTGGAGGGATAGGTTACAAAAAATGCAAAAAAAGTGTATGTTATTTTACTCATTAAATATTCATTAATTTTTCTCATATTAGTAAGTGTTTGAACGAATCGTTTTGTTACATAAATGCGTCCCTCAATTTATTTTGTTGTGTGACAGTACAATACTTCATGTGGTCTTTATATAATGAGAAGTGGTCGCAATCATGCATGTCGTGGACCTTGTACGCTTGTACTGCTTCAAAAACCGACTGAAATAATGTTTTTTTTAACCAACTAAGGATCCTATTAAAACCATCACGACTTTTCATCCTGATCTCAGATGTTACTAAAGAGAAGGTTATGTTTATGCCACGTTGCAAAAAGTGCAGGTTACGCAAGAATTTACAACGGCAATGACATTCGACAATTTTCTTGTTGTCTAGACGAACAATACGCATAGATACTATTGCGTATATAATATATCGTTTGAAAAGATGTGTATTTACATGCTTTTGTTTTACCAATTTTTTCTTAGGCGCACCTTACACTGTCGACAAGAATGTGCAACTAACGCCGTTGACATCGTAAACACACTGAGCCGACGCCAAACGTATAGCGGTCACCGCGCGTCTTTCGTGTATAGCTAATGCACTATTTAGAACTACAGCCTGTACATGGCGAATGATTCCCAGACGCAGGGTCTTATTACCTATAACGTTGAGGATATCAGAATTTGATATTTTGTAGATGTGAAATGTTCGTATTTCTTTCAGAACCAATTCCGTAACTATAGATTCTATTGATAAATCGAGAGATAAATTTCTTCATATATTGCGAATCGTAATCACTGTCTGTTGGAAGTCACGACCATTGTCAAGCTTTAAGAGTTTTCGAGACAATTTTGCGTATACATCCTTACAAACTTTAGATTATTTACAGTACGGTTTGAAGACCGAAATATAGTAACTATTCTTGTACGGCGTGCAACAAACAGTAAAACACGATACAGTACTCTACAGGAAAATATAGAAATATACGCCAGAAGCGTTGAATAAACCGAGTTTACTATCGTAATTCGGGTACTGTTTATCAGATTCTTCTCTCCGTGCACTGATTTTTTGAAGAGGGATATCCGTCTCGTGCATCGGTGATTAAATTATGAACTTAATAATAGTAAAACTCAAATTGTTAACACACATGTTTATTCAATTTAAATAATTGTGACGGTTTACTCGTTAGCTTATACTCCAATTGCTTAATTGCTTCAGCCAAAGCAACATTAAATTTACGTAGTATGTCTACGTATGTTGTCAACACGTATAGAAAACATACCGCACTGCAGAGTCTGCAGTGTAAAACCGCGGCAAGGAGAGAAGGTGGAGGAGGTTGTAGAAGGATGCGACATGCCGCGACAGTCTGTAAAGTCCGGAAAGCACCGCGCAGTGCATAAGCACTGAAAATTTTCATTAACACTTCCCTGGTTCGTCTACCGCTTTGCTCGAGTTACATCGTCTTTTTTTTTAAATGCCTTTCCATTGTGTTTTCCACTCGTTTCAAGCTATTTTCACTCGGAGACAGTAATTGTTCCAAGTTGCATGAAGAACTTGCGAGAATGCCGCGGGATACGCTACCAGACTCTCGAGAATTAATCTACTTAGAGTTGTAATGGTTTCGTAAAATTTCGCAGCTCGTTCTCGCTTCTATTACACCGAGCGACTTCAAGCGTATTGTCTTCTCCTAATTGAAAATAGTTTATCGTTGCTCTATAGTAAAAGATACCACTGCTGTTCAATTTAAGAAGTCAATAAATCTAAAGCATTCATTTTTCGAAGTATCCCTCGATTCGCTCCTCGCCAAGTGCCCCCGTTTTTTCAGGCAGCGCAAAACTATTCTGAATTTCATTCTGAATAAGAGACATTTCATGTTTCATTGTTTGTTCACAAAAGTTTTGCATTTAAAAATAATTAGAGACATATCTGTCTTTGAATATTACGAACTCTTAAATCTCTTAACTAAAATTGAGAAGGTTTTAAAATCCAATAATTCATTCCATGAATTAACGGATTTTCCGAAATTCACGAATACTATACTGAATATTCTCCGAAACTTAATGGCTCAATCCTCTTCCGATAAACCGAGTACAAGTGAGTGACGTCATCATTTCGTTTCACATATTGCTGCGAGGATTTACCATTTACTTATCGGAGGCTTTCAAATACTTGGATATCTCTGTACCGGGTATTGGATGCCTACAGAATTCGTCCATGAACCGCAGTGATTGTGTGTTTTCACTGAAGATTTTGGTGCATTCAAAATACACCCTGCCAATTACAGGGACATGGCCAAAGACTGGGTCATCTACAGCTGATGACCTTCTGCCACACTCGCAACGTTAGATTGTACTTCTACCCTAAATCATACATCTTTCAAAGTACCTCTTAATTGTTATGCCAAGGGCCGGTTTTAAAAAATGGAAGACCTCTTGTGTCTCATTTCTTCTTTACGCCAGTTTTAATTGTGTTCTAAGCTAATTGAAGGAATATCTTATCATTGGAATTTGAAAATTGGAGAATACTCTATTGAATATACAACAAAATTTTATGGTTGAACGCTCTTTCGATAATTAGGATACGACTGAGGGACGAAATAATTTTGTTTTACACCTTGCCGGGAGGATTCACCATTTACGTATCGAAAGCTTTCAAATACTTGGATATCTCCGCATCGGGTGTCGGATGACTACAGTAATCGTCCACGAACCAGTGATCGTCAGTTGTATGTTTACACTGTAGGTTAGGTTGTACTTCTACCCTGAAACATACATCTTTCGAAGTACCCCTTAATTGTTACGTCAAATGTTCTTCTAACTGATTCAAGGGTTAAACATCTTCTTGCATAAATATATATATAATTTCTATAGAAAAAATATACATTCACATATATTTACGAATACATAAAATATGGATTGATAATTATATGAAGAATATAAAAACGATATATTTTATTTCCCAAAAATATACATGAATTAGTATACCATAGTATATACTTTGTAAGTATACTAGAAGTTGTATCCGAGATAACAAATTTTTCGTCCAAAGTATAGTTGGTATATAAAATATATACTTTTCGATATTTTTTCGAGTATACTATTTTTCCATGGGGGATACAACACAATTTTATGGTTGAACGCTCTTCCGATAATTCGGGTACGGGTGAGTGACGAAATAATTTTGTTTTACACCTTGCCGAGAGGATTCACCATTTACGTATTGAAAGCTTTCAAATACTTGGATATCTCCGCATCGGCTGTTGGATGACTACAGTAATCGTCCACGAACCAGTGATCGTCAGTTGTATGTTTTCACTGTAGATTTTGGTGCATTCAAAATACACCCTGCCAATTACTGGGCATGGCCAATGACTGGGATATACTCCTTAGCGGGTATAGCTGCAGGGGCAGCAATAGCAACGCAGATGGCCTTCCGCGGCACTCGCAACGCTAGATAGTACTTCTACCCTATCGCCGAACGTGTGCAACGCGAGATGCATCTCGTGGGAATGTTCCCGATGAAACGCACTCTGGAATTTCCGCGCCGGAATCGAAAACCCGACGAGAATACCACTGTACGTGCTCGCTTTGCCTCGCTCAATGCTGCCCAGTTTCCTCTTCGCTTGTCTACCCAGCCTCTTTTATTCTTTAGGAACTCTTATCTTTCTCTCTCTCTCTCTCTCCAACTCACTTCATGGGTATCGACCAACGACCCTATTCCTCCCGTCGATACGATGTACGAAACACCCGCGAGACGATAAAGCCACAAGAGCTCTTCCTTTTATCGCTCATTTCAATTGACGACTCTCACCCATCTTTTTTATACTTCGCCACAATATATTAAAACTTTTCTCAAATGTCAACACGCATATAGAGGGTTGAAAAATTTGTTTGAATGCTACTTTATACCATCTATTCACCCGATACAAAATTCTTTTCGTAACGGCATTTACAATCTTGGTAAGTTTAAAATTACTAATTTTCGTTTCCGTTATGAGAGTGCATCAAATTTAATTCTTGTCTTTATGTTATATCTTTCCACATAAATAACCATTTAATGTTAATATAATTTTCAATATGAACGCAGACATTTTTTAGAATGTCAAAATGTTTTCTATTTTTGTACATATTTTCAGTCGATCGTTTCGTTGACAAACAGTAATAATAATAATAATAATAATAATGAAAACTCAAATAAATAAATCGGATCAGCTTGTTTTCTGCATTGTGTAGAATTAGAATGGAGTGACAATGATTTTTTTATGAATTTTCAGGTGCTGTGAAAAATGTTTGTCATGACATATCCGACACCACATAATTTTTTAGCAGTTGCCATAATTTATACGTTGTAATTTAGTATTTATTTTTGCATAAATGAGGTTAGACAGTTTTTCTGATATAAAGTTAGCGGCTACCTATGACTATCAAGTGCTGGAAATTGTGGAGGCGATTCTGCAGAAGTTTGCACGATCGTGATCGTGCTCTGCCGTCGGCTAGCAATAAATAAGGTTCTAAGGAGTGTGTCGTGGGTGGACGCAGGCACGTACCTGGTGTAGCACCAGAAGAGCACGAGATACACGTGTCGTCCGTGCAACATCCTCCAGGTCGCGTGCGCCGATTACGACTATACCGATAGTTATCGATATACCCGTAAACAGCGTTTTGCAGAGAAACCGGATCAACACATACACTCACATAGTTACACTCTCACACGAGCCAATAACATTCGCCTCCCACTCGATTTCCTTCTACTACACAGAGAGCGTATCTTCCGACGATAAACAAAGTTTTAGAGCTGCTATTTACCGCACACAGGTCGCCAAAAGCTATTCTCTTCAGAGGAATGGATGATTTTGAACACCCGTGATAGCATCAATGATAACGAAAATTATGACTTCAAATTAATGCTGTGATTAAAGGTGAGCCGTGATCAGAGAATATTTTTTATTTTTCATCAATCTACCTGATGTTCGAGATGTATTGCAAAAATACTTATAGCAATTAAAAAATATTTGTAAATGGAATTCATTCGCGTCAAAGGGAAAATTGCCAAGCAGTATTGAAAGAAGTATAATAAGAGATATATCTCAAGCAGATCTATTGGACTGAATTAACACTAATGAGGATTAGATCGTAATATTAGTGTTCAGAGTCAAGGTCGATATGTCTACTGTTTTCGGAATCCAGGTTAATATTTTTATGGTTTTTGGGGTCCTCATCGATATCTCTATAGCTATTGTCGTCCAGGTAGATTGCTCGATAGTTCCAACCGTCCAGGTAAACTGTTTCATAGTTTTTGATGACTACGTATTTTTTCTCTTGTTTTTTTAACTGTTTGAACCGAACTGGATACCAAAAATTAGGGCGCCATTGACCTACAGCTCGAAAACTGTGAACGAATATAACTGTTCAACTCAAATGATTGTCAATCGATTGACCTGAATCCCGAGAACTATGAAAATGTCAATCTGAACACCTACAACTTTTGAGTAATTTACCTAGTGAACTAAAACTATGGCCCGAGTGACCTGGACATAAAAAACCATGGACATGTCGACCCGGACACTGAAAACTAATAATTCGGTCTCACATGATTTAGTACTAATCCAGTCTAATAGTCCAACTAAATTCAAATTCAAGATATTATACTTTCCATACTTTTTAAAACGCTTTTTTTTTGCGCGGGTGTCAAAAGGAGTTTTACAATTTTTAGACTTTCCAGATAACAAAATTATTGATAATGATAAAATACCCTTACAGAATATTACGAAATCTTCGACGAAATAATTTTGTTCAGTTAAAGTTGCATTGGTTATATATTCTTCATAAAATAACTTTGAAAACAATAGTTCTCTATCACATCAGTGATATATTTATTCCAGCAAACATTTTACTAAGTCAATTTTAATTTTTAACATCGAGAAATCCATATAGGATATTGTTTGCATAACTAGCTAATGAATATACATAGGTAAAGTATTCAGTATGAATATTTGCTCGTATTTGCGTGTATATATATATATATATATATATATAATATATATATAATATTCTTCTTGAAAGGGTCTGGGGTAGAATTCAGCCATCCGAATCGTCGTCGTTCAATAATTTGATGGCTTGTGCGACACTGGAAAGTCACTGGAAATACTACGCGCGACACTTTTACGGTTCGTCGAAATCCATTTTCAGCCATGGCTTGGCAAACACGCGGCTTAGGTGGCTCTGTTCGAACTACTTCAATCAAGCTGTCTATCGCGTCTGACGTCGATCGTACGATATAATGCTTTCTACGAAAAAACATCTTCGAGGAAAATGTATTTTCATTTATTTTTTGAACATGTGAAATAGTTATGTTTATTTTATTACCTTTCTATTTATTCTATAGAGATTTCATATCACTTTTTTTTTCAATCTCTACGTTCCAAAATATTTGATAAGATGTTGCTATAGCCGTAGTATGTGGATGGAAGGTGGTTTCTTGGCTTTTGGCGGCCAGGTTAGTTTTTACATTTAAAAAATACCTTTGTTTGTTCATGCTGTTTTTTTTCTGTGAGATGTGATTTTTGTGTGGAATTTTTTCGTTCTTGTTGATATTTGGTCATCAGACTCTTTAGCCCATGTACAACACCGAGAGAAATCATTTTATTGACGCCGACGAAATGGGTGCGTTGGTTTTGTTTTTGACAATTTCAACGAAATGTTTCTTTGATTTTAATTGAATAGTTCACTCAAATTTCAAAAGGAACATTTCATTGTCTGTAACGGGAAATTTAGTTAGTGAGCATACAACATAGAAACGATTTCATTCCTTTAAAGGGAAGTTCATATTGATTCAAAGAAACGGTCTTTTTGGTTCATTTAAAAGATATACTTCATGGCAACAAGTGCTGGGAATTTGATTGTCCAATGTTAAACGCCTGTCGGGCTCTCTCCATCGCTCCTAACTTCACTTTCTTGTTTTCGGTTTTTCCGAACAAACGGCTTTGAGTTTGAAGGAGCCGATTTCGTACTTAAGCACATTCTCTCCAAATTTGAGCTTTATTTGTCCAGTAGTTTGAGAAAAAATGGGTCTCAAAATTCCGAGCTGTGGTGGACGAAGAACCGCTGTCCCTTAAGTGAAATCAATGAGAAGAATAGAGACAATTTCTTTGATTGAATGTCACTACTTTTCATTGGGTTTGAGAACATTCAATGAAAAGGTAGTATTGAAACTCGAGTGTTTCTTTCTACTGTCATGAATCAATGAAATCTTTTTTCTCGGTGTGCGTATCCTTATAAGTTTTTTTTGTCGGTATTCACTTTGTTTTTTAAAACATAACATTTTTGCACGTGTTGCAGCAGCGAGCTCGGCTCCAGAATATTACCGAAATAAAATCTAATTGATTTTCCTGTGTTTTTTAAATAAAAATTGCAAATATATAATTACAAACCTATAATTATCACGATTTGAACCAAATTTGATCACAAATAAATACCAGGTAGAATAACTGTGATTAGCTTACATAAAGATGTAGAAAATATTAATTTTCAAGAATGGCAAAAATATATTGTCGTAATTAAGCTTTATATACTTCACTGACGGTTTAATCGCTCATGATAACGAGTCGCGCGTTCTAAAAAGTTGACGCTGAATAGAAACCCGATAACATCTATCGACATTATAATAAAAATATATTATCTTTTATGTTTCAGGTAAGAGGCTTTTATAGTACAACGTATCGGAAAGCCGAGGTGAACGATAAAACAAGGGTGGCTGCAGTAAAGCCAGTGAGAACTCGACCTCGTTCTCGTTCTCGTTCTCGTTCTCGTTCTCGTTCTCGTTACCGCGCTATAAGGAGCTTGCACGATGGATCGACAGGTAATATCCGTCCATTCAATAGCCAATGTATCGCTTGATTTTTCTCGTATATTCACACTACCCATAATATCAAACGACAATATCGCTAAACCATTCTTAGAACAAACACATCTTCTCGGTTTTGGTTTTCCGGTTCCCACCCTGTTAAAAAATCCACGGTGTCAAACGCTGTTGTGAACTTTTTCTCGTTGTTGACCATTACAGTGTTAATAGTAACACTTTTTACCGTGTAAAATTAACGAGAGCGGTTTTGTTGAATTTCCGTATTAATTTTCTGTTTTAACACCGATTCGTCACTTTTACACCGTGAGCGGTGACAGTTTAATACTCGCTAGTGACGAATCGGCACTGATCGGTATAACTGACGCGTGCGTTGTGGGGAACCGATACAAAGAAATTCACGCGCGTCATCATGTTTTACCACCATTTGTGACCACTGTACCATTAGTGGCCACACAAAAAATGTATAGATCAATTCATTATTACTTTAATCTATAGAAATTACTGAATGAGTTTCTTCTACAACAATCAAAGCAAACTTAACATTGGATATTCAACGCTTAGAATGCTTTATTGCTTAATAAATTATGTTCAAAGCCGTTCACACTATTTGTGGCCAGCGTTGTCATTTACATGCAATAGGTTTGGCCACAAGAGGATCGAGTTGATAGCCACAAACGGTACTTCTACCCTATAGACAACTACTTGGTGTTGTTTTCAACGCCGGATTTTTACCAGTGCAAGAATGACAGAATGAATAATGAGAAATACATTGAAAAAAATATGTCATTGATTGAAAAACGATTTGCTTCCGGTCTACCGCAAACAAGTGTATTCAAATTCATTGTTTCTTGTATTTTATTATAATCTTATTTAACGTTGAATCGATGAAATATTGTTTTGTCTATTTTGGCTTTATTGTTTCAAATCCATACGAAACTGTAGAAATTCCAAGTAAAATTCAATTGACAACGCTTGTTTTGGGCAGCACTCAAAAGCACATAGCTTTTGAATGATATTTTTTTACTGTGTACGCGAAGAAAATAAATTGGTTGTGACAACTACGATTCCGATTTACTATACCCGAGCTTTACAAAATTAGTTGCGACAACTGATCGATTTATTACCGCAATGCCGTCGATTGGTATCCTCAACTATCCACGATTAATTCGCGGAAAATAGTCAACACAGAAAATACAATGCTTGATGCTACCATTCAAGGTTTACAGCTATAACCTCAAAATCGATGTTTCCATTGCTTCAATCGCGTTTTTCGGGGGACGGACTAACTATTTTGAGTGTTTACAGCAATAAAACGTTCAAATAAAAAAGTCAGAAACGGGGCAAAGTGGGACACTTCAACGGTTTTGAGAAATTGCGTTTCTAAAACTTAATTAAACAAAAAAATCAAAGTAACTTTAAAAAATATAAACTTTAACAAATCTTACCTAACTTTCAACTATAAGATTTAATAGCTAACCATAAAATATAGAACTTTTAAAGCAGTAGGAACTATATAATACGAATTGTTAATGCGTACCTATTGATCTTTACTATTAACAAAAGTTGCACGTATAACTTCACCGAATTCATCGACCGTAGAGCAAGATATGTACCGAATTGGAGGTCGTATTTTGCCCCTGAAGATATATATATATATATATATATAAATATTTTTTTTAGAGTGTCATAATTAACGAAGAACACAATTGATATTAAAATATAATTAATACTGATGACTTTTAGTGGAACGACGTTGAAAAAATCATACATTCCGAATTTGGTGGAGTGGCTGACTAATGAGCCATCTACCAATGAATCTCGTTAAGTGCAACCAATTCTTCATGCTCTTATAACCAACTTGAATTGTAGGTGAATTGGAATGATTGTTTGATTATGTCACCCAATATCTTGGCGGTGACAACTAAGAATTTTCAATCGAGTTTCCTTCAACATTCAGTTTTAAATCGTTGAGAGAGAGAGAGAGAGAGAGAGAGAGAGACAGTGAGAGAGTGTTGCTGGTCCCTAATATCTTGGCGACATTATTCTGTACTTTCGCTGACGCCAGGAACATATACAAAGATGATCTACGGGCTGTATCATTTTTCCCTCTAACCTCCGTCGCTGTTCTCCTGTGCACCCTCAAGATGCGCCCGAACTCTCCCGGATATTTAATCTATTTTCAGTTAGCCGACGGCGTATAACAAGCCACTCCTTGGCGAAGTTGGTTCAACGTTAGGATATGCTTCCCGGGAATTGGCTCCGTCTCGCGTACCTCTTCATCCGCCTTTTCCTTCCTTCACTCCTTTTTCTTCCTCTCTCTCTCTCTCCTCGTTCGGTATAAACTTATAACCGTTATAACTTGTACACGGCAACCTGGGATTTTGCTCAATTTAAAGTTTTACCGCAGTGTCTCTGTACATAGAGGATAGTGCCGGACGAGACTCGACCGAAAGTATATCACCGGCCTAAAATGTATCATGAAATTAACACGGTATGAATGCACATGGACCGCGGCGCCAACAAATGGCGAACATCGGTCGGTTTTTTTTTTTCATTACGTATTTGTATTCACAAATGAATTCATTTTAAACCTACTTACAAGAGTGTGAGAAAAAAACATTTTTATTTATTCACCCTACACGGAAAAAACAACTTAGTTATAGTAACAAAAAAAAAATAGTTGATCCAACCAACTATCTTAGTGCTCTCAGCGACAGATCAAAAATTTGTTTTGTCAACTGCTTTTAGTTGGTTACCCCGGTAATCATCGAGGTAACTAACTTCCTAGTTAGGCCAGCAATGTTGATCCAACAATTTTTCAGCAGCTGGCTCAACTAAGTAGTTAGTTGCCCCGACGATTGCCGGGCTAACCAACTAAAAGTAGTTGACCCAACTTATTTTTCATCTGTCGCAGAGCACTAAAGTGGTTGGGTCAACTATTTTTTTTTTTTACTACAACTAAGTCTCTTTTTCCAAGCAAAATCCATATATAAGTTTCACACAACATGAGGGAGCTCTCTTGCGGAGATATTGTATCGAGAAAACTGATTTCTATACTGTATGCAAAATTGTCAATTATAGATATTAAAAAATATAGAACGATACTGCAATCAAGCAAGCATCCAACAAGTTACATGACAATAAAATCACTGAAATTAGTTCGAGTTAATAATTAATAGGTTGCAAAAATTTGAATGTTTCATTGCGAAAGGTCGAGCTTCTAGGCATCTGCAACAATTTACTTGTCGATGAACTGATTCCAATTATTTGATTATTTCATAGCTTTTCGACAAGCTACAGAACAATACATAGATGGAAGTTAATCAAACAGCTCAACTGAGCGTATGGATAAGTAACTTGTTACAAAGACTTTAAAGATGGACTTTGCGTATTGAATTATGCAAATTTTTGCAACTTGTTATTATCAACATATTGTTGGTGAAGTTTGCCAATAATATGTTGATAATATTACGTGTACGGTATACAGGCTAGAGCGCGTACTTACACATTGTAACCTGCTATACCGTACACGTGTTCGTACGCTGGCCGGAAGCAGAAATTTTTTCATAGGCATGCAATGCCGGCGGCATCAACATAGTGGTCTTTTGTCGGAATAAACGGAATACACTTTTAACTTTACTGAAATCACAGTTAATCAATAACCGGGGACCGATAAACCCGCGATACACTTCTGATTGCACACGTCTTCGCGGTTTCTGAAAAAAACAAATGGCGGCTGACCGGATATAAGATCGCCAGGATTGGGTTCTCAGCAACAATAAATTGTGCGTCAACGATTGTAGTTGGCTGTGTGAAATCGCGCCAACGTTGGTTACACTGACGAACTATAGTTGGTTACGGTACCAATAACATTGGTTTCCAACCTCTGTACCATCCTGAATACGATTTTGATAGTTGGGCTAAGCAATCGGGTTTGTTATATTTGCTATTCACGTCAACTAACTTTTCATAGTGGACGGAACTGATACAAGGTTGCCGTATTGACAAAGCCGACAGTTATGGTAACTAACTTATGCCCAAGTAACAGACTATTAGTTGCCTCAACTAAGTATTTTTTCCGTGTATTTTTCAATTCCGGTTCTTCGGGATGATTGTGAACATAGACTTACTAACGACGAAATTGGCTAAATCTTGAACTTTGGGAAATAAATCGCGCGCGGAGAAAACGGTTTTGCTGGGTCAGCGAGACATTTGCTGTAATAGTAATAGCGTTGGATTATTTGCCAGTTTAGCAAAATAAATTGTTAACCCAACGTTAAGATTTACTAGCTGTTGTCACTATTTGAGCAAAAGATTTCCTGACCCAGAATCTTTTTCGTCTTCAGGTTGAAATTGGAGGCTACAAAGAGAAATGAGCGATCTTGAAGTAACAATTTCACATGTTGAGGAACAGTCGTATAGTACTGCAAGTTACCTCTCATTGATAAAACAATGGTTTCAGATATTGCAGCTAAAAAACGAATAAACAGGTTGAAACAGTGTCGGTTGAATCTGTCCATTTGCTAGTAACAAGTTTTTTTTCCACGATTATTGACACCAAAGACGTTACGTCACTATTTTTGACATACATATGATAAATAATAGAGGGTTTTTATATCGTGTGCGTTTTCCATGCTATCCGAGTTTCCGCCTATCCGAGGCACGTCCTCTCTACGTTACCTCCGATAAACGAGTTTCCACTGTACATACAATGTTTCCCTCTTTCAAACTTGGAAAAAATATCTAAAAAATTATACTCGGTATAATAACACGATATTACGTCGACCTAATAAAGTAAAAGTACGTTGAAAATATGATACATAATACCAGAAATACCGCCTACTTTTTTACCCCCACTCACTCAATGGATTGACACGTGTCTTCAGGTATCCATTGTATGAAAATCCGAATGTTCGCGTTGCGGTATATTAACCTATTCTGGGAAAAACTGAAAGTACAACTTGTTCCAGGTCGAGCATTATTTCTCATTCCCCGTCATTTTCCCCTAGACAAATAACCCGATCGAGCATGGGGTTGGTTAATAGAGGTTGAGGTAAAAGTATACGATGAGTTTAAGAGCTCGCTATCCAAGAAATTTCTCATGGCTCTGGGTTCGCAGAGAGATAAAGTTGATGGGAGGGATAGTCAACGTGCGGGTGTTTTCCGAGAAGAGCGCACTGAAAAGAAAATGAGAACTCACCTCGCGCGCAATTACTTAGGATAAACGCAGGATGCTTGGTTGCTTTTCGGGAAGCGCGAGCAGCTACTTCGTTCGTTGGTACGTACGCTAGCGTTGCTTCGTAGCCTCTATTTCGCGGTGGAATCCGACAGTTTTACGATCGGAGGTGGAGTTAAAATAATAGGTGTGCTAGCGGAAAAACGAGGACGAGTGAGAACGTATAGAAGAGTGCGATGGAGGGAAAGGAAAAAGGATCGATGGCCCAAGCGAATGAGGATTGGCAGACGATAGTGAAAAGTTCATCCCGTAAAGGGAACTAGATGAGATCCGTCTCTTGTTGTATGTATACCCGGGATGTTCGTTCTGTATACACTATTTCAGCCCTTTCGCTTGCTTGTACCTATACCTACATCATATTTTCAACTCAACGTCAAAGCGAGAAAAATGACTGACGACTCCTTGGGTACTTAACGCGTTCCGAGCACGCGAACCTCGGATACGAGCACCGCTAGTTCCTTCACAGTTTTGCGTGTTTTTCCGCTCTCTCTCTCTCTCTCACTATTTCTTGTTTATTTCCCTTTTGCTGGAAAAGTCTGGATCACTGTCAGTCACGAACCCCTATCACTCGATGCCACTCTCTTCGATACCTCATATTGCTCCCACTTCCCATCGAATCCTACCAAATGGGATTTCGTATCTTTCGCATTTCCTCCAAACCCATTAATCAATCTTTCTCAATTACATTTAACCGCCCTACGCGCATCAGTGATTGACAGCTCGAAGCATTTTTTTTGCCCATCATGAATCCGGTCGGCGCAAAACCGCGTCTATATCGACGCTTTTGTGGTTTACTATTAAGCCAGACCTAGTTGCACAGTTTGACGTGCGAATTTGGAACATCGGGTGTGATGAAATGAAAAAAATGGAAAAATTAAGCTTCTGGGAGATGCTGAAAAGGTCACTGAGAGAAAAGCATATCCTTTATTTAACGATTTCACATGGTAAAACGAATATACGAAGGCTTGCAATGTTTTATGATTGAAGCGATGATAATATGGTTCAATAAACGATACTTGCAGGGTTATTGGAAACAAACGTTGAAATCGTATATGCAACAAAACGGCATATTTGGGACTATTAGAATAGTTTTTGAAATTATTATCATTTTTAAGATTGCTACTATAATTAGATTTGCAATAACCATAAAATATAGACAGCTCTCATAGGAATTACATTAATGGTTCATCCAACTATTTTCTTATATTCGGTATAACCATATAACGTAGCCGTATCTCCTGGGAACTATAGTTTATAGTTAGATTATCGTCAGTCCCACTATATTATTTTTAGAATTACCAGATTTTTCTCTCAGTGGTCGATGTTGCATGATAATCCTCCCAAATGCATTGAAAAAATTAATAAGTCACTTTTTTTCAAACGCAAATGATCCGTTTTTTTTTGTATACGCGCACATTTTATTAGAATTTTGTGTATTTTTTTTAAATTATGTTTTTCAACTTTTTTTTTTAATTTTGAAAAATGTGTGGAAAATCACGAATTCTGAATATGTGTTTGTCATATAACCACCCATTACACTCACGAAGGGTCTGGATTTGTTAATCAAATAGATTCGTAAATACAGCTCAAACGAAAAGGAAATGCAGCGTAAAAAACGCTCAACTCCTAAAAGAAAGTGTATTTGTTTAGAACAATTAACGAATCATTTTCATTAGAAAAAAAGTCGGGTTGATAGCTCGTTTATTCTAGAATTTTCTTTCCCATTAGTTTTCTGATAACATTTCGCAATTATTATTATAGAAAAGAAAATAGATTAGCACCTTGAATATGTTCGTTTTTTGCCAGATTTTTATTCCATTGAGAAGTCATGAGAAATCTCTCTGAATCTCGAGTTTGGCCGGATTGTCCAGCTCGAACTACCTTAACGAGGATATTTTCTCATTTATTAAAATCAATTTGCATGAAAAATCGTAGCAGACATTATTTGGGTTGCATCTAATTGAAAAACGTTGCATGTATCAAATGCCGAATTAGAAGCAAAATAATCATCAAGGTTCGAATAAAATATAACACTTTTTCAAATTAGAAATACATCTTCTGTTTTACAAGCAGATAAATTAGATTTTTTCTCAATCTCGACCTTATGGATAGTGCTTTTGAATAACTAATACTTTGCAGTTGAGATGCTAAAGAAAATCAGCAAAAATTGTATAAGGCTAGTTTTCCGTGTTTTTCTGAGGAAAAGTAGCGAGCGGATACAACGAATCCGAAGGAAGAATGCAATTTACGGACAAATTATTTCTCCTGAGATGCTTATTCTCGTGTTACTCGACCCTGACAAACGGAAAGTCCCGCGCATCGTTGAGAGTTTTGTTCCTCTTGGCGCTACTTCGTTCATCTTTCTCTTTCAAGTTTACTCCACCTTTCTATATCTCCTGTTTTCTTTCGTCCGTTGATTAGATCGCAGTAGGCGACGCTGTAACCTACTCTCACTGCAAAAGCCTTCTATCACTCTTTTTAGCCTGTCTAACACGCCTTGGGGAACACATTTTTTTCTGCCTTGGGTCTAAATAAAGAAAGCATTTCATTCTGTTCAATTCTTCTCGAATAATTCCTTCCTACTATCTTCACTTATTTCTCGTCTGAGCCTTTTTTTCAGCCAATTACTTTCTACTGCACATTTTTACGGCATTTCACTTCAAATTAAACGACTTACCATCTTCATGCTACTGAAAATACTTTGGACTTGATTTACGTATATATTCATATTAATTCATTCATTAATATTGATTGATTAAAATATAAATTTCGTAATTGATTTCAATGGATTTTTTCGTTCTTATAATTCAGCTGTTAAGAAGTTCAAATGTTTACCATGCGAAGTATCAGACGTTTATAGACAATTGACGACTGACATTAAGTTTCAGGAGGTATAATAAAGGTCACGGTTTTTTGTCATTCGACATTTCCCCTTCAAATTCAGCGAACCAGAATCTTCATCATACCCAAAACACTTTGGCTCTGATTTACTCACATATTCTTATTATTTCATTTATTGATATTGATTGATTAAAAAATGAACTTCGACATTGATTCCAATGGATTTTTTTGTTACCATAATTCTGCTGTTAAGAGGTTCAATTGTTGACCGTGCGAAATATAACACGTTTGTAGACGACTGACATTAAATTTTAGGACTCATAATGAAGGTCAGGGTTTCTTGTCGTTCGATTTCACGTTGAATTCTCTGTACAAATATAGATTGTAAATATGCATGCATATGCGGTATGTACTATAGCGTCGCGAGGAGTGTCGCGACCTCGGAAATCGATTCACCACTGACGTCCATTGTATATAGCTCGAACATGCATATAGCAGCTCTCTTAAATAATGTGATTCATGCACTCATTTCAGTAACGTCATATCAGGAAAAGAAGCTGAACGAGGCGGCCAACTTTTTCTCTTCTCCTTTTTTATTCTGCTTACTTGCCACAACAAGTTATTATGCAAAGTGCATTAACACTAGACCGTTGATCAACGCTGTTTAATATTCATGGAATATCATAAATTATTGTTCGCTGACAATATTGACAGGTGAGACAATTTTTAGGTTCAATTAAAACTTTGTTGCTTATCGCTCTGGTGTTTATCGAATGTGGTAAAGAAAAATTGATTCAAAAATTTCATTCGTAAAATTTTTGGGCCCGAAATTTTGACACCATTTGTTCATCGATAACGTGAAACTAAAATCTACATGGTGCGTGAATCGCTTATTGCGTCGCTGCGTGAGTCGGATGCACGGTATAGCCGATGAAAGCGCAGCCAACGAGTGAAAGAGAAAGAAAAGTCGCGTTTTGCGTGTATTTCGCGAGCCACCATGCATACACCACTGCTTATGCTTTTGCTATTACAGCTTACAGTTTAATGCAAGCCTCTGTCAATCTGACTCACTGTTGGTGTGTTTTTCAGCGCCTGCTAAAATTTACATACGTATCCATGCCCAGTAAACCAGAAAATCGGATTCGATGCTGCTCTATTACAATTTCCCACTTAGCAATGTAACTGTTACATAACACAGTTGTTACATAATAGTTACATTGCTGAATGGGAAATTGTAATAGAGCAGCAACGAAAGCGATTTTTGTGTTTACTGGGTATACACAAATAACAATATCTATTTCACCCGTTTAAAATGGGTTTCGTGGATCATTTAAATAATTTCCATAGGCAGTCATTTACATTGTCACACGCTGAGAAAAGAAAGTAGTCAAATCAAACGAATAAATTTAGTTGAGTTGTGATTTGTTGACTCGATACAGATGGAGTCAGAATGACTAAATGTTTTGTAATAGAAAATATAAAGGATTCGATGAACTAACACACTTAGTTGACAACGTGCAGTTGGATAGATAGGTGATTACTTGCTGCAACTAAAGACGATTTTGTTGAGATCACTAAATGTCTGTTGATTCAACTGACTCTACTAGGTTTGAAGCAACATGAGAGATTTTCTTTTACAGCTAAATATTTCGGTCCGTTAACCCAGATAAAATGCTTTGAAGGACAAAACTGATGAAACTAAACTATCATTAGCACTACAAATGCGTTTCAACAAATATGTTCACTTATTCCGTCGAATCGTCGATTTTTAATCCGTTTTTCAATGATCGTCATTTATAGTATAATTCGGTCAGTTGAATTGCATTATTGCGACATTGTATAATCGACATTGGGTCGCATTTTGACTATGTAATTTCCAATCCGGCTCGTGTGATTTACTCATAGATTCGGGTTACTCAAGATACAGAATATTCCAAATATTACAACATTATTGACCAGAATCATTTCAGAAATAATTTAATTAATCCACTTACGCCCCTTCGTGCCAGAGATATCGTTGAACTGATTGTCATCTCAGAAGTTTTTTGGGTTACTGATTATGAATCTGAACGCAAAGAAATTCGAAAAGTGGTGGATCCAATATGGCGGTTCAAAAATGCAAAAAGTAACTTGATTTCAATGAAAATCTGCGGTACAGGGTTTTTTTCGGTCTTTGATTATGAATCTTATGGACGTTGACGATCTTCGCCATTCGTAATCAATGACTCCAAACACCTCCGGGTACCAAGTTACAACGAAATCGAGTCACTTTTGCATTTTGATCCGCCATTTCGAATTTCTTAACTTTGAGTTTAGATTCCTAATCAGTGCTTCCAGAAGGTTCATATTTTCGATATTCATTTAAATTAAATCACGTTATGCATTTTGGTCCGTCATGTTGAAAGCGTTATTTTGAATTTTAGAAATTGGAGATATGTAATCGGCAATCCCAAGCACGGATTTTCATTGAAATCAATTCACTTTTTGCTTCTTGGTTCAGCATTTTGAATTTTCGAATTTTATGTTTATAACCGTACTCAGCGAACCCAAAACCACCGAATACCGATTTACATTCGAATCA
The DNA here is from genome assembly GCA_949699805.1 of Tromatobia lineatoria. Taxonomy (NCBI): domain Eukaryota; kingdom Metazoa; phylum Arthropoda; class Insecta; order Hymenoptera; family Ichneumonidae; genus Tromatobia; species Tromatobia lineatoria. The sequence goes on from OX453048.1 coordinate 5,849,052, forward strand.
AGGAACTTTTTATATTTCAATCCACCATATTATATTCGTTGTGTTAAATGACTTAATTCCGAGATCAGATTCGTAATCAGTGATCCTAAAAACCCTCCTCCAAACCTCCAAAGACCCTTCTTTTAATTGTTTTGAAATAATATTATTGACTTATAACGCCTGGCATTAAAAATAATTTTCTACAATTTATAAGTGATGTCTATATTTTTAATTTTTATCTTGTGAGTATTAGTTTATTTAACGAGCTTAAGCATCTAGTCAGTTAAATAAATTAAAATATCGTTTTTGATACCTCAATAGTATGCATACAAGTTAATAAGATTATCCACCTGATTTATTGTGGATTCCGCAATGGTTATAATTTGACCCTCCGAATTTAGTGACTGAAAAACGATAGACTCCAGATATGAAACATAGATTTAAAAAATTATGATCTGAAGACTGGTAATGCTACTGCATTTTATTTGTGACATTTTTTTGCAATACTTTTACAGAGTTCATTCAAAGTCATTGATTGACAATTGATTGTATTGATATACAATGTAAAAAATTGAGTAATCGATACTCCGGCGTTCATGATGTCTGGAGATTCTTGACTTATTAAATCTTTTACGTAGACGTGGAAAATCAAATTTTCATATAATCTGAATGCAGAGTGTATACAAAAGTATATTTTGTGAAGAGTTAAACAGTTATAAAGTGCAAAGCGAAAATATACATTTTCAACGCTCTTAATATTTCATATTTATTTCCATTAGACTCCACGCTACCCTATGTATACATTTTCCTGAGGATCAATTAGTCTTCCATTAACCCCTCAATTATGGAAAATAAAACAAAGCGCGCAGGTTTATCTTGTTTCGACCAAAACAACACCAAACGAGCACATATAATAAATATGCGACTATATAAAAAAATTATAATTAAATAATACTCCGTTTAGATTTATCACATTTTTTTGACGTTCATCTAAAAAAAAAGTAGTGACATAAATCATCCAGAATTAAGGGCAAAACCTTCGACCCGATAATCCGTTTCCTACTTTTTGTTTTATATTCACCATTCGTATGTTCTTGGCTGTGCGTTTTATTATCGTCTAAGCGTGTATTCGACGTTGAAAAGTTTGTCTCTACGATGATCAAGCTTTTCTCTTGGGACAACTTCAGTCAGTTCCCTCATAACTTCCCGTCGAATAGTAACACCATTTCATAACCGCAAATGTCGCGAACAAATGACATGCGCTTTTCTCGACAGATTCCCATTTTCAATCCCCCGAGGTCGTGTTCTTGAGGAGAAATAGAAATGGAACGAAAAAGGCCTTCCCTAAATTTTCAACGTCTCGTTTGTCCGAAAAGCCTCCAGCAGTTCTGACGAAAAAAAAGACATACGAGAATATTATCATTCATCGTATAACCCCTGACTGATGAATCACTCCAGGCAACACGATTCTGCCTGGTCACAAATAGATTTTTCGATTTAAATAAAATCCTTTCAGAACAGGGCAATTTTATTTTTCGTTCAAGTTTCGTACAATTTTTCGATTTCATTTCTGTTCCTCTTCGAGAATACAACGTCGTGGGTATACCAACAATATAGTTTGCTAGTCATTTTTATTCGCTATACAGTTCCGATGATATTGAATTGTCGAATTCTCTCACTTAACGACTGCCAATAAAAAGCCAATAAAAAGTTTAAAAAAATAGCTGTTTATGAAATTGATATATTGGTAGTGAACATTTTTTCAGAACTTTGAGGTTTGAAGAAATTTCTTTTGGAAGTTGCAAAAATGAATGTCGGTTCAGAACTTCTGCCTGAGCAGTTTTTGTGTGTACACTGTCGGAAATCTTTATGATGAAGACGTTTTTTTTGTGAGTGGATCCACTGAAGAGTTCTAATGTACACGTAGGCCGATAATTAGAATTTAAAACTCTCCTTTTTGTAGGTGTTCGGCGAATGTTTGGGTTGATGTAAGGTGTGGTTTCTGCATAGTTTTTTAAGCTAACTTCAATAGCCTGAACGATTCTTTTCTCCCACGTGGAGTTTTTAAGTAAAATAAACTTTATTAAAATTTTTTCAGGCATACATTTTGGATAAGGAATGACAGAGATAACAGAAGAACTGGATACAAAGAGGAAGTATTCACGCGAAATTATTTTGATAAACATTCATTTTAAAGTTGCGGCCTTTAGCAACTGGTTGTCAGCCGGTTTTCACCTTACTTAATTATTTTGGTTAAGGTGAGACCTTAGCCAAAATAATTTCTTGGCTATAGCCAACCGATAAAAAGAATTGGTAATACCAACTTACACTGCGGTTACGGGTAGCGGAACAAATATTTGGTTGACTGAAAGCAATATTCGTTCCAATCAACCAAATATTTGTTTCGCCACCCGTAATCGCAGATTTGGTTAGTATTACCTATTCTTTTTATTGGCGTACGAAATAATCGGAAAATAGGAAATTCTTATCCTAGCCGATATTCTCGGCACTTTAAATGCCAAGTTGCGCTATCAGGTCAGAGCGAAGTGGAAACAAGGTAAAAGCTAGATGAGAGCAAAGTTAAATCAAGTCCTGAACGGGGTGAGAGCAAGATGTGAGCAAGCTTGGAAAAATGTGAGCACGGTGAGTATTCTTTACTCACTTTGTTACTCTCTATGACATCCCATAATCGATACGTGTTAAAAAAAATTGATTTCAAGGATGTAGGAGCGCGATGGGCTGCCCAACTTCCTGAAAAGTGAGAATTCAGAGATAAATTCGAACACTTCCCGATGGAAGAAAAATCGTACGAATACGTACGAATTTTTCCAGAATTTATTCTAGTCATCGAAGTTTCGTTTTTTGGAATTTCTTTTTTTTGAACAATGCATGTTAAGACGCGAATTTTCTACATGTGTTTCTCACAAAACCACCTATTACACCCAAGAAGTTTCTAAACGATTGATCAAATAGATTCGCGAATACAGCTCATACAAGAAAAAAAAACCGCAATTTTCAAACATTAGACAAAATTCTGAAAAAATTCATACGTATTCCGAGAATTTAACGAACCATTTTTATTCGAAAAAAAAAGTTAAGCTGACGGATAATTTGTTGTTAATTTGTTAAACGAAAAAAAAAGGTTACATTATTGCAATCCGAATATCGGCGAAACACTCCCGAAAATAGGTGATCGACTTGTAATTGTCACCCTGTATACGTCAGTTTTCAATCTGCGCGACACGCTCGCATCAGTCTGGTAGGGAATAGGGAGAGAAACGTGAAGACTCGCAAGAGCCGTTCTACCGCAGCGCCGCAGCAACAGAAGTGCGCACGTTGGCGAAGACGTGAGACGTGAAGGCGAGTTTCGAGTGCCAGAGCAGACGAGACGTGGAGTCTCTCGACTCATCGGGACTATGAATACTGTATAGTATATATTCGTAAAAGCACGAAAACGAAGCGTGTCCCGGGAAGCTGAAGCACGTGCTAGTGAGCGACGCCGTTGCTGATGCTCTGACAGCCGTTCCCCGTTCCTCGGCGACAACTTTTCACGTTATAGTATTATATATGATGGTACGTGTACCTGCAGACGTACCACTCGTGAATATATGAAAAATATGTTAGCTATGGCGTCTTCGGAGAGAGAAGCAGAGAATTTCAAGGCTGAAGCAATAGTTTTTTTTTTTCAGGCGCCAAATATTCTCTCCTACTACGCACGCTCTTCCACTCGTGACACGCAATACCTTCGAGCAATTCGATCTTAATAAGTTCCTGTCACAACATAACCTCGAAATATCAAAACACATAATTATCATCCTTTTATACCGTCTCTACATAAATATATGTGTCAGATTTATGTCTCGTACCACATACAACTCTGACAAATGATAATGCTACCAGAAAACTCTTTTCTTTTTTTTTTTTTTTTCAAAGATAAACTCTTTTGCGCTATTTTACATTCTCACGCTTATGGATTTAATTTCTTTTCAGAATAAGCTTGCAGTAAACAAGTTAATCTCTTTGAATTATTCTTATACCGTATATGAAGTAAGTTTATTTAGTATAATTAAATGAATTTATTAATAAAGCTTATTGCTCGAGATTTCAAGGAGTTCAATTATTTTGTTGTATATTATATAAAATGAGGAGATTTGTCCTATAGTAGCTGCAGGGTGTATATTACTGTGCTTGGAGCTGGCTCTTGTACTCAGTTTGTTCTGCGGTCGTTCGTTTGTACGTTATTCCAGCTAGTATATAGAGCAGTTGTTGGAGAGCTTCCGCGTAGCCGAGTAATTACTCGTTCTTCGTCACCTGCTCCTCGTGCAAGACCCCTCGGGTTTTCAAGCGCACTCTCGGCGCTCCCGATTAACGAAGGGAATCCGGGAACGGCCACGGCACGAATATTTCTCGGCAACTCCCGTGGAACGATCGGGCATGCAGCTCAAGTGAAGCACCTCGTAGTTTCCGAGTTTCCACGACCATTGAATTTCCTGCACCTTGAGAGCCTTCGCTATGACTTCCTTTAGCGAGCCTTCACTGCTTCACTGCATCACTGTCTTCAACTTCAACTGCTTCGATTTCTTAAAAGTATGAATAAAACGAGGAATCTTTGTTTCCATGAATTATTTCGTTTTTTATTAAATACTTTGATGGCGTACCCGCGGAATGGTTCAAAATATCGAGAAAAGTCAGTTGAAAACAATGTCCGTTCAATCGATTGTGCTAGAACATGGGTTTCACTGCTTTACTGCCTTCCGACTGCTTTGACTTCTTAAAAGTATCATGAATACGACGATACGACTTCATTTGACTATCAATGTTTCGATATGTAAGCGACACTATCAGTAGGCTTCATTTCAAAAGTAAGATCTACTATTTTTTTGCTTGCTCATACAAGAAGCTTTGCTTTCATGATTTTTTCATTGTTTTTTTGCTTCCTCATAGAGGAAGCTTTGTTTTCGTGAAATTTTTTTTTTTTCGAGATTTTTATGTTAATAAACTTAGAATCACCTGAAACGTCGAGAAAAGTGATCTAGAAAATATGTCTGTATGTGTATGTGTTTTTGTGTGTATGTATGTATGTTCGAGACACCGAAAATTCAATTGTTCATAACTCCCGAACGGCACAATGGATCGAGCTCAAATTTGTCACGTAACTAGAGTATTGTGCTCTATAATTAACGTGATTTTTAATTAAATGTATCAATGTATACAGATTTTTGTAGAATTTTTAATTCGCTAAAAAAATGTCGTGAACTTTCGTAAAAGTTCGCCAATCTAGCTAAATAGTTCTTTATAAATAAAGACACGTTAAATGGTTTTTGGTATCGAATATCAACGAAATCGGTAAAGCGGTTCCGATTTTATAGAATTTTGAATTTTTCGAAAAAACAAATGTTGTCTCTAAATCACGTCCAATCTCAACAAATGAACCGAAATGTTCTACAGTCGAAAAATACCATACAGCCCTGTTACGTACGAAATTTGGTGCTGATCGGTAAAGTCGTTCGGATTTTATGGCATTTTTAGTTTTGTACTAAATATACATTTTCGGTCAGAACTTGCGCAAAAGTTGAGAGAGTAAGATAAAAATTTGTACTTAATATAAATGCGATGTCAGGGTGTTTCAACGGTGTTTCATAGCTGCACACAATATGGATAATTGAAGAGATAAAAAAGATGTAAAGTAGAACTTTGTACATTGCTTGCTCATATAAAATTTGAAGACAGACGTAAAGAGGATATTTTAAAATTTTAATTTTTAACAAATCTTCCTCTATGAGGAAGCCAAAATAAATAATAAACGTCTTCCTCATGGGGGAAGATTTGTTAAAAATTTAAATTTTAAAATGTCCTCTTTACGTCTGTCTTCAAATTTTATATGAGGAAGCAATGTGCAAAGTTTTTTTCGATACTGTCATGGTGGATGCTCAGAATGTTTCAAGACATCGAGAAAAGTGGCTTGGAAAAAATATCGATATTACAACATTTTCAATGAAGGTAATTCTGTCGGGAGGCAGTGGTGGGGATAGTAGCTCGTAGGTGCAGCAGTGTGCGGAGTGTGGGGCAGGCACTGTCCTGCTAGTGAGCGGACTCGTGTGGCATGTACGCGTTTCGCTTTTAACGTTCATGTCTTTCTTAAATGTCCCGTAACCCATATGTTTTTTGAGCTCAGTGGAAGCGTTATTTAATGACGAATACAATGTACTATTTATATTTTTTGTATCTTTCATCTAAGTATGATAATTTCTTAGTTTAAGATAAATTCAACTATTTCTGCATTGCGCGCTATACTAGAAACTTCGATTTTTAGAATTCAATTTCTTTTTCTAGTGGTCCGTGAGGCGCACTGATTTTTTAGGAACGTAAAGTTCAATATTGAAAACAAAAACATACTGCGGAATCAAGTTTTTGAGTTTGGATTTCCTTGCGACACAACTACCTTAAGAAACGTTCGATCGATTGTGCCAAAATTTGAGCTCCACTATTTTCCAACTGCTTCGACTTCTCAAAAGTGTGGTACGACATCATTTGACTATCAATGCTTCGATACCTAAGCGACACTATGAATAGATTTTATTTCAAGTAAATTTTGCTGTTTTTTGCTTGCTTATAGAAGGAGCTTTATTTTTATAGATTGTTTTATTTTTATTTAATATTTTTATGACGGACACGCAAAATGGTTCAGATATTGACAAAAGTGGCCTAGAAAAAATGTCGATATGTATTATGTGTGTAGATACGGCTTCGAAATTTCAATTAAGGACCGTTGAACCGATTGTGCTGGAATGTGGCACGCCAGTGAAGCAATTTTTGACAAAATGTATTGAGAAATTCAGACTTCATAACTCTTTGAATTCGTTCAAAAAAGCATTCGAATGTTGTAGCTCTCGCAAAATTAGCGATATTTTGTTGAATCATTGTTTATAAGTGCAGGTACATTTAATATTGTTAAGGATTGAATTTGGCCAAAATAGAAAAAGTTAATTGATTTCTATAGAATGTAGATATTTTCGAAGTATCTACGTAAATGCTCGAACTTTTACAAAACATAAACCACCAATCCAAAATCTTCCACTTAAACAAAATGATATTCTTTGGTACGAGATACATCATTCAGTGGAGAACGATAGAAAGGTCGGATTATATAGGAATTTGTATTTTTGGTTATTCTTTATCGATAACTAAAATTTTGCTTAATTGTAGTTTTTTTAATTAGTTTAAAACAAGGTTGCAAATCAAAAAATTCTATACTCTTTCCTCATTTTAAGTTCCTCGAAGCAAAGTTATAGACAAATGTATAAAATTTCATAATAATGTTTGCATCTGATACTGAAGAGGTCTTTTAGTGTAACTTTGTTTGTTTCTTGTAAGGTATCTTAGCAAGTTTGTTTGTAACTTTGAAAAAAAAAATTACAAGGCCAATCATAAGACCTAGCAAAGGCCAATCCTCTGAGCACTGCAGTGTTCTCTGGATCATGCAGAGAGGGTAAAATTCCTAAATCTGATCGCGAAGCAACCGATTGACTCAACCGGTTAGTCAAGTTACAAGAAATCCTTCATCTTTCCAAAGGGAATCATTTCAAATTTTCACTCCAGTGAAGAAGATGGTAGTTTTTAGAATTAAAACAAAACTTTTTTGACTGACTTGTCTCTCTTAAGTCGTATACAGCATTCCTGAAAACACTTCCTGTAAGCATGTTCCCAGTGATGTTGGAACAGTGTCTTTCAATCGATTCTAATTTCACAGTTCATTATTACAAAATTCGGAATTTTCTGCTAACATTTAATTTCTTAATTCTTTTTCCTCTTCAGTCGTTATTAGGGTTAGATGGACCACCGGCATTACAACGCTCGTAGTCTTCTCCTACAATTATAAAAAATCTGTCAAATTTGTGAAACACGCACTTGGTCCCGTTTTCGATGTCTGGCCACGGCCAATCACAGAACGATTAAAACTGCTCCACATCAGCATAGCTGATTGTCATTAACTTTTTAGAATAATCATATCGATGTATTCTGCCACATTGAATACGAATTGGCTATTCATTTTTATATTTTATGTCAACATTTAAAAAGATTTTACATAGAAAGTCTAATTATTGAAAAATCATTTTAAAAAGAAAGAACCTTTTTTCGACTTTATAAATCATGAAAAAATGATTATTATCGGAGTTTTCGGACGACTTGCGTAGAAAACGTGACTCGAATGACAAATTTTAGGAAATAATATTTCGTGCAGCAGTTTGCTTCTTTCTTGAAAAGCGAATTTTTTTGACAGCTCGAAGCATAAAAATTGTAAAGCGTCACGTTTTATAAATACACTGTCACAAAAATCTACTGTAAATTCAATGTACATATACGGAAGTTATTATATATAAACCGGTATACTAAATTTACTGTACAAGTGCAATGTCGAATGTATTTTTAGTACAGTCCTTTTAATAATTTGTTCAAATTTAACTGTAGAAATATTTAATTTTTTAAATTTACTTCAATTTCATTGCAAAAGTTACGGAATTTTATGTGACAATTGTATATTCAATTTTATTGACGAGTTTATGCATAAAAAATTCGGGTTTTTTTCTGACCGTGTATTGTGTATAACGCATTAAATTTTCCAAACGTAAATTTGTACCTGAGCGATTAACTATAAAAAAAACACCGTGGAAAAATTGAAAATATCGTAACATCTGTCCAACGATAAAAGTGTACATAACAACAGCGGCTCCTAATAATAAACTTGTGATAACGCACCGTTAATGGCGGGCAAAGTCCACTTCTGATATAGCGTTGGCACTTAACCGAAGAAATGTACTTTGAAATAAATTCCTAACCGGAATTCAAGCGACACATTTATTCCACACATGGCAAATTGCATTCAATGGACTATTCAATGTTTCGCGACAACAATAGTAGAAATACTATAGGCAATTGCTGTACAAAGCCGGGGAGTTTCTCGAGACAAAGTCCAATTCGTCTGTTGATGTTGGCTTGTTTATTCTCCAATGGTATACTATTTTTTCATCATCATCATCATTATGAAGAGTAAAAGGGTCATTACTCGTCGTGTAAAAAATAAAATTGACAAGCTGTTCGAAAATCGACGTTTACTAATTAATCCAACAATAAGCTACACTTTGTATGTTTACCAACGATATTATCAATTACAATTTTTTCGGTGAAATGTTAATCAAGCCCGAAAAAAAACATAAAATTTATTAAACAAAAATATCACTAAAGTAAAGTAATACAATTGTTGAGATTCAAAATGTATGAATACATTTTATGAGGAAGGAGAAAAAAGTAAAAATGATTACAATTTTATTTATTTCTGAAGTGCGCAATAAATAGTGTATTTCTGTTCAAGAGCGTGATATATCTTTTGAATTCGCCGCAACAGGTAGAATTTGTGTCATCAGTCGACTTCCTTGATGTAACAAACAAATTTCCTTTAATTTTATTCTGTCGTGTGGCGTTGAACGATCCCGATGTCGAAATCGGTAGAATCGTGAAATGGGACAGAATGCATTAGGTTGCTACCAGAAACGACGATGACGTTCAAAGTGTCGAGAATCGAGGCAGCTTCGAGTTGGCCTATTCGAGTTACGAAGACGACGAAGACGAAGACACATGGAAAGGGAGCGAGAAAGCTATCGACGCCGATCCGTCCGGCTGGCTGGCAGGCAGGTTCTGGCTTCTCTTTACGCCCACGCATGCAATGAGACTCTGCCCTATACGAAGTACGGTGTGCTCGTATATATAAGGCACTCTGCGTCAGATCATCTTCTTCGTTTGTTCATTATTGCGACACTTTTTTTATATTTTCGTTCCAATTTTGCACAACCTTCATTGACGCATACAAAATTTATAAATAAATAAGCAGAGTGGTTTGAAAGATAAGTGTAGGACTGAAACAATATTTTCCAAAATTACAGTAACTGTGTTGACTGTGCAGAATCTTAGTATATTTTGTCCACTCTCTTCAACGTTTTTTTTTTTTTTTTTTTCAATTTGACATAATCTACATAATCTAAGGTAAACGGTCTAGTTTCTGACATCTTTAGAAGAGAGAACCCGGTTTTATATTATTTAGGGACGCGTTACATTACGTAACTGAAAGAACAAGTCCTTTAACGTGTACATTAAGGCCATCCGAATGAGATTTACCCGGTTTTGAAGGTAAATCATTGAGACATCATAATCAAATTATTGTTTCAATTATTGTGGTCTACTACAGGCGTTATTAACACTGTTGCATCATGCACGTCGCGATTTTCAACTCTAGCGCGGACCTAGTTTCGGTCATTGTGTCGCAGTCTGTAACTCCAACCGTTCTTCACTTTCTTACACTTCAACATACGTTCAACATATGCAGTGTCAGGAACTGCAACATAACCTGAATTAGGTGATGCATTAATTGACTCCGAGAATTTATGGAAAGAAGTAGCGTGATCTATTTCGAAGGTATTCATATAACGTTTGTAGTATTTTATACCTACCTACGGATATAAGTCGAAAAGGGCAGCAGTGTTAGGATCTGAGCCGTTCACTTTTTAGAAACGATTGATGGGGCAAAAAAAATATTGCGAAAGTTGAAAAATAATGGGAAAGTTAAAAAAAAATTTTTTGAAGTAAAAAAATATTGGGAAAGTTGAAGAAATATTTTTAAAAGTTAAAAACAGCCGAATTAACAAAGAATGCCTTATATATTGCATACATATACGTGTACTCTGTACCTATATGGTACCTCGAGAAGAAACTGGCTTGCTGCGCTCGTCGAGCTCACCGGGCGCGCGCGTGCGTGCCTAGTGGACTTTGGACCCAACGACGAGTGTCACTCTCGCTTCGTCGCACTCCCACTTTCCGGCTACTCTTCGGTACACTCTTGCTATCTCGATTCTCGTGCTTCGTACTCACTCTTTATATTTCCGATGCCCTCGATCAGCCCGCACACTCGTTTGTGCAAGCTTAAGCTCTCTCTGTTTTCTATCATTCTGTGTATATATATATTTCTCACACTCCCTCACCGTGGAGAACGTGTTGAACGGCCCAGAGAGAACCGAGGCTCGGTTGCCTTGGTCGACGAAAGCAGCGAAAATACGAGACGCCAAGCTATCCGAGCATTGCACCCGCGCCCGACAAAAATCAATTCCCTCTCATATACGCTTACGAAAGGTGCATATATTACGTCATACGGTAAACACTAACGTCTGTAACGTTTTTCTGGCCAATACTATTTTTTTGTAGCGCTTCGACAACGCTTTATTGACATGAATTATTTGAAACATATCTATATGTAGTGCTTTGCACGCTCGGAAAACCAGCAACTTAAATTGGGGGACTTGAAAAAAATTCCGGCTTAGGGGCCATTTTGGAATTTTGAAAATTTTTGGAATTTTAAATTTTTTTGGAATTTTCAGAATTTTTCAAATGAAGAGAGCTTTTGGAATTTCAACAATTTTAGGAATTTCAAATTTTTTTGGAATTTCAAAAAATTTTCGAGTTTTAAAAATTTTTGCACTTTACAACATTTTTGAAATTTTAAAAAATTTTCAAATGAAGAGAGCTTTGTTACCATAAAGAAACATATGTCGAGGTTTTTATCCCGAGACACTCAGAATCATCTAAAACGTCCAGAAAATTGATCTAGTAAATAAATGTTTGTATGTATCTGTGTGTGTATTCGTCTGTCAAATCTTACGACATTTTTCTTCACGAGAACAGAGCTCTCTATGAGGAAGCGAAACATTTTTTTATAACTCCGCACGGAGAAAAGAATATGGCAATAATCCCTCGACTCAGTGTTTATACATTGTTGTATTCGCGTAAATGAGTTGACATGAGATACAGAATAGAACCTTGCTCATTGCTTCCTCATTACGTGTAGCTCTTTACAAAGCTTCCTCAATGAGGAAGCCAACAACGATTAACATAATTCTTTATAGAGGTAGCTTTGTGTCAAGCGACAAATAATGGAAAAGCAATGTGCAAGGTTCTACTTTTTCCTTTGACAATGGTGCACGTATCATAATTCCTTGAACAATTGTAAAGCCGGTTATACGTTTGCTCCTTCCGCATTACTTTCTCATTATAATTCTCACGAAGATTTTCTCTGAAAAGCTTAATCGATTACCGTACACTTTCGGAGATAGCTTTACGAAAGTCGAAAATAATGAGAAAGTCATTTTTTACTCTGTGGTATTTTTTACGTTTATTTTTATATACATCAACAACAGCCGATGAAATATTGCTTACCAATATTTACCAATATTTAATATTGCTCAAGATTATAATTCAATTGGGTATTTAGCAGTTAAGTTTTTTTCTCTAGTCCCTTATAAAAGCTGTACTTTTTATTCTCGTCGTTGGGACGGTACATGAGCGAACGTGGACTATATACTTACATGTAGTGCACACTTTAACCTATATCGAAGTTCGATTCTCCGTTTACGTGGGACGCGGCCGAGTTACGTAGACGAACTTCAAACGATAGATCGACACCTCCATACCGATAACGGAAGCCTATCTGTCCATGCAATATGTATAGGTACTATGTATACATTGTGAGATGACTTGGCGTGCACCATCGAAAACTCTGTCCATACGCTTCGTCTATGTCGCTATGTATAACAATACTTTGACACGTTTCAAGACTACGAGCCTAGACCAAGAGATTATATGGAACTTCTGGGTATGAGCAAACTCTCCTTGGGGCTTTTCAAACCACGTTTGCGTTATAATTAACGGCAACTACAGTTTTCTGAAAACACGCGACTTACGTGATGATCCCATATTAACAGGAATATTTAATAACGAGTTAATGGAGCTAACAATCGGATATGTTTTGGTAAACAACTACGATTTACAACAACAACAAAAATCAACAGTCTATGAATTTCATTTAGAAAATATTAGAAGTTTTTATGCGCGGTGTAAAAAATGCGAATAAATTTAATATACAAAATGATATGAGATTTACGAACCGGGTACATGAGTTTTATATTATTATACTGTGATTGTAAGTTAAAGAATACTATAATAAAATCCCGATACTGATATTTGAAGATTACAGTATGTAAGTAATGCAATTTTCATTATTATTTACCAAAATTGCAGATGTCAATGAGGAATATACCTGAAAATGAATACTTGTATGTAATGAATACTTATATGCGTCCGAGTTTTATAAAAGGTCTTATCACTTGAAAAAAAAAAGTTTTTGTAATAGCCGCTATAAAAGTGAGTTTTTTCGAGGGGATTGTGTGACGATCAAGTGCTTGGTTTCCGAACGCCGTGCGTCACGTAAAGATCGTGCGTAAAGTGTTAATTACTTTACGCACCGCCTTTTACTTAACGCACGGCTGATCGAAAACCTCGCAGCTTGATCACGCAAAACTGCCTCGACAAAAACTCAATTTTCTCGCTGGCATTACAAAAAATAGTCGGAAGCCATCAAACAGACAAAGGTATGATACACTGAGAAAAAAAATGGTTAGAACCAACAAAACGTGCGCTTGCGGGCGACGAAATAAATATTTGTTTGATAGAAAGTAATATTCAATTGATCGAAGCGGCTAGTGATACTATTAATAGATGTGTCGACCAACATTGCCAAATATCTTGTCCAATCGACAAAATATGCTATTCGCTGCCGGCAAACGCACGTTTTGTTGACTTTAACGGCTTTTTTCTCAGTGTATACATGTTCTCTTTTAATTTTATAATTTTGGACAATCTGGTCGTTTTTTATGACTTCGTCGGTTGTACCTTTTGATTAAGTCAATTTATAGATGTATTTATATATACGTCGGGCGACCTGATTACTGTAAACAGGATAGTGACGTCATAAAGATGAGACGATCATAACCTAGCTTTTTGGCTCTCTTTTAGGCTATAGTAAACTTGGAATACGATGACCAGTCAGGTGCGATATGCTCCGACACCGAGACCAATATCTAAACGATAAATGTTTGGTCGGCTTCAATGGAGTCTCAAAAGACAAGTTCTCGGGAGGTTTTAACCCCCAAGCTTAGTGACAAGGCCTGATAGTTACTCGAAGTTAAGAAACGCCAGCAGTAAGACCAAATTTTCGAATTTCATCCGGAGCTAGCAGTCTGTTGGAACGAAATTATAAACAACGGTATCGAATCAAAACGAAGAAGGATTTGGAAGAAAGCAAAGCAGGATTTGGAAGAAGCAACAAAGGCAATTGTCCGTTAAAGGCGCCCAAGCTCATCGCTGAGCTACTTCCACTCTTGCACAACACCGCTAAGAACATCACCTCCGATAAATTTTCACCCAGCTCCCGATTTATTAACTGTTCCCTACAGGTGAACGCAATATTCGTTGGCCGACAAGTTGAGCTGGATGGCAGGCAAATTATCCAGCAAGCTTACAAGAGACGCGGAATCAAGGAGGACGCAATCGATTTACTTGTTTGTTCAGTGACGAACGCGACAATGCAATAGTATAGTGAACCAATCGTAGATTGGGCATCTTTCTGCAAAGCGACAGGGCTTAATTTTTTCGAGCCAAAAGAGGATATGGTTATGGAATGGTTGGTCTACAAATTCGATTACGGTGCATCTTATGAAACTCTCGATACCTGCAGGTCGGCGTTGTCATTTTCATGTGGAGACTACATAGGGAAAAGCTCGTTAATTTCGCGATTGATAAAAGGGATCTCCAAGAAGAAACCCTGTAAACCTAAATATAACTGAATTTACAGTCTCGACCCAGTAATCGAGAACATAGGGTGAATAATGCCATTAGAGAGTTCAAGCCTCCAACAACTGTCTACTGAGTTGGCAATATTACTCGCGTTAGTCACTGCTCATCGCAAGCAAACACTCATTTCTATCAAAAGAAGCAACGTCAGAAAAGTTGTCGAAGGATCTTATGAGATTAAGATTCCGGATCGTGTCAAGACTTCTAGACTAGATATCTACCAGCCTCTCTTGTTGATATCCAAGTTCGAAGAAAGGCTAAACCCTTGTGTGGCATCAGTATTAGAAATATTTCTGGAGGTGACGTCATCATTAGCGAAAGATGTCGATAATTCATTAATCACTACAAGGAAACCGCATAAGATACCGTCTAAAGCCACTTTTAGTAGATGTATAAAATCGTTTTTAGTGGAATGTCGTGTTGGTCACGAGTTTTTACCACACAGCCGTAGACATGCTGCGACTTCGTTGGCATTAACCAAGGGGGTCGACCTTAGTATTATTAAGATTTTGGCAAGCTGGTTGAAGACCTCGAAGGTTTTCGAGACCTTCTATAATAGGCAGGGGACCGACTCTACACCTCCCAAGTCTACACAAAGATAGGTCTACACAAAAAGTCGACACAGAAAGACTGTACACGCAGACAGCTCGACACCGAAAACTCGGCACGAAAAACTCGACACCAAAAACTCTGCACGAAAAACTCGACACCGAAAAGTCAACACGAAAAACTCGACACGCCGAAAAGGCGGCACAAAAAACTCGACACCGAAAACTCAGCACGAAAAACTCAACACCGAAAAGTCGACACTTCGATCGATTTTGAGGAATTTTAAGGCCCTATCCGATGTGAAATTTTCCGTTAATTACAATTTTTATTTTATTTGGTGCGTAAAACGTGGTTTTATTTCATTTTCAACCCACTATGTCGATGTATTTTTGCCAGCAGACAACGAATATGTTATGTTTTTAAAAATCGTGATATTTTTCACTGAAAGCCCAGAAATACATTACTTTTTTCATTTGAAACAAAATATGATCTATTCAGATATCCCCTTGAACGATAGTATCATACTAGTGCGACAAAACTTTTCTTGACTTGTGCAGGAATCTCAAACTTTCTGCTCTTGTAGTGTAATATACTATTTCGCGCGAGTATCGTACCTATTTTCATTTCACGACGTGTGTAAACAAAGTTTCACGCACGCTTCGCTTGCGCAATCGCGATTTGCCCACAGAGTGAAATAAAAATTGTAATTAACGGAAAATTTCATATCGGATAGGGCCTTAAAATTCCCCAAAATCGATCAAAGTGTCGACTTTTCGGTGTCAAGTTTTTCGTGCCGACTTTTCGGTGTCGAGTTTTTTGTGCCGACTTTTCGGCGTGTCGAGTTTTTCGTGTTGACTTTTCGGTGTCGAGTTTTTCGTGCAGAGTTTTTGGTGTCGAGTTTTTCGTGCCGAGTTTTCGGTGTCGAGCTGTCTGCGTGTACAGTTTTTCTGTGTCGACTTTTTGTGTAGACCTATTTTTGTGTAGACTTGGGAGGTGTAGAGTCGGTCCCCTGCCCTATAATAGACCTATTGTTAAGAACAAAAGAGAATTTGCAAAAAGAATATTATCGAAGGTTTAAGTGGTTTGCCCCCATAATATATTACAACATTTATGATTAAAAACAATTTATTGCATCAAAACCAAATTTGACATTGCACTTGTATAATAAATGTAAGTGGACGTGTATAAGTGGAAGTAGTGGAATAAATTTAATACACTAAGGTTAGGCAGCTACGGGCACTTTAGCGAAAAATTCGATGACACCGCCGACCAATCACAACCCGAATAAAACGAAGACAATGACTGCTTGATTTTCAAAATTTTCGAGACATCTCGAGTTACAAACTTTTTAGAAGAGAACCAGTTCATGCATAGAAACTTCCAAGACATGTATATTAAATTCCGAGTAGATATTTTGCGTAGTGTTAAATACACTCATTGAATATCTTATGCAACTCCATGCGAGAGTACGAGTTGAGGAAAAGTTAATCGCACGAGTTTCTTATACAAGTTTATGTAACTCCGTGCGGGAAGTTCCTACTTCTCATACGCTTGACTTCGCTTTACATGGGAGAAATCGCACTTCTCGCACTCGTGAAATAAAATTGATACTCGTGCGAGAAACTTTTCCTCATTTCGTTTAATTGCAATACCCGCCATCGGCTCGTGCTGCAAACTCACCCTCATGATGAAAAGTTTCATCGCACTTGTATCATAATATACTATTACATTATATATTATATAGTTCAAAATTTATTAAATTCCATAGTTTTTCTAGTATCAACGTCGGAATATTCTGGAGTAATAATAGCCTGCGGTTTTCCAGAAGTTGAGTGTCTGATATAAGCCCCATCTTCCCCGAATAACAGTGTAGAGACTCTTTCGTTCAAAGCAATTACAATTTGTCTTCTCTACTTGTTCGAGTTTCCGATAGGAAAATAGGTAACTACTTAAAATGAACTTCCGGTAGAGCACCTCTCGGTCTGCTTAGCGAAGCGTTGAAGATAGCGGTAAAAGTGAAGGATCAACCCAGCTCATTTCGACAAAACTTAATTATTACAGCGGGTGAACTGGTAAGAAATTAAAGAACAACATTTATCCTACGATACTCGTTAAGATGAGGTGAGCATTGGACGTGAGAACGAGGGAGGGCTTCCAAAAGATGATCGCCCTCGTTTGTGCACCCTCGGAAGGGCCTGTCGAGCGCAAGAAGTAAAAGCACGCAGACCGGAGATGACTCATGAGATAATCCCCGGAATGAGAGGAGAGCCGGGATAGTCCACGGTTGGTGCTCGGAAATGTCCAGTGGAATTTATGTGTCTCTTTCCTGCTCTTTCCTTCTCTCACTCGACTCGCAATCACACACTCCACCGTCTCGGTATAATAGTTGGACGAGCTTTCCGGAAACGTGACGCAAAAAAATACATTGGATGAAAAGAGACCGTTCGTTCCTTTTATATAATGAATTTGACACCCTTTTTCCGGGCTTATTTGCGAAGGAAGATGGAAAGACGCTCTATCTGCAATATTTTTTTTTTATGGTCAAGACTGAATTGTCTAGATCCACACGCAGGATTGAAAAAATTATCTCGATCGCTTGAACTTACCCGTGCAGGAATTAAACCGGGTAGCCGTAAAAAAGTGTAGGGCCTCGTTAGGTTTTGCCAGCACTTCCACAATAGGGATTCCATACTAGGGCCATGTTACAACCCATAAAGGCTTTCCTAACACCATTCCGGGCTAAAATCGGGCCATCCACACAGAGCCCTAGTAGGGTAGCCTCTGTAGGCCGCATTTATATTTTCTCAGGGGTGCCACGATAACAAGGGCCTTACTAGAACCCGTAAACAGTTCCCTAAAAATTTGTCACCCATCTAAGTATGTTGACGACCAGTGTCAGCCAGACGGTCATCCATCTAAGTATTGACCGTTAGGGTCAACTAAGCGGTTATCCATCTTAATATTGTCCGCCACGATGAACTACACGCGGTCACCCAACCAAGTACTGATAGAGTTAGCGGTCTCCCATCCAACTGACCCTCCAGTGGTCAGGTGGTCGTCTACACAAATACTGATAAACCAATTCGCGCAGCCAATGAAACAAGCACCTGTATCCAATGTATTTATCGATAGCAATAACGATGCAAAGTCCGATATAATTGATAGCCATGAAAAATAAGTGAATGTCATTTTATTATGACCATGTCAGACGCAACGATATTAATCTACGAAGTGCGAACTACAATTCATTTTTTCTATTTTATATTGCAGTCATTCAAATAGAACAAAAAAATTGTACAAACATATGATCTGAATGGCCGAGCGAGCTAGAGCGCAGCCAAACAACACCATCCGAAGGTTTCCAGGTTCGATTTCCGTCAAGGTACAAAACTATGAATATGTTTATTTCAGTAATTAATATGTGCCATCATGGCGAGAATGCCGTAATATCTGATTAAAAGTACAAAATTGATCGATTAAATAAAGACAAAATATTATTGTTGAATTAATTCTCTAAATTATTTTAATAAGGGCTTAATACGGCAGCCCTTATAGGCCCTTACTGGGAAATCTATAAAGGCCTACTTTGCAGCGTGAACAGTCTAGTATGGCTGTGATTAAATGTCCATTCAGGGCCCCTAACAGCATTTAAGCAAATTATCGAGGGCCAAGTCGGAGCCCCAACTAATTTTCCGCACGGGTAATGGCGTGGGAACTTACTGCGAGTACACAAATGGTGTTAAGATTGATAAAACAAATAAAGGGAAAACTGGGGGAAATGGATCATTTAAAAAGTTGAATAATAAAAGTGGCTGAATGATTTATGATATAAAACAGTTTCAACTGACTAATTTGACTGAAAGTATCTGAAAAAAATTACAAACTCCACTCCATTACATTTTTGTCATCATTATTAATTACAAATTTCAGTTTAACCCTATACGTCCAACAAAGTGAACATACCTATGAAGGAATAGCGGTACACTGCCGAAGCTACCAACAAGCCCAGTACTCAAACGGGCTTCGCTGCCAAATATTGTTAGGCAGTACTTTCGCAGTACTGTTGAACCACTGATTCCATACTGCGTCAATTCTGGCAGCCAGTACTTCCAAGATAACATATACGGTACTGAGCCGAGAGTCGTCGAAGTACTGGGCGTAACCGCATCAGTACTGTGCCAGTATTCAAAAAACAAACCTTGTTATCATTCCAGAGTTGCACCAGCATTATGTCAGTACCGACATATCAGCAACAGTGCTACGCCAATACATAGCCGATTTTAAATTCCCACATAGGTAGTACCAAGTTTCTCCATTGTTCACGACAGTTTCCTGATTATTTACCTGAACTCACCTACAAACTATGAGCCCACCTATTCAATTGCTAACATACATTATGCAATGTAATATAGGCCCTTGCTAGAGTAAGAGCTATCAGCTAAGCATGAGAGCTGGATGAAATTTTGCTGACCTAATCGAAACTTGATTCTGACTACTTTCCAAAAGTGGTTAATCCTTTGCAAATTTTGGTTTAAACTCATGAATATCGCGGAAGCAGTCGACGAACAATGAAAAAGTAGAGCACACAACTTGATGACTCAGTTTTATTTTTTTGTCGTGAATAAAAAGTGTGTACGTTTACTAGGAGCACGCGCGAATAGAACAAAAAAATTATCTTGGTCGCTCGAACTTAATGACGTGCGAATCCCTTGCACGCAATACAGAAATAGAGTAAAGATAGATAGAACAAATATAAGGAAAACTGAGGAAAATGGACCATTTGGGAAATTGAATAATCAAAGTGAGTGAATGAATAATTCAAGACATCACTTCCGATCAGCTGATTTGAGTGAAAGATTCTCGAAAAAATTTCGAACTCAACTCCATTATTTTTAAGACTACAGCCATTTTAGTTAAGTATAAATGTCAACTGGCAATTATGGAAAATAGTAAATAAAGTTTTTCTTGAATTGTTAGTCAAGAAAAATATTTCTTACATTTTAGTCATAGTTATTAAGTTTAATTCATGATTAACTCTAAACGTCCATCTAAGTGAACATAGTAACAAGTAAATCAGCAGCTGAATAATCCGGGTTCGATTCCCGGAAGCATATATATTTTTCCATTACTTGATGTTATGATGTTTCGACGTGACAGCTTGTAATATTTTTTATTTCTTAGGTAGAAGTTTGGCAAATCGTAACTCGGGGTGTGAGTCGATCGATGCCGAAGATAAAGGAAAATCGATAACAACGAAATCTTCAGCATCGGTCGACTCAGACCCCGAGTTGCGATTTGCCAAACTTCCATCTGAGAAATAAAAATATTACAGGCTGTCACGTCGTAGCATCATAACATCAACTAATGAAAACATTCAGCTAAAGTCAAAATAATATGTATATATTCTTCCTCCGACACTTCGTTGGTCCATGTGCAATGCCAATATTTACACCTCCCTAAACTCTTTGCCTAGTCATTACACCACATACATGCAAAAAAATATTTATTTAGTCAAACGATAACTAGATCGGTCGAGAAGTAACTTGATTTATAAAATAATAACTTAGTTGGTCTGACCAATAGCTCGGTTGGTCTAACCAATAATTTGGTTGATCTAATCACTAACTTAGTTGGCGCGTATATAACCAAACCCATCTTAGTTAAGCAAACCAAGCCTTTTTTTTGTGTACCCATCTACGAGCGCACATAATCCAATATCATATATGGACCTATCTCAGAAACCCCTGACTTTCGTGTAACTCATCGGCGGAATACGATAGTATTACTTAAACAGAATGAATTTCGCGCATATCATAGTATTTTTAAGATGTACGAGACATAATTGATCGCGAAAAAAAATTCAATTTAATAATGCATGAATCAGCCGTTTTATTCTGGTTCAAATGCGGATATTACCAACATTTTCGCGCGTAACTCTGATTTTCGCGTCACTTCGTACGGGTGTAGCATTGATATAGACCTCCTGAAAAATAGGAAAAAAATCGTCAACTTCTGGTAAAGTGTAATGAACATAATGTATGTAATTGTAATCGCCAAACATATCTAAAAATTGAACAGGTATCCTGTGAGCGCCGTCCACTCGATTTTGATGGTGAACCTGACATCCACCGTTATATGGGTCAGGGTTATCAGGGCAAGCTAATTGAGCCACGTGGATCGGATACACACGAAAGTAGATTCATCATGGATCAAATGAAGTGAAATTCATGTCGGATACTGTTATAATAAATAAATGTTAGTTTTTTTGCATCG
This sequence comes from Tromatobia lineatoria, assembly GCA_949699805.1. Lineage (NCBI taxonomy): Eukaryota > Metazoa > Arthropoda > Insecta > Hymenoptera > Ichneumonidae > Tromatobia > Tromatobia lineatoria. The sequence continues at coordinate 5,870,583 of OX453048.1, forward strand.
TTATTCTGCCAATCTAATCACTCAAGATAAAATTACATCGGAGGACATTACTGTTATCGACAATTAGATGTGCCCAGATGTTCAGACCGTTCGGCAAGAAACCATTTTTTTTCTGGATCAAAGTGTTTCCAATTATCAGGTTCGAAATATGTCAGGTTTATAAATTCCCATGATAAATTAAAACTATTACTGTTTCTAAATTATATAGATTATATTTCGAGTGAGTAGACTCATTACCCGTCACATCTTTTATTTTCTGTATAAGTTTTGCATAATATTGTATAACAATAATTACCCATTGGAAGGAGTTAGTCTATAACTTCCAATGGCTCATTCATTAAGAAGTAAAGTTTTAATAAGTCAAACACTTTCAAAAACCTTAATTTAGTGCTAACACACCGAGGGAGATATGTCTGACAACGAATTTGCACCAAGTGAATTATTTTCAGTTAAAAATTACATTATGATTCGTTTATAAGGGCTCCATGTATAAGATGAATTGTCCATGCACAAACATTGATTTCTTGAAGTCTTGGAATAGGTTTAAAAAAATAGTGCCTCGCTGCTCCTAAACTAAAAATTGAAGGTTTGCGAGATACGCCCACATGCTCTCTATTTATATGAGTAACTCCGATGGAACTTCACTCGTCTGATCAAATCATTACCGTGACTACTTCTCAAAAGTGATTAATCTTTCATGAATTTTGGTCTACAGTCTATCACAGAAGCAGTCGATAAAAAGTGAAAAATCTAAGCACAACTTGATGATCAGGTCACGTTGAGATCAGCACAAAGGAACCAATTTCGTCGTGCAAGACGATTATCCCTATACTCTGTTGCTTACTATGTCTTTTCTTATCTCACTAACGAACGAAATTGAAATAACAGTGGGAACTGTATTCTCTGCGACACGATGCCAGAGTTTATTTTCTTGTCAACGATAACTTTTGAAATGGTCATAAAGCAAGAAAGAGCCACGGATATCGGAGATGAGGAGAGATGACTATCTGGCTCAGCTGGATATTCGGAAGTGAAACCCACATCTTCGGAGTGAGCTGTCTCAGCTATTTTGTTAGAAAAGCTGTAAAGTGAACGTGTCGGGTATGGCCTTAGGGAAATACATCAAATGGTATAAGGCTAGAGGTGAATATCAACACTGTTGCAAGGTACGCGCCCCGTAAGCCGTAACGAGAGGTAGAACTTGGCACAGCAAAAACGCGTTCATGATTACGAAACAACATTGTATCACTCAGTCGACTGTCATTCGCTACCTCCCAATCCAACGAAAAGTCCTCGAATCCCAGGTGAGCTTTCGCTCGTGCAATGCTATTTCGACGTTGTTAGCCAATGCACATATATCCTACATTACTGCTTATATATATTTATACACTAACCATACATTTATTCCACCCCTTCCAAACTTGCGTGGCACTAACCCGCGCAAAAAAAAGTACTAACAGAGTATTAAAAAAGTATTTCAAAAAAGTATTAAGAGTCTCGCGTATTGGACTTTTGAATACTCAGTTTGATACTTTTTTTCGAGACTTCAGTATTGAAAAAAGTATTTAATGGTAAGTATCAAAGAAGTATTAAAATCGTCGGAAAGAAATACGTTTTAATACTGTTTTTAATACTCAAATCACAGAAAAATATTGAATTGAGTATCAAAATCGTCATTTAAAAATACGATTTAATACTAGTTTTAATACTCATTTGATACTTTTTTTAACACTTGAATCTCTGACCGAAAGTATCAACTGAGTATTAAATTTTTTTCCGAAAATACGATTTAATACTTTTTTTGATACTTGATACCATTTAATACTTTTTTTGATACTTGATACCATTTAATACTTTTTTAAATACTCAAGTTTCGAAAAAAAGTATTGAACTGAGTATTGAAAAGTCCAATACGCGAGACTCTTAATACTTTTTTAATACTCTTTTTTTTATCGCTGGAACATACTACGAAACTGCTAAAAAAATATCAATTAAAAAAAACGCTACCTGCACGGAAAAAACAACTTGGTTAGAGTAACAAAAAAATAGTTACCTCCAACCAATTGTCTTGGTTATATATGCGCCAAACGATTTTTTAGTTGCATCAACCAATGAAATTTGGTTAGATTAGATTAGTTCAAGCAACCAAGTAATTGGTCGGACTAATTATGATTAAATCATTGGAATAACTAATGTACTTGGTTGGAGCAACCATTTGAATGGGCCGTTATAACCATTTTTCTTAGTTGGAACAACCAAACCCCTTGGTTGAATCAACCAATTTTCTTAGTTGAAACAACCAATCCGCCAGAGTTGTGAAGCCCCATTAATTCATGAAATATAGATCGCAGTACAGTTAGTTTTGTAATTATGTTTTCATAATCTTATAATATGATTATTATATTGCAATCATAATATAAGAATGTACCAACAGTTACGACGTGCATGCCGATACCGGTATAAGCAACCGGTCCATCAATGAGGTTATACATGCTTAAAGTACAAAACAACACTCAACGCAGAATATGGGGATGAGATTTATTTGTTCCTAGGTCTCTAAAAGGTAGGCGACGGTGTCCTCGTCTTCCATTGGAAGTATCACTGTTTAAATGTTGATTTATAAAGCTCTTAATAACTGGAACCGGCTTCAAAAGAAAAAGCGTGCGTAAAACATTACTAGCGGCGTTACACGACTAACAGCCGATGATGGTACTAACCAAAATAGTTAGTTGTATCTACCAATAAAATTGGTAGTCCTCAATTCTACTAAAAACTTGGTTGTACCAGCAGTCACCGGAACCAATTTTCGTGATTGGTTCTTTAGAACCACAGTAACTACAATTTCTTGGTAACGACAACTATTTTTGTTGATTGTATGCACTAAAGTATTAACCAAGTTGCCATTGGTGAGGGAACCAATTGTGCGCCATTCAATCTATGTATATAGTGGTTACAATGACCAATTTTGTTTAACGAATTAAAAATTGGTACATTTAACCAAGTCGTTTTTTCCGTGTGCTTATCATTAAAACTATTTCGCTTCTCGGTTATAGGGATTGTAAATTCATATCAACCATCGATATAAAGTTTCAAGAAACTTGATCGATATAAAGTTTCAAGAAAAAAAACTCACAGAAACGAAGGAAAATTCGCTAATATGAATTCAATATCTTAATTCCTGCGCCCGTAAAACTGTTGAAAGATGGTCGAAAGATGACGTGAAGGTATAAAAAAGAAAATTTTTCATGATCCAACTTAAAAAAACTGCGATTATTATTATACTTGCAAGATGTTGAAGCATTAATTTTCTTGACATGGGTTCAAGAATTATACATCCTCGTAGATTTCTTCACATCATTTTCTTTTCATAAGGTAGTTTTCATTCAGCAACGTGGAGGGTTGAAGCACTTTCAAGAAAAGTATGAACTACCGGCCTTCCCATTAGTGCAAGCAAAGTCAAAGTACGTGTATGGGTTTGACGTTTTCTTTTGCGCTCAATGATTCACTGCTAAGGCCTGTACGTAATTAGAACGTGCCAACGACTGTAGGACTTATTCTACTTGAAACTACGGCATTAAAACGGGAATGTGGACAACCGGTAATAGTAACACCACCAACGAGAGGCACGAATAACTCCATGCGGAAGCTTCAGGCATTATACGCGTCAGAGCATAAATCGCAGGTGGCCTTCAAGCGAGAAGAGTGTTAGACTTGACCATCAGTGGAATCCTCAACGGCGTCACTTGGTTTTCGCCAAGCTTGCTTCGAGGTATCTCGGAACATATTTCCCACTCAGAATGGACGTACCGCGGTCAAACGTTTTAACCGCAGCACACTGCATCGCCCTTGGTCTCGAGGGCGGTTGCGTATGCGGTCGGGCGTAATGTGACCTTCAGTGAGTACTTGCATCACGCCCCCGTAACTCACTTGGTTATACCAAACAGCTCCAGTTTATACACCATCTTCACCTGACTAGCTTCGATGCATGGAGAACGTGTCGTATTCACTACAAAATACATCACTTTTTCAAGCTTGTGCAACAACATGAAAAACAGTGAAATGAAATTCGGTACATCAACTGTGGTATGCATTAGAATAATGTTCTACACGGATAAAAATTGGGCAACCCCTATTTTATGAGTTGATTGTAAATGAGTTGCTAGCACAATTAATTTCGTGCCTATAACCGATGTGTAAGTCGAGACTGCAATTGTATTGTATTGTATCCATTGGGTGTTTAAGTAGCTGCACGCAGGCCTAAGGCCCATTGTACTCACCACTTTCCGTCTTTCGTCATCCCTCCTACACCAGCCCTGTACCCTCCTGTGTCCTCCTGAGGCCAAAAGGCATTATACAGAGAGGATGACGACTTTCCTAGGCTCTACTAATTGAGCCCCCAGTCCCTCCTAAAATGCGGCCGCATCCGACTTCCCCCTCTATATTGCATTCGCCATACCATTTCTGCTCTGGGCCGAATAAAACCTATGCCGATTAGGGTGGGGAAAAAAAATCGATTATTATTATTTTTTTTAATCTGACGTACGAAAACTAGTTGCTTGGTATCTCTAGAAAGTACTCACCAAATATGAGCTCTTAATATTAATGGGAAGATTATGCTCATCATCGAATTGCATTTTCAATTTAGTCTCATAAAAAAGTGGCCATATCTTATCGCCAGGGGACTATAAAATCAGTACCATCGTTAATATTTATAGAAAAGTTAACGCTCTGCAAAAATGGTGTCTTATACTTTTTTGATAAATCTAACCATTCAAAAAATATTCAAGGTCAAAGATTGAAGAATTTAAAGAAAAATAATCATAATCTTCCCATTAATATTGAGGGCTCATACTTAGTGAGTACTTTCTAGAGATGCTAAGCAACTAGTTTTCGTGTGTCAGATTTAAAAAAAAAATAATAATCGACTTTTTTACCCACCCTAATGCCGATATAGCTGTTTTCGATTTCGCTTCATGGCACCGAAACTACGTCACGATTTTCGTCGAGAATGTAAACACAGACTACAGCTGTATACATGTGACCCCCTTAGTCACCTGTATGTGTCTCACGTATACAACTGGAGCTTCATCGCGTCCGTGTTTTTATTTTTCGACGGCACCGGGAATCGAACCCGCGACCTGCTGATGCTTTGGTCCAGAGGCCTCTAACCATTAGGCCACCGCACTGGTGAGAGACAAAGGATGAGTAGTTGTCTCAACTTACAAACGAGGGGTAACGAAATATGGCCTAACGAAAAGTGAGTTCGTGCAATCACTTTTTGAGTCCATCCAACGTATTTTTTTTCCCTCCGTGTAGCTGTACCGCCGATGCGGACATTTTGACAGGGATTTACTTGGGTCTTACCTGCTATTCCCATCTTACGGTTGGATTCCAGTAGGTCATTGGCTTAGGTTCCAGACATAAGATGTAACCCAGGAAATGTTACTGTGTATTCCGAATAATAAGTTGTAGTCAGGTGAATTTACGTCGAAATCTCTGCATGGGTGTAATTAGAATTGTTTCGAATAAATTAATGCCTGAATTACTTGCGAATGGGTAACTTCATTCCAAACCGGAAGGATACTATAAACAGTTGCCAGGTTGCCAAACAACGAAATATAACTTTTACTGATATATTGCATTGACCGACGTGCATCCCTTTGACGTATCATATCACCTTTGGCGTATGCGGTCGAGCGTAATGTGAGCTTCTGTGAGTCCTTGCATCACGCTCCTGTAACTCACCCGATTATACTAAACAGCTACAGTTTATATACCATCTTCAGCTGGCTCGCTCCGAAGCATGACGTACGTGTTGAATTCACTACGAAATGCATCGATTTTTCACGCTCGTGCACCGAAATGTAAAATGGAAAGATGACAGTAAATACATTCAGTACATCAACTGTGATAGGCATTAGAATGTCGCTATAGCTGCACAACCCATGCAGACATTTCGACAGGGATCCAACTGGGTTTTGCCTGGTATTCGTATATTACGGTCGGATTCTAGGACGTCATCGGATCAGATTCCAGACATAAGATGTAACGCAGGGTTTGTTATAGCCCATTCCGAATACCAGGCTGTATCTAGCTGGATTTACGTGGAAAATTCTACATGGGGTTAGTTAGAATTATTTTGTATGAATAAATGCATCAATAACTTATGAATGTGTAGTTTTATTCTACTTCGGAAAAATACTAGAAACTGTAATAAGCAAAACATCACCTTTACTGTTTCTGTGTTGGCCGACGTCCATCCCATTCTCTGGCGTCGACAATCGCATTTCTAGCACACGCAGTCATCGCTTAAAGCTGATCCGTCAGAATAAAACCACTTCCCCGCAAATCGGGTGGAAACGGAAGACGATTCGGGATTTATTCAGAATCCAAGTCGGACCAAGTAGGACCAAGTTCAAGTAGGATTCTTCGGATATCCCTAACAAATCCTGATGCACGCTATTAATGTCCGACGTTTACAACTGGAATCCGGTCTGAAATCCGTTCTGATTCCGAATAGGATTTCTAGCCAATGCTGATGGATGCAAAACTGTCACACAGTGCAAAACCGGAAATCTATTCGTGATTGATTTAGAACCTACGATAATCCATTCGAAGAGACCCGATCAGAATCGAATCTTTAACTGGGACGCCTAGGCAGATAGGAGTCCCAGTTAGAGACTCGTGGAAAACTACCTGAGAGTTAATTTGACGATTTGTCATTCTGTGGAATGTTGTGTCCCGTGACGCAAAATGCTTTCGGCCTTCACATAATTATTGAAACGTTTATAATTTTTGGTCATAAAAATTGCGCTGAAAAGAAAATGTTGTGTTTCCTAACAGAGTACAAATACTTGGCGTCGAGACGCTACCGTGACTCTCGATGTATTTCATTGATAAGGTTTTGAGCTTTTGAACTTTTGATTATAGAAAACAACCGATTTTCTTTATTAAATTATTCTTTCCGGGGTAAGACCTTAAGTGCAATAACGGTAAAATATTCCCCAGGTTATAGTAAAGTTGTAAAGCATTTAATTCAATTTTTTATGTTATTGCATGTTAGTTCCGTATAAATATTATCGACATGGTCATGCACGTGAAGCACTGTTAACTGTATATCTACATTTTCTTTGACGAATATTTCTAACTCAGTAGGTCAATATTCCAACCGGCAATAGGTAGAATCTCAAAATTCGAGTGAACGTTGGAAGTTTAGTGTTGTACCCAGAATTGATGCTTTTCTTTTTTTGTTCTTTTAATTGTTACGATGGCACTACGGTCACTCGACTTATGCTGGTTTGTCAAAACAGCACGGTCGACTGACCTGGTTCACTTGCGACTAGTTGAAGGCCACATACAGTAAAAGCACACTCATAAATTTTTGTGTATTGCAGTTAGCCTCTCCAATTAAACGACAGTCTTTATTCAAACATCCTGTTGACATTTGAGTCAAACTTTTTATTGGCAATCGATCCCGGGAAATAAAGTACATGTTAAATCGACCACTACCATGTATAACAGTAGATTCTTCGGCTGAGATTGACTGTTCGAATACAAAGTACGCACTTAGACTAACGGCAAATACATCAAAATTCTGCCCCATGTAAATGCGTAGAACACATGTTACTAGAGAAATTCCGTATTTTCAACTTTTCGTTATCAACCAATGCTCTCTAAGCCCAGAAAAAACGTTCCCCAGTTTTTAAAGAGAAATCACGTTTCGTGCAATCGACAGATGTGAGTAAATACATTTTTTGTCACTGGATAATGCCAATTGTGTTATCTCTCTTATCGCTAGTTCATTTACTGCAAAACACTATTATGTTCATATACCGACTGCACTGCCCGAATTATGAAGGCTTTGATTTTAAAAACTAGTCGTAGTAATCGTAATTTTTTTCTGCCAATGTACACATTAATTATAATTCTTTATTAAAAAAAAAATATATATATATATGTATATATATTTTCCTCTAATTTGTATACATTGCCAAGTGGCCATCGACCGAGGTCCTGTAGCCTGTAAGGAAAATATTCGAAATATCTGTCTGCAAAATGGAAATAGTTCGAAATTTGGAGCGTTACATCAGGCGTGAATATGGAATTGATATGAATGTGGCCTATCAGCACTTTCTTATGGCTTATCATTCAGGGACTGATTTGTGCCTGATGTAACGGTAAAAAATTTCCCTCGGGTCGGTATATATTTCTCTAGCGCAACAGTAATAATATAGAGGTAATTCTTGATCTTCCACTCTTTTGTATCCCTCCGCCTTTTTGTTGTGTTATACCATTGGCGATTTGAAGCTCAGTGGCTACGGACTCTGACGCAGGCATCTGCGACGCCATTTCTTTCGGTGCTTTCCCTCGGTTCGCAAATAAAATTTCCTTGCTTTCGTCTCTTACCCTCTTTCGGTTATCCGTAGCCTTATTGGCCAGGACTGCACAAGCGTCCCACAGGAAAAACGTTTACGGCTCCGAGCGTCCGTGCCCTTCCCCCCCTCCGCGCAATCGTTCGTTCGCCCGTGGCAAATGGTGCAACCGTGATTTCCGCGGCTAAATCTACCGGAAGCAAGCGGCATTCCGTGGGGTAATTTCGAATTTCGTTAACTCTCGTCCCGCTCGCGCGGCTTCTTCCACCACTATTTCACCTCGACGACCGGTGCCATTTCCTCTTGCCATCGCATACCTCTACTCCGTCCGCCACTCGCTTTCGGACCTACTTGAGTATCCTCGTTCCGATTCTCCATTCTTCCGGAATTTCTCCCTACCAATCGAAGATGTCCAACATTGGCGTTTCGTGTTGTAGCTAATGGCAGACGCTTTCGATTCCCTATTCTATTATAATCGACTAGCGATTTTTCGAAAAATAACTATTTCTTACAAATGGTCAATAAAAAATTTTCACTGAGTTCAATTTCCTTTTCTCCGTCGTACTCGACTGAAAATTATTGGCAGTTCTCCAGGTAATGCTCAATTTCACAGAAAATGTGCACTCAATTACATGTTCATAATGCTATTCTCTAGATATTAATATCATTATTTGTTTCCAATGCTCGGAACCCGTGATCTCACGGTTCTACAAAAATATGACTGAACCGTTGTAGCATTGTAAGCATTAATTTTTCATTATTCTTAGCGGTAAATTCGAAGATTTAGGATCATTGCCATCAAAGCTAACTGAGCTTAACTCTTGTTTATGGCTTAAGTCGCAAAATGCACCAAAAATATTGTTCAAAATTACACACGTAGCGATTTTAATATTTATTTGTACTAAAGCTTAGCCCAACTTCACGAGTTAATCGTGCAGTGACTTTAGAATGGTTTTCTCGAACGCCACCAATTACCCATTAAAGCGTCTTACCCTTGAAATGAATTACAGAACAGGATTACTACAAGTCAGAATATATAATATTTTTATTTTAACGTCACGGGCTTCACAAACTTTAGGGGGTTTCTGATTTAAAGTGTTACTATTGAAGAATACATATATCAAGTGCTGTATTTGAACGCTCGTGTTCCGGAGTGAACTTGATCCGATTCACCCATCGATCCGCAACTATTATTAGTTCTCGTGAGTGTTCGTGATGCACTAAAGTTCTTCAAACTATAATACGTACTGTTCAAGCTGGAACAAGGCTGTATGGTACTACAACTACACCCCTTGCCGAGTTCTATTCCGACTAATACTCCAATTACGAGCACTAACTACATCGACGGTACATGTAACGTTGGGCATTTGCAGTTCCCCCAGCTGTCAAGTTCAATGTACGTTAACTATTTATCGAAGGCTTTGCTGTCTGCTTCACAAACGATTTTTCCCGTCTACGCTAAAATATCTACGTCAACGCGGGTGGGAAGTTGTCGATTCTTGACCGGCAAGATGAAAAGTAACGCAGCGGGAAAAAAAGTAATCCAGTTGGCAGGAATATATTGCAGCGGGTAGGAATGTCCTTTCCCCACGGAGAAAAATATTTGGTCACAGCAGCATGGGATTAGCTACCGCAGCAAAATAATTAGGAAATATAGTGACAGCGAAAGTACTTGCTCTTACAGCAATATTTATTTGCTGTATCTAATTTGGAGTAGCAATAGCACTTTTCTATTGCTGCAATAGCAGTTTGCTGTTGCAGGCATTGTAGTTTGTTCGCAGCTCAAATAGTTTGTTGTTGCAGCAAAAGTTGTTCGCTGGCAGCGCAAGCAGCTTGCTGTTGCAGAAAAAGTCGTTTGCTGGCAGCGCAAGCAGTTTGCTGTTGTAGACCAAATATATGCAAGCTTATTATGTGTACTTGAGGGTTATGTTACGGAGAACTTAGTTATCCTAACCAATAACTTAGTTGATCTAACAAATTAATCGTTTGGCGCATATATATAACGAAGCGCTTAGTTGTACCAATAACTTAGTTGATCGCAAGGATCCCGGCACTTTTGCTGATAAATCCATTGTTAAGAATACGCTGATGATGCGAACTGGTCGTGAAGGTCATGAACGAACTTCGCACAGAGCTGTATTGAAAAATAGATCGCGACAGAACAATGGCGTTGCGTATAATGTATTAGGACGCGCAACCCACCTTTTTCTGCAGCAGCTCATTTCCTGGCGGAACTTTCTTCGATTGGTTACGCTAGCAATTAAAACGAATTTGCTCGAGTGCCAAAATTTTTTTGTGGTAGTAGCACATGCTTGTTTATATGCACAAATATTTCGATAAATGAAACACCGTCGCTGTAGTAAATATTCAGTTGCTAACGGTGCGAATCCTTTTTTATTAATTTGTTTTTCCAGCAAAATGTATAGGTTCCACCAACAAATCATTAGTTGGGTCCGCAAATAATCTGGGCGACGCATTTTTTGTTTCCGCAACTAACGCTCATTTGCTGAGAGACCAAATTAGCTGGTATATGAGCTAAATAAAAAGCTATTGCAGCAAAATAGACCTAGCAAACTAAGACAGGCTGCAACGACAAAATTATTTTTCTCCGTGCTCTCTTGTAGCATAATGTACAGGAATACACTAATAGAACTTAAATGGCACATAATCACACATTACAACCTTTCTATTAATGTAAAATTGTTGTGAAACTACCAGAATAGTTACGAGTGATGTGGACCATTTTTTGGCACTTCGTACAGTTATTTCCACAGTTCGATAGTTGTATTAAAGGCAATAAACATTTGAGTGCATTTTTTGCACTTGGTTTAAACGAAGTTTCAGAAGGAACACTTTTTTTTTAATTCAACAACCTCTTTAGAGAGGGTTTTGCGGAAAACAAGTCATTACTCAACATTACGGGCATTCTGGATCACAGTGAATTCGGACGAAATGTCATAACAACATGTGCAGCCATTCGGGAAGTAATGGGATTCAGGAAAAATGTCCTCACAATGCGTTACGGTCCCGCGGTGGAAAAAAATGAATCCGGTCAAATTGTTATCAAAAAGCGTAACGGCTTTTCGAAGAAAAAGTCGATTGCGACAAAATGTCTGTGGGAAAATATCCGATCCGATACCTGGATAGAATCCTGAACTGCTACAGATGTTTTCACATAACATTCGTGAGTACAGACAGATGACCTCACTACTTAAAAAAAAATGTCTACCTTTTCTTATCAAGAGACGCGGTAGTGTCGCGACGCCAAGTATTGAAAAGAAAAACAATTTCAAGTTGAAAAATACCCGCCAGCCCGTCGTGGCTACCGCTACTCTTATTGTCCGGATGATCGTGTGCCACCGACTTTTTTTAAACTGCTTCTCAACTTTTCTCTAAACAAAATACACGGATCGAAAAAGTATCAGGTTCAATATTTTTTATTTTTTTTAAATTACAAATGTTCCACTTCAAATGGTATCTCAGACGCAGCTATTAGAGGGATCAAAGAAACCGGCAAGACGAGTTAGTGATTGCCTCGTCCATCTGTTGTGCAAGCGCAATCAAGTTAAGTGTGTAACATTTATAGAAACTGAACTTCAAGTGTACTTAATGGCACGTGACTTTAGAGGAGTCTACGATAATTCTCTTTACGCCAAAGAGGACTTTCACGGGGTGCTTCCGCGACTTTGTTCGTCGTATGAATGTACGGCTAACTTCTTGTTTCACACCGCGGCTGTAAAGACCGTTGCGTTGAAGGCTGGTTAGGGAGAAGCAATTAAAGGTTGGCGTTTATGCTTCGTCCTTAATGGCGTAAGGACTTGTTAAACTCGTGAATATACCATAGCAAAAGAGGGACCAACTGCCAGCCCGCGACTCAGAACTATCTTGGCCGTAACAAGTCAAACGACGCGCGGATGGCATTCGCGCAGCGACCAACTGCGGGAAACTTTGCTTCACCCTATATACGCGCCACGGTTTCTGCTGCAAGAGATGAAAGACTGAAGAGAGGGAGCGATTCCGCTAGGAAACTTGAACCGACAGACCGAGCTATGGAAATTTAAGAGGGTCTCACAAAGTGCGAAAGTCCTCGAGAACTCGAAGACAGTACGATATAACGTAACCAGAACTAAGTTTTCAACGTAGTAACGTTACGATCTACGGGGCTCCTTTTCCACCGGCACCAGCCTCGCGATGACAATTTTCTTTTTTGCCACGTCAGCAGGTATGCGACGAGGAAGATAAAGAAGCGGAAAAGAAGAGGACGAGAAGGAAATAGCATAAGAAGAGAGTATAAGGAAAGATGAGGAAGGACAAAGAGGCAGAGAAGAAAGGCATCTCACTTTGCTCGGGCAAGAGTTGATAGGTAGGCACGTATGTATATAGATATATATGAAGCTCGTCCTGGGTAGTTTGAACGCATCTAGAAATGCTGTGATCGCTATCCGGAAGACCCACGGATCTCATCGTAAACCGACGACAATGGAGGATTTGTCGAGAAACAATGAAGCCTGTAATACCTTATGCGACTAGCCTTCGGACTAGCGTGATAGCTAAGCCATGGGTTTACGTCTCTCCATTACGACAACCCCTACAATCCCAAACTCGGCAATATATATACAGAATTCTGCCCCTAATACAAATGACAAGATGTATACACAGCGTATATTTTATTACGACCGAAACAGATTACTGATATTTACTACCATTTAAGTTCTTATAAAGCTTCACAATTTTACGAGATAACTTAATTTTATTCACGTTTTGTTTGCTCGGCAGACTTCACTTGCACTGAGAAAAATGAGTAGTTGTGATTACCAATAATTGCTTAAGGGGTTACATACAGTTAGAAGGCTCTAAAAAGACGGATTTTCAAGAATTTTTTTCGCGCAGACTATTCAATTTATTAATTTGAAAATTGGTGTACATATTATAATAACCTTATAATATATTAACATATTTTTTATTTGTAAAAACAATCATCGCGAATGTTGCTATCGCCGATCTCCTAGAGCTCCGCAAAAAAAAACAATTTTGCGGTGATCACGATATCTCTGGACCGGATTATCTGAAATGAAAAAACCAAATAAATTTCGTTAATATAATACATTATCTAGTATTTAATCGAAGGAATTAGCGAAAAAATAATTTTTGACAAAATGGCGGCTTCTCAAAATAAAAGACTCGATTTTGAACGAAAATTTAAGCCTTAAATTGTTTATAAAATGGAAAATATTTATCGGAGAGAAAAAATCTTCGATTAATTACTAAAAAATCTAGTTAAAAAGGTTGTGTTAAAATTTGAGACTGATCGGTTCAGCCGTTTTCGAGAAATCTTGATCACCGATTTTGAAAACATAGTTTTGAGAAAAACGCGTTTAAAGTTTCAAAAGCGTTTTACATGTGGTAAATTTTTTTTTTTTTCAACTTACATGGAGTCATCTATTCCAGGGCCATATAATAATCCGTTCGCATCGTTGGCAGCTTCTAATAATTCGATTTGATGCTGTCTGCGAGCCATTCTTCCCTCTCTGGTGCTCTCGTGTGATCTCAGGTCGGAGATCTTGATGCGCTGCGCATCTTCTTTATCTGTATATGAATGCGCATTGGACCCAAGTGAGACGCCCATTGCATTCATATAATATAAAAGGGCACCTGTCCCTTCATTGAAGATGCCAGCAGCTATATATGCAGCCATTTCCACCGTTTTTGATCCGGCTGGAAGTAGTTTTGGAGGGATCTTCCACACCAGTTGGTTATAGCTTTCATTATTGTTTTGGGTGAAACCACCCACACATCTTTCCAATAATTTTTCATTGCTGAGATCTTCATAAATGGGCCTCAGGGCCTCAGCAACTTCTTGTGGAAATGGCTGATAATCATGGTTATAAACTGATAAGCTATCAGCAGCTGCTGCCCGCTGCCAAGAGCACCATGAGTCCAATCCGATCGGACACTTTGCGTGTTGTTAATTTTCGTCTGTCGAGCAGTAATGATAAAATGTGGCCCAGATTGCATTCCTCATATTCTCAACCGAATCACAATTTCACCTAATTGCTAAGCCATAATAAACTGTCAACTTGTCGATCATTTTTGCTGTCAGCTTGCCTTTTCCACCGAGAGTTTTTTTTTTGATTTTTTTTCCATCCTTTTTTTCCACCGTTTCCACTTTCTTTTTCACACAATTTCTGGTGGTTTCTGGCGCGCCGGTCCCCGACTGTGAGACGCGCCTCCCTAACGCGCCTTCATAAATGTGTCTATAACTTCGAAAATATTCGTCTGATTGACATAAAATTTTGAGTGTGTATGCTCAAATATATGTACATTCAGAAAATACAAAAAAAAAAAAAACGATTTTTTGAAAATTACAAGTGTATATAACCCCTTAAAGCAACCATAGTATTGGTAACGCTTACGAACATATTGGTAGCTCCAACCAATTATTGGTAATCACAACTACTCATTTATCTCAGTGTGTAATGGAAGAATGTAAAATAATTGCACGATAGTAATAATCTTGAAAGTACTTAGATATTACTTAAGATATTATACTTTTAATTCAGAAAACGGAACAGGACAGAAAGAGACGTGATAAGATAGTGCGGAAGCAGGATATGCAAAGAAACAAATTAACAATGCGGTAAAACAAAAGCGGAAGACCAAAAAGTCCTGTGTCAGTGTGATGAGAATAAATATAAGATAAGAAGCGAAAAATAAGATTGAGAGCCAAACCAAGAAGCAGAAGGGCAAGGAAGGCATCTCAAGAACAGAAAGGAAAAATAGACAACAAGCTTAAAGGAAAAGAGGCATCCAAAGCCTGTGTACATTGCTTCCTCATTAATTTTGACATAATACAAAGGCACCTCTACGGGAAAGTATGTTGATTTACTTTGGCCTCTTTACAGAAAAAGCTTTGCAAAAGTACTAACTCAATGCAATTACGCAATGCGGAAAGTTTCCACTCTGTCCCTTTTTTTCTATAATCAATTTTATAATTATTAATAATAACTCAGCTTGTTTGCAACTAAAATTGTGCAGTCTGTTTACTTCGAAAACTCAGAAATTGCACGAGATAGTACTTTAACGTCGCTTCGCGTGGATAAAATTCTATTAACAGTAACCTTCCATTTAAATTCAATTTCCGACGATGTTCGGATGGTAAATTACCTTTGCCAACTTAGCATAGTTTATTAAAACTGAAAGAGTAAAATTCGTGAGAACCGAAAACGAGATCAATAAAAGTCAAACTAGCCGACACAGGGTTTTGATTTATAAAATGGAATGAAATCGACATCCTAAGAATTTTTTTTTGTGGGATTACATTATCAGAAATGTTCCCCATCTGATATGAAGCATTGTTTGTCAGTAAAAATGAGATTTTTTTCATCCAATGTTTCGGAACATGCCATTTTTTGTCCACGTGAACATATCTCGGAAACGTGAAGTTACTGAAAAAAATGTCTCTATAAAAGTTGTCGTTTTCTGTCTGTTTTTGGACGGAACGTTGAAAATAATTTTCGCGTTTTGGAAGACGGATTTTTATCGAAAAATGGTGCAATTATTTTTCTTACTTGCAAGCGGATTTTTTTTCTGCTGAAACCAATTTGTGGTAAAAATACCATTGTTACCGGAACGAAAAAATTATTTTTAATTTTGCCATCGAAACCTAACACAAATCTACAACTTTTATGGGAGACCTTTTTTTTCAGTGACTTCAAGGTTTCGAGATGTATTCACTTGAAAGAAAGCACTTTCTAAAATAGCAAATTGAAGCATCTGAAACAACGTACATACAGTGCTTTATATATATACTCTACTAGAGGAGTTCAGTAGATTTATAAATTGTTATATTAAATTTCCCAATTTTCATAGGATTCTCAATGAAACCTTCCAACGTATCATCTCACGTTTATATGCGTTTCATATGCAGTTTGTATAAAAACGTATGCTCAATATTTTCAACAGTGCACGTTAATTGAAAAAGAAAGAGAAAAACAAAAAATCGAACGCGAGATATTTTGGTATTGCAGCTGGGACAGGCATGCAGCCAGATTTTTCGGCTACTCAGACTAACGAGATCGTGTACATCCACTTGTTTCGTTTGAAGTCGATTCCGTATCCATAAATCGGTTGATACGGTGATCCGATAGTGCTGTAACTCGATGGGAAGGGGAATCTCCGCAAACAGTATGATTGCAACGCCCTTCGTCCACCGCTCTGTGCCTCCCTCACTCTGTTTCTGCCTCCCTGACTGCTCTTGCGAGCGACCTACTTCTATCCTATTTCTCTCGGTTACGGTTTTTCGTTACCAATCGGATATCCACTCCACTGTGCACGTGTAGTCTGTGCTGCTATTGCCACTGGTGTACCAGCAATCTATACCTACTTCTGCAGTAGATAGGTACCTGTAGATACAGACGTACACGCGGCTGATCGGAAACAGAGCCCATTCCGTGTGATCGGCAGGAGGAGGAGGAGGTTTAGGGAGGTGGGGAAATGGGAGGTACCGCCACCCCTCGCTTACCATCTCCCTATTTACTCTCGAAATCAGGTCGACTCTGTATGCTGCTGCACTCATCTCTGGAATAGACAGAGCGTTGGCTCTGATGGTGTTCAACTCGGCGTTATCCATTTCGACGAATTCGACGATTACTCAATATGCATATAGGACACCC
Source organism: Tromatobia lineatoria (assembly GCA_949699805.1). Lineage (NCBI taxonomy): Eukaryota > Metazoa > Arthropoda > Insecta > Hymenoptera > Ichneumonidae > Tromatobia > Tromatobia lineatoria. Next base: position 5,887,627 of record OX453048.1, read on the forward strand.
ACTTCATGTCGTGTTCATATACAGTGCATATCTATATTCTGGCTGTTCCCAATCTATCTTCATCGTGCATAACCGCGTTGGAAGTCTAAATTACTTTTTAAGCAATTGCTCATTAATTGAGTATTTGACATTCACTCCTCAATAATTTTTCTAATCTTATCACAACGACAACAGAAACACAGGTTTCGTAAAAAGAAACAAAAAAATCCTCTCAACATCCCGCAAAACATCCCAACATTCTGATTGGCCGTCGATGGCTTTGACTTGCAGGTAACCTCAGACGGTTATAATCGTTGCAGGATCACGTCTTGTGTGCTTCTTGAATGGCTGTATTTTTCACAGTTGTGGAACAGAATACACTTTTCTTCTCGTTAAAAAAAAGACATAGTACATCGTCAGTCGATTATGCCGAAGCACTGAAACAGAAATAGAGTCATGTAGAGTCACGAATTGTATAAACATTCATATATCATGTTGAGCTGTAAAAAGAGACAAACGAAACAAAATAAGTGCGGCCGAAGCGCGCTCGTTGTTGCTAGTAGTAATAAATATATAATTGAAAAATATATGAAGTATTGCAATTGTTTAGAAAAATGTATTCACCTATCAAGAGGTCATGACACGTCAGATAAACGAAGAGAATAAAGATATATCCCCTTTTTAGTTCTTTTCGCGACAAGTCATGAGCACAATTAATCCATAGGACGTAGCGGCATGGCATATTTATAAATTACCCTTTCATTGTAAATGAACTGACATTCTTTCACGAACGCAGCCTGCGGCCTCATCAGCAACTAGTTTTTTTACTCTTTCATGACGTTCGTATGATTAACGTTGCATAACAAACGCTGTTCACTACCCTTGAGGCGGTCTATATCTACGGAGATAGTGGCTACCCGTCACACCCGGGGTATACAAGGTTTGAACGTAATTCGCAAACCTACCCCATCTGTGTGATATACTCAGAATCGCTAGCCACATACCGAGAGCTTCGCATTTTTTCTCCTGTAACTCAGACAATTAATAACAACAGACTGAACACTCGGACGAATCTTTCTGTTTGTTTATACAAGTCACGTTTCCGTCAGCTCTAGAGTTTCTTCGCTATCCCCTCGTTTGTCGCAAAGTACGCAGATTTTGCACCCGTGGCCTTGCCTTCACTACGAATATCCTTTATCACGTAGTTTTCCTTTACTCCGAGAATAAGAGACCAAGATTTTTAATTTCTAATTTATTTATTTTTTGATAACTATTTTCACAACAACACAGCGTCGTCTAACTTCTATGCACGGAGAGAAGAGTCTGGTAATCATTACCCGATTTAGTATAGTAAACTTGGTTTATTCGACGCTTCTGGCATCTATTCCTATATTTTCTTATAGAGTACTGTGTGGTGTTTTACTGTATGTTGCACGCCGTATAAGAATCGTTACTATATTTCGGACTTCAAACCGTACTGTAAATAATCCAAAGTTTGTAAGGATGTATACGCAAAATTGTCTCGAAGACATCTTAAAACTTGACGATGGTCGTGACTTCCAACAGACAGTGATTACGATACGCAATATATGAAGAAATTCGTCATACACAATATCAAATTCTGATATCCTCAACGTTGTAGCTAATAAGACCCTGCGTCTGGGAATCGTTCTTCATCTACAGGCTATAGTTTTAAACAGTGCATTAGCTATACACGAAAGACACGCGGTGACCGCTATACGTTTGGCGCTGGCTCAGTGTGCTTACATCGTCAACGGCGTTACTTGCCCATTGTTGTTGACAGTGTAAAGGGCGCCTAAGAAAGAATTGGTAAAACGAAAGCATGTAAGTACACATCTTTTTAAAAGATATATAATATACGCAATATTATCTATGTATTGTTCGTCTAGACAACAAGAAAGTCGTCGATTGTCATTGCCGTTGTAAATTGTTGCGTAACCTGCACTTTTTGCAACGCGCCATAAACATAACATTCTCTTTAGTAACATCCGAGATCAGGATAAAAAGTGATGGTTTTAATAGGATCCTAAATTGGTAAAAAAAAATATTATTTCAGTTGGTTTTTGAAGCAGTACGAGGTGAGGTAGACGGTAAGCAATGAGTTCGACGAATTCCAACGCGATTTCGGCGGAGATAGGAGAGATTGGCGTAAACAATGAGGTTGATGTTATAAGAAAAATTTGTAAATATTTAATGAGTGAAATAACATATTTTTTATGCATTTTTGTAACCAATCCCTCCTAACCTACCGTTATATACCTTTGCTTTCTATTAATTTAAGTATTATTTTAACTGCACGTATTTCCGTCATTGACCGATATACGATGCAGAAGTAGGCACGTAACCGGCCTAGCAATCTTCACTATGTTGCGTTTAATCAGCAATATATAACGTTAGTAAGTGACTCGTGAATACGGCTGGCATAGTTTGCCGTACTGTTTATTTGATACGAAAAATTCGCGTTAATGAACTGCAGGGCAGTCATCGCCAGACTGGGCGAATAAACCGAATTTACTATGCTGCATGAGAACCATTGTCGAACTTTTTGAATTGTGATTACCAGAAAATTCTCTCCGTGTGGAAGAATCACTACCATTGTCATCCAACGAATCCTTTTTGGGAATTATGCGGCGGTCAATCGAATTCAAGGTAGTGTAATAGGTGCTTTTTGATAAACTCTTTCGTCTGGCATCATTCAACCGATATCAACGTTTTCAGTCTTGTTGAGAATTAAAGAAAATCTTCGATGTGTCAATAAATAAAAACTCCTGGAGAAACCGGAAATGGATTTTCTACTACAGAGAAATGTCAAAATCACGGAAAGCATATTGCTATCATCAAATTGTAATTTCAATTTATTAGTCAAGTATCGTATTTAACAGTTTGCGAAAATAAAGTCCAACAAAGAGAACGAATGGCGGAGACTTTGTCGGTTTCTCGAGTTGGCAATTTTTCTTAAGGGTAAAAAAGGAAAAGTCACACTTCCGTATCTGCGCGTGTGGTCGACCGCGGCCAGCGGAGGTTTAACTTTCTTCTCAATCCCCATCGTCACCTCCATTTGTGCCGTCGTAGAGCCGGATGGGAGGAAAGCACGGGAGTCGAGGGAGAGTCGTTTGAAGGGCCTCAAAGAAGAAAGAAAGAAAAAAAAACGTGTTAAAAGGGAATATCACACCCTGACGACTATATAGGCGCTACTTAAGAGCATTTCGCTTTTTTTTCAACCTTTCCGATGCCATTTCGCACTTTCTCGAGCCTCATCTCAGAAGCACGTGTGTATTGTCCGCTTGAATAGAAGGAGAAAAGAAGAGCAGCGACAAGATCCCCGTCTGATCCGAGAGCAAAGTATCGTTTCATCCTCGGTTTTCCCTTCTTTAACCCTCTTCGCTTTGATATTCTTTCGGTTTAACTGAACGCTTTGTCCTTTGTTGTTCCGATGGCTCAAGGAAGGAAAAAGCTCTCTCTTGGGGCTGAATAAACGGAGAGGTTCCTTCCTGAAGAAGCTTCCACTACGATTACTGGAAAACCCTTTTCCATGTGAGGCTACGAGGAAAAAGAAGACCCAAGTTTACGATCTTTCGTCGCGGAGAGCTGCTATGCAGCATGGACCATTTGTCTATGACGTTTTTTTAATCTCGGCGGGAAAGAGAGTTTTTTCTACTGACCAATCTGTTGCTGGCAGCATAGTCAAAGAATTGAAAACACTTACCGGAAATATTGGGAAGAAGTGGTATATTTATTTCTCAACAAACTTCTATCTCTCAGAAACAGTTTTGTCGACGGCAAAGAGTCTGTTGCACTGCGAAAGCCCGGACGAGGAAAAAGAAGAGTCTTAGAGTGGTCGACATTTCGATTTACGTGAGTTATTTCCGATTGGCAAGGTGTGCTCGGTACTCGGCCGTGGTTTGCAGCCTTTCAGCGTACGAAAGTTGAACAGAAATATCGACGGGTTGCGGTAACGACTTCTAGTGCGGGTAATGGAGAGATCTTGAATAAAAGAGCGAAAGAGCCGAGAAATTTGTACTGAAAGCACTAGTAGAAGCATTCATGCCTTGGAAATGTGTCGGATGAATTGTTGGCTTCCCGTCTAGTCTCGACGACGAGAAAACTCAGTGTACAGCCTGTGTGGAAGATCTCGCGAGTTTTTCATGAGAGCTTCCACGGCTTTCAGGTAGCTCGTCTCTTGGAGCTCGATGATGAAGCAGAACCGTCCTCTTCGTAGTTCTCAATGCCCACCAAGAGATCTTCGGGCTTCTTCGAGTTACAATACGATAAATAAACTCAAGTTTCCAATATAAAGCGCAAATAGAAAAAAAAAAAGTTGTTTGACAGTTGAACCACTGAACCCTATAATTACGACTATTTCATTTCTTTAAGGGGAATTTCTTATCGCTTCAACCAAAAAATCGATTTTTCTTTTTGTTTTTACTTTTTTTTTGATAGCTTAATATATGCAGAATATGTTCCCAAAATGGTTTGGCCGATTACATTTTTATGAATAAAAATATCGCCTAAGAAGAGCCACACTGACAATGAGAGAAAAAATTTCATTGACGCCAAAGAACTGAGTGGTTTGATCTTTGTTTAAATTACTTTCAATGAAATGAAATAGTTGGCTGCGAAGAACTATTTACTTACTGAGCATATTATAAAGAAAGGGTTACATTAAATAATGTAATTGTTCTACAACGATGACAGCCTGTGATATTTTTATTTTTTATGAAAGTTTGGTAAATCGTAACTCGGGGTCTGAGTCAACCGATGCCGAAGATTTCGTCGTTGATTGTCTTATACGGGGAAATTTTAAACATTGGAAATCTTTGTATTTTTTGGCCCTTCTAATTGCTTGATCAATTCGTAAATTGATCAAGTTATCAGAGTCTGAACCTGAATAGTGATATTTGTGGTTGTTTTTGTTTTTTATAGTACTTTTGAGAGCGAATAAACGTTAAAAAAAGGTAACAGAAATGCAAATGCTCCTGTTTGCTAATTTTTTAAACTTTTTACTAATATTATAGGTTCAGTCTCCGGCAAATATTCTATTCATGTTACAGCACGTATAAACAATTTATATGCGTCTATTTTTCATTAAAGAATTTTTTCTTCTATATTTTAAGACATAATAAATAAGTGACAAAAAACTTATGTAGTTAACTAAGTGATTTATTCACTTTGGTCTATGAATGAAAAAGGTACAAAATTCACCTTTCGCTTGGGTCGCTTGATAAGAACCTCGCCTTGAACCAGAATAACCATTCACCGTACTTTTAAAAAAGCCAACTAAGCAAGCAGTTCAGTGCCTCAGTAGTAACAAGTAGATCGAACTCTTATTTCAATTGAAAGAATAAGTTGTAAGCTCTATTGTAAAAATTTGGTGTATTTAATTCTGGCGCGTGATGTCCGCGCATCAGTTGCACGGGTTGGTTGTAATAACGGCGAACAATGGAAACATGAGATCGTATCGTTCTTTGGCAAAGAGATGCCAAGCCCTTGTAGCCCAAGAGTCAGTGGCGGTTTAACAATTTGGGGAGCGGAAACTAGTATGTCTGCCAGCAAGATACCGAGAGGAGAGCGATGAAGGTGCGGTATACCTTACAGAATATACTATCGGATAGTGGAAACTCCACTTATGCGGGAGACGTCACACAGCTGGTAATTAGAATCTCTTTGCCCGACTCGGTCTCGCACTATCGCCGTCTTTCCCCATTTTCACTGACGTTCGTTGGCGCGACATCCAGCACAACTGGCCAATTACGACAAACAATAGTCACGGAGAAGGGAAGCTGGTGGTAGCTTAAGACCGTATATTAACCCATTCTCCACCCGTTTAGCGTCTGCTGGTGTAGGCGCAGAATATATTCCGACGTGCGACTTTGCCAAGAGCGACTTCGAAACTCGCTAGCTCCTGCTTTTGTTCCCTATCCTTCATCTGTGGCTCTCTTCTACCTGCTCAGTCTCAGCAGTCACATTTTCCGTCATGGATTAAGGCTCTTTCATGTTCGCCCCGCGCCCACGTACCGAATCGACTCCTTTACTCAATTAGAGTGGAAACGGACAGGCGTGGGTTCTATTCAGTAAAGGCGCGAATCGACTATCACCCTAGATTCACTCTGACGTATTATACACGTCGGTGATTTCTCAAATTTCACTCTTACCTCTGAAGCATCCGATGAACATTGTGCGAATATTCGTTTGGGAACTTTTGGGCCATTTCAATGACGGGACGATTTCAATGTGTCATCAACTATCGGAAGATTTGATATCGCTTGAAATATCCTCTGGAACAGGTGCGGAAATATTGCGGATGAATGTAACCAGAAGGAGGTGAACTACACATATAGTTAGTCTCGATATCGGAGGGCCAATGTTAAAGGTTTTCATAACATGTCAGATGCTGAGTTAGTTATTCAAACTATTGCGTGGAAAAAAATAATAAGTTGCGCACACTGCAACAGTTGATGCACACACTAGCTTTTCGTTAGTTCATATAGCAACGAATTCTTACAGCCAACCCATTCGGTGACCCAACAAAAAAAAATGGCTCAACTTAGTTGCCTGGTGGGTATTTAGCCATGCGAGTTGGTTAGGGCAACCAATTATTTTTCTCCGTGCGGCAACATCTTTCCTCGCGTTTTTCATTACCTCGCGCAAAAATGTATCTCGTATTTCGTACGTATTATTTAGCGAGTGCGAGGCTTGGAATTGCGCGTGCGCAGAGTGTAAGTAACGGGGTAAAGCTCTTTGGCAGAACAGGCAAGCTGAGCAATATGCTCCGCACAGCCAGTGTCGTGGAATGACGGAATAAAAACCCTTGGACATAACTACTGCGGAAAACGACGATGGGGCAGGTGGAAGCTTACTGGGTCGTCGTCGCCGTCGTAGTAGCCGCCGCAGCAGGCGGGTCACGACACTTGAGCAGTAAAGGGCGCGGCGTTGCGGAATGGGTTATTGCTCTCACTCTACAAGACCGGTAAACGTATAACCGTCGTTCCCTCTGCTATAATTCATTTCCGCAATATAATTGCGTGAGGCAAAGAGCAAACCCAAACGAGCCCAGAGCGCGACAACCATTAGTTCTGTAGAGTGTTAAAGCGATGTTCATTGAAAGGCGAGGAGGTTCTAGTTGGAAATATTACCCCAAGCGTCGATGCCCAAATAGAACCTGTGAAGCTGCGTCGTGGCTACCCAAGGGATTTGGAAATTCAACCCGGCAACCACATACGCTCGACATTGACTTCCGCCGCGTTGTGTTACCAGTACTAAAAGCGTCACACTCGCGCTGAATCCAGCTACAGCAGCTGGTACCGCAGTTTGCCTCAACCAGCGATGGATTGCTTTGTCAGAAATGTCAAAACGCGCACTACCAACACGTTTCTCAATAGACGTTCCGACTCTAAGCTCCAGCGTATTTCGCTGTATGATTGGCTTGACTTTTTTACATTCTTATTTCAGCTTCGTGGCTTCATGATTGTCAATCCAAACTGACGGAAATACAATTCCCAACGCGAACATAACGTCCTATGTAGCACTTGCGAATTTATACGCTAAATGGTAGCACATCATTGGTTACAATGGACGTTCATGTATTATGTTTGCAACAAATTCAGTGAGCGATTGGACAATTACCGGAGCACTGTCGAAACTAGAGTTTCAATTTCGAAATAAAAATTAAAGCCGTTAAACAAAATTTGCTCATCATTTCATTAAACAATTTTAAATACGTTTTTCAAATTTGATTGCTATGATTCGTTCGGGGATAGATACTTTGAAGTCGTGTTAGTATTGACCCAGAAGATTGCCTTTGAAAAATATATATATTTGTTAAGAGAATCCCAAAAAAAGAATTCGAAAAGATCGTCGTCTGGTGCATAACGAAAATCGACGGAATTCTCTGTAGTTTCACTCCAATAATAGCAATTACTTTTCCCGTTCGTTAATTGGCTGCGTTCGATCCTTAATTGCATTTTTAATTACTTATAACTGTATATATATATATATATATATATATATAGACAGAATGAGTTCACGTTGCCGAGACGAGGTACGAAGTTAGTCGTTTCCGTTGCCTCGCCTCGGAATCACGCTCTTTATTCTCCATCGGTTCCGCTTCGACATCATCGTGTCAGCGAGGTACAAGTGAGGACTCCCACAGAAGGAAAATTCCATCCGCTTGGAGAGTAGCTACCACTGTGATAGAAATCGTGATTTTTCGTCTCCTGGGCTTGTAAACCTTCATTCCCTAGGCGATCCTGTCGGGGAACCTTAAGAGCTGAATTTATATCTCACCTGATTCGACTCTTATCGTGTAACAAGGTTTATGTCATCTTAACTGTGATTTTAAAATCAAGCGCTATTTGTCCGTTTACAACCAAAAAAACTCAATCTTAATAGTATTTTACTTAATCATATTCTACTTCAAATTTAATATTTGGCTAATGAATCAACGTATATCGTATACGAGTATGTAAGATTTTTGTCTGTCTCCATCTAGCGGCGCCAAGCTAACTACTACTGCTTTTGCACACAAAGAAATGGTTGGTTGTGAAAACTACATTTCTTATTAGTTGTATCAAAGATCTTACGAATTAGCTGACCCAACCATATGGGATGGTCATCTCAACTATTCATGATTAGTTTTCACAGGATTAGTCAATCTAACCAATCCAATGGTCCGACCTTCCATTTCAATTGTTGGTACTACTATTCGAATCGTTGGCACTACCATTTGAGTTGTGAATGAATTAGAATGATCGATTGGTTGTGTGAACTCATCTTTTGGTAAGGGCAGCTAATCTCTTTTTTCTGTGCTTTATTTCACACCACATTTTCACAATTCCTGATGCAATGATGCATTCAGAATATCCTGTGCATGCGCTCCATACCTTAGTAGACGGTTGCCGATTCATAAAGCGATTCCGTCTCATAGAGCTACGAGAGAATTGTGCTGCGGCAGAAGTTTGCTCTCTATACCACGCGCAACGCGGCTACACGCATGTCGCAATAATATGGTAACAAATCAAGCGATATTTATCCTATTTTGAACCTAAAACCTCAATCTCAATGTCTAGTATTTGACTTAATCACATTCTACTTCGAATTTACTATTCGACCAATAAATCGACATATCTTATATGTGTACGTAACATTCTTGTCTCTTACCATCTATCTATATCTCCATGTCTTGGGAATAGTTACTAAAATCACATCTTCACGATTCTTGATGCAGTGGTGCATTCGGCGTATCATGCGCATGCGTTCTGCACGTTATTAGACGTCTGCCTATTCGTCTGCACAGCCAAGTTCGCTGCATAAATGTCAAATAGATGATGTATGAGTATGAAGCAAGTCTCATTTCGTCTCATATAGAGCTACGAGAGAATAATGCGGTAACGGAAGTTTGCCCTCTACAATCACGCGCAACGCGGATACGCGCAGACCGCGATAATATCGTAGTAATGTCCACTCCAGATTAATGTGTTTGTTTAACCGTGCGCACCGCCAGGGTTTCTTCGCTCTCGCGCAATATATGCCTATACTAACAACAATAATGACAATAATAACAGAAACAACAATGATAATAATACTAGTTGACTGAGCTCGATGTGTCGCTCGATCAGATCGCTTATAATGGTTGGACACGCCCAGACCGCGCATACGCTTATCCGCAGATAATTATTGCCATCGATAACTCCGAGGCAATTATGCGATTTATCGGCTTACCGATCGATAACGAGTCTGCGAGGATTTATAGACTGTTATAATATGAATGCAGCAGGGAGGAATTATCAAGATTTTAATTACCATTAATTCGCGTAACTCTAAAAATAATTCTCATGCATATATATTTTCATTTGTACTAAAGCTGTGTTTCCTTATTTCCAGGTACGTTGAATTTTGCTCGACCGACTAGTGGAACCGGTTACACTCTGACAAGTATGTAGATATTGTTATTATTAAGCTCTCCGTGATAAAAATCTTTGCACCTCTATATTGTATTAATACCACCCCCTGAACATGATATATATTGCGTCAGCGTAATCGCGTGAGTGCGAAATAGCGGTAACAACACGCGATCTATTTGCAGTACGTGTCTGGGTTGAGAAACGGAGAAAGCACAAGTGGTGTAAAATCTTTCGATGGTAAATGTTTACGAGAGGCGATGGCGCGCGGTTTCGCTCAACTTCCGCTTATACTTTTATGTATTTGTCGTATATAAATAGATATATTTTGTGTTGGTGCCGTTCATTCGCGTCATGTACGTACATATAAACTGCAATTGTGTAGGTGTAGAAGAGAGCGTGAACGACGCCACTACGAAGCGAGTAACAATTTAGCATCGCACTGTTTCGGGTGCGGGTGAAAGGAGGAAGAGGCTGGGCGGTTTTACCGCAAAGATTCCAGCACGGTCTCGACTCAGCCAAGTCGAATAAACTTTGCTACGAGCTCCTGGTGAGCGAGGGGTTGGTGGTTTCCTTAGCTGTAGGTGGAATATACACAGGGAGGTACTTGGAACTCCACCGCCTCGACCTCGCACTCTCGTTTCCGCCGTATATACCGACTGGCTTCACCTACACTATGTACAAGCCTCGCTCGCTTCGTTGTGGATGCCACTCGTTATTTTGCCTCTTGCGTACGAAACTCCGATGGTGAGTATACATACACTCCCGGGAATACTTACTTATTGTTAATAGTACGCGGTAAAGTTTACCCCGAGCATTATAAAGGGTGTCGATTATGTACCTTTTTTCGTTATAAATAGGGCAATGCATGTATTGTCGCTATTTTATGTACGAGACGGAAACTAATTGGGTCAACTTCTATTCCACTATTTATAGAAGTTGTCAATATTTCTGCAAGGGATTTTTATTTATTGGGAAATTCAAGGAGACTGAAAAAGTATGTAACGTTCGTACAAGATTTTCTTGCTATTTCGCGGAATCATCATATATCAAGTGCGACTATGTGAAAAATATTCGCATAGTGGAATTTGGCTGAAAAAAAAACTTTGTTTCGAAAATCTTTTGCTTTTTGTACTCGTCCAGAAACTTTTTTTTTTATCAAGGTAAAATATTTCGTACGTGCAACAACATATCATATTCAGAATTTTCAGGAGACTACCTTCAGGTACTTAGGGATATTTTAATCGTTGAAAAACTTTTTTTTTTCTATTGAAGCATTCATAATAAGACGAAAAAATGACACATCCCGGTTCATCGTTTTTGATGCGAACATTCGACTTACCACACTGAGAGATAAATATAGTAGAATAGTAAGTACTACTATCCGAATATAATTTCCAGGAGAAACGGTTATATCGATAATACTGGATACTATGTTTTTAATTAATTGAGCTATAATTGTGTTTGCAGCTATTGTTTTTTGTCTTTGTCATAACCATAACATATAACCGTTCCTCTTGAGTACTATCCTGTACGGTACATCGAGAAAAAAAGTTTCCTTGATTCAAAGAAATAGGTGGATTGAATTTTTTTCTTTGATTTCAAAGAAATATTTACTTGTTTTCAATGAAATATTTGCTTGAGCGTAATCGAAAAGACATTTTCATTGATTCAAGGAAACGGTGTCTTTGATTTCAAGCAACGATTTCCTTGACGACATCATGTCCGCCACTCGTTGACGCGAGCGCGTCTGTCGCGCCACCTCAGTCGTCGGAACGGGTTGGATCGGTGCGTTTCAACGTTTCTCGCGTGAGCCGGTCTCAGCGAGTACGCGGAAATATTCGAAGTGAAAAATTAATGGATAAAAACTCACAGAAACGTTTTCTGGCATGGAAAGTGATTTTTTAACCTAACGTCTGTCGTTTCGCGGCACGCGATTTTGTAGGTTAGATTCTTTGAAAACAAAGAAACAGAGTTCTTTGATTGAAGGAAAAAATTCCTTGATTCAATGTCATTACATTTCATTGATTTTCTCATCATTCAAAGAAAAAATAATATTAGATCAAGTATATTGTTTCCTTGGTTTTAAAAAAAGGTTTCTTAGGTTGGGATTTCAAAGAAATTTCTTTAAATCAAGGAAACTTTTTCTCTCGGTGTAAAAGTATAGTATTGTGGCTTCAACCATATATTTTTCTCTCAGAGCAAATATTCAGTAAAATGCCAAATAAACTTTATCAGGAGAGGAACGAAGTCAAATCTATAATTTAATGAATGCAGTTGATCCCCACGTGTGTTCAATATGTTAAACAATGGCTTAAGTAAAACGCTGTTGTTCATCACCGAGCGTTATCTGCTGCAATTGGCACTGCGCAATTAGCAGATGTCGATATTCCTCAGGCGACGCATTATATATCAACTACATAATGCATCCATTACATGTGAATAACCATTTTTATTTTGTTTGTACAATTTCATAGCGAGAGGTCAATGAAATTATTGAAGTAAAAAAAATGCAATTTGTAATTTTAAATAGCGGCTCAATGAGAATCGATTGAGTGGGAAAGCCCACCATTTATACCAACGGGAAATTTCGTTGTGGTTGATGATGCGCGGAGCTGCAGCACTAATAGCACTGCCGACATTTACCGCATTTATTATCGACGAGTGGTTATGCACTATTGTGATTATCATATCTATATTCACGATAATCACAATTATCGTACCGTTATCTCTCATGTCCAGGATAAATGCCCAGCTGGATAAACATAGGAAAATGTTAGCTTTCGAGCTGCAAAGGTTAACGTGATTTTTTTTATCCGTTCATTAACATCTTTTCCCATATTTACTCAGATTTATAAATAAACATGTTATGCTCGTGAGTCTTATCAGCATTTTGCCGTTTCTTATGTATGTCACGTAGGCAAATAGATAAAGTACATCGTAAAAAAAATGTAAATGGAAGGATTTTAAATCGAATGCTATGAAGCAATGTAAAAATAGTTAACTCATGGAAGATATTACGGAAAACCCGTAATTGACAACCCTGTAAATTAATTTAGTGACAAGGAAGAATTAATATTGATTTATTATTGTCGAACAAGTCATGAGTATGGTAAGCACTTGCGGAAAATACCCTAGCCGAACTTGAAAAAAAAAACACTTGCCAATTTCCTGAAACACAGCCATTATTATTGCTCCAAGTTTGATCTGAGAACAATTCGTAATGATAACTTTATTCCTGCGAAATTCCTCGGGAAATCACGGAGCGAGTGTTCATTCGACGAGTTGTAGTAATTCGCAAGTGCGAATATAGATCGCGCACATGACCGATAATATAATATATAATATCGTATCTAGTGCTTTCGCGAAGTTAAAACACTTGCAGATTATAGCTTAACCCATAACGTGAGAATTACTGCCGTTCCAATATTGTCGAATCGGTAATGAGATAAACATCTGCGAAAAATACCCTACCGAAATTTTAGAAAAAAAGTTGCGAATATCCTGAAGAGCAGCCACTATCATTACTCCAAGTTAGCAACAAAAGTGCGCTAATACTGTTTCCATATTGTCAAACAGGTGATAAGTATGATGAACATATGAAAAAAAAATCCCAGCAGGACTTTATAAAAAAAAGTCGCGAATATCCTGAACGGCAGTCATTGTCATGACTCCAAGTTTAAAGTGAGGGTAACAATTCGTGATACCAACTTTATTCCACGTGAATTCCTCGGGAAATCACGGAGAGAGTGTTCATTCGGCGAGTTGCACTAGCAACGTAACTCTTAAGTGCGAATATAGTTCTCGCACGTGACCGATGATATAATACATAATATCGTACCTAGTGCTTTCTCGAAGTGGCGCACGTACCATCGTGGTTCCATAAATACCGTCAGACGAAAGTAGCACCACATACAGAGATTTTCGAGAAAAGGTGAGCGGTTTAGATGCTGGAAGCAGAAAGCGCAGGGATTAAACATGCATTTGTAGAGAAGGCAGACAGCGAAAAATAGAAAAAATAATACCGCCATGATAATAAAGAATAGAGACGATAAAGCTTGTACCAATTAGAGAACATAAGGAGCAAAAAAAAAAGAAATAAAAGCAAAAACAGAAATGAGAAGTGGAGCAGTCGAGAGGTCTCGTGTATTATACATTTCTCGTCGAATTATCCTAGAGGATAAGCACACAAAAACGGCATTCTTTTCTCTGTGAAAGAAATACTAGTGAGTCGCTTTTATGACGAACGAAATATGCACCCCTAGACGTGCATTAAACATGCACCGCTCAGACGCATCCTCGACCTTTTCTTTTCTTCCACCTCTTCATCCTCTTCGTACAATGCTCTTATTTACCTATGCGCGCGCCGTTTTATCCGCTTGGCATATTTTTTTTCAACGGATTGCAAGACTAACGAACGAACGTTTTATATTCTTCACCGTTGAGTCCGAAAAAGTCTGAAAATATTTCTCCAGACTAATATTCAAGGTAATTGAATTTCAATGCAATATAACCCATTGAAGCTGCACAAACGTTAATAAGTCGGCTGATCTGTTGAAAATGCGGCGTTGAAGTTGAGAGTAACGCGATTGGTGTGAATTTTTTTATGGTGTTGTCTATTATAGTATCAATATAGACATTTTATGCGGTGTGAAATTGGCACGAAGGATTCCATTAAATTTATTGTTTTGTTAACTTCATTTATTAACAGTAACATTAGGATTTTTTTCTCATTCTACGATCTACAAATCCGCATCGAGATTGGGCCGAGCATCGGCCATGTCAGACCACCCCACATGAGAAGTCGCACTTCTCACACTCGTGAAATAAAATTTTATATGAATCTCGTGCGAAAAAATGTTCCTCAACTTGTTCGATTGTAACACTCGCCTTCGGCTCGTGCTGGAAACTCACCCTCGTCAGAAAAAGTTTCATCGCACTCGTATCGTAATATACTATTCTCTTGGTGTACTGATGGGAACGCGCGAGTCAATCAAAACAGCGTTTTGCATCACGATTGACTATTACATTCTTCTGGTTTATATTTACCCACACGGGAAGAAAAGATTAGTTACCATAACCAAACAATGAGTTGACACAACCAAACGATCATTCTATTTTCCTTGCAACTCAAATGATAGTGCCAACGGTTCGAATGGTAATAAAAACGATTCGAATGGTAGTCCCAATAGCTCGAGCGGTAGTCACAACGATTAGATTGGTTAACCTTACTAATCTCGCGAGGACTAATCGTGAATAATAGGTGTTATTGTATCCGACGATTAGCGATCAAGTTTTACTATGATGGAATTTTTGCGAAGCACATCTCGGGTGTGAGACCATGATCGCTAGATTCAAAGAGCGCGAAACAGAAGCCTAATTCACATTTCACTAATACGAATCTTTTTGCATGTGTCGATTGTAGCTGCTTAATGAATGTACTCAATAAATTAAACACACTCTTCAATTAGCCACAATTGACAAATTTTTATCTCAAACAAATTGTGACAAAAAATTTTGAAAAAAAATTTGGTCGTGAATAGTTGAGGTAAAGTGAGTCGATATGGTTGAGGCAATTCATTTTTGAGAGATCGTGTACAGCAAATTGGAAACGTAGTTGTCACAACCAAACATTTCTTTCCGTGCATGCATAGAGTTTTGAACAAAAGAAAGCACTTCCCGTATAGCAAAATTTAGAACTTGTGGCGAACAGCGATGTTGTGAGGTCCCTTGCCAAGGACTGTCTCTATTCTGTACGGAGAAGTAAGATATCGTCATTTTTCTTCCACGTCCACTGTACTCTCTACTTCGCTCGGAGTTTTCAAAATACAAATTGCTATAGCCAAAAGAATTATAAGTTTTAGTGCTGGAGTAGAGATGCAAAAATGAACTCCATTTCAGTCTAAGAGGACTGACGCCATTAATGTATTAATATGTAGTGTTATACCAGCGTCTGGTCATTTATTACTATTGGCTTAACACTCCTCGGTATCGCTACAGTTGGTGTGGACTTACATAGACGTGTCGGTGTCAATTTTAATACCGCATTTTTAACAGTCTAGTACAGATGAAAATGCACGACTCTACTCAAACAGCGTTCCTCATCACGATGGACAATCCCACTCTTCCGGTTTAGGTTTAACTAAGCATCGAGCTTCGACGAAAAGATAGAACGTCACGTATAAGCAAAATTTAGAACTTGCGGAGAATAGCAATGTGGTGCGTCCCCTCGCCATGGATTGTCGCTACTCTCCGCGAAGAAGTGGGATATAGTCGTTTTTCTTATATCCTCTGCACTCTCTACTTCCCTCAGAGTTTTTAAAAGAACCACTGCTGTAGCCAAGAGAATCAGGAGTTGTTGTACTGCTAGAGTAGGGATGCAAAAATTAACACCATTTCAGTGTTGGAAAACTGACACCATTACTGTATTTATAGTAGTGTTATCAAGAGTCGCGGTAGCGTCGCGACGCCAAGTATATTAGTGTCTGGTCAAACTAACACCGTTCAGATGTTAATGGTAGTGTTATATTAGTGTAATTATTATTTATCACTATTTATTCAACACCCCTTGTTATCGCTGCAGTTGGTGTGGACTTATATAGACACCGTGTTGGTGTCAATTTTAACATCGCATTTCTAACTGTGCAGTACAGATGAAAATGCGCGATTTTATCAAAACAGCTTTTTGCAGGACGATTGACAATCCCACTCTTCCGGTTTAGATTTAAGCAAGTATCGAGCTCTGACCAAAAGAAAGAACGTCACGTATAGCCAAATTTAGAAGTTGTGGAGAATAGCAACGCCGTGTGTCCCCTCGCCATGGAGTGTCGCTACTCTCCACGAATAAGTAAGATATAGTCGTTTCTCTTACATCCTCTGCACTCTCTACTTCGCTTGGAGTTTTCAAGAGACACGCCGCTATAGCCAAGAGAAGGAGAAGTTGTTGTAGGTACAAGAGAAACGAAAGATCCCGAGAGCTTTCTGCACGGGGCTGCTACACCGCCATACATATACTATATATACACCGACAGTAGCAGATAGCACATACGGTATATTTTTGGTCGAGCAAAAGGTGCTCCAAGTTCGAGAGAACGTAAGAGGGAGAGAGGCGAAAAATGAGAGAGACAATGACAATGGAAGCTAATCTAGGGGGAGAGGGGGAGATCAGAGCTGGCCTTCTCTTGCTGCCCGAGAAGGGCGCACCGACGAAAAATGTAACAGGCCCCTTTCCCGCCACATTGTATATGTATGACTTTCAACTTTTCTCCATTTTTTCCGCTTCGTCGTCGCTATATTCTTCTTTTTACCGCTGTGTGATAAACGAGTAGACGGCAGGTTATACTCAAGAACCTCCGAGGCGCTATGAAATATGCAGTTTCGCTGCAGGATGAGTGGAGTTGGACTTCTCGAGACTCTGAGCCTAAAAGACTTTTCGAAACAATTATTGTAAACGTGAAACCATTACCAAAGGAATATTAAGAGAAGAAAATAGAAAAAACGTGACTTTTTTGCAAGAGTTTGCTTCGAAACTGTTTAAAGTTCGTAAACAACTTTAATGGATTTTTACTAACATGAGGATTTTTTATCACTTTTAGCTGAGATTTTAATTTACATACATTATATACATGATTATGTAACATCATTTCTATAAAATAGTACTTGGCATGTTTCGGAAGTAAATAATTGTAAATTACTCGAAATCATTAGTCCTTCGAATTACCGGTGAATTTTAACTTCATGAAAAAAAAGTAGTCGTCAATATTTTTCATACCAATCCCAATTGGTATTCCATACAAATTCCTACTCTCTACCGTAGGACTCACTAGATATTCAATCGATTTACAAATGCACAGTGTATATTGTTCCTTTATTTTTTTTTGTCGCCATGTGATGAACGAGTAGACAGATTGGAATAGAAGCTTGGAGTGCACCATAAAATACACAGTTTGGCAGAAAGAGCGAGTAAAGAGGAGACGTGAATCGTAATACTCAAACGGCTCATAAATACTACTCGGATTATATGAAGTTTCAGATTATTTTTGATTTAATGGAATTCCCAATCAATCAATTTATTTATGTTCAATTTAATTCCGAAGTGGACACAAACGTTTAAATTCTCTCCATTCATAAACGGAGAGAATTTTTCGGTATAGTCTCTATAAAAATATGGGGAAAAAGCCCATACAACATAGCAAATTGAAAATATTCCGGCTGCATAGGAAATTTCCCCATACTGTCGAGCGAAGATGAATTATACGGGTGCACAATACAGTATGGGGATCTTCTCCATGCGTTCAGAGCTTGAGTCAACACAGAATTCACGAAGACTTGCATTCAGTACGGGAATCGTCTGCGTACATATCGGACTTGAGTCTACGCAGAATTTACGGAGATTTCCATAGAGCGGTGGATATCTCGACACGACTATTTAAAAAAACGATTTTAATACATAGATATGCATTCACGCATCTATATGGGTTAAATTGCAATACAACTTTCAGTAACTCCAACGTATTATAAATAAAATGAGTCAACGAATCGCAATCAATCACAGAAAATAATTTTTTTTCTGCTATTGTGCGTAAAACTGTGAAAAGTTGAATCTTTTCATACAGAAAAATGACGGGCAGTTCAAATTTTTTTTTTCTACAAATTACTTAACTTATATAACAGGTTTGTGAAAATATAGTGATTTACACGTACATTTTTGTATTCAATTTTATTTTTATATCCACCGTTTGGTTATGTACATGCTTCCATCGTTAAGCTTATTCAACTTAGTAACATTGCAGCTTTCTAAATAGTCAGGTTAGGTGCGAGAGAGACAGTCCTATACGTGTTCAAAATAACATTATGGTATTGTCAGCAATTGACTATTGAGTTACTGTTTAATGAGAATTACATGTCTAAGCACATTATTTATGTTAAAATACACAATATACACAGGTCACCGCTTACACAGATCACAACTCACAATAACAGTTCCCGAGATGCCTCTGACGAGGAATAATGGAAATATCGGAAGAGGGGGAAGTACATTGGCGAGCACCCCAAGCAGCATGGAGAATTTCTCCACACTGTTGCGCTAGGCTTTCCATTGCTATCGGGCTCGTCAGTCGCGCATATGGCTAACTGCACTAAACGCGTACGCTCGTTCGTCGAAACACCATGATTGAATACAATGCCATATATATATATTGGAAATATCAATGTATTCCGGAAAACACTGCCAAAATTATAGATACTGTTTAACTACTCCCAATGCATTCCTACCTTAAAATTAAAATAGTTCAAGAAATTCATGATTCGACGTATGATCGCGCAAATATATGGTCGCGTCCACGACACCAACTTATATAGTTTTTAATGTGCATTGAAGGGGTCACTCTAATCTAAATAGATGAAAATATCGGTATGATATAAATCTTTCTTCTCTCAGATATCGCCTACTCATGGTAACAAGATAGCTGCGTATAGCGTAAATCGCCAGAAAACCGGAATATAACTCGATTGCTATGTTGAGTTGAGGGATTATTGCCATATTCTTCTCTCCGTGTATCGATCGATTTCGAAGCTTGATGCCTTTACCATTCACAGGATTTAAAGCGACAAATTGATTAAAATTTATCGTATAATTTTATGGTTCGGAAAGTAAATTTGTAAAATAACGTCCCGTTTTATGTTTTATATTTGGAATGTATGTTTTATATAATTGTGTAAATCAGTGCACCGAAATAAAAAGTTTCGTTGAATCACGGAAACTTTTACCAATAAAATTATATAATTGATTTTCAATAAATATGTTTTTTGAATATTCTCGAATACAATGAAAAGAATCAAAATTGAATTAAGGGAATATTCCTTTTAACGAATGAACCGTTTTTCATTGATTTAAAATGATAATCGCATTTAATATCTGTCAGATTGGATGTCATCATATGTATCGTTTTTCTAAATGAAGGTTTCTTCGGAGGAAGAAATATATTTATTAATTATATGCTCATTAAGTAAATGTTAGTTTATAGGCCATCATCTGTCCTCTTCGAAATTCAAATACAACGGTGCATTGAAATCGAACAAACTTGTAGTTGTAATCAATGAAAAAAAAATTCAGGTATTACTTTTGAGTTGATGAAATGTTTCCTCTTGGTGGGAGAATATGAAGAATTCATTGAACAATAAATAGAAATTGCACATTTCAATTTACTCTCACCATTGTACGTAAAAAATTGATTGAAAATTCATAAAAAGGAATTACCCCATACATTTCGATTTTATGAAGCAATTCGCGAATAATCATCGAACGAGTAATTTTTATAAACGAATCTCATGCACGCTGATAGAAATTATCGGTCTGCATATTCGTTTTTCCTGTTGTTATATTGATTGTATTCATTTCCTAGTACAAGATATGTTATCGTCTTGCGATATGAGTAATTTGTTCGTGCGAGTAAATCATTTGCTGTGCACGAATATGTATGCAAGAATTCTCGACTGTCACGTGGCACGTTATGATTAATGGTATGCAACAAGAATCTGCACGAATATTTGCTCGATAGCACGGTGGGTTATATACCAGGAGCATAACGTGTTTTTTTTCGCAGTGTCGAACGTGTGTGATATTCGAGAGGAAAATATTTGCGTTTGTTACGCATATGGCTCAAAAATGACTCGAATCCAACTAGCGTTCGTTATTAACTCTGTCCCTGCACAAAATACACCTCACAAGGTGACACGTCACAATAAAGAACCTAAGGTTTTCGAATCGCCAGGTTAAGTTTTTGGTAAAGCCTTTCCAAGGCTGTATTACGTCATCAGATGGTAATACGCGTAACAATAGGTCCGTAGCCCAACGGTGTCTTTATGGACGCAGCAATCTTCCTTCGAGTATCAGATTCAAGATCGATATGAGAAGCGAGCAGAACACAGTGCGTATGAGAATACTTATCAAAATGTTGGTCAAAGGTCTCGCTTCCGTGGACTTCCGTTACGGCGAACAGATGATTTCATCAGAGAGCAAGAGACGAACCTTGAAGGATACGACGCGAAGCAGGCGAAGAATCAGAGCTTTCTGTAATCGATAAGATGTCTTCGGGCTTTACACGAAGGAGAAGGATCACGATTTATGAGTGAACACAGATTTTAATTCACTTTGTTTTATCGGATACAAATAACAGACTTGCTATTTTACACTTTTGTACACTGTCGTAGCGTTATTATAAATTAGAGTCTATTATTCCGCTATTGATGTTTTATGATTAGCACAGTAACTAATTATGGCAAAGCAGGCTTCTGCACTCGATCACATCAAAGCGACTTCTGACGATCATTGTCAGCTTAGCGACGCATCCCACTGCAAGGTGCAGGGGGTCTTATCGCGAGTCGATGAGGCGGTCGAAGACGACACCAGCCGCGATGCAACACATCGTATGCATATCCTATGAAACTGATATACCCTTATAAATGTGACCGTGGCAGTAGAACGCAATACCACGGGCAAATAATTTTATGATTATACGAAAGCAAAGTTCTTTTGTTTAAACGGTAGGCTTAACACCCCCCACGTTAGAGTGAACTTCGGCGATAGTGAAACTAGATGTCGAAGTTCGTAAATCTTTTGGCTTTGTTTTGATTTCAGAGAAATCGGATATCTTTCTTCTCTCTTCGGCCATAGAATCCAACTGTTTTCTAAGTTCTTGCAATTCTATATGTGCCTTGCTTTCGTATTTTTCAAGCTTCTTATTGGTTCCAGGACAACAACACTTAAATAGTCCCTTTCCAATAAATTTAAGTATAGGCATTAACACTCCAAAGCGCCATAAAGCTAAAAGCAAACTTACAATGCCCATTGTGGGTAATCCTATTTTTATGAATCCGTCGAATAATCCACTCATGGTGTTCCAAAATTCATCGTGTTTCAGCAAAATTTTCGCCTTTTCCAGATCTTTAACAATGTCATCTAAATCTTGACCAATATCCCTGAGATACATTGTGCTTATTTGATTTGTTACTTCTGTACGTCGAATAGTCAATTCCGAAAAATTTGTATTCAGATACGTTTCACTAGGATTCACCAATCGATATTCTTCCGGAAGACCATTGAGGATCATTTTAGTTTTGTCGTGAACCAGCATACATTCTTCCGTTGTTTTTAACAATGTCACTTCCTTGATATACATTTCGTTTGAGTGACTCTTACAATTCACAAAGATCAAGACGGATTTTCCAATTTCTGGTATTATCAACACTGCGTGATTATCATACAAGGATATGTAACTTACATTTTTTACGTGGATTTGGCTGAGCATACACTGGTTGATATTGTTTTGACAAGTCGGTGTGTTAATTCTGTTATAAATGGGATGTGTGTAGTGTGTGATTAAATAGTTGTCAATTTTTTTCATCTGCTTAATTTCGCTGTCGTCAATTACCATATAATTATCTCCCTGTCGTAGTAAATGAGAAAATCGCGGTGCAGTTACAATGTAAGTATTGTTGTGGATTTTAGGAATAGGTATGATGTTGTACAAGTCCCATTTATCGTTTTCTAGCTTCGGAATAGTCAAATCAAAAATCAAATTGTCGTTTCTCAAAAGTATCATTTTATCTGCAATATGAATTTGATTTCTTAATTTATTGAATTTCTGATTAATCGGACCGACCATTTCTTCAGGCTTGCTGGCTAAAGCGGCATACTGACTAACCTGTTGTTTAATTTCAGCGTAAGCGTTATAAATACTCTTAAGGTCTATGATTATTGTGAATTTCATCTCTTCACTGTAGGTTAATACATATGATTGATATTCTTCGATGAATGAAGTGTTCGCAAGGGTCACCAGTTCAATGGTAAAAGCGCTGTTAATTGCGGTTAATGCGATCGTCGTCATCAACAACATCTTCATTATGTTCGTCATCTGAAACGAATACCTTTACTCTATTTAAATGAACTATTTTAGTCTTATTATCAATTTGCAATTTAACATTAGATTTATCAGCGTATAATTCTAATACATCATATGGTCCTAGCCATTCGAGGTCGAGCTTATGTTTTTTACTTTCGTTGTGAAGCCAAACTTTTTGTCCGATTTTAATGTGATTGAAATCAGTTCTATTCCTGTGTTTGTTAAGTCTTTCGGCAGTTTGCTCTTGACTAAGTCGCAATCGTTCGCGTGCTTCCGATAGTATAGCATCGTGTGTAAGTGTCCATTTTTTCAGTAGATCATCGTATGTTAATGATGTCTTATGAGGTAAGCTCGATGGTTTTCTGAGTTTTCTATTAAATGCTAATTCGTCAGGTCGATATCCAGTAGCACTATGTATAGAGCTGTTATAAGCGAAAGCTATTAATTTGAGTATATCTTTCCAATTATCAATATGTCCCTCGCACATAGTTTTGATCGACTCTTTCAACAAGGCATGCATTCTTTCTATACTTCCGTTACTTTGAGGGTGGAACGCGGTGGTTTTGATATGAGAAATGCCATGTAATTGTTCGAAATCTTGCATTAATTTTGAATTAAACTCTTGTCCCTGATCTGTAAGAAAAACATCGGGCACTCCATGGATCAACACAAAGTCATCGTTTAGTGCTTGAATAATTTCTGAACTCGACTTGGTCTCTAGAGGACACAAAACAAGATACTTAGTCAAACAATCCTGTATACTGAGAACATACTCATGACCTGATCGTGATTTTTGTAATGGGCCAAATATATCTAACGCAACTTTTTCAAAGGGTTTGTCTGGCAATTCGGGGACAATGGCCGGAGCCATCTCTCGATTTCTTACGGCTTTAAATTTTTGACAAATTTTACAGTTTTTTATGTAATGCCTTACGTCTTCCTGAAGATTTTCCCACTCTCTATGTTCTTTCACTCGTTGTATTGTTTTATATTCTCCAAAATGTGAACTTAAATTAGTTCCGTGGCTTTCAGCTATAATTTTCTTCTTATCCGTGTACTCAGGTTCCTCGAACGTTGAAAAACAATATTCGTACTGAGTTTCAGGATCCTTGATACTGAAAAATCTTAATATCGATAAAATTTCCTCCTTGTTGGCTTTTGTCATCAAATTATCGGTGCAAACTTTAATGTGTCTAGTACCTTTGATTCTGTTAATTGTCAATCTTGTTCTTACTTTATTGAGGACTTGATAGTATAGGCTTTGAGGTCCATTGTCAGTTGGTGAGTTTATTTTTATCCAATTCTTTCCTTTGATATTAGGTTTCTCTTTCAGAAGGTGACCAAGATTGTTTGGGTTATAAAGCTTGAATGTTGAATATTGATAGAAGTCAAATGGTAATTCGATCTCAGGATCGGACTCCGGTTTCGTTTCTGGTTGTTTTGAAGTCTTATCTTCGTCAACGTCTGTGTCGCTGGAGATTCCAGGATCGGACTCCGGTTTCGTTTCTGGTTGTTTTGAAGTCTTATCTTCGTCAACGTCTGTGTCGCTGGAGATTCCTGAATCTCTTTCGGTAGCAGCTTTTCTTGATCGTAAATTATAATTGATTTGGTTATGATCGCTAAAAGTGTTATTTATTTCTGGTTTGTCCATACATGCTTCCCTAGATAGCGCATCAGCCACCACATTGTGTTTTCCCCTGACGTACTCGATGTCGAACACATACTCCTCAAGTCTGAGTCTCCAACGCAATAATCTGGATGCGGGATCTGGTTTACCTGCTAACCATTTCAAGGCTTGATGATCAGTTTTTATTGTAAATTTTCTTCCAAGTAAATATTGTCTATATCGTTTAATTGCCCAAACTATTGCAAGCAACTCCTTTTCCGTTGTAGTATAGTTGACTTCAGCTTTATTTAACGTTCTTGATATATAGGAACAAGGATGTCCATCTTGTGATAGGACGGCTCCCAGTCCCTGATTAGACGCGTCCGTTGTCAACATAAATTTCTTCGTATAGTCAGGATACTTTAACACAGGGTCGCTGACCAAAATATTCTTAAGTGTGTCAAATGCCGTTTGGCATTCTTTTGTCCATATTACAGGTTTGGTTTTATCCTTCTGATAATTTTTTGTAAGATCGGTCAATGGTTTAGCAATTGCTGAAAAATTTGGAATAAATTTTCGGTAGTAACCTGCGAGGCCCAAAAATGATTTGATCTGCTTCGGTGTTTTAGGTTTTGGAAATTCTTTTACAGCTTTGACTTTGATGGGGTTCGGTTTTACCCCGTCAGGCGTGATCACATGTCCCAAATATTCAAGTTCCGGTTTTATGTATTCACACTTATCTGGTTGAAGCTTCAGACCTGTGTCTCTTAATCGATTGAAAACGATTGTCAGATTTTTATTATGTTCCTCCATTGTCTTTCCAAAAATGATTATATCGTCCAGATAGACAAAGCAAATTTTTCCTATCAATCCTCTCAATGCGGTGTTCATCATCCGCTGAAAAGTTGCAGGTGCATTCTTTAATCCAAAGGGCATTTGTAAGAATTCGAAATGTCCCTGGTGAGTACTGAAAGCGGTATATTTTCTTGATTTCTCTTCCATCGGTATCTGATGAAAACCTGAACTCAAATCCAATGCAGAGAAGACCGATGCTTTTCCTAATTCATCCAAAATATCCTCAATAACTGGCAGAGGATATGAATCTTGAGCTGTTTTTTCGTTCAATTTTCTAAAATCAATGACCATTCGCCACTTTACCCTTCCTGAAGCATCCTTCTTTTTTGGTACAATCCAAATAGGTGCATTGAATGGTGATTGCGAGTGTTGAATTGTTCCTTTTTTTAGTAGCTCTTGTACTTGCTTGTCGACCTCATCCTGATGGATTTTGGGTGGTCTGTAAGATTTAATATTAATTGGTTTCGTTGGTTCATCGATGACGATCGTGTGTTCCGCGAGTTTAGTACTTGGTGGTTCGTCGTCGTCGAGTTGAAATAAATCTGAATAATTTTGTATGATGTTCCAAACTTCACTCTCTTCTTTGTTACTCCGAATGTGATCCAATCTTGTCTTGGCCTTCAATTCTTCGATTCTCTTCTTACTCTGATTAACTTTGTTGGCGATTAATCTTGGTTTTACTTCAAAAATCTGAATGTTTCTTGTCTGAAAAGTTAAATTCTTTTTTCCTTCGTTGGCTAATGGAATGTTTACGATTCCATCTTTTATGTAATGAATGCTTTCTCCTTGAGGCGTTTTTATTAATACGGTTCCGTTCTGTTTTTCCACCTCGACAGGAATAGTTATGAAATGTCCCGCGGGAACGGTGAATAGAGATGATTCAATTTGTTGATATTTCTTGTTAACTCTTATTCTATTTCGCGGTAGATCAATCATCATGTCGTTGTTCAAGATAAAGGGTGTTCCTATCAACGCATCCTCTCGTATCGGAAAGTCAGCCGGAACAATGTGGAATTTGTCGCTTCTGTTGTTTAAGTTACCTTTGCATTTGATGAATGTATACCCAAGTGTGCTGTTCGTTTTTTTTCCAGTTTTGAAGATGATCGGTTTTTTGATGATATTTTTTGCATTCACCAGGTGTTCCTTAATAATGTTGATAGATGCTCCTGTGTCTAGTAAAGTTGTTAAGCTTTTAAATGTTGTATTGTCAAATTCGAATTTTGCTGTAAATAGATGTCCTTTATCTATTGTTGAGATACGCTCTCGTCGCAGACGATCTCTTCGTCGCTTGTGTTTTCTTGATCTCCGTTCGTCACATTCACTTTGTGTTGAGGAGGTCTCTTCAGATTCGGAGTTTTCTGAAAATTTTGATTCTCTTTCTGAAATTTCTTCTTTGTCTGTCCATGTTTTTTGTTGAAGGGGCTCGGTATACCTTTGTCTTTCTTTTTCTGGTTGCAGTACATCTCGGTGTGTCCTTGTTGATTGCAATAAGTGCATTGTCGGTCAGGATGATTCATCACCATGACGTATTCAAACGCTTCCCTCATTTGATCTATATTGTTTATTGAATCGAAATCAAACCGTCGGATATCTCTCTGGTATTGTCGTTCTTCGTCTGTCATCCGATCTTGCTTCTCTTCCTCTTCATCGGATGATTCATAATACGTGTGGTGAACGTTCGGTTTGTTTATAGAGAAAGTATTCTTCTTCTCGTATTTGTTGCTTGATCTTGATTTGTCGTGATAGAATTTCGACTGGTCCGGCCTTCGTTGATAATGAGATTCGTGGAACATTCCTCGTTGTCGTTGGATACTTCTTTTGAAGTCTTCGTGCTCCTGGGCAGTCGTTTCCGCTTGTGCGAGTGAATAGATATCTTTCGTTCGAAGATATGCTCGTGTATCTTCCTTGAGGTTCTGCAAATAAGTCTGAATGATGTCTTTGTCAGAGATTTGCAGGAAGATGGTGATAGCTTCGTCGGTTTGATGAGCTTGCTTCAATTCGAGCCGTTTTGCGTTCAGCCAAGATGTATAAATTCTGCGAAATTTGGTGTTGTGTTCTTGGATAGTCCCTTGAACATGGACACATGCTGTCATCTCGTTCATAAGCAGTAACGACGATTTGACAGGGTTTACTCGTTTAACCAATACATCCTTCAGTTGGTCGTACGTGCGGATGTCTACGTTCGATATGCAGTTTTGTGCTCTTCCTTTGATTTTCATCGTTAATATTTTTTCCAATAGAAGTCCGTGTTGGCTTCGCATTGTCCAGTGTCGAGCTCTGTCGACTTTCGATATCCACTCCGATATGTTTACCGCACCTTCTGCCGTGTCTCCGGTAAAGATTGGCACTATATCTATCGTTTCCTTTGCTGGTGTTTCTTCATTTGGAAGTAGGTCTCGAGTTCCCAATGCTCTTCGTGGCCCAAACGGATCGTCTCTTCTGTTATTAGCATCACTCCCATCGTCATCACCGAAGTCATCAGGATCATCGTCTCCCGAATATCCTCCTCTCAGTGGTAGACTATTCCGGTTGTGATTCCTTGAATTCGACGGTCTTCTGACGTTGTCACGTTGATCTTCGTTACGTTGAGATTCCTGAGCTTGCAGAAGTTTCTCCATTGTAGACTGCATTTTTCTCATTTGGTTTTGTGTTTGACACAATTCCTCTTGAAGCTGAGAATTTTCCATCTTCAACGCTTCCATTTCGTTTTTTATTTGGGATTCTGTTATCGTTCGAGTAGCCATATTGTGTTGGTATGTTTGTTTCAGATCCTCGATCTCAAGATGTTGACTCGCAATTTGTTGATTTTTTTCTTGAAGCGTGATTTGCAAGTCTGCTGTTGATTTTTGTAGTAGCTGTCTCTCTTGTAGTAAAGCCTGTTCAAATTCGCGTTTAAATTTATCTTCCGTTTTTTTGAGTTCCTGTATTTTGTCTTCTAACTGTTGAGCTAATTGAATGTCGTAATTCTTTTTCAAATTGGTCACTAATTCCTTTTGATTCTCTGCGTTTTGTTGCTGAAGTTTCTTA
Organism: Tromatobia lineatoria; assembly: GCA_949699805.1. Taxonomy (NCBI): domain Eukaryota; kingdom Metazoa; phylum Arthropoda; class Insecta; order Hymenoptera; family Ichneumonidae; genus Tromatobia; species Tromatobia lineatoria. The sequence continues at coordinate 5,915,913 of OX453048.1, forward strand.
AAATAATCTTGTACTTCGATGGATTCTTTATCAAGATATTCTTGTTGGGATATTACCTGAGACTGTAGTGATAAATTTGTATTTTCGAGAGTCTCGATCCTCTCCTGATAAGTCTGGATTTTGATATTTACAGCGTTTAATTGATCTCTTAATTCTAAAAGTTCAGTTGTTCGTTTCAAAATTTCACTGTCTGATACTTGTTTTTCGGTCTGCATGTGTTGTAAAGTCTGTCTGAGTTCGTGTATTTCGTCGTGTCTTTTTCTGATTTCTACATTCCTTTCTTGTAGAGTGTTTGAAAATTGATTCTCGAGATGCAAATTTCGGTTTTCAAGCGCGTGAATGAGACTGTTCTGTTCTGTGAGTTTTTGATTTGTTTGTTCAACGAGTGTAAGGTCAGAATCGATTTTTTGCTGTAACTTTATTTTTTCGGATTTATACTCAAGTAGATTTGTTTCAAGTTCTATTTTTTCGATAGTAAATTGATCAATCTGTTCTTTTTGCTCTTTAATTTTATCTATAAAACGTTTTTTCTCAATATCTGATTCTGCAAGTGCCCGCTGCAATTGTTTAATTCCCGTGTCCCGATATTCTACTTCTTCTATCGCTTTATCTTTAAGTGCAAGTCCTTCGTCTACGTATTTGTTCACCAGAAGTGCGAGTTGAGAATTTGTCTGTTGAGCGGATTCGAGCTCTTTCAAAGTTTTAGAACTTTCAACGAGTTGTTTTTTATGAGGTGGTTTGAACTCTATACTACTCGATGTTTCGGACTCTACTTTTCTAGGATGACGAGCAGCAACTCGACCTTCCGGTAGCAAAGCCACCGCAAGGTTTTGTGCGCTAACTTCCGCGATACTCTTTTTTCCCGTGATTACTAAAATGTAATCTAGCGTATGAAGTACTCCGTGATAAGCTAGTAAATGTGCATGGTTCTCCGGATTTTTATGAAATTCCCAATTATCAGATTGTATGTGCTCGGATTTTTTAAATGTTGCTAAGTCTATTTTAGGATTCCATTCGGGGTGATCTTTGTAATAGAAAAAATAGCTGAACAGAATATGAGAAACCTCTTTCGAGAGCTCCTTCACGTACTTAGGTATTTCCTGAATTATTATACTTCGTCCAGATATACTCTTTTCTGATGTTGACATTACCCTCTTTTTTTTTTCTTTAAATATTATTATTATTATTATGAGTAAATATATATATATATATATATATATATATATATATTTTTTTTTGAATCGTTCGCAGTGCCAATGGATATCTATTACTGATCGAATTTCTCTTTTTTTTTTTTTTTTTTCAAATTTTGCAAATAATATGTATAATCAATAACGAAACAAGTGTCGGCTAATAGTGTTTCTCGCAAGAGAACGCTGTACAAGAATTCGCTTATTCCAATATCTTATATCAAAATATATATTTAGATACATGTATATGTTTTTATTGAGCGATGTTGTGTGTCTCAAAGATTTTTCACAAATTATAAATTGATTCCTTTCTTTTTCCTCCTTTCTCTGTTTCTCTCGTGTTTTTTTTTTTTTTTTTTTTTTTTTTTTTTATAACTCGTAGACCAATTTTATAATGGAGATAAAAAAAAAAAAAAAAAAGTAAATAAAAATTACATGCTACTTTGAACTGGACATAGCTTTCAATGCTAGTGGTTCTTTCAGAGTTAAACACACAAAATTACTCAATTGCGTTATTTAAAGGGTAAGGCAATTACAAATCCTTATTTTTAATTTATCGTGCGCAGAATGATAACTGCGGAGAGGTTTCTCGCAAAAGAAGTGTCAATTTTTTACAAATTTCGGAACTTACTTCTACTCAGCGCTCGCGTACAATTTGGGTCGACTGATGTTGTTCTCGATGTTTTTGAAGCGGCGGGCGCCGTTACAACGATCGGTTGTAGACCTCTCGCGTCGATTGATGATCAAGCATACCGTCGGTGTTGAAGTTATTTTCTGAAGGCGTGTCTCCCCCAGTTTTAGTTCAATCCTTCCCGTGCTCGTGCTCCTGCAGTGAAGTCTTATAGATGCGCGGTACGTATAAGTCTCTCAATGCACAGTCGTTCGTGGCCCACTTACGGAAAATTCAGCGTAGCAATGTCTCCTCCGTTAACACAAAACTAACTAAATTGAATATGCATTCAATGTTCACTCGTGCACAGGTCTCGAAGTTTTACACCCTCCAGCATGGAGTTTTTGGCAACCAATAACTTGTTTTGTTTTGGTTCTACGATTTTTCATATCCTGGCAGGATCGCCAATTTTATGTTACGCATATGGCTCAAAAATGACTCGAATCCAACTAGCGTTCGTTATTAACTCTGTCCCTGCACAAAATACACCTCACAAGGTGACACGTCACAATAAAGAACCTAAGGTTTTCGAATCGCCAGGTTAAGTTTTTGGTAAAGCCTTTCCAAGGCTGTATTACGTCATCAGATGGTAATACGCGTAACAATAGGTCCGTAGCCCAACGGTGTCTTTATGGACGCAGCAATCTTCCTTCGAGTATCAGATTCAAGATCGATATGAGAAGCGAGCAGAACACAGTGCGTATGAGAATACTTATCAAAATGTTGGTCAAAGGTCTCGCTTCCGTGGACTTCCGTTACGGCGAACAGATGATTTCATCAGAGAGCAAGAGACGAACCTTGAAGGATACGACGCGAAGCAGGCGAAGAATCAGAGCTTTCTGTAATCGATAAGATGTCTTCGGGCTTTACACGAAGGAGAAGGATCACGATTTATGAGTGAACACAGATTTTAATTCACTTTGTTTTATCGGATACAAATAACAGACTTGCTATTTTACACTTTTGTACACTGTCGTAGCGTTATTATAAATTAGAGTCTATTATTCCGCTATTGATGTTTTATGATTAGCACAGTAACTAATTATGGCAAAGCAGGCTTCTGCACTCGATCACATCAAAGCGACTTCTGACGATCATTGTCAGCTTAGCGACGCATCCCACTGCAAGGTGCAGGGGGTCTTATCGCGAGTCGATGAGGCGGTCGAAGACGACACCAGCCGCGATGCAACACATCGTATGCATATCCTATGAAACTGATATACCCTTATAAATGTGACCGTGGCAGTAGAACGCAATACCACGGGCAAATAATTTTATGATTATACGAAAGCAAAGTTCTTTTGTTTAAACGGTAGGCTTAACACGTTGCCGGACGAAAAGGGTGCGTTTTATTTTGCTCTTTCGTGTTTTTTCCAGCTGGGTAGCTGATATCTGCACGTATAGGAAGCACAAAACCTCAACGACTTTTCCTATACACAGCGCGGCTAGTTTACGGGTATCCGAATGACCTCATCTTTCATAAAGCTGTACGCGCTGGTACGCCAAGAGGTGGAGAGCGAAGCCAAGCATTGTACCTCAGTTATTTACAACCCTGAGCGCACTTGCCCGATAGTTTGCCATTATATCGCTTGGTATAGACAGAGGGAAATACAACAGCCGAGAGCGCAACGTTATACAGCCAACCGCGAGATTTTTCACCAACGGGATAGTCGTTCATTCATTTATTTTAATTTTTTTTTATCTTCCGTCCATCAGTCTTTTGAAAGGGTCTTGAACAACGCTATTCAGTTCAGGCAATCGTAGTTTGAAAAAAAATTGTTAACATCTCTTTCTGTTGGAAAATTTCTAGTCTAGTGAACAATTTTTTATTTATCATAAGAATAGAGAATATTTTTCGATTTTTGGTAATGCAAGAACAATTTCAAGAGCATGTGGATTATTCTTTTTTTTTTCACTTAAACAAATATATATGAAAAATATTCAGTGCACGTGTCATATTTTCGTCATTTAGATTGTCCAATTTCTATCGAACAGTTGCAATTACTGATAAAAATGTGGCCTGGATAAAATTGACCTGAAAGTTCATTTCCCGTTTTCCGTTATTCTTGCTATCATAGATTCGTGAACATCAATCATATTTAGTTTTCTGCGAATTCTATTTTTGTTGAAACATTTCGAGACTAGTGATGTTCCATTTAAAAAATTAAAAAATAATTTTTGACCATGTAACTCATTTATATTTATTTTTTATTAAAAAATTGAATTAAAAAAAAATTTACTGCATGTGTAATGTAATTTTCGTGACTTAGTGTGTGCAACTTGTATCGAAGAGGTGCAATGATTGATAAGAGGCCAGGATAAAAGTGATTTGAAAGTTCATTTCCTTTTTCCTGTTATTTTTCCATTATACATTCATAGACATCAATTTTATTTATTTTTCTGTCAATTCAGGAGTTTCCTAGCAGAAATTGAACCCATTAATAAGTTCAATCGCGTGCAGTGACTTTCCGGCAAATTCTTGGATTAGCATTGAAATTACGGGTACATCAACTTTTAAATTGACATCATGGAACCACGTGCATGTAATTGTGCGTTATGTCAGATATTCCAGAGTATAAGTGGAGAGAACAAACGTGCAGCGGACATTCACGTCATAAGCGCGGCTGACCGCGAACGTTGTCTTGACCGTGAATTCAACATGTACAAGGTTTTCTGGAGGAGGAAAGTAGGAACAAGTGTGCAAGAGAGGAAAATTAATCTGAACTTGACATCCGCCTTATCTTCGCTCTAATGGCTTTGGTAACTCTTCGATGTCTCAGTAGCGATGGGCGAGACAAACGTCAATGTCTCTCTCTCTCTCTCTCTTCTCTTCTCTGACATGACATTCTCAATCGAAGCCATTGCGCAACCAAGTTCGACGATATTTAATATACGATGTGAGTGAATGGTCTCAATTTTCCCAGAAATACTCTCATTCCATCACACCACGCATAAATGATACTTAACCCTTGGAGTCATACCTCAATGGTTGTTAACTAAGCATGCTATCGTTGCATGGTAATTATTCACAATGACATTTGTGAAGATTAGAGGTGTTTGACTTCCGACCAATGCACATTTTTTAATTGAAAATTTTGAATTTTGACTTTTTCTATCACTGTTTAAGTTTTATATACTACCTCAAAGTTTCAACCTTTTCTACTATGATTTTGAAAAAAGTGTCTTTCGGTCGTTTCGGATCCCAGAATTTACAACCCGACTTCCAGTCAAAAAAATTACCATGATTTTTATTTCATTAACATATCGATTTTTGGTATTCATTGTCGTTCTTAAGCCATAAATTCCATTACAGAAAATCTCTTTTTCAAATGTTTTTAAATTGATTCGAAAAAAGTCACCTGTAGTAATTCCTCACTCAGAACTCGCAAACCGACTTTCGCTTCAGTCGATAAATCTAGAGCAATTATTTTCATCGACGCATTGAATTTCGGCAACTACTGTCATTCTTACTCGTATCAACCTGTGCAGAAAAATACATTTTTCATTTTCTTAAAGTAACCTCGCCAAAATCGATCTCGTTCCCGGTTTCAGCCTCGAACGACACGAATCACATTGCAAATGACAGCAATGAGCTGTCATTATTTTCGATATTAACTGGATTTGGAAGCTCAAGGATGTAGGAGCGCGATGGGGTGCTCGAGGCGCTCAAAAGTGAGAATTCAGAGAGAAAATTCGAACACTTCCCGATGGAAGATAAATCTAAAGAAAATAAAGCATACAAAAGGTGCGGCAGAGATTTATTGCATATTGATAATTGCAAATATTATTAACAAATTTTATTCTTCTTTGACTTTGGCAGAGTATGGATATATTGAATAGATGTTATGATGCTTCAACGATGCCAGCCTTTAATATTTATTTTAATGGAAGTTTGGCAAATCGTAACGTGGGTCTGAGTCGAACGATGCCGAAGATTCCGTTGTTATCGATCTCCTTGTATAGGAAAATTAAACAATTGGAATCTATTTTTGTCCCTTCAAATTGCTTTATCAATTCGTAAAATGATGAAGCAATCTGAACGGACGATAATTTAACAATTAATTTTTAATCGTGAGAAAATATTGCCACAGCCCGGGATCGAACCGGGAACTCTAGGTATCCAGCCTAGTGCGTTACCGATTACGCTACCGTAGCTCTGGCAATATTCCAATTGTTTAATTTACATCCAAGAATTTTCTAAACGATTAATTAAATAGATTCGCGAATACAGCTCATACAAGAAAAAAAGTCGCAATTTTTTAACTTTAGACAAAATTCTAAAAATATTCATACGTATTCAGAAAATTTAAGGAATCATTTTTATTCGAAAAAACAGTTAGGTTGAAGGATAATTTGTTGAACAATTTTTTTTTCACATATTTGTTAATAACATTTTGCAATTATTAATATTCAAAAATCATCTTTTCCGCACCTTTTGTATGCTTGTTTTTTCAAAGATTTTTATTCCATCGGGAAGTGTTCGAATTTTTCTCTGAATTCTCACTTTTCAGGAAGTTGAGCACACCGAAATATTTCATTGATTCACGGCAATCTGCGCCAATAAAAAGAGAAACTCGAGTTTCAATACTATCTTTCCATTGAATGACTCAGACTCAATGAAAAAAAGAGATATTAATTCAAAGAACCATTTCTTTAAACCAAGAAATCGTCTCTGTTCTTTTCCCCTATTTACCCCACCACAGCTCAAAATGTTAAAACCTATTTTTTCCTAAACTACTCGGCAAATAAAGATTACGTTTTGAGAAAACGTGTAGAAGTACGGCAGGAATTGGCTAAACTACTGGCTCCTTGAAACTCGAAGCCTTTCGTTCGGGAGAATCGAAAAACAAAAAAGTGAGGTTAGGTGCAAGAGAGACAGCCCTATAAGCGGTTAACATTGGACGACGAAATTCTCAGCACTTGCTGCCATCAAGTATATGTTTTCATTGAATCAATGAAAACTTTTCTTGAAATCAATGAAATTGTTTCTTTACTTTATTAAGTAAATGTTTCTTTACAGTCAATGAAATGTTCTCTTTGAAATTTAAGTGCACTATCTCATTGAAATCAAATAGATATTTCGTTGTAATGAATGAAAAAAGAATCAAACCACCCATTTCTTTGCCGTCAATGAAATGTTTTCTCTCAGTGCACCCCATCGCGCTCTTACATCCTTAAGCTCATTCAAACGATTCCGAAAATTTAAAGAAGGAAGCTCACAGTGCTTGAGAGAAACAGATAAACTAGTGATATTTGCCTCCCGAAATGCTCGGAATATAGTGATTCGATTGGACTAATTATTTCGTTAACCGATTACCGTCAATTACGACACAAACTGACGGCTGCCGTCGTGATAATTGAGCGAGTTAACGGGTATGCGCCAGCAGCGAACCAGCTATCCGGTGGTCGATCCAGCCAACCAGACACCCAGCCAGCCGCTAGAGTGCTGTAGCAGTCTTCGGCATACAACGGTGCGAAAACCCGCGATAGCTCGATCACCGGACGCAATCGACTCTGGATTTGCACTGGTGGTCAGCCAAGCCACTTGGCCGCTTGGACCTCGCGCCTACCACGTCGGATCCACCATCACGGCGACGTCCATCATAGTAGTATATAACCCAGCTCCACCGTTAATTAACTGTACGCATATTATCTACGATCTGCGGCTTGTTCAAAGGAGGGTGAGGGAGGTAAAGCGAGAGGGAGACGAATGCGTCCGGTTGTACCGATATATCGTGATATCCATGATTCATTAGACCAGGCAACTGAGGTGTTTAGCCATAGTGATATTATGTAGGAGCATTTATATTGGCCGGCCGGCTTGCGCGGCTGGTTTGCGTATCGCAAACATATGGGACATTCCATACCAACTCGAACCTGCGACTGATTCCTTGACCTCCTGGGTTGTACCCCCTATTTTTTATGTAATTGTTCTATCTTCAAGCAGCAACCACAATTTTCATTTGATTTTTTTTTCGAATATTTATATACTTATGATTTATTCTCCCATCCAAATTTCGACCAATAGAATTGCACCATTTGACGTCACGTGCTATAACATACACGCAATTATACTGATAATTTCTTGATAATGTTGTCGGTTGCTATATATGCAAAACAAAAGATCATTCGGCCGCGTTAACCATCCGTCAAACGGACAGATTGAATCAATTGTGACAGCTGAAAAATTTTATCAAACATAAATCGTAAGTTTCATCTCATGGTGCAATTCCATTGGTCCCAATTTGGATGGGACAAATAATCCCCCGAATACCACTTGAGCTTCGAAATTAATCTGATAATTTCGAAGCTCTTGTTGTATTACCAATGATTATTCGTAACGAAAATATTGAAAGCTATTTTTTTTAATCTGACAAAATTCCTATAAATCCTATATCAAATATCAATATTTTTGAGTTTAGGCCCAAAATGGGTCTGAACTTGCTTCTATTGTTCCGATTTTTTTTTTTTTACGGAAATTATAAAAGTTAGATGCGTAAGAATCTTCTCACCGGAGGCTATTGCCTGGACATTTATCTATAACTCAGCACTTTGGAGAATTTTTTAAATAGTTTCAAAGCCTTTTTTTTTCAAATTAAAATAAAATATAATTAAACAACTCGTACGCTTTTTAAAGGGGTAACCGAATTTTTTTAAATCATAGATTTCTCGCGCCAAATTTCGAATATGACCTAAAATTCTTTATTGCGAAGGCTCGATTTTTGTGAATTTTTTCAGATTGTTAAATTTGGCCCTCAATGTGTCTGTTATAAATAATCATGTGTATTAGAGTAAAAAATAGCGATACAACTAAATTTGAAATATCGCTTTGAAACAACCTAGAAGAATTCTCCCAAGTCTGAAGTACGTAGAAATGTTCAAGCAATAGCCTGTGGTAAAAGGATTCTCACCGACCGAACTTTTTCAATTTCCGTTCTAAAAATATTTCGTAAAAAATAGAAGCGTGGTCTGGTTTATTTTGGGTCTAAGCTTAAAAATTTTGATATTTGATTCAGCTTTCATGAGAATATTGTCAGATTTTTAAAAAATGGCCTTCAATATCTTTGTTCTAAATAATTATGAATAGTAAAAAAGGCTGAAAAAAAATCTAATAAGAATTGTAGTTGTTGTTTAAAAGTAGAACGATAACATCAAAAGTCGGAGATGATATCCAACAGGTCAAAAGTCAGACCCAGGTCGAGTTGGTATGGAATGTCCCATATATATATTTATATATACTCGTCAATCTGGTAACTGACGAAATCACGGCAAAGTCTTAACGAAGATTGCTGGGCCGTAAAGTCAACGATGCACAAATTGTGGGTCACGCATATTTCTGCACGAAACGATGGATGCAGCTTTTCCCTATCGTGTGGTCGTTTACTGTTGACATATCAACCGTATTATATGTCCCTATTAAAGATGCGAATGACCGTTATGTTACCGTCATTTGCAACTATATAGACCCCGAGTTAAAATTTAGATCCTCTTCAGTACCTGAATGTGGTAGTTCCGTGGGTAAGCGAAGGTTCCTCTATTCCACTGACACTACTTGAAATCTTTAAAAACGGGAGATATTACTCAATTGGAGTGAATAAATAATAATTCGGACTGAAAGTCTTATGCTTGGACCTCCAATTAAATTATACAGAGTGTCATGAAGTGCTTTATAAACCTTCAAAAGTGGCATGTTCTCCCAATTTGGATTTAACGAAGGGTGTTTAAAGGATTTAAATTTTAACTCGAAACGTTACCTGTAACCGTCACTTTGCAACTATATAGATGGTGTGATCACGACGTTACCGTCATTTCACAACTCTAGAGAGGCCAGATAGAACCGTCCTTTTGCATCACTAGTTTCTGTCGTGGGAATTGCTGTGGTGCTATTGCGCACTTCAAGACTTATTGACCTACAGGCTGTATTTTGTTAAATGCAATTATTCAACGCTGAAATCTACTGAACTATGTTTATTCATACATAATGCTATTTGATAATCAAGTTTGGCAAAAAAGGAAAAACTATCTGGATTCGCAGACAGAGTTACTGGTCATCGCTCTACATGTGACATATCCGGTTATTGTTACTCATAAGTAAATGATCCCGGCATATACGGTAGGTCATGATTTGAAATTGCGCTACTCCGGATAAATCATCTGCAAGAAGTCTTTAATTAATTATTGACGAAGGAAAAACTCGAATCTTCTCATATAGGCCAATATATAGCAAGTTAAAAACATCAGTTACTATGGAAATTTAATAGTCTTGGTGCTTAAAGTGGCATAAAAAACACGACGATTGAGCAATTCTGGGGTAATTGCAAATCAGTATTATATCTCAAAATTATTCTGAATGAGGATATTGGAAACGTCGTCCTCGACGTTTATTCACCCATAATGCTAGTCGATCAATTAAATTTGGCAAAAAAGGAAAAAAGTATCTGCTCTCGCACGCAGAGTTATTGGTCATCTAGAGCTCAATATGAGCGATATCCAATTGTGAGTACATTTTCCGCCGCTAGATGGCAATCGGCCGTGTCATTTCTCGTAAGCGAAAGATTCAGGCGCATACCGTAGGTCATGACTTCACATCGTGCCAGTTCGGCTCAATAATCTGCAAGACGTTTGTTGTCTCGCTTATTATTGATTTATTCATGACAAAAGAAATATCGAAAGTCCTCACATAGATAAATATATAGCGGTTTTAAAACATCAGTTGCCATGGACATTTGATGGCCTTGGTAGTCGAAACGAAATAAAATACGAGATATTTGAACAATTATGGCGTACTTGTAAATTAGTTGGTATTATCCTTTAATCATTCTGAATAACGAGATAAAAAAGTCGTCCGCGATCCATTCTTTTCTCGTCTATTCATACATAATGCTAGTTGATTAATTGAATTTGGCAAAAAAGGAAAATGCATCTGTATTCGCCCGCACAGTTGCCGGTCATCGCTCTACATGAGCCATATCCAATTATCGTTACATTTTTCGCCAATAGATGGCAAACGACCGTGTCGTCTCCCATAAGCGAAAGATTCCATCACATACAGTCGGTCATGATTTCAAGTTGCGCTATTCTACATCAATAATCTGCACGAGGTTTGTTGTCTCGCTTATTACTGATTAATTCACGGCAAACCCGAGTTAAAATTCAAACCCTTGTCAAAACCTGAATGTAGTGTACACGCAGGGTACATGAAGGTTCCTCCATTCCTTTGACACTGCTCAAAACCTCCGCAAATGGCACATATTACCCAATTGGAGTAAACCAAGACTATTATGGAGTGAAACTATTATGTTTGAACCTCGAATTAGGTTATACAGAATGAGATGGGGTTTTCAGACCCTTGCATAGTCCTCCAAACGTGGCATATTTAACCCATTTTCATTCAACGAAGGGTGTTCGAAGGGCTTAAATTTCAACTCGGGAAGGAAAAAATTCTAAAGTTCTCACATTAGCCAACAGATAGCGATTTAAAAACACCACTTACTATGGAAATTTGATAGTCTCGGTAGTTAAAATGAAATAAAATACGAGATGCTTGGGAAATTATGACGTACTTCCAAATTAGTTGCGGTATTATCGCCCAATTATTCGCAATGACGAGATCAGAAAAGTCATCCTCAATCTATTCTGTTCTATGTCATCCGGTGTACGTGTAAAACGCATAAAAATTTGCGGCCAGGCAGGGGGTGAGAAGGGGCGGGAGTTCGCCACCGCACGTACGCCCATTTTCCTCGCTATCGCATTAACGAGAGCGAGCTAGATCCCAGAACGGCCGGCATTCACAAGTGGAGGCGGGTTGGAGGTACTCTCGGTGGCTCGTGCACGCTCGTTCGTTCTGCCCTCTCAATTTATTATTTGCGACGCGACGAAATTCGATTTTCCCCGCGTGCTTTCCGATATTTCAATATTTTCATATTCATGAAACGCTCGGGCGAGCAGCCGAGTCGAGTGAGCATGAAAAACCACCGGTGCATCCATCTCCGCTACTCCTTCAACATGCAGTCCAATGCTCCATTCGTTTTTCCATATTATCTCTGCTCTTTTTTTCAACCAATCCAATTATCCATTACTAATAACATGTCCATTTGAACATCAAAACTGAATCAATGTATGATCGGTCGCAGTTTAATTTTATTTTACTTACCAATATACCAGGATATCCGCAAAATAATTAATACGAAATAAATACACGAATCAAATGATACTGCTTAAAATATTTTGGGTAAAATTACTACGCGGAGCAGGAAGCTGTTTTACAGCAATGGATATATAAATTAACTACACAAATATAATGTAAAATTGTAATTCTGCTAAATTTGTTACAGAAGTTATGTGGATTCGAATGAAGTCGTACAGTACGATGACATTGATATACAGTCTGCTAATTTCTGAACCAATTAAAAAATAAATGTGAACTTTTTTATGTATACCGAATTGAATTTCCTACACAAGTCCACGAAATATATCATATTCAATTACTCCACAATATACACATTTAAAAAAAATGCTAACAGTGCAGTTTATATGTGACGGGATTTGCCTATTTGCATTAACGGTTTGACAATGCTAATAAAGTTTCAGCATGCATTATTTTCTGGATGAACAAATGATTTTGCCAAGTTGACGATTTTTTTTCCAAGCAAAAAGGAAATGCGTCCGAAAAATTGAAATTAGTAGTTTTCAAGAATATTTTAGTATCTACTGTATAAACCGCTAGAATATTCTAGCAAAGTACGAACCGCAAAATTGTCGGTCTGGGTGAAAGAAAAAGAAAAAAAGGGAAAAGAAAGATCGCGTGAACGTTAGAGTGTTGTGGTGAAAACAACATAGCTCGAGGCTTGTTTGCACGCAATATTAAAATTCCATTTGGCTCGTTAGTATAATTTCAATTACAACCGCACTATACCGTACCAGCGCTTGCCCGCATTTCATATTGCATAATTTTCAATGAACTAGTTGTCGTCGCCGCCGCCTCGTACCTGCAACCGTATGCAGCTGGTGCGCGTAGAGGGAGCAGTGCATCCCACTCACGGAGTGCGGATTAATACAATATATACTATCTGTATACAGTGCAGTTGAATTTATTGTTAAATCGCTTGTGCACTAAAACGCAAGCGGACGCTGAAACCCAAGCTGTTGCCTGCTTGACTATCGTAAAAAAAGCTTTTATGTTTCGCGCGTCTATATTGTATCTACATTGACTCTAGTGTTCAAATAGAAAATTGATGCGAAAACGGGTTTTAAAAAAGAACATGATGGACAGCTTGACACAGGTGTAAAAAAATACTGAAACATTTTTCTTGGTTCATATGAATTAGTACTCCATTACGATTTTGCTAAGAAAAAAACTTGTTAAAATTTTCATGACGTCTTGTTTTACATGTTATTATGAATTATGAGAATGTATGAGTTCGAAAAATTGGGGTTTATTCGAAAAAATAGCTTTTTCCTCCGAAAGAGCCGATGCTGCTTTTTACCCGTGTGATATGAGAAAAAAAGGAAAAAAGTGAGGTGCACCCAGCGAAATGATTCATTATTAGTTTTTATTAAAGCGGCATATCGGAATTTTCTTTATCTGCATAAAAAACATTTTCATGGTGGTAAAAAATATTTATCACATTTTAATTATGGCAGTTACTAATTATAACTAAATGCTTTTAGTCGTAATAGACGAGTGAATTTATTCAGATATCAAATTAACGATATTTGAATTAAATATTCGAGTTAAGTATTGCTTCAAATCAAATTCTTATGATATTTGTGGAATTGAAACACTCATCTTCGACTTGTGCTACAAACTTACAATTATCAAAAAAAGTTTTATCGTATCAGTATCTTAAAGTACTATTCCCAAATATCAAACTAGACTTGAATTACAGTTGGCCACGGCTAGCATATTGAAATAAAACATACCGAATAAACATTCCGCGCTAAGCACGAAGAAAGTATTAAACATTATTGATTATTTTTCCCATCCAAATTTCGAGCAATTTCGACGTCACGTGGTACAACCTACACGGAATGATACTGATAATAGCCGACACGGGCGCTTAAGCGCCCGAGTCTCTTTATGTCAGTTTTGACATCTGACATAAACAAACAAATGCAATGCATGAACTTGGTCCTGATATCAGTGTGTCTGATGACACTACCGACGAATCAGAGTGTAAATAAATCGCTAAAAATGAATTTCGCATTTATCATCCATGAACTTGTTAATATAGGATTTTTTGTATACTGATAATTTTTTGATAATTTTGTCTGTTGCTATATATACAAAGCAAAAGATTATTCAGCTGCGTTAACCATCTGTCATACGGCCAGATTGAATTCACTTGTGACAGTCGAAGGATTTTATCGAACATGAACCGCAAGTTTCGTCTCATGGTACAATTCTATTGGTAGCAATTTGGATGGGAAAAATAATCCCCCGAATACCACTCGAGCTTCGAAATTAATCTGATATTTCGAAGCTCTTGTGGTATTACAAATGAATATCTTCCCAAAAGTAAAAAGTCAGAAGTATTATCTATTGGACTGAATAATACTAAAGAGTCTTCGGTATCAAGAGGGGATGGATATTTTCATGGTTTTCGATTTCAAAGTCGATATTATTGCTTTCGGTGACCTGGTCGATATTTTCTTAGCTTTCAGTGTCCAAGTCAATATCTTCATAGCTTTCAGCATCCAGGACGATATTTCCATAGCTTTCAGCATCCAGGTCGATATCTTCATAGCTTTCAGCATCCAGGACGATATTTCCATAGCTTTCAGCATCCAGGTCGATATCTCCATATCTTTTACCATCCAGGTAGATATCTCTACGGGTTTTAGTGTCTAGGTCAATGTCTGTTAGTTCTTGGTTACCAGATTGATAACTCCATAGCTTTTGATATCTTGGTATATTTTTCAACAGCTTTGTCAGCCGGACACAAAAAGCTATGAAAGTATCGACTTAAACATGGGAAGCCATGGAGATATCCTGTACACCGAAAGTCATGGAGATATCGACCTGTACATCGAAATCCATGATGATATCGATCTAGGTAGCGAAAGCCATAAAGATAACGATCTGGATCCTGAAAATTGACCCTCAGGGTACTAACTATTAAAATGTAACGTTCCGTACGAACATGGGTTAGCCTCACCCGGCAACTTTAATTAAATGTATCTTGGGTTAAAATTAGTGCATTTCGATATTTTTTTTTTATTCCGATGGGAAATATTTATACAATAAAGAGGTGTATCGCGATGTGTGCAGTATTTTGAAGTTATAAATAATAAAGTTATATATTCGATGGCTTTTCAGACACTGGCGCCACTTTCAAAATTCGCTTAGGTTACGCTAACCCAGTTAGTACCCTGCGGGTTAATGAAACGGTACAATACTGCTCGGTATTATCTGGTCCAATGGATTATTCTTAGGGCATTTTAGTTTTGGAATGATTTTCAATACTGTTTTGATACTTTCTTTGTTTTGGATCAATATTATTCGGTATGTCTTATACCAATACGCCAACCTTGGCATCCTATACTTCAATACTTTTATAATATTTAGAAAGTACTGTTTTCATACTTCTATTTTTGCGTGAGACGTTACTTGCTTGGGGACCGACAATGTTTCGACGCTATCCTGACTCTCAAATCGCAACTAGGTTAATGTATTATAAATGTTTGCGAATGCGAAAGAGCAGAAAGGCTATACCAATTATCGAAAGTTTCGTCGACGTGCACGAAGAATGCCTTCGGTTCAATAACGTTCATTCCCTCATTCCCATCGTATATCAGAACGATGGAAGCGTAACCATCCAAGTGTCATATATGATATAGGTTACGGGTACTCGAGAAACGATAAAACTCGTGGCTGTGCCGTACTTCAATTTCAATTAAATGGATTGTCGCTTGACACGAGATTCCAGAACGCTTCCAAACTATAATAGGCGCACATTTCTCGTTATTATTTTTTTCTTTTTCAAATTCAATACATATATAGGTATTCCCAACACTTTAATATATCATTGAATGTCGATACAATGAGGAAAATAGAATAAAGCACGCTTCCCTGCTGCCTCACGAATACGAGCATTAGCAATAGCCGATATACAAGTATTTTCGCGTATCAATTAATGTTTTCTTCAACTTTTTCTTCCACACTCAAACGCAATCAATCCCATTCTGTTTCGATTGTCATTTCCTTCATTTCTGGTCTCGTTGTCTCGTTGATTCTTTCGTTTTTTTTTTGCGACAAACAAATTTTCCGTCACGTTTCGTCATATTTGACAGATATCCGATTGCCGTAACAGCACATCAAAAGTTTGTTGTCAGTTTAAGCCCGGCTTTTTACTCTAATACGATTTGGACACGGTAACATCAATTTCTCGTTCAACTACGACTTCAGTTTCGGTGACGATTGTGGGACTTTTTCTTCTCTTCAACTCTGTTACGTAAAAATAAAGCTGTAGACCTGCAAAATTGTATAGCTTATGCAATTTCTCATGGGAGATCGATTCCAAATCTGGTTCAATGTTTCCTTCGAATGTGCAACTTAAGGCCTTCGTTACACCGAATTTAGTATATAAAGAATTCTCTGTCAATGTAACCACATTTGTTCGGCCATCTCAGATCTGCTCCATAATGGATCATATTGAAGATACTCTTTGTGATGTTTTTTCAGATTTTTTCATACATTTTTTGAAAGATCGTCGTTTTTTTTTCAAATGATCATATTTCGAAAACTTGCAGTTGCTAAAAAAATCTCACCACATAAAAGCCGTAGTTTTGTGTTAGCTGTTGAACGGGACATTAGAAATAATTTTTACGTTTTGGTACCACTGATTTATTACCAAAAAACGGAGAATTTTTTTTTGATTCAATAATGGATATTTTTTTAGCTGAAAAAGTTACAGAGTAATTACTCTGCGTGGCTGTCGACATCGCGAGGAATCGCCAGATTACTACGTTGCGAGGTTCGAGGGTTAAAAAAATGTAATAAAATTGAAAAAGGTCGAATTTGTACGGAATAATGTTGGGTCCTGATTTTTTTTTTTTTTTTTTTTGTTACGAAATACCAATACCTAACGATTTTTGGTGACGTGATATATCTGAAAAAATAAAATACCGCTTTTGCAACAAAAAGAAACTATAACGCACATCAATTTTATATACACTAATCAGAAATATTTGACCTATGTAATAGTATATTACGATACGAGTGCGATGAAACTTTTTCTGACAAGGGTGAGTTCGCAGCACTAGCCGAAGGCAGTTGCAATCAAACGAGTTGAGACAAAGTTTCTCGCACGAGTTTCGTATACAATTTTATTTCACTAGTGCGAGAAGGGCGATTTCTCGCACGCGAAGCGAAGCGGAGCGTGTGAGAAGTATGTACTTTTCGCACGGAGTTGCATAAAATGTATTTATGCGACTCCGTGCGAGAAGTGTCTACTTCGTGAAATAAAATAAAACTCGCCTTCGGCTCATGCTCCAAACTTACCCCTCCTCAGAAAAAGTTTTATCGCATTTGTATCGTAATGTACTATTTTCTCACATTCGTGCTTGGAATTCTAGAGGTGGTTTATTAATGACAACTTCCGGTACGGTCACCTCAATTTTCAAGTAGATATTTTTTCAATGTACGTATTAACCTAAACAGTCGGTGGTGAACCAGATTATGAGACTACGAAAATAATGAAAAAGCTCAAAAACATTGAAGTTTATCAACGACGAGTACTTTCCAATGTACGAATAATCCGAAGTTAATGAACTGTTCAACCACCGGCAGTAAGCTTGAAGCTTAAACGTGGGCCAGGAAAATTTATGGATTGAACAAAGTTCATGTACTGGCAGGTTAATTAATAAAATAAAAGAATATTACGATTAAGTGATCGTTAAGGGAGGATCCTTCTTTAGAAGACTCCGAAAAAGCTTTTCCTCGAGGATTCTTTTTCGAAGGGAAAAAAACAATTTAGCGCGACGAACTTTGGATTGTATATGATTATGTATTCGAAGTGTAAACATGATTATTTGAAAGTGGATACCATAATAAACTGCTGAGCAATGAGCCTTTCTGTCAGCGTCTTGCCAGTGCAGTTTCCAATTAGCGGGAAAGATGCTGTTCGCAATTCTTGTCTTAATAAAAAAACGTAAAAGAATTTCTAATTATCGTATATTTTTCTTCTGAGTAAACTAAGAACATAGTTACAAAGTATTTTTTAATAACTCTTACTGCACGCTCAAGGGATTTTTTTTTCTTCAAAAAACACTTTTTTTTAAACTCGAATAAAGTAAAAATTGCATGATGATTTCCACTTCTTTCAAATTCAACCAGAAGAGAAATATATGATAATTGGAAATAATCTTGGTTTCTTTGTTTTAGACGAGAATTACGAACTGCATCATTTCCGCCAATTGAAAATTGCAGCGGTAAGGCGCTCACGGGAAGTGCTCATTGCTCTGCAGTTTTTTGTTGTATCTACTTGAAAAAAAAATAATCATTTTTCCACTTCAAATAGATAATAGAAGATACCCCAAATGTCGCTGGGCTAAGTTGCATTTTACCGTATTTTACCTTAAAAAAAAAAATCCTCTGAAAACAGAAATGTCGCTGGGCTAAGTTGTATTTTCCCTTTAACAAAAAATCCTCGAAAAAGAGGTTTGGGTCTTCTAAATCAAGATCCTCTTAATATTCTTTCTGCAATTTTCACAATGGAGTACGATAGTTAGTAATAAACCAAACAGTACTTTTAATCACACGTTGAAGAAGTTGCTGGATGAATGTGTGTATAAATTAGTACACAAAAAAGTTTCCCACTGGATTTCGCTTTATATTTAAAAATAGTGTTACGAAACTTTTTATTTGGTCGATTATGAAGTTTCCAGGGATACACGAAAATGTTGCGTTGAATTATGAAATAAAGTGGAATACTCGTCTAAGCGGTGAGGCACAAATTTTAGCGCATAATAAGATCTAAATTATTTAAAGGAATGGATAAAGGATAAAGAGAGGTAAAATGCTAAGTGGAAATGAGAGGATACGATTTTTTCGAGTAACGCGTCACTGACCCGAGCAATCTGGCCCTTTTCACTCGTTTGGCGTTCTCGAGTATCATCCTCCCGCACTTTTACCTTCTCCGCCACGTTTTTTTTCCGTTTTTTTCTACTCGTTCATTTCTACTTCGTTCTCGCACGTAATCCGGAAATTTTTCGTTCAGTTAACGTATTCTGCGAACTTAATTAAAGCCGCCCGCCGGCCCGAACGGGGCCCACATCGACCCACGCTACTTTCGAGTGTCGAGCACCGTGCGCAGCCACTTTTGTGTATACATACCTCATGTATAATATCACATAGTCTTATGTACCCGGAGATGTATGTATATAACCATTGAGCGTACAGAGCTAACTGTGGGTAAGGTATGCATAAAATACTCAGCGACATAGAAAATGTTGAGGTTGTAAGGGTCAACGAAAAGAAGATTCATGATTATGTAAAAAAAATTCACATTTTTATAACCAAGAATATTTTTAATCAAATAAACAGTCTCGTAATAGCTGAAGAAATATAATCAGGAACTTTCTACTAATTACAAATACTGAACAATTTTTTTTTAAACTCTAACGAGAATCTAAAAAGAAAATGAAAAATTGGAATTGAAAACGGCTAAAAACTGGTTATCCACGTTCCCACAATATCAAATTTCCCTGATATCTGAAATTGTGGCATAATTCTGTAGAAAATTCCACCAGACGTACCAACTTTGCTAATCTACCTTTTGGTAAAAACCGCTTCGATGAGTCATATTGTGCATATCGATTATTCCGACATTATTATTCATTTCGTTCATATATAAGTTTAGCCAATAACTGCGATTTAATTATTAGTAGTTATTACTTTCTGAATTCATCAAGCTGGCTTTTTCATTTAAATAACCACGTTTGGCTCTATTCGCGTACTGTATAAAATCCTCCACATTAGTATTAATACAAGTGTGCTTTTCCGCAGCTGTAGAAAAAGTTTTGCAAACTAATGAAAAAATTTAAATCAAGATTTCGAGAAAATTTTTCACCAAACATGTAGAAAATACTCGAAAGCGTTATAGTCAAGTTTTGGAGTTGACCGAATCGCACGAAGAAGTAATTCTATTGTCTCCTGCTATGACCTAATGCAATTTAAGCTCATTTACTTCCTGTAAATATTACCATAAACCGTTGTAGACAATATTCTGTTATAATATCGAGTAACACACAATGTAGAATCGTTGCAGTGGTTGGGTTAATTGGGTGTGGCAGTCGTGTAATTTTCGCACAATAGTAAACACAATTGTGCGTGATGATATACGCGTTGGTTGGTACCGCTAGTGGCATTATAGGTTGTTGTACAACGTCGAAGCAGAACAGCGGAGAGTAGAGGAAACGCTCGAGCTTAATATAGGCCCTTGGTCTACGTTTATTATCTACCGCGAGCGACACGTGCACAGAATTCAAAGTGACAGGCGCAGAGGTGCCACATACGCAACAAACGCTGATGCTGTTGCTCCTACCCATTCCTGCAGCTCTATAGTGCTGTGTCAGCTTTATGTACTTCCTTCTATAGCATCGCTATAACTATTTTCATAACGATACATAGGCGAACCTGAGCCAAAATCAAGAGAGATTTTGAGGGTGCCTAGTCCGCTTTGTTTTGGTGAAAAAAAAAGTTCCGCTTTCGAAGTACAGGCTTAATATGGTCTACGACATCGAGCAAAGTTGTTTGAAATAAATTTCTGTGCACTGAGAGAAATATATATTATCGGATAGCATACGAATACTACTCGGTAGCCTATTCTACATTTCGTATAGGGATTGGATTAACTATTGCGAGGCTGAGTATCTATTAGGGTGTGTCAAAAACTTTTTTTTTTTTCAATTCCTTTTAAAATCCTGCAAAAGTGTTTACTTAGACCTCCAAATACACCTCTTACATGTGAGACTGCCGGCAGAATTTTTGAAAGCATTGTTCCATCGATATTTACCTGAAAAAATAGATATCGATTGAGCGACCTGTAACAATGATTTGTCCGCGATTTCCTTTTACACAAAGTATTGTGAGGTATAAATCTAACGTGTAAGCCGTGGGGACCTGAAGAAACTAAAGAAATGTAAAAAAACCGAGAAAGAATGATTTATTTCATGGATTAACGCTCGAAGCATCCAAGCATAATTTGTCCTTTCATACGATTCACTTGCAATTTGGTATTTAGTGGTGTTTGAGGTTGCCAGTTATTAATCCAAACTTAAACTTTAGAAATTCAAAATAGAGGATCCAATATGGCGGACTAAAATGCAAAAAGTTGCGAAAATCTAGACTTTGGGTTAGGATTCATAATTAGTGACCTCAATAATCCCTGAGTACGTAATTACAAGTCGGTGGATTTCCCCTAGATAAACAAGGTTCATGTAAGAATAAAATGATTATTGTATTTTGAACGTAGCTTATAGACTATCAATCTTGAAGACAAAATCACTGTTTTTGGCGAATAAATGTAATTGTGAAGACGCGACAATTACATTGAATATAAACCTTAGTACTTAAAGGTTTTAAAAGGTGCTGATGGCATTGTGACGTTTGAAACTAACGTTTAAACCTTGGGGCAATGGGCAAAAAATGTTGTAATTTTGAAAAACAAATGAAAAAAAAATTTCAAGGATTAACGCTTGAAGCATAGATATCCCGTGCATAAGATTCACTTGTAATTACGTACTTAAGGGTTATTGAGGTCACTAATTATGAATCCTAACTCAAAGTCTAGATTTCCGCAACTTTTTGCATTTTAGTCCGCCATATTGGATCCCCTATTTTGAATTTCCGAAGTTCAAGTTTAGATAAATAACTGGCGACCTCTAACACCACTAAATACTAAATTGGAAGTGAATCGTATGTAAGGACAAATTATGCTTGGATGCTTCGAGCGTTAATCCATCAAATGAATCAGTTTTTCTCGGTTTATTTTACCTTCCCTTAGTTTCTTCAGGTCCCCACGGCTTACACATTAGTTTTATACCTCACAATACTTTGTGTAAAAGGAAATCGCGAACAAATCGTTTTTTGAGGTCGCTCAAACGACATCTATTTTTTTCAGGTAAATATCGATAGAACAATGTTTTAAAAAATTCTGCCGGCTGTTTCACATGCAGGAGGTATATTTGGAGATCCGAGTACACACTTTTGCAGGATTTTGAAAGGAATTTAAAAAGAATTTTTTTTTTTACACACCCTAGTATCTATATTAAAAGATTAGCCTTCACAATTGATATATTGCGCAAAACTATCGACAGATATTGATAATCCCAAATATCTCATATTGCTTACCTTAGTATATCCGTGTCGTTTTTAAAAATTGTTGTCTCTTTTCTTTATGTTACACGGGGAAAACGGTTTTGCTATGCCAGCAAATCTTTGTTAAAATAATGATGACATCGCGTTATCTGCTAGGTTAACCATTTTTTTGCTCGATTAACATATTTTTTTGCTAGAATAACAAATTTTTTTGCTAGTACCACAAAATTGTTTGCTAGGTTAGCAGATAACGCAATGTCGTCACTATTTTAACAAACGATTTGCTGGCATAGCAAAACCGTTTTCTCCGTGTACGCACCAAAACCACATAAAAAAATCTTGCGAGCATTCAAGCAGTAAAATGGTACTGTTAATAAGCTGAATAATCTCAAATTTTATGCGAGATTAAGCTCATATCCAGCTGTCGTATATATTACATCTCGTAAAGATCAAAAACATATTTTGCAGAAATCAGATCAGCCTTCAAACTTCAAAAATTTAATTGGCGCGCTTGTTTGTTCAGATTATGCAATACCGGGTTGAATTCAGTTCACATACGGTCTAACAAGAAACACAGTTTAGTTATAAATTCGACACGAATTGATTGAGCAGTTTACATTTTTATGATACTTTAAATTTGTAAAAGAACGTTTTTCAAGCGAAAACAAACCTGCGAAGTAGACCGTTGCAAATTGCTTTCTCATACATTTTTATTTCCTTTTTACAAAACTTTCTTCACGAGGAAGCTAGAATCGATCACCATACATTCTCATAGAAGCTTCGTAGGAAGCAAAAAATAGTGGGGAAGTAATCTCAAATGTATCACTTTGCAGCAGTTTTCTCCCTTACACGACTGATGATATTTCGTTCCATCAAATTCAACGGACCGCAGTCTATGATTATTTTTTAAAATCTCTTTTCTCTATTTTGAATATCATCTCACAGCATTTATAAGATTTTCTTAAGCAAATGATAAGAGGTTCTTCTCAAAATTAAAATGACCGTCGGGTATTTCCATTGTTGTCACTGGTTTCAGATACAGATCACTTGTTTTCCCTCGCAAATACAGATGAAATCGATAAAAAAAGATATATCCTATGTAAAATTGATCCTAATTGAGTAGAATAACTTTTCAATATTTGTCAAAACCACATCAATTAAGGTAATCATTTTATTATGTCGGATGTTTAACTAAAATGTTTTTACCATGTAATTGTCTTTTTAATTTGTCTAACGGGGATAACCAAAGGTGCAGTAAGGATAATGCTGAAGATCTGAATAGAGATGATAAAAAAATTAATTGGATTTAAAAATATGCCAAAACGTCGTAACACAATGCACCTGCGTTACTGTGGTGGTTCGTTAAGAAAAATTATTCCTCTTTTATAGCGCATTATGCATTATTCATGTGACGTGGACAAATAGTAGTTCCAAGATATAAGAAGCCACACCTTAGAATACAGACGCAACAACAAGAGGTAGAAGTGCTAAATCGTTCAAGCATTTTTTCCGATGTATTAAAGTTAACTTTACGGACTACCATGCAGTGCATATAGTTTGCAGCCACATTTATACACGGAGAGCATTTTCTGGTGATAACACTTCAAAAATTTTGACAGCGGTTCTCATGCAGCATAGTAAATTCGGTTTATTCGACCAGTCGGCGATGACTGCCCTGCAGTTCATAAACGCGAATTTTTCGTATCAAGAATACAGTACGGCAATCGATGCCACTTGTGTTCACAAGTCACTTACCAACCTTATATATTGCTGAAACGCAACACAGTGAAGACTGCTAGGCCCGTTACGTGCCTATTTCTGCATCGTATACCAGTCAATGTCGGAAATACGTACAGTTAAAATGATACTTAAATTAATAGAAAGCGAAGTTATATAACGGTAGGTTAGGAGGGATAGGTTACAAAAATGCATTAAAAAATATACGTTATTTTACTCATTAAATATTTATTAATTTTTCTTATGTTATCAAGTGTTTAAACGAATCGTTTTGTTACATAAATGCAGCCGTCACTTAATTTATTTTGTTGTGTGACGGTACAACACTCCATGTGGTCTTCATATAATGAGATGTAGTCGCAATCATCCATGTCGTGGACCTTATACGCTTATACTGCTTCAAAAACCGACGGAAATAATTTTTTTTTTTACCAATTGAGGATCCTATTAAAACCATCACGATTTTTTATCCTGATCTCGGATGTTACTAAAGAGAAGGTTATGTTTATGGCACGTTGCAAAACGTGCAGGTTACGCAACAAATTACATCGGCAATGACATTCGACGATTTTCTTGTTGTCTGGACGAACAATACATAGACAATATTGCGTATATAATATATCTTTTTAAAAGATGTGTACTTACATACTTTCGTTTTACCAATTCTATCTGAGGCGCACTTTACACTATCGAACACGATGGGGAACTAGCGCCGTTGACGATGTAAACACACTGAGCCGGCGCCAAACGTATAGCGGTCACCGCGCGTCTTTTGTGTATAGCTAATGCACTATTTAAAACTATAGCCTGTAGATGGAGAATGATTCCCAGAGGCAGGGTCTTATTAGCTACAACGTTGAGGATATCAGAACTTGATATTTTGTATATGTGAAATGTTCAGATTTCTTTCAGAACATATTCCGTAACTATAGATTCTATTAATAAATTGAGAGATGAATTTCTTCATATATTGCGAATCGTAATCACTGTCTGTTGGAAGTCACGACCGTTGTCAAGCTTTAAGATGTTTTCGAGACAATGTTGTGTATACATACTTACAAAATTTGGATTATTTACAGTACAGTTTAAAAACCGAAATATAGTAACGATTCTTATACGGCGTGCAACATACAGTAAAACACGTCACAGTACTCTATAAGAAAATATAGAAATAGATGCCAGAAGCGTTGAATAAACCGAGTTTACTATATCAAATCAAGTACAGTGGCCTCGTCAACAAAAAAAAATCGTGCTTTGTAATGCAAGCAAAGAACCTGACTATTGAGATATGATACAATCAACAGATGCATCAAATTGTCTCGCGTTAAAGAAATTTATATTACACGAGAATTCACTTGAAAAATATTTTTTCATTAGAAAATTCTTTCGGAAAAAAAAAAGAATTAGAAGAAAATATGAAAAATAACAAAACTAAACGACCAAAGCAATTATCAAACAGTAGATTTGTATTCGTCATATAGAAAAAATCATCCTGCTTGAATGAATTTTTTTACACTTAAAAACTATCTATAAAACGCCGCAGAGAACGTGGCGTCCAGTTTTTATAATTTTCTTTATTTTTTTCACTCTCACATTCGGCGTTAAAGTTACTAAAATTGGCATCAGGATCTTTTTCGGACGCTTTTAATTGAGACCTACTATGTAATATGCACGAGGAGAAATTATTTGTTATCTCAGCAGGTCGCTTGCTGTCCTACGAAAGAACAACTAGAAAATCTACAGAGACCTAATTTTTTTGCTCCAACAGCGAATTTCATTTCTAGTGTAAAATTTTCTGGTCGAGCAAATAACAGGTTTGAGCAAATAGACATATATTTTCTGTCCTGACATGGAAATCTCGAAAAAAAAATTTCATGGAAAACAATGCTTCCTCCATGAGGAAGCAAAAAATGGAATCATTATTTCGGCCTGGGTACCTGTCTTTTGGAGTAGCTTTGATGGATGGCATAAAAAAACGAGAGTCGAAACTGCGGAGTTCTCATCATTTTCATCCGTGCATTTCACTGTTTCGCGTGTCTCCCTGTGGGAGTTTCATTGCTGAATCTGCAGCGATAGGATGGGAAGCCTCGGATATAAAGGAAAATCCGGTGCACGAGATCATTGTTTCTCGGGTGCTTTCGCTTGCTGCTGGCGCTGCCAACGAGCGAGCATGACGAGTGGTAGGAGAGCGCTGGTGGCTCGATTAATATAGACGTCGAACAATCGACTACAAACAAGCGCACTGCGTGCAATTATTGAGCGAATACAAGATATAAAGTTTGTTTAAAAAATTCACATTATCATTATTGTAATTAAACATTAATGACCAAATGCTGGACGTTATAACGAAAGAATTTCATGAAAATAACGAATGCTTCATGACTTGGAATAAAGCAAATTAAGTTAAGGGAACCTTTCTTAAGCCTTTTTTTAAGGTTTTATAGATTTTCTAGCAACACTGATAAGTAGTGATGCGACAAGAGACGAGAATTCTGTCATTCTCGCCCGTTTCTGATTGCGCTTGTCATTTGTTAATTTTTAACAAATGACAAGCGCAATCAGAAACAAATTTTTAATTTCTGTTATTTCTACCTGCACTGAGGTTATATTCTTGTAAAATTAGTTATTAATGAAAGAACAAACCCCCTGATGATGCCTTTCCTAGGTGTCTTTTAACGCTAGTCGTGTTACCGTTAGTCATTTTGATGATTTTTGAGCAAATACTGCAGCTGGCCGTTTTCACATTCTCGTTCACCGTTATCATAAAGACTTCGCTGCCAAGTTTTTTTGCTGTCTCTAAAAATCGCGCTTGTTGATTCGACTATTCTTTAATGACATATAAGGGGGATTCCACTGCACGGCCTAATTTTTTTATTTGTTTTATTTGGTCAATCTATAAACACAACTGAACCCGATTTGTCGATTTTTCGAAAAAAATTGAGATTCTTTTTTGGTGGTGAAAGTACCGTGGAATCCTCCATAAATAGTATTTGCGCATATTTCTTTACTTTCAATTAGCGGAGCTTTATCTACGGAATTTCTAAAGCAATCAGGTATCTCTCGCGAGTCGGCAGCGGGTTGGACCTCATGTAATGTTCGTTTCATTGTCGCAGTTGAAAAATAAATCGGAGTTGACAGCTAATACGAGACGAGATTGAGACAAGAGGAGATCTCGGCTGTCAAATTCGAGAACGAGATGAAATCTTGCCTAAGTTCATATTCTTGAACTCGAATGCCAGCTCGAAAAAAAAAATTCAAGAAGCAAGTCTCGTTCTTGACATTTCCTCGTCTCGTCTCGCTTGTCGCATCACTACTGATAAGTTTCTAGTAGCGTTAATATCTAGATGCTTTGTTTTTTTTCCGGTCCTTTGCTTAACCATTAGGAAATAGCCTTTAGCCTATATAGCTTGAGGCTATATGGATTAATTGTAATGGTAATTCCGTCAGCTTAGCGACCATAGTTGACTTATGTTGCTTCAGCCGTGTATGAAAAATTGATTGGGATTTGCTTGGGTGAATGACGGCTTCTCAATTGGAGGTTGGATTCCACGTTTCGCCCTAATCAGGGCCTCTTTAGAAATTGATTGTTTTCTGTTCACATCGGTGTTGGGTTAGTGGTATTGTTTTTTAACTGAGTTTATAAAATGAATATAATAAATCGATCATCAAACCTCATTATTGAGGTTGGAATTATGATAACACTAATTTCATGCGGTCATATTGCTTGCAGTATATCGGATAAAAAACTGTCTACAGTTTATAGAGGATTTGCGGCAAATCCCAAATATTCCCTGATTTGATCGGCTGTCACTTTGAAAATAGAAAACCTGGTATTTCGTGTTTCATACGTGTCGGTAATTATAAACCAATCGAATTAAGCGCATCGGGTCTGCTAATTTGTGGGCATCCTTTGTAGCTGATCGTTGTCCACGTTCGAATTTGCATTCTATGTTAATACATTACAAACGTATTTGCGGTTTTCGCTATCATAGCGGTTAAACTCGGCTTGGGTCACTAGACGTGCAAATGTCCGATTTCACCGATTGATCCTTCAATCGAATAATGTTTGGGAAAATTTCGTAGGACATGAGCTTAAAATCGTGCACGAGAATCATGAATTCCCAGCTATTGATACAGGTCGAAAATGGTAAATGTCAGTCCGCTATATTTGATAAATACGCACAAATTTAGTAAAGAACAATTTTGCAAAACTGGACTCATGTATTTGAACACCCTCTCAAAATAATTTGCTCAATTAGTAGTTGAAAAATTAAACAAAAATATAATTGAAATAATTCATGATTGGACATCCTAAATTTCTCTATAAATTCCTACACGTATCCTACATTTTATGCTCAGATATAAATATTATACAACAATTGTAACCAGTCATTTTTCAATCATATTTTCGTTTAATTTTTTTTTAAACTTTGTGTCCTTCTTTTTTTATCACAAAAAAAAGTTTTCTCAAGACTTTAATCCATAGACATATTTTTTGCACAACATTCACTGGTATCTTAGCTTTCTTTTCCTTCAATATCTTTTCGAATAAATAAGAACATCAGTTTTATATTAACTCGTCGTGAGATAAAAGCAGAACAATAATAAAGCCGCACTTATCGGCTATTGAATAGCCGAGTTTCTCTCCATAGCGAATATCCATTTTCATTTTCCGCGACATATACGAGCGCAATGGTCTCGCAGCGCGACAGAACGGAATAGGGCGTACACAGTGACGACGGGTAATGTGTGTACACAGCGAGTGTACACCCCAGGAATCCCAGGGGTCGAATGGTTTAGCGCTAGCACAACGTACTACCCACTACACGTTATGACACCCCCGCGTGCCATAAGCTACCTTTTTTTACGATCTAATAGGGCTAATAAATAAAAGCGGGGATATAACAGGAAAACCGCACTAGCTCGTTCGACGTCGCCTTTCTCCGTGCGAACTCTCTTCCTTTTCGTTGATTCTCGTTGCCATATGCACCGCTGCGCTTCTGCCGTTGTTACTTGCCTTTTACGACGTTTTCCACAAGATATCATCTACCCTGCCTCGATTTCGACCATAAAATTCTTCGTTTTTATTTTTATCAAAGTGTCCAAGCGCATTTTTATGATTTCTACAATTCTTTTTCTTCGATACTCAAGTAAAACAAACGCAATACGATTTTTTAATAATTAAATTCAAACCCCACTAAGTACGTATCGAGCATTATTATTCTGTAATTTTCCAGAGTCATACAGTGCAGCAAAATGGTGTAAGGTAAAATGTAAAAATGTTCAACTTGTCGCAGCTTTCAAAACAAACCGGTGAACAAATTTCAGTGTTCGATAAAATTATCGTATCAGTCGAAGAGTGCGTTTGAGGATGAGTGTAGGAATTTTTATTTGTGGTCTTTTCTACAAAGCTATGATTTCAAATGCGTAAAAAAATTGTTCTTTACACTGTTAAAAATCCGGTGTTAGACCAAGTCGGTGTCTATATAGGTCGACACCAATCGCGGTGATAATGAGCGGTGTTAAAATATGATGACGCGCGCGATATTCTTTGTATCGGCTCCCTATCACGCACGCATCGGTCACACCGATTAGTACCGATTCGTCGCTAGCGAGTGTTAAACTGACACCGCTCACGTTGTAAAAGTGACGAATCGGTGTTAAAAAAGAAAATTAGCACGAAACTGGCGAATGTTAAACTGACACCGTTCACGTTGTAAAAGTGACGAATCGGTGTTAACAAAGAAAATTAGCGCGAAAATAAATTCAACGAAATCGCTCGTGCTAATTTTACACCGTAAAAAGAGTTGCTATTAACACTATAATGGGTAACACCGAGAAAAAGTCCACACCAGCAGCGTTGGACACCGTGGATTGTATAACAGTGTATTGAAAACTGGGGCCGGTTTAAAGTTCCAAATGTTAAATACACGAAGGTTTTAAATTCCGAAATTTAATATCTCACCTACATTTTTCACGAAATTTGCTAGAAAACATTTCGTCAAAAATTAAGGTGAGATATTAAGTTTTGGAATATTAGACTTTCGTGCATTTACTATCCGGAAATTTAACCTCGATTGCTTCGCCTCTCGGAGACAAAGTTCCGAATGGTAGATACTCGAAGGTCTAAAATTTCGAAATTTAATATCTCACTTACATTTCTGACGAATTTCGCTAGAAAACACTACGCCAAAAATGTAGGTGACATATTAAATTCCGGAATTCTAGACATTCGTGTATTTACCATTCGGAACTTTAACCCCGCCCCGAAGATACTACAGACATATTTTTCTAAATTGACAATTGAGTGAAAAAAAATCTTATGTCTGAATTTTTTCAAGATGATTATAATCAAAGTCTACGCGGGCTGAAGGACCTCGGTCGATGTCCTATTGGCATTTTATATATATATATAACCATGGATTGTAATGTATTGTTATGTATTTAAATGGCAATAAACACGTTTATTATTCCAAAGTCTACCTCCTCTACGGGTGTACGAATTTCAGCTCAATTGATAAAGCCTTTCTTTAGGTATCTGAGTTTGGATTTTAAATGCCGACTACACATACATACATTGTTTCTAAACCACTTTTCGAGACGTCTTAGTTGATTATGAGTATCCTGACATGAAAATCTTCAAAAAAATGTTTTCAACAAAACCAAAACTTCATCTATGAGAAAAAATCTTTGAAAATTCAATCATTCGTAAATCTTTATAAGTGAGTTCATATATTTAAAAAAACAAAACTATCCATGAAAACGTTTATTTATGTCAAACCTAACTTTCGTAATCCAAATGAGGATTAGCAAAACTTTGGTAGAATTATAAAATTACTTAACCCTGATTTGACTGTAACTCTTTGATTATTTGAGTGTAAAGTACTCCGAGCTCTTCAACTAGTGAGAATAGGCACTTGGTTATACCTATGGATGAGGGATAATGGATGGCACGGTTCCTGTAATTGGCGTAATTCTCGAAGAGCGTCAGTTGGCGAGCTAGAATCTCGGGTCTGTCTGGAAAGAGAATCGCCAGAAGCTCCCCGTGTATCGACGTGCGCGTTCCCAATCGTTAAGGTATCTCCGTTGGGCTTATGCAAATTTATGCGACAGTTTAATGCTCTTAACAAACCGTCTGGCGGATCGGTCGTGTCGAACAAATGCGAAATGAGAGAAAATCGAGAAGCGTGAGAGTCGTAGTGTGCAGACCACCGTAGAATAGTATCTCACCCTCCAAGCTCGCTCGCTTTCATTACCAATCCCGTACCACTGATTCTTCCTCGAGGGA
This sequence comes from Tromatobia lineatoria, assembly GCA_949699805.1. NCBI lineage: Eukaryota > Metazoa > Arthropoda > Insecta > Hymenoptera > Ichneumonidae > Tromatobia > Tromatobia lineatoria. Next base: position 5,947,118 of record OX453048.1, read on the forward strand.
AATTCATTTCCACCATTAATAGGTCAAATGGTAGAATTACTTTGCTGTTAAAAGAGCGTTAGACGGATTGAATTACGTACTTATGAAAAATTAAATAATGACGTTGAATTTTTCAAATTTTATTGGGTCGTGACTGTTTTATGATCAGACATTTTAAAGCTAATTTAGAGTGTAACCATTTTTGCTGGAGTTCATAACCTACAAGGTTTTTATAAAAAAACATCAGTTACTTATGTTGCAATCCACCCCGTTTCGACCAGGTTTTGACCTCAACCCCTCCGATTTAGCTCATAAGTTTTCTTAGGGTTAGTTGGACGCTTAGATACACAAGAATTTATTTAAAAAAAAAAATTTTATGCAATTTTTAAAAATATATTTTGAAAGTGACATATCGAATGCCATAATTTAAAAATTCTGAAAAATACTCTATTGAATATCGAATTTTTCTCGATTGAATATCAATCGACTATGGACGATATGTCAAAGATTTCTGTATATGAACTTTTTCAGTAACGAAACAAACTGTGATCTGTGAGAATACATAATTCTTATTGAAATCCACAGAATGCGATTTTTAAATTATGGCATTCGATATTCCACTTTAAGAAAATATTTTTTTTTATTTGCATAATTCGGATAAATCTGAAAACTAGATAATTTTCTTATTAAACAAAGTATTTTTCAGAATTTTTTGAAATTTTTCAATTGTGGCATTCGATATGTCACTTTAAAAATATTGCGATAAAAAAAAATGTTTTTTGCGTAGTTGAGGGTCTAACTAAGCCTAAACAAAATTATGCGCTAAATCTGAGGGGTCGAGGTCAAAACCTGGTCGGAACGGGGTGGATTGCCCCTTATATTTAAATTTTCAAAAAAGGTATATAAATCAGATAAACTTTTTGGATTGCGAAATTTTCGTGATGTTATTGAATTAAACTGATATACCGGACGATTCTGTTTGGAAATTAAGACGATCGGGGTTAATAATAATAATTAAAAATAATTTTTAAAAACATATAATAAAGATAATAAAAAAGGACTAACAGAGTGAAGTTCTTCCATCAGTATTGTTCAATATATTGGACGGAATATCGTATGCTGCAGGATTCTCATTATAAATCACCAGTCTTTTTTTCTCGAAATACTATAACTATTTTTTCTCAAAAAATCCGGCAAGATTTTCACAAAAAACGGGAGTTCCTCACATTGTATAAAAACCTGTTACATGGATAAGCTAAACATTTAGGATTAAAAATTTTTCATAATTTTACCGAATTAAACCAAAACTTAATGTACCAGATGAACCAGATAGTTATGTACGAGCATGAATAGTACATATTACTTGACAAAAAAATTTTTTTTTTTTCAAATTCCATTAGAGTAAATTACTTCTATCAGTATTGTCTAAGTTATTGCAAAAAAATATCGTACGCTGCTGGACTTTTATTGTAAATCACCAGTGGCCATCACGTATAACCTATTTTTCTTCTACTCTCGAAGCACGATTTTGTCCTCGTTTTTTTTTTTTTTTCATTTCTCACTCTTTCTCTCGATTTACATCTTATTGGCTTCCGTTCTTAGACTGTAGCGAGTTCGGAGGTACAGAGACGCCTGCAGTCGACGCGAGTCTGCATTACCAAACGAATTCCAGGATTCTTAATCCGGGAAGTCAGCTCTGTTCGCTCTTGGTCTTTCCGTTGCTGCTCGACTCGTACTTGTGTATATACGTGGTCTTACATAGAAACCGGTGCTTTGCACGAAAAGGACCCTGTGGAAGTAATACGTTCGAAACGAGCTCCCCCTTTTCCTCCCTCTCTCTCTCTCTTTCCCTCTACAGCGAAACTCGTCTCGACGGGGGCCCTTTTTACCCCCTTCTCTTCTCCGAGAGCACACAAGCTACGACTCTTCCATATCCTCGAAAGTACCCCAATACCAGGCATATACTGACTTCGATACGGCCAGGTGAGCTCGAGAGAGCAGAGCAATAGAAGCGAGGCAGCCTGTTCACGTGCTCTTGGCTTCCGGCTGCCGCCAGCCTAAATCGAATAGGAGAACAAATTATTTATTTATTTCCCTCCTGGCGCATCTCCAACGAGCACATACTGTACCTTATCCTACAGTCAGAAGCAGACGCATGGGCTATTCCTTAAATTTCAAATACGCTGAGAAATATTGAATGTCAGGTTCTTCTCTTCCAAGATAAATATCGCGATGAACTGGATAAATTTCTATAAATATATATCTTCACCGTGAAAAAGCTTCCCAAATTTTTATTCATAAAGTTAGTAATTTCGAATGTACAGTTATGATATGAATTAATGAGATATTCAGTACAGGTTCAGCAACTTGAGTACAATTTTCTACTTTTTTAAATAAATTCATTGACAAAATGATAAGTAACATTTTATCTTCTGATGAAATTTTCAAACGAATTGATAACGCAATTTTTTTTCTTCTCTGTGGTGGAAAAATGTTTTGAATTGATTATTAATACAAAGTGAAAATTACGAATGTGTTAGAAATAAAACGGATAAATACCGATGATTAAATTTTTGTTCTTGTGCACAACTCATAATTTACGTGATACCCAAAGTCGACAAAGCGACATTAGTGCTGCATTACCGGATAAATCGGCCAATCAAGATCGAAAATTGCTCAGCCCCTACGGAAATGATCGGCTCTTTTTTTCCCCGTTCTGTGTCGAGAAAGAAGCCAAGCTGAGCTGTGCTTTGCCGACTACGGATAAATCGAGTACAGCGTCGAGGGAACGGGTAATTTATATGTTCGCTTGGCGACTCTCCAAGGATATCGAGAGGAGCTTCCTTAAATTTCTAAGGAATATAGATGTCCCGGTACAGGGAGGAAAATCCTTGTGGGAAAAACGGACAGGAAAAAAGAAGAGAAAGAAAATGAATAAGAAGGAGAAGTGAAATCGCTGCACACTCGCCAGTTTTCTGCATATGGAGAATATTATTCGTTGAATATTCGCCGATCAATCTTAAACGTTAAAAGTCTCGTGCGTTTGAGCGGGGCGCACATATTATATCAACGCTATCTTGCACGCTGTCTTTCACACCACGATTCAACTCTGTTGTACCTTTGGGCCGATTCACGTGAATTATCAGTCTATCGGAAATCGATATGGAGCTGCGTTTTACGGATATCCGAACGACTATTTATTGCAGGTGCGAGCGGTTGACTCGCTCATGCTGCTGGGTGCTACCTACGAGTCCGTCATCCTTGGGCTTGTTTTTTTTAAGGGTTACACCGGCGCTAAATCAGCTCGGGGCCAAAGTTCGGACAAACCTATTTAAAAGTTGGCAAATTGCTTCCTCGTTATTTTTGGCTTTGTTTTACAAAGCTACCATGAGGAAATGTGTTCATCGATCTTGGCTTCCTCATAAGCTCACAGCTGTGTGAAAATAAAAAAACAAAAAACAATGAGAAAGCAATATGAAATATTCTACTTTACAGCTTTTAGAACATAAAAGTCAAAATGATGAAAAATCAGAACCACAATTTAAAAAGAAACAATACTGATTTTATGTATAAAATTTGAGTTCGGTATGATATGTTTCACTAAAGTAAATACAATAATATAATTTTTTCTAAAATTTGAAATTCTGAGAAATTTCAACTACATCGCAGATTATGACGAAACCATCTACCAATCATCGCTATATAGAGCCGATCTTAAGGGTAAAATTTGAGTTTGTTGTCTCATGTTTTGCTAAGTTTAGAACGACATCATGAATTTTAAAATGATTCAAAAATATAAAAAATCAAGATTTTTGCATACATTGAAAAAAAAATGAGACAATAAAAAACAGGCTGCTGCTTCACTTGCGTGCTAAATCTTAGCTCAATCGACCCAACAGTTTTGAGGTTAAAGGTGATTGAATTTTCGATACCCTGTCTACACACACTACATACGGACATTATTTTTGTTTAAACTACTTTTCTCGATGTTTTGAACCATTCTCAGTGTCTTGGCATAATAATCTAAACAAAAAATTTCCATGAAACCAGAACTTCCTCTATGGAAAAGAAAAAAATCGACGAATACATTATGTACTTTCCAGTATGATTGGAATACAGAGCCGACACTAAAGTTACGACAATGATCAACGAGAAAACTGAGATCCCCACAACAATAACAATAAAACATTGTTGCAGTAAAAACATTAGATCATAATCTAATTATTATAAAACTCTTGTATCTCGTACGCTGCCTTTCACACTACATTTGACCTTTCGGTTGTACCTTTGCGCCAATTCACATGAATTATCAGTCTTTCGGAAATCGATGTAGAACTGCATTTTCCGGACATCCGAACGACTATTTATTGCAGGTGCACGCAGCCGATTCGCTTACGCTGCTGGGTACCACCTACGAATCCGGTATTCCTAGACTCGTTTTCTCGTAAAAGACCCCGGGGCTAATTGCCACAGTGGCCAAAGTTGAGACAAGCCCATTAAGAAATCGGCAAATGCGTGATGTATTTTCTAATACAATTAGAATACAGAGTTGCAACTAAAGCTACGTCAATGACGGTCGAAAACAATAAAATTTACACAATTAAAGGAGATTGTTGCAATAAAAACATTGCACGATCTGATCGTTATGAAAGATTCGTCAAAAAATGACTGTTAACCGTAGGCATTTTTAACTCTTTCATTCGGACGCAGAGATATTTGTCTACAGTTGAAGCCTATTTAGCTGCATTTGCTTTATTCGGGTCGAGGTATTTAGCTTTGGTTAGCGAGGTATAGGCCTCATGTAAAATCTCCTGTATTCTGATAATTCAAAATTAAAAAATAATGGTTCATGCGAGAAAGTGCCTCAACTTCCATTTATAAAACTCAGTATTAGACAAATTGAAAGCGAAAACAGAGTCGAATAGCCCCGGCCTACGCTAGTGCGGAGCTGTACTCTTTTCCAAGCTCGACGTACGTCCCGAGCGAGGCGGAATGGAGTGAGGAAAGGCGAACGGGAAGAAGGAAGGAAGGAAGGAAATGAAAGAGCCGAGAGGAGATGAGAGGCTGCACACGAGACGGAAAAGTAAAGCCCTCATCCTATTCCAACCGGAAACGTTGCCACTCGACGATACGAGTGCACGACATACACTATTCGCGCAATAAATTCCACGTTGAATTATGTATCGGCATCGGAGAGAGAGTGAAATAGCAGGGACACGAATCGACAATGCGACACGTCACAAAAGTAGCACTTTTTCAACTCACTTTTGGGTATTGGGCTTTTCTTCGTTTTTATGTTAAGTACATTTTTTAAGTTTGAGCATGTATGACATGTACAGTCCCGCCAAAAGTTAGTTTAAGAGACAATTTCGATCACCTCCCGATGGGATAAAAATCGGAAAGAAATAATGCATATGAAACATGCTGAAACGATTGACTTCGCATAATGATAATCCCAAAATGTTATTACCAAATTGGTGAAAAAAACAATTGTTTAATGAACAATCAGTCAAACCTAACTTTTTTTCTAATGAAAATGATATGTTAATTCATTTGAATGCATACGAATTTTTTCAGATTTTTGTTATTCTGAAAAATGCGCAGACTATAACAAATTTTGGATATGCGTTTTGCAAAATAATCTTGAGTGTAGGAGATGATTCTATGCCGAACACATATCCAAAATTCGTTATTTCGCGCACATTTTTGAAAATTATAAAAAACGAAATCAAAATAAAAAAAAATCTGAAAAAAATCGTATGCATTCAAATAAATTAACATATTATTTTCAATTAAAAAAAATTAGGTTGACTGATTGTTTACTGAACAATTTTTTTTTTCACCAATTTGTTAATAACATTTTGGGATAATTATTATGCAAAATCAATCGTTTCAGCACGTTTTATATACATTATTTTTTTCCGATTTTTATCCCATCGGGAAGTGATCGAAATTGTCTCTGAAACTCACTTTTGGCGGGACTGTACGTCGTTAACATCCTTAACATTGCAGATCAGCAGACCGTATTCTTCTTCAGGTACAATGCAGGACTACAAAATATCTCGATTTCTGCCAAGGTTACTCAACGACCTTGCTTACGTGAATACAAAATCATCAATAAAAAAAACATAGTGCTGACTCTCGTCGAGCTTCTTGACATTGATGGATGTGTCTGCTTTCCTTGTGGTCAATTCATCATCCTGACATTTCATTTCGTTGTCTGTTTTTTTTTTTGTTTAGTGGCTCTCTGATCGGGGTAGTAAAAAAAAACAGGTTTTTGCCAATTATCCGACAATAGTCGGACCTGAATTGCATTGAATGCTGATAGTTGGTGAATTATACCGAATTGTTGATGTTGCATACTCAATGTAAACATAAAAATGTTTTCTCATGTTATATCTAACGAACGCCAGAGAAAAAATGTTGATAAACTCCTTTTATTTCAGCGTTGCGTTGTTTAATATTGAAACAAATAAAATAAATAAAAAACAATATATTGTTAGTGACTCTCCGATCGTGATAGTTAAAAGAACGGATTTTTGCCAATTATCCGGCAATAGTCGAAACTGGATTGTATTGATTGCTGATAGCTCGTGAATTATAACGAACTCTTGATACTACACATTCAATTAAAACATCAAAATCATTTTTATGTTCTACTTACCGAACGTCAGAGAAACAATGTTAATAAACCTGTTTCGTTTGAGCATTGTGTTATCTAATAGCGAAATAAATAAAATCAAAAGATATATAAAAAAATAGCCACGAAGACGTCGAGGCAAAAGTTGAGACTCGCAGGGTTCTTGACGTCGCTAGACGAAACGCTTCGCTGCCGCCTGACCTAGCCAACATTTTTATAGATCTCGCAAAGCTCTTGTCGCGGTGAAATGAGAAAACGTTGCCAGATAAACGACGAAATACTACGACGCCCAGCGCACAGTCGTTATCTATCTAGCCGACTGCACAGTGCATACGTTGCGGACGAAAGAATAACGAATGTCTCCGCTACAAGAGGAAGCGGAAGAGGAGAAGTGAACTGAAATCAGTACGAGCCACTTTGTTCCGTCAAATTTCTCTTCTCTTCACGTTTTTCTCATCGCCATATTTACATATACATATATATATATATATATATAATATTTCGTTTGCCAACAAAATATCATCTTGGCACCCGAATATCTTACAGAGTGGTTCTCCAGTTCGACCGGCGAAAAATATACTCCGTAGCTGAACCAGCTCAAAGTCGATAGTCTGTATAACTCTCGTATCGTTTTGTTCAATAATATATATTTTCCAAGAAAGATTTTTCTGGGAATTGGCGTCACTGAAGGAGATTGGATTTTTTCTTTTTCAATTACCTTTTTTTGGGGTAGTGTTGGTTTCTGGCGGTCAAGAAGTCGCAACCGTGCTGGTCCAAAACTATCCAGATAACCCGAGTCGAAGTTGGAGTCATCGCAAGTCCAGGATATACTGTATATTCAGGTTTCACGGGTCAAGATTTTCCACGAAGCTTATACTCGACACGGAGCGGATTTCGTTCGGTTGGGAGACTCGAAAATCTCTCTCTACCTTTATTCTTTTATTTTGTTGTTCTGCTTTCTCAGATACAGACTTTCGGAGACGGGTTCTATAGGAACACGGCTAAAGCTTTTGAAGGAAAAACAAAGTCCAGCGCAGAATCGAGCATTGGTGAGGCGTTGAATAGATGTAATCTCTCGTTCCAAAAAAAAGACTCCTGCAGACTACTTCCACTCGCGCTAAAAGTAACCTATTGAAATAGTACTGGAAGTAAAAAGTCTTCCGTGTCATCTATTGTAATTAATGATACTGGAAACTATTATATTAAATTATTATTTCTCAGGCCATGCAACAATACACGGAGAGAAAAGCATATCGTTTATTCAACGATGTCATATGGTAAAACGAATATAGGAAGGCTTGCAATGTTTTATGGTTGAAGCGATGATAATACGGTTCAATAAACGATACTTGCAAGGTTATTGAAAACAAACGTTGTAATCGTATATGCAACAAAACGGCATATTTGAAAGTATAAGAATAGTTTTTGAAACTATTATCATCTTAATAATTGCTACTATAATTATATTTGCTATAACCATAAAATATAGACGTTCCACCTGGGAATTATATAAGTGGTTGATCCAACTATTTTCTTATATTTGCTATAACCATGAAATATAGTCGTTCCTCCTGAGAATTATAGTTTAAAAATTATTTTGCGCTGCTGCGGTTTATAACCTTTTAAAATGCCACGGACGTTGCAGCGCACGTCCTATTCTTATGTCAAATTTGACACCAAACTGAACTTGTTTCTCGCGGACTTTCCCAGCAACCAATCACAACTTGAATAAGTGTCAACAATGCTTTCCGTTACCCATGAACTTTTTAAAAGAGAGATAGTTAGATTATCGTCAGTCCAACTATGTTAATTTCAAAATTACCAGATTCTTCTCTCAGTGTAACGCCAAGGCTCCAGCCCAATCTTGCTTGGTATCCATGTTAAGGTTGGATTCCAGACGGTGATCGGATCCGATCCCAGACATGAGACCCTGCGTAATAATAATTATGTCAAATATCACAAATCGATATATGGTCAAAAATGCTTTTTTTGCGGTTAAGACGAAATATCTTAGAGCGTTAAGACGATAGAAAGCTTAGAAAATTTCGAAGCGATTGTAATATCGATTTATATGACGTTTACTGACGAATCCCAGCGCAATTTGTGACTCACTATTATCATGGTGGCCGTTTTTTTTTCAAGAAAAAAATTCTCTCCCTTTCCCCAACTGAATTATCGGTTTTGACTGACCAATGTTTGTCTTGTATACGTTCATAACCCGAATTCTACTTTTTATAATAAATTTTCGAATGAAAGTTGAAAATAGGTATAAATCCATTTTTCTTGCAATTATCTATTTCCTTTTACTTAAACTTTGCATATCTTTCTATGTAGGCAAAGATCACAATTCTTTGAAAATATTTATTCCGCACTGAGAAAAGGAATTGAAAAGACCAAACGAATCTGCGGTTGCGGGTGGCGAAAGAAATATTTGGTCGAACGAACCAACGCATAGTTGAATCAAATTTTCCGTAAGTCACAATAACTCCGTTTCTTTTTAATCAACCAAATATTCATTTTGCAGATTCTTTTGGTCTTACCAATTCATTTTCTCAGTGTTATCTTTGAAAAACATTAACGTCTTTGGGCTTATAAAACTTTAGAATTGAAGTAAGATTATTAGGAACCAATTTTGTTGCCATCATTGTTTATAACAATGACTTTACCAGTTTTTCGCATACACGCCTATAATAATTGAAAGAGTATTGAACGTGATATCGCCTACGAAACAAAAATCCAACCTTTTATGTCGTTTAGTAACGGATTCTCTTTTTTCCGACGTCATTTATAAGAATAAAAAAAATTTCTTAAAAAATCTTTTAAATCATTTATTGAAGAATCTGTTATTTTTCCCTGCCCGCGGCCACCATAAGTTAGAAATTTTTCAAGAAGATTTTATGGTGGGCCGAAAATCTTACGAATTTACTTATTTAATTAATTAAACGTTCCTTTGAGATGTTTACTATAAAAAGTTGCTAAAACTAAGTTACAAATTACGCTCGAATTAGAATTTTAAATTATATCACTATATAATAATTTTTACGCCACCATTTTGTGAGTTTAAAAAACGAAAAATCGGATTTCCCAACTCACAATTGACTGGTTAAATTGACTAACGAAAAATAAGTCCGTGCAACCGTTTTTTGAGTATGCCCAACTGTTTGAGTCTCCGTGCACTATGAATAAGTTTATACCTAAACACTTCCCCCATGGAAAAAAGTACACTCAAGATATATTAAAAAATACATCTCAAATATATGACATATATCTTGTTCGAAAAATACTATAACTGAGATATATTTAGCGATATATGTGAAGTATATACGAGTGAAAAATATATCTGGGATACATATAAAATGAATAAGAAATATATTTTCGTTATATTATCGTTCGAAAAGTTCTATATGTCAGATATATTTTTTAAATATTTTTTTTCCATGAGGGTTAAAGCTGTAAAAAAGTATACCCAGACATGAAAAACTATGAAGGCATTGGTGATTAAAAGCTATAGAGATATCGACCTGGGCCCTAAAAAATTATAATTTGGTTCAATACACTGTTTCAATCCTTACTTTCTTTCTGGGGATACGCGTCACGGAGGGCATTTCCATCAGTTTGAAAAATCGTAAATCTCTTCCCACCCTTTTTTTTTGGTTCAAGTCCTGTTTTCTAAGTCACAGACTTTTAGCCTAAACGAAAAAGACTCCTGCTTTCACTCCCAACGTCGTAGAGTCAAAGAACGTCGGTACAATCACGAAAAAGTATACTACGCGTCAGAATATCTCACCTTGTGTACGTGTCGGTACTTACACCTTTAACGTACACACTTTTTCTCATTTCTCATATTCAATATTCCTGCGACTCAAAGTCGCCGTCGGAGCACGAAGAAAAGAATCTCCGGCACATTTTTTTTCAAAGGTGAATCATATCACCAGGACTGCTCATTCGTGAGTACTGCTACACAAGAATTTCTTCTCGTTGGTTTTTTATGAAAAAATGGAATTGATGAAAACCTGTGGTTTAAGATGCCGTCAGAATCGTTGATAACCGTTGTACTTACCGTAATATTACTTTATTTTGCTGCACTTTTCATGAAAAAATAATCTAATAATTTATTAAATAATAATCATTGTTTTGTTAAAATATGTAGCAGCTCTCATGATCAATTGAATTTTTGTATGAATGGTAAGAAAATGAATAAATGTCGGCAAATGTACAACGCAACCGATTTTTCAACTATTCACACACCGACAGAAAAAGTTTCCTTGTTTCAAAGAAATAAGTCGATTAAATTTTTTTTTTTTTTTTTTCAAAGAAATATTTACTTGATTCCAATAAAATATTGTGTTTAAATTTCAAAGAGAACATTTCATTGCCTTTAAAGAAACATTTGCTTGAGGAGCGTATTCGAAGAGACGTTTTCATTGATTAATTTTCTTGACGGCATCGAGTCTACCACTGGTTGGCGCGAGCGAGTCTGTCATGGCGCCTCGGTACTCGGTGATCGGTCTGGTAGTCACACTCAGAGAAAAGCATATCGTTCATTTAACGATTTCATATGGTGAAACGAATATAGGAAGACTTGCAATGTTTTATGGTTGGAGCGATGCTAATATGGTTTAATAAACGATACTTGCAAGGTTAATGAAAACAAACGGTGAAATCGTATATGCAACAAAACGGCATATTTAAAACTATTAGTTTTAATAATTAGTTTAAAATGATAATAGTTTTTGAAACTATTATCATTTTAATAATTGCTACTATAATTACATTTGCTATGACTATAAAATATAGACGTTCCTCCTGGGAATTATAGTTTATAGTTAAATTATCGTCAGTCCAACTATATTATTGTCAAAATTACCAGATTTTTCTCTCAGTGCACAAAGAGCCGGCATGATGGATCCGCGCGTTAGTTAATATTTGAAGTGAAAAATTAATTGATAAAAACTCACCACTCTTCATGCCAAACGACGCTTCTGGCATGGAGAGTGATTTTTTAACCTATGTGTCTGCCGTTTCGCGGCACGCGATTTTGTAGGTTAGGTTCTTTGAAAACAATTAAACAGAGTTTTTTGTTTTAAGGGAAAAATTCCTTGATTCAATGTTACTACATCTCATTGAATTCCTCATCATTCAATAAAAAGATAATATTAAATCAACTAGGGGTGTGCGGGGCAAAGTGGGCCACCCATTTGGGAGAAACTATGCGGGGCAAAGTGGGCTACTGCCAAATTTTGATTAAAAACGCGTTTTTACTATACCATTCAGTCGGAATATCCAATAGACGACGTTTTTAAATATATTTTGAGTGTTTAAATCGACAAAATCTAAAAATAAAAATATCGGAAACGGGGCAAAGTGAGCCACCCCCATAATTAAAAAAAATACGCTTCGACAACTCAATCTAATGAGGGAACGAAATAGAAACTTTAGAAGATATCAACTTCAAGAAATCTTACCTAACTTATAAAAATTTACATTTACAAAAACAACTTCTGAAAATTTTTCATTTTTGAAGCAATCGGAAATTGTAAGTATCTACCATAATATCTTTCCTATTTACAAAAATCGCACGTATATTTACATCAACTTAAAAGTTTTTTGTTCTATTTAATACTTGGCATCGCGACGCTACCGCGTCTATTGATTACATTACATCATACATTTCTGAATTTGGGGAAGTGGTCCACTTTGTCCCGCATACATTTTTTTTGTCGGTTTTCGAAATCTATTATTAGAATCCATTTCTCGGATGAAAAGCAGTAACAATACACTTTGGGTATCGCGATTAAGCGATTTTTTGTTTACGCCTTGCACTTCGCTAATGCTCCCCTACAAATAAACGGAGAAAATATTTTAGATGACTGTTCTATTTTGCTCCCGATGATATTTTTCTCTCCGAAATATCAAAATTAATCAACAACACAATTTCCATTCAAATATAATCAATTGTGATAACGTTCTGTAGCACCTAGTTGTTAAAATCATACATTTCTGAATTTGGAGAAGTGACCCACTTTGCCCCACTTTTTTTTTGCCGACGCTGAAAATCGACTATTGCAATCGAGTTTCCGGGTCAATAGCAGCAACAATATACTTCGAGTTTCGTGATAAAGTCATTTTTTTCTTAGATAGCCCACTTTGCCCCGCACTCCCCTATATTATTTCCTCGATTTGAAAGAAATCTTTCTTAGGTTGGGATTTCAAAGAAATTTCTTTGAATCAAGAAAACTTTTTCTCTCGGTGCAGAGGTATGATTTTTGTGAGTGGGACCGATATCAACATCCAAGTAAAAAAATGTATCTCTCATTACGTTCGAACCGTTAGTCAAAGAATCTTTCCAATGTAGCTCAACTAATGTCACGTCCACCGTTTGATGTTTGTTATACGAAAAATAGCAGTATATGCGGGTGATAGAAACTGCGTGTCTTTAGCTCTTTACAAAGTTGTCAAATCTCGAATACTCTTCACAGTCGAATACCTGGTTTTTGTTTGAGTGCTTGAGCATACTGTCGCGTTTCACCTGCAGTTCTCGAGTATATACGCAGCACTCAATCCCTTAGCTGCAGCAGCAACGAAAGCACAGAGGACGGAAAAAGCCGTGCACTGCTTCGTATACACTCAACGGTAAAGCGTCCGTAAGCACGATATATCCATATATATATCTATATATACATACATACATACATATGCGAGCGTTAGAGAGGGAGAGAGAGGGAGATTAGAAAACGAAGGTAAAGCAAAGCGAAAACGAGGACTGAGAGTAGAAGCGAGAGGCTGAGAAGCCTTTCGCGGTTTTTCATTGGGAAGCTTGCCGCGGTACCGCACCGCGCTTCGAGTAACCGCATGAATCGCGGTTCCGCTGTGCACTTAAGAAAGTTTTCGAGGGATGAAATATCGTCGTGGCTTTGGAAGCTCGACTCCAACCTAGAACGCTCGGTCTGGCCCAACCAACGGACTCCACGACATTACCGTACAGTCGATACGTGAGATATGACCCTCTACAGACGCCCTCGCCAATGGAACAGAGATACATACCGTAGGTCAATACCAGAGCGAGCAACTCGGCAAAAGCTGCATTTGCGAGTTACACCAAAAGTCCGCTGCACGATGGATACAATCTTTCAAGCGTGCACTTCCAATCGCAACTTCGCTGTGTATACCAGGCTTCGAACCTTTATTTTATCAATTTCGATTCCACAGTTCCCGGAAATCTCTTGAGTGTCGACTCGGGCTACTATTTCAACTTCGGTTTTTCGGAGTTTTTTTTCATTTATTCGGACACTGTTCAATCCGATCTCAATTTTGTATAATCTAGAATTATTTGTAAATACCGACTCATCTAAATATTGCAGGGTGGGCGAAAAATATTCAATATAATTGAAATAATTAGTATTTAGAATATCAAAAATAGATATTTAATATTTTCAATATTTTTAATATTATGAAAAACTGATATGACAATGCAACTTATATGTAGAACCTGTTTTTATTCCTCAACTACAGATTTCGAAATATGTTCATAGATTCTTCAGAACGTATAGGCTGCAATTACTAGATTGACAGAAAAGTAGTTACAAAATTTTGCTAACTAAGGAAAATATACGTAAGAGGTTCGTAATGAAGTTCCCTAATTAATATAATTAATAGGTATTATCGCGTATATGAGGCATTTAATACATTTTTCGAAATGGAAAAAATTTCATAGGAATGGAATGCATTAAGCAATCTTTGTAGAATCAATAGTCAGTAATGAGTAACCGGTGCTTCATATAATATTAAAACTTAAACTAATTTAGTTGAGTAGTTCACGAGTTATGATAGAATTGATTTTAGGTCCTTCCACACACACATAAGAGAAGTTTTCATGAAAACAAAGTTCCTCTATGAGGACGCAAAACAAAGCGTAGCTTCAAAACTTCAACTCGGCCGACTCCGAAAACAATTGGCCTTGTTTGTAGACTACGTGAGTATATACTTTATGTACTTTGTAAAAATGTCAGATTTTTAGAACTTGACATAATGGAAAAATAAAACATCTATTTGCAACGATATTTCATGGGACCTCATTAATTGAGTATAAAAGAAATTTTTCCCTCAAAAGTCCATTTGGAATAACACTTTTAGGTAGAATGCATTATTTTGAAAATTCTATTTTTTCCAAAGTCCAAAGTTACTTGAAAAAAAATTCGGTCTTTTAAAAATTTCATTCTATGTCAAAAACGGTTCGAGATAAAAATTAGAAAAAAATCATATACTTGCATATTACCGAATGTTAAATCATAGCAAAGTTTCGGAAATATTGGGGATCGTTGGACTTGTGAGCGTTTAAAATCGTACGGAATCACTGGTATATTTTTTCATTAAAAAAAAAGTAATCGAAACACAAATGAAATCGATTAATTATTTATCTCGATTTTCAAACCATAGTAAATTAATTCTAACCAAATTGGAAAATGGAAAAAGTTGTTGGAACATTTTACTGACAGTCGATAGGAAACTGCGTTGTCGCTGTGGACTACGAAGTGCAGAAGCGTTGATCGTTTTGTCGTAATTCCTTTTGAACAGTAAAACGCACACACCTGAAACACGTCGTGTCCACTTAGTGACCTGCTGGGCTTGTGATTGAATATTTGACCACCCACGCGACGCTTTTACGTCGCGGAATTGGATCACTCATAGCTACTTCAAACAAACTAACGGGAAGGCATTTGCGTTATTTCGGCTAGTGGATAGAGAAAAAAATAACTGTTTTTCAGTAACGCATATTGCCACTTATTTTTAATATTTATTAATCAAGGTCACATTATCATATTCGGATATGAATAAGTAATTTTAATGCGTTTTCATTTTATGTAATAAAAATGTTGGATAAATTGTTAATAGAACAATTTCTGCTGTTCGAACTGCAGAATTACAATGTAAAAAAAAGTTTTGAAAAATTCCATAATTCCAAAATTTAAAACTATTATATATTAAACTTTCAATCGATGCCTGGGCAACGAGAAAAAATAGAAAAGTATCTGAAGTGAAATGTTTCGCATAATCGATTGAACGAAATAATACCGAAGTATATTAGAGAATTAATTTTCGGAGTCTGGGGCGATATGAGCCACCCGCTATATAATAAAACTCAATATTATTACACCGAATGTTAATATACATTTCCGATATATTTAATTCCATAGCAACAGCGCGGAAAGGAAAAACGATATTGATTATCGTGATAAAGCCAATTTTCAGATTGTTCAATTAAACCCAGTAGCGTGTGAAAAGAAAATGATATCAATTATCGTTATGAGATTTATTTGTCCGCGCATTGGATAATTACACTCTTAGATATTGTAGAAAATGCTCGATCGTAGAATGGCATATGTAATTAAACAGACGGCTGATGACTGATGAGTGAATCAAGCAACGAACCGTATCGATACCTACAGTCTCACTTGCTCAGTAGATCGATTGATCATTATATCGAGACGCTCGTGCATGGCTGCGCACACGAACGTGCCAATCAACGTGTGCGCACTTTGATCTACTCAATCAGAGAGCAACGCAAGGTTGAGAAGCGAGGCGACGTTGACGAGTCCTATACCGGAAATTAGTTGCTAATTGGACCTCGTCACCGGGCTATTGAAAATTGCTTCCGAGATATGAAGGAGTCTAGTGGTAGTGTTGATTTGGGCAGGCTCGTTAAGGAAAAACAACGAGAAATAATGTACAACAGAGAAATAAATGTTGTGGTGTATGTAGTCGTATATTTACAGTCCCATACACATTGACTATTGCCGTCCTGACATCACCGCACAATCGACGAGATATCGGATATCGAATCGTTGGCCCGGCAAACCCCAACTCCGCCATTTCCACAACGTTTTAATCCACGACCGTCGAGTGATCCCAGTGAATCCGTTCGACAACTCACGATATTCCAAAAGCCCTATCGATTCTCATGATATCGAGCCAATCGTACTATTCGCACGCGCCCAGAATTCTCTTGTCATTTCTACGCGCATATTGCTAGTGACGCTGAATAGTTCACGATATCCATGAAAATTGATCCGACATAGCCGATGCTCGGCCCAAGCTTGATGACGAGATTGCCAACATCGGGATATATGATTGGCCGATCATCGGGGACAGTCGAGGGTCATACGTGCGGCTCGAAGTTGGCAGCCAATAGTTGTCCTAAATTGGAGTACGAGAAAAGGACGAGTCCCACGTATAAAAAACGGTCTAGTGTCATGTACAAAAAACGGCTAAGCATCGCGTATGAGACACGACCGAGCATCTCATACGATCAACTAATGATGAAAAAATAATAATAAATAATTTTTTTTATCTTGACGGACGCCTAATTCGGGCTTTCTTGTTTGTGCTGTATATGAATCCATTAGAAACTCCGAAAAACTGCCTCTCGCTCAACACTTAAGCGGTCAACCGTCCAAGTTTTGACCGCTCATAATAATAAATGATTGAGATCTCTTAGTTGGCGCAGATTTTTATCAATAATACATGCGAAATTGAAACATAAGAGCGCTTAAGCATTGTGCACCACTGCTATGGCAAATTAAATGAATATAGAATAAATAAAATCTGGGTATCGTAGCCTCCCTTCGTCATTGGGGCATATATTGGCCCTTAATCGGTTAACTAATCATTAAGGACCCAATACTTCGCCGAATATTGTTCTTGACAAACCAACTATCGGCGAGTCGATTCTCGGCCGAGCATTGGTCTCATATCAACAAACCAACAATTGGCGCGTCAATTCTTGGCCGAGCATTGGTCTCATATCGAGAAACCAAGAATCGGCGAGTCGATTCTCGACCGAGCACTGGCCTTATATTCGCAAATCAACAATTGGCATGTCGATATTCGTCCGAGCATTGGCCTAAGATTGCGAAGTCAATAACCGTCACCGCAGCGTCGACCCGAGTATTTTTCCATTTGATTTTTATCGGCAAACCTACATGGATATTCACCAAGTCGCTTTATAATCCCACCGATGCAGAAATGTAGGAAAGCCAATGTCTTAATTGCCTCGAACAATATCGAGCAGTTAAACGAGCAGGATTGTTACAGAATATCGATCTTCCGCTTGGGCTACGGTGGAAATTGTAATAGCTCTCTAATTGACACGTCCATTCGCCATCGTTTCTATAGCATCCAACCCTGTGGAAAATCGACCGGGCACCCGTTATTGGATATGTTAAAAAATAGTACGTATGCTCGATATCGTAGGAACATTTCACTCGAATACATATTTTTAACACGTTTCTCGTTTCCATGATTTTTCACATTTAAACTTGAATCCGAACATGGGAGTATAAATGCGACATTTCAACCAAACTTGACAAATAATGCAGGGTCAATGAAGTTTGCAGACTTACAAGAGTATACACACTCTTTAAGAAGAATACTGACATAAGAGGTTCTACCTATTTAGAGATCGCGATAATATTCCCACCCGGGTAATCACCATTACCCGGGTGATCAACACCCACCCATCACCATCACCATTAAATCAACGTAGTGAAACTGCAAATTCGATGATGGGATATGCCACCGAATCTGTACATGACAAACTCCCCGTAGCTTGAAATAGGACAAAGCGATAAAATTTACATTGCCAACATGAGACAGTGATGAAGAATATGGCAATAATCCCTCGACTCAACAGAGCAATCGAGTTATATTCCGGTTTTCTGGCGATTGCTACGTTGAGTCGAGGGATTATTGCTATATTCTTCTCTTCGTGTTGTAACGACCATCCCCCGACAGATATTGTTGATTATTCCATTTCTATCGTCTATCGATTTCAGGAAAACCTTTAACTACGATTTTCATAGGCTTTTATCAAATTCTTAATACACCTGGCGAGAACGTATTAGTTCTGCAAACAGTGTCTAGAAAAAAATATTCTTTGACATTTCTCGTAAAACAGATCGTTATACGGCCAAAGTGTTTTTAAATACGTGAGTGACGTTTTTTTCAACCTCGTCATTAACAAAAAAGATCGTTTTCTGGTGCCATTACGTTTATAGAAAACGACAATGTCACGAGGTGGCAATATGTCGTTTGCACAGAACTCGGTTGTACACATCACCGATTTCACACATCACAGACCCTACACGTCACTGACTCTACATGTCACCGACTCTACATGTCACCGACTCTACATAACAATGACTCTACACTTCACTGACTCTACACGTCGGCGACTCTACACCTCGCCGATTCTGCACATCGCAGACTCTACGCATCACCGACTCTGCACATCGCCAACTCTACACACAACCGACTCTACGCATCACGGACTCTGCACATCGCCGACTCTACACACAACCGACTCTACGCATCACGGACTCTAGACTGCGGACAATACACAAACGAAACTCGACACAACATGCACTGTCACAAAGCTCAACTTATTACGTAACTGACTCTGCACACACTTAAATTGAACACAACCCCATCTCTACCCAGACAGTAA
Organism: Tromatobia lineatoria; assembly: GCA_949699805.1. NCBI lineage: Eukaryota > Metazoa > Arthropoda > Insecta > Hymenoptera > Ichneumonidae > Tromatobia > Tromatobia lineatoria. The sequence goes on from OX453048.1 coordinate 5,966,239, forward strand.
CTCTGAACAGTAAAACTGTAACGAGCTCAATTCAAAACAGCACTAATCTACAGAAGCAGTTTTTTTACACGGGCACAACTGTCACGAGTTTAATTCACAACGACTATTCTTGGTTTCAAAGTTGCATCGGAGATGTGTTCAATGGGGATTGTGGCAAAGTGGACTTATGAAAATTTTGCCTGTCTAGAATCGGACCTGTGCACAGTTGGGTTGTGAATTAGGCTCGCGACAGTTGTGCCTGTGTAGAATTTTGCCGTTGTGAGTTTAGCTTGTGACAGTTTTACTGCTGAAAGTTTCCGTCTGTGTAGAGATAAGATTGTGTTGAATTTAGGCATGTGGAGAGTTTATTACGACATTGTGATAATTGTTATTGTGTTAAATCGAGCCATATGTTGAATTCCCATCATGTCGAGCTGGTTGGTGATGTGTAGATACATTCTAGTGTATCGAAGCTGAAAAAACCAAACGCCAAGTCGTATTTATTGAGGGAGAATCAGCGAAACTGAATATAATATTTCCGACCGTACCTGAACAAACACTAGCGCCCGTAGCTCGCCCCCTTGTTTTGCATCAACACTCCATTGGTTCATCCCCTTTGGCGTCGAATTTTGTTTCTCCTGCTGTTTCCCATAGAACAGTACTATCTTGTCTCCTTCCTCTCCTTTCTACTTCTTCTCTTCTTCTTCTTTCTACTTCTTCTCGTCCTCTTTCTTCCTCTTCATCGTATTTATCTTCATATTCCTTATCACTCTTCCGATTTTTCTTGTCTTCCCTAACTTCGATCTTGACTACATACCTACAGCATTTTCTTACCGGCATTCCCCTCGTCAGCTTTTTCCTCTTGTGGCGCACTTCGAGAAAGTGGAAGATGCTGTTCCGTCTGCGTTGCCGCTTTATCCGCGAATGCGCGAAAGAAGCTCGGTAACGGTTCTACGTGTCGAATATGTTGAGCCAGGTGGTGGCTTATCTTACCCACAGCTGCCTTCGCTGATATATCTACTATATATTCCTCGCCCACGATTTCCGATCTCTTTCGCGACGAAAATGCCGGCATTCGGAAGATGGAGAGAAGGGGAAAAGAGTCGGCTATAATTCTTCGCAACTTATTACCCGACATTTCGCGATAAGAGCCTGCGAGAAACCGTCTTTCTTACCATCGACTTCAGCTTCCAGTTTTGCTTCCCTTATACGCATCTGATCGTCAAAAACCGGCGCGATGTAATAGCAGCTTAAAATAATATTGTCATGCTACCAAAAGTTTCTCATAAGCCGTATTCTGTGACTTCCAAGGTTCTACAGATAGATAATCGTATTTTAAAGTTCCGAAAAAAAAAACGGCCATTAAAACCTCACTAGATTTTGCAGTGAAGTTAATGCAACAAAAGTAATGAATGTTGAGAGAATGAAATTTTTCCGGGAACGTTGATTGATGTTCCGACATAACATCAGCACAATGCTGCCTAGCGTAAAAAACTTGTATAAAAGTTTTCCCTGCCAGGTACCATCTCTTTATTCTAGGATGGGAGGCAGAAGGGATGCTATCTTGTCGCTATACTGCTCCGTTATAGTACCTCAAGAGATTTTCAACTTCTGGCGTCTCTTCTTAGCTGCGCTATGGCTTTTTTTAGTACGCTACGGTGACGACGCAAGCCACCTTCCTATAACATCTGCTCGAAATTCTCAAGCGGAAAGTGTTCTAAAACGTGAAGTATCAACGGTAACCTGGTGTAGACCGATATTCAGCTCGTTCCCAAGAGGAACTCTTGTCGAAGCGAGCGCCGTCATCGTGGAAAACCGCTCGACGCCGTAAGTGTTCTCCGGAATCATAGCCAAGAGGAAAGAACGTGTAAGCGAAGAGTACGGACGCTATGGTCCTCGCGCCTTGCTGCTCAGAAAGAAAGGACCCGACCTCTTTGGATTCTCGCGAGCGTCTGGCAATTCGTGTTTTTTATCTCCTTGTCCCTGGCGCTAACGATCCTCTCGTGTCGCTAGCTGCAAGTCCTCGCGACATTGAGATAGAGATATGATTCAACGGAGAAAGAAAGCTTGAAATAAGCGAGAGGCCACGGAGGTAGATAACTGCTTTTGCTGGTGATGCTCGTGCGCAAGTAGAATATATACCATAACATAGAAAGGTGAAACAAGTTCTCGGCAAAGGCACAGAGAGATAGAAAGAGGGGAAAAAAACACGTCACGTCGACGTGCTTGAAGTGGCGCCTTGGTACGTGTCAGAGCGTTGAGAAGTCGAAGTGAAGCTTCACGACACCCCTCAACGAGGCTTCAATTATTACGAGAGGCTGTCATTAAACCATTATCATCGTCGTCGTCATTAACCTCGTCGGTCGTCGATGATACTGCATGAATTTCAAGCACATGCTGCACATCACGCAAAGCTGAAATATTGGTGAGTACATGGGCTATTCCATGGGTAGAGGGACAGGATTTGGTCGAAAAATCGTTGGGGAATTTTATTGTCATTGAAAACCTAGAATCCAAAAGCAGCCACGGTTTTTATATGCTGCTGGTTCTAAAAAACTGCTCAACGAATACTTAACAATGTATCATTCATCATTGAGAATGATAAAAACACTTTAGAACAAGTAGGGTAAATGTACCCCTAGTGGCCATTGTACCGTTTGTGGCCATTTTTATTATTATATTCTTCAAATTTTGTTATCGTATCATTTCATGCTGATTTCTTGAACACATTTCTCACTGAACGTCATCCACGATCTTTCTTTTATTCGATTAAATATTTTGTTTGATTCATTTCAATGTCATGACCACAATTTGGCTGAAAACGGTACGTCTAACCTGACAACGTAAAACATAACCTAAAGTCGATAAAAATACCTAATTGTCGGTCTGGAAATTTTGTCTGTAATCTATCGGTAATAATTGTAGAAACGAAAATCGACACGCTTGGTCAATAGAAAAACATACTGTCGCATTTTGACAATACATTATGTTTTTCATCGATGCAATGATCCATGATAATTCAGTTTCGAAAAAAGGATGGAAAACCGATTTTATTTGAATGGCAGGCAGCCTCGAACGACCGAATCTTATTCTTTTGCATGAGCTCTGGTTTGTATGTGTATACAGTTGAGAGGTTTCCGTGAACGACTTTGCCCGGTGTATACGATCATCCACGAGACATTGGTGTGTATACCGCACAGCATCCAAGTGGCGGTGCATCTAAAAAGCCTCGCGAAGTTGCACATACATATACGAATCGCGCATATACCAGTCAGCGTGTATACCTACGAATACATACATGCAGACACAACCTACAAATACATACACGCAGGTTGTTGTGTATAGATGCGCGCCGAGTCTCGGGTACAGTCGTTTTATCGACTGCGATTCTGTCAAACAGAAAAGAGGTGCTTTGGGGAGCTTCCACTGAAAGCACCGCAATCTAGCTGTACATAACATACACTCAGATATCTAGACAGACTGTCAATGGGAAAAAACTTAAAAAGAGAATGAAAGAAACAACATCGGCGAAATTCCGTATTCATGTACTATATCGTTCGCAAAACGACGTACATCGATCCAGTCAATTGACTATCTGCTATATTTCACCATTCTTCAGTTCCACGCATTAATGTGGCTCGGCATAAATGGTATCATCGTTATCCAGAGCCTCGTGCTGTTTTCGTCCATATTGATGAGGAATTTAGTCTCCAGGGAGAATGTTTGAGGTGACCAAGAGGGAAGAGAACCTTATGAAGTCCACGCAAAGCCACGAAACAGGATCGAAGGGTCATACGACGACGGTGGCGAAACGATTGACTCTGTGACGTCGTGATCAAACATTTGAACTTTGGTATAAGCTAGACCGACACAGGACTCACCAGCCAATCCCGCTTCATGAACCCTTAAGGGATGTTGAATAATTAGAGTAGCGCTGTGAACCGCTCGGCGACCACGGAACAGTTCCTTCAAGTGACTATAATTAAACTGTAAAACGAACGGTTCGAGCAACGATCTACAAAATGCGTACCGAGTCTGCTAGTAAATTATAAAATGCCATTTTTTTTAAATGAAATTTACCATCGAAGCCTCCAAACCCATGTCAGTTTACACAAAAATTCACTTCTGTCAACTTTCTGTATTTTTGTTTCATGTTCGTAGTGTTATACTTTCTTCTACCTATTTTTTCCAATTTAAATGAATCATATATTTGTCAATAATTACTGCAAAAACAACGGAGTAAAGTTGACGTAACGTTTTTGGTCACCTTAAGTCCAATTGTGGCCATCACGTTTAAACGAATAGATCGAAACATTCAAATGAATAAAAACAATATCAAGTGGATCATTTGATGAGATTATGTGAAGTCATTCAAAAAGTCAAAATGCATTCATGAGAAAATAAACTAATTCGAAGAATATAATAATGAAAATGGTCCCAAACGGTAGAATGGCTACTAATAGTACATACACCCCGTTAAAAATAGATTCATATATACATTTTTAACCAAAAATACGATTCAATTCAAATTGAAGTGTTTCGTAACGGGACACACATCTTGCAGAATTCCAAATTCGAGACGAGTTTCAGCGATTTATTGCCATTTCTCATGACATATTGAACCCGTTGATGCATCCAACCGTTGGGTGTTAAAAACAAGATGGAGATTATCGTGTCAAGCTGGCACATCGGTTATCGCTAAAGTCTGTAACGTAAGCCTCGGCTTATGGACAAATGGATACGTGTCCGACCAGCAGCACGTCATCGTTTATCTCGCAAAGTCTCGAAACGGCGTTCGGTGTACGCTCGCGGGTATATATACCGGCGAGAGGTTGCTTGAGAGGAAACTTTGTTAATCTCCAGATGGTTGAAGCTGCTTTTAGTGGTGTTGTACAGTATCCAAGAGCCGCAGCCGAAGCAGAGAAGCTGCAGGGGACCAACATCGGTCGGAGTGTCGGGCGTCTTTCGAGCGAACTGCGGTGGATGCATCTCTCGTGTGCCTTAAGCTCGGTGTGGCCCAGAGTCTCTACTAATTATCCAAACCCACGTCGTGTAACCTGTCTACGGGCGAGCAGCCATTGTATGGGGCGGTTCATGAACAGACCCCGACGCCTTTGCTTGTCTACGCTGGAACGCTGAAACAAAGGAGTCCTTTCAACAGGACCTGACCATTTGCCACACTGTTGCTCTCACTTTCTCTCTCTCTCTCTCTCTCTCTCTCTCTCTCTCTCTCTCTCTCTCTCTCTCTCTCTCTCTCTCTCTCTCTCTCTCTCTCTCTCTCTCTCTCTCTCTCTCTCTCTCTCTCTCTCTCTCTCCGCACCAAACTTAAAGTTTACGTTACATGAGGCGATGGAGGTGATAAGAGTCCGACGAAGAAGATCATCGTGTTCAGTGGACCTCGAAGTCCTTGGAATAGCTTTAAATTTTGTCTTCTTATAAAGTCCTTGAATGTCCTTGAATTTCCTTGAATTTTTCAAATACTCTCGAAAGTAATACTATTTTCAAATATTATCTGCAGCTAACCTAAGAAAATTCAAACTTTACGAAGAATTAACTAAGTCAGTAAAGCATACAATAGATTTCAAGGTTGCAAGATTTCAAGACATTTTACCGAATTTCAAGAATTTTCGAAATTACGATACTTGTTTTCGGTCCCAGAAGATTCCAAGAAATGATGAAGATTTCCTGATATTTTGAAAGATTTCCTGATATTTTTAAAGATTTCCTGATATTTTTAGAGATTTCCTGATATTTTGAAAGATTTCCTGATATTTTTAAAGATTTCCTGATATTTTTAAAGATTTCCTGATGTTTTTTAAGATTTCCTGATATTTTTGAAAAATTCCTGATATTTTTGAAAAATTCCTGATATTTTTGAAAAATTCCTGATATTTTTGAAAAATTCCTGATATTTTTGAAAAATTCCTGATATTTTTGAAAAATTCCTGATATTTTTGAAAAATTCCTGATATTTTTGAAAATTTCCAGATATTTTTTAAGATTTCCTGATATCTTTTAAGATTTCCTGATATTTTTTAAGATTTCCTGATATTTTTTAAGATTTCCTGATATTTTTTAAGATTTCCTGATATTTTTTAAGGTATCCTGATATTTTCTAAGATTTCCTGATATTTTCTAAGGTTTCCTGATATTTTCTAAGATTTCCCGATATTTTTTAAGATATCCTGGTATTTTCTAGGATTTCCTGATATTGTCTAAGATTTCCTGGTAATTTCTAAGATTCCCTGATATGTTCTAAGATTCCCTGATATGTTCTAAGATTCCCTGATATTTTCTAAGATTTCCTGGTATTTTCTAAGATTCTCTGATATTTTCTAAGATCTCCGGATACTTCTCAAGATTTTACGATATTTATTAAGATTTCATGTCGTTTCTGAGGATTTCATAAGATTCTTTAAGATTTCATGCGACTTACATGACTCATCAGAGTTCTAGAGGCCACTTACACCAGATTTCAAAAGTGCCTTGACCCTTGGTACCTCAGTTTCATGTATGTATTCGTGCGTAATGATTCTTTTTTTCGAACGAATTCCAATAAAATAAATGCATTTGTCGAAAAGAATATTGTTGCGTACTATATCCTTACAGATAAAAAAACTATTGGCGTCGTAAAAATATTATTGAGAACGAGTACTTACTATTAATTATCAATAATGAGAACTGTTAAAAACCAATAGTTACTATTCGGTCCCAATAATACGTTGTCTACTGCAATAGTTTTTTTTCCATAAGGACGATGAAAAAGTAAAAAAGTAAAAATATTAAAGGTAATGGGAGAATAATCCAAAACCTCAACCAATAAACAAAATCACTTACACCCAATATTTGTTACCAAAGAATTATCCGATGTAAAAAAATCTGCGATTATGAAATATATATAGTCTTGTGTTTCAAAAGAGAAATGAAACTTTTTTAAAACAACCTGGAAGTGTGTTTAAAATTTTATAAAAATGTCCTTGAAATGATCTTCAATTTCGCACGAACCTTTTACTGGACTCCATGAAGAAGAATAAGGAAAACAGAAGAAAAAGAAGTTTTGGGAGGTGCATACACACATCTATATATATTGAATTTGGCACCTATTACTATTAGTGCTGCTGATGTTTTCCTACTAAGGTACTATACCCTTTGGCGTTCTCTCGCCTTTGAGCACCCAATAACCAAACCTCTCTGCGACCCATGTAGATTCGTCCGAGCGGTACAAATTCCCTCGACATGTACATCCACACCAGTTATCCTCGGCGACGAACAAGTCGATGACGACGACGACTGGTACGACTGTCAGCTGAGTATGAGTTCACCAGATACTCTCCCTCTTCTACAGGTGTTTCAGCTTCCCTGGGCTTTCTCGCTAACCCGTGAGTAAATAGACCATCCGCCGGATCGTTCTCTCGTTTCAGTGAACCTATCCCGTAGCATTTCTCAACCGTGAATGCCACTCGGTAAATTATACGACGCGTTGAACGATGTCACAGAACGGCCATTCTTGGAAGATCTACCGCGAAGATATCATCTTCCAATAAAAATTACCTTTTAATATATTTATTAAAGGTAAAATAATCTTATATTTGTAAAAACGTGTCTTATGTCAACAGTTAGTTCGATTTCACAACAAATACATAACTAAGGAACAGACCTTTTCACGGTGGATAATATAATAAAGTTAGCTTGATAAGAGATGACTATTTCTTTAAATTTTTTTCCGGATTTTTCTTTAAACGGTTCTTTTCTACTCGGGCGAATCAGATTCGGTCTGACTTGACGGGGCTTTTTTATCGCTCCTGCTGGAAAATTCACTCACCCGGTCGAAGGTTCCGATATCTATATACCGTGTTCTGGGGCAGACTACTCGAGATGTTCATGTCCATGGATACAAATACACCAGCAGAAGCATCGCCTGTTAAACAAAACCGGGAGAAGTAACGTTCGCCTCGGAAAATCCGTGAGATGAGGCGAGTGAAAAAGCAGCCGTCGGAACCAGGGAAGCGTGATGAAGATAGACGTGGGCAAAATACGACAGGAACTTTTACACAGGAATGAATATCGATAAACGTATTTGTTTACGCCACGCTGGAAATATGCGACTGCTGCTAAGATGAACAGGATTGTATAAACATCTTCAGAATGTATTGGTTAATAATTATATAATACTTTTTTCGATGAAATATTAAAATGAATCCTCGTTCAGCAACAGTAATTTGCAAATAATTCTAATCTAGATCCATTTGAATTGGTCCGCATTTCCATAGCATTTGCTTGTACGGTTATGTCGTACAAATAAAAAAAATAGAATGAAACGCATTGTGTCACCCGCTAAAGCTTAGGATTATAATAAATTACCATCCCTCGAACTTATCGAGATGCAGTCTCGATCGACTCATACCGACTAAGTAATGGCTTTGTTAACGCAGACCGGACGCAAACATGTTTGCGATTCCTGGCACCATGTTTGCTTCCACGACACCTTCGTACTGACCTTGATGAAGAATTAGCACCATGACGCCTGACTACTGTCTCAAAGTGCAGAATCGATGTCATTGCGAAAACATGTGCTAAGCGCTATTATTTCTCATCGCCTCAAAACATCTGACAGACTTGTCATATTTGATTGAGACCTTGATTCCTACTATGAGTCACAAAATTGTTGTCTGTAAGCGTCAAATTTTTGCTTGACCTTTAATTTTTTTCCTACATCTAAATGGATATATATATATATATATATATGTAAAGTTGGGAAAAGAGTTGATGCGAAACTGCAATACGTATCTTCGATAGAAATTACCCTTGTAACAGATTGTGTAGAAAAACAAAAACAGTTCGTCCGAGGCCATTAAACTGAAACATTGAAATAATTTAATAATACAAGTAATTAAGAAGCCAATGAACAAATACACAACTCAACTTACCAAAAAGGTGGCTTCTGCCAACGCATCTTTTGACGAGCAGTTTCCTAGAAGACGGAATCCTCTGCGATGATCCTAACCCTGAAACAAAAAAAAAGGTATACACTAAAAAAAAAAACGTTTGAAAAATTTACTTCGATAACATTCCTCACCCGAAATTCCCACGAAATGGCTGAAAAAAACTCTTTACACCCAATCACTTCACTGGTACTTAAGGTTATCATTTATAACCGTAACATGCAAAATTTGAAACCCCGTACTAAGACCAAAACAATGTCATTTGAAGACCCGGGCCCCTTCAGTTGAGGAGTCGAGCCTGATACGCGCATGAAACAAGCTTCACGCGCTACCTAGTTCCTTCGCTTCCGATAGATGGCCATCAGGACAACATTTTCTCGCGAACGAATTGTGATCTTGCTTCTACATAAGAAACACGACTTGCACTCTTCACTACTTTCGACTTGACGGGTTTTTTATTTATTTATTATCACCTCAATAAACACATAAGACTAAACTGCGAACTTCCAACATATGTGTCCGCGAATTATAGAAAAAATACATATTCTCGTCTGCAGAACAGCGAAATACTCATTCTTATGCTCCACAAACATTTAAGCCTGAATCGCAGATTTTCCAACATAACTTCCGATTACTAAATAAGTTTGGGGGAGAAATACAAACTTTTCTCTCCGTGTCTTGATCCATTTTAAACCACTTGACGATCCTTTCGCTTTGCCGAAAAGCTGAACGCTCTTTTCCCCTTACAAATTCCTTCCGGATCTTCAGATCCCGAGCACTTGATACGTCGAGGGTGACTTTGATAAATTATCGGGTAGCACGATGAAACCTCCGGAGGAGTGCGTTCGCGTCTGTTGAGTCGGTGATCCGGTGATGTTATACTGCGTGTTTGCACCTTTTACTGTTCCGACGAGCGCAACACTCGAGCCCGTCTATTCAGCGAGTATAAAAATAGCTAAGGGAGGGTCGTAAAACAACTGAGATTAAAAATAATAATGAAAAAAGTGGTAACATTCTGACAGAGACCGTAAAATGCAAAATGTAATCCCTCGGCTCGTGCTGCTTCTTCTATCTCTTTTTCGCAATAAAAAACCGTAATAAACTGTGTATGTCACATGTTTTTTTAAAATAAAAAATAATAAAAAAAGCAAATCAACATATTGGATGTTTTTTTTTACAGCGTCACAAAAACAACCATGTCGGCGACCGGCACTCTTTACTTGAATATATTTATGAGAAAAAGTGGGTTCCCACTTCGTTTCCACGGGTACGGGCTGATATATATGCACTTCGGGGATAGATCCGCTGGCAAACTTCGTCTATCCGCAGGAAGCTAATCCTTCTTCCGGGTCAACGGACCGAAAGTCGCATTAATAACGAGCCTCCCTCTCGCGCATAGCCTCTTCCTAAAGCGACCGGCAGCTTTCCTCGTCTTAGTCGCAATTTTACTACATGTCTTAGTAGGGTGTGTCGGAAAAAAAAAAAAAAATTTGTTTATTATTCTGCATCGTTTTAATCTATAGTTTTACCTTTAAGCAACTCTTCTCAAAATTTTAGTGTGACAAAAATTTTTTTAAAGGTAGCTCAAACGATTAATAGATTTCTCATTTGATTAGTACGTAGATGAATGCGACTCTCAATAAATTTATATCCCAAAATTACAGATACGATATATCGACGTTCGCGTTTTTTTTTTCGTTATCTTCAGATCATTGGTTCAGATCATTAAATTTTTCGTTTAAATCGATAGTTTTCTAGTTATGAATTTTTAAAGCTCAGAATATCGTCCTCTCCGCCCTGTAAGATCAGTTTCAATTGAAATTTCAAGATTAAGGTAAATCCTGGAGCCATTGTCTGTCTTGAAGTTTAATTATAAGTGGAATTTCATTCAACACAAATTTTAGTCACAAATTTTACAAAGAATGTCAAAAATGGAGAAAAGTCGAGAAAAAATTTCTAAATGTCCCTAAATCTTCGAACCGATCCGACATTTTGTTTGGAATCTTTATGATTTTCTGATTTTGCAATGTTTTTATTGATTTATTGATTTTTTCCCCTCGAGTTTTCTTTATTTTTTACAATTTCTCTTGATTTTTCTCCACTTTTAACATTGTTTGTAAAATTTGTGTCCCAGACTAAAAAAATTTTTAGACGCCTGATAATTTTTTTCTTTCTTCTTAAATTTTTTTATGTTTCGTTGCATTTTTTTCCGATTATTAGTCAAATTTGACAGGTTTATCAAACGTTTTGAACAAACCGATGAATTTTTTATTTTTCTCTTAAATATTCGATCTAATTCATAATTTTATTTGTATTTACAAACAAATTGGAAACATCCGTTTAACAGTTGAATGAAATTTTACTTATAATTAAACTTCACAACAGACAATGGCTCCAGAATTTACCTTAAACTTCAAATTTTGATTGAAACTGATCTTACGTGGCGGAGAGGACGATATTCTGAGCTTTAAAAATTCATAACTAGAAAACTATCGATTTAACCGGAAAATTTGTAAGTACTTTTTCTCTTCCCAATGATCTGAAGATACTGAAAAAATATACGCGAACGTCAATATATCGTATCTGTAATTTAGGGAGATTAATTTATTGAGAGTCGGATTCATCTACGTGTTAATCAAATAGGAAATCTATCAATCGTTTGAGCTACCTCTAAAAAATTTTTTATCACGCTAAAATTTTGAGAAGAGTTGCTTAAAGGTACAAACTATAGATTAAAACGATGCAAAATAAAAGAGAAGATTTTTTTTTTTTTCGACACACCTTAATGTCTTATGCACACATTCGCGTATATACATCGCCATATACTTCTCTGTCTTAACGTTAACAATCGTTATTATTATCCTGGCACGTGATCAGGACATACTTTAGACGTATTACACGGCTGGCGCGAGGATAAAGAATGCCTCTCGGTCCTTCAAATACCTACTCGGCGCCAAACGTTCTCGTCATCTGTCATACAATACGTCCCGCACATTTATTTATACCACAGTGTGCGTGGAGTGCCTACTTCTCGCACACTTCGCTTCACTTGCGTGCCTGAAACAGGCACTTCTTGCACTAGTAGCATAAAATTGTATACGATACTCGTGGGAGAAACTTTTTCTGATCTCGTATGATTACAACACTCGCCTTCAGCTCGTGCTGCAAACTCACACTCGTCGCGAAAAAGTTTCATCGCACTAGTATCGTAATGTACTATTTACTAATTTATAACTATTTACTTGACTACACCGAAAAAAAGTATTGGTAATACCAACCGAATTTGAGGTTACGGGTGGCGAAAGAATTAGATGGTTGATTGGAAGAAATATTCCTTTCAATCAACCAAAAATTTCTTTCGTTACGCTTTCAAAAGAAATATTTATTTCATTGGAACGAATATTTCTTCCAATCAACCAAATATTCTTTCCGTCACCCGTAACCGCAGATTCGGTTGGTATTACCAATTCTTTTTTTATGTGTACCGAACTACTGAAAATACGATTTTATTACCGTAAACGTAACCTACAAACTCGTCAACAAAAATTGTTACAATTTACGATTTTCAGGATGAAAGCGTATTCGATTCGAATCCGATTGGAAAGTTAGAAACATTATAACATGTTCAAAAAATACTGAATCACACTAAAATTTTAATTTTCGCTGTGATAACTTGAAAAAACATTCAAACAAAATGTCAAATAATCTTAGTAAAATAAGCACTTTGATGTCATTGGCGCAGGTGAAAAACAGCATATATTCGGTAGTTTTCAAGCTATTTGCAAATACACTGCGACTTGCGAATATTTTAAATTTCGAATAATTCAAACCGATTTCGGAATTCATTGATTCGATACCTAGATTAATTGCAGAATCCTGGTTGCTGTCGTCTATTTAGATTGAAGTATGTGGAATTGTATATTTCCGCCAAGGAGTTCGCATTTATTAAGATGTAGGAGAAATATTGACGATATTCATACTGAGTGAGCTCAGAGCCTGGTCTCGTCGTTTGTCCCAAGTTTCATAGGATTATTTCCTTACCAAATATGGATGTTTGGTACACAAAGAGCTTAACAGTGTGAGAGCGAACTGCGCGCAATATTTCAATAGATATAGCGAAAGCGAGTGGCGCTCAGTCGATTATTCTCAATGGAATGGGCACACGTGGAATTTCTCGCCCTCGGTGAATTGTAACCTCGCAGTGAGCTTGCAGAAATGTTTTTCATCGTCACGCACACGCACATAAATTTAAGCTCTGAATTTTGACGTCTACTGAATTTGATCAGGAATATCCTAATAATTATGTTTTCTCTGAAATTTCCCAAAAAAATATCTTTGTTCATATTCGACGACATTTTCAAAATCAAGAAATTAAGAAAACATTTAAGAAACCCTTTTCGATGCTGAACCACGTCTGTTTTCGAAATTTGTTTCTTTTTTCAAAAGTTTAGCAAATTTGCCTAAGAATACCCTATTTTTAACGTATGTTCTCCAAAATTCAACTTCAAGCAGAAAAAAGGGCTTCTTAAATATTTTTTCAAATTTTTTCACCATGAAAATGTCATTGATGTTGAACGTACATTTTTTTTCCAAAAATTCGAAGAATTTCCGACGAAAAATAGTGCTTTGGATTTTCTTGATCGAATTCAGTAAGACGTTACAATTGAAAGTTTAAATTGTCAATTGGAAACTTTCGTAAACGATTCCGTTTGGGAATAATGATAAAAAAAGTAAATTTTTTCCTTTTTTAAAATTTCAGTATAATATATCGTATCATGAAAAAAAGCACAAAAAATTTGAAGGCCAGATTCCCTTCCGATATTTAGTGGAATAACCTATGTATAAACCTAACTTTATGATTGGTTTCATATATACATTGTATATAGATTGGCTATCGAATTTATGCAGACTACATCTGTCCAATTCGATATGTCAGATTAGATATAATTGTTTTACTTGGGTAAGTACAAGCACAAGCGCACGCAAGTGCACACAGATCTCTTTCTAAGTCCATAAAATTTATAAATATTGTATTGCGCTCCTAGATATCGCGCATGTGTTCTCGTGCGTAAGTTCATTATGCAGCCCGCCAGGTTTATTGCGGTATAACTATATAATATATGAGGCGATAAACACTGCTAAATTTTCACGCTGGATTAAATTTAGTTTGAAACTCGAAAACTTCTCCACCATAGATATGGGTCAGTTTGAATTCAAACATCGTAGACTCACTCGGCGGAAGCTCATTCGGCTTCGCTCGCGTAGTAATGCGAAAATCCCGAAGAGAACGAAGCATTTCAACGTCTGGCTCGATTATCCGAAAATCCGATAACCATGCTTCTTCCGACTAGGGTATTACCAGAACTCTTCGAACTCTCCTTCGCTCCTGGATGAAACTATCGTTTCTATTTTATCCACGATTAGGGAGGTCGAGCGTGAATACCAGTTGGTCACGTTTCAACCGCATGGCAGTTTGCAAACTCTTTGGAAAACATTGTTAAAAAATTGATGCCAACTGTTTCAAGTTAATTCACTGAAATTGACGTTTAATAGTATGAGCCAACTTTATCCGCTATTAAATGGAAATCGAATCCACTTTCACCTATAAAAAAAAATGGTTGATGTGCCGTGTGTCATCAATTTCAGATTCCTGTTGTGTTGTTTTCTCATCTGTTGACATAAACAAAGTGCACATTTGCCACTTATCGAATTTCCCGTGTCGGGAATTATTATGCAAATGATATACAAGATTTAATCATTCAATTTATGCGGCATGGATTTTTATCGCTGTGAGAAATGGCGAAATGAAAATTGCATATGGAATTCAAGATTTGTGGAAATGCCTGGTCGCCTTAACTTGTTTACGCCGTCGCGTTTTATGGAGGTGTGTTCATTCTCGTGCGTGCAAGGAAACCAGATGGGCGAATGGTGTGCGACCGGCAACTTGACTGGTCCGGTCCTCGGACAGTGGAGATAAAAAGCATCACTATACTACGGCTCCGTACTACAAGCAACACTCTTCAGACGGGAGCACCTACACAGACGATAAATACCTTCGCAATAAACGAACCAAGTTATTTTTGCGTGAGAACGCGCGGGATTCAACGCACGAACGTCGAAAAACTGGTTCCCGCTGGCAGATCTCTTGACTGGGTTTTCAACAGCTGATCAAGGACGATTCAGCGACGGAGAATCGTACAGTCTTGTGGAGCTTCATCGTACCGACAAACCAGAAGCGACATTCTACTCGCGATCACTTTTGCTGCATCTGAGTTTGACAAACAAACCATTATATTTTACCTGTATATACTTCAAATAACGATACTTATTTTTACGGTATTATTCGGAACCTGAGTTTATCATGTTTTGATCCAGTAATTATACTGTCAGTGACATACTTACTTGAACAGGAATTTTCACTTAATTCTGCTCCCACGTGTGGTCAATATCAGATTTTACAGTTAAAATATTGAACTTGTTGAATAGAGTGGAAACAACTGGTAATATTTAATTAAAACAAGCTGTTTATCATTTAACGTGAATGCGCACTCAGAGAAATTATAATAGTATAAAGTGACAACTCTTAATTTTTAGTCCATACATCTATTTTCATTGTGACGGCGACTATGAATATATCTATGGTAGTTATAAATAGTTAAAGTATTTTATAATTGTGGCAATTTTTTTTTTTTTTTTTTAATTGTCGTACAAACTCAAAATGAACAGTTGGCAGTCTATAGTTACTGATGTCATAATTCTTTCACAGCGTGTGTAAAATCAGTTAATTTGTGGGGCATGCCAAGATTTTGGCTAAGACGACCGAATTATCTCGTAAGTTGCGAATATTCTTCCCTTGTATTTAAAAAAAACTTCCGCCCAGTTATGGACCACAAATATTTTTTTTGTTTTTGTTGAGCCGTGGTCGGAAAATATCAAAAAACAAAATTCATCGTATCTTGAATTATGCATATCTTTGGTATCAATAGAGTGAAATTTGACCACTTTTCTTAAACCACGATTAAGCACGCTTTCCTATAAGATATATGTAATAATATTCCGATTTTTACATATAAATCTACACCACAAAAACTGAAGAAAAAATAGTTTTTATGTTTCTTCTGTCCTTAGGGTGTACTTATTCAAAATCAAACATTTGATGAATTTTGTTTGAGGTGTTATAGACATTGCATATAACTGTCAGTTTGCCTTTTTTTGTTCGCTGTTAATTAAATGTTATGTCCAGTAAAAAGATATTGTCAGTACCATCAATGATCCGTTTAAGGTGTTAATAAAGAAAAAATGAAATCAGATCAATTCTTCAGATTTTTTTCACCCGGTTAAAGGGCTCTTTTTGTTAAATTATTCAGAACATAGTAATCCGATTATCGTGTCGTGTCATTTGCCGAATATGTACACAGAATTTCGTAAGCATTGGTCCAGTAGTTTTGGAGGCGAAATCCACACAGCAGCCATGGCTCTTTTTGAATAAAATGCCGCGATTTTTAATACAAAAAGTATTCAAAATTAATAACAAAACTTTCATATATACTTTAAGAGTGCTTCTATCAAGTCGAAAAAGAATCATATGACTATCTATTATAGGACTAGTATGGAAAATTCCCGAAAAATAGCTCATTTTTTTAAGCGTATAAAGTAAGATGATCCTTCAAGGTAGTTTACTTTTTTACTTTGTCATGAGATACAAGGCTAGTGTTACAGAATAAAACACGATTGACAAACAAGGCCAAAGCCACACTACAATTCCAAACGTACTACCCTCGTTCCCAATTCTTTATTACTCCCCATTGTAGCCAATTTACGTTGACTTTCTTACAGTCACCACCGTTATCCCATCAGAAACGTCACTTCGAACCTCTATATACAGACCTGGGACATTAAACGTGAACGCTTCTACGGTGCAATAAATGAATACACTGGCGTGCAGTGCCAGAAGCCTGTACCGTCTCGCCAAGTTTCAATAGGAACGAAAGTATACCACAAGTTCCAGGGAAGTTCCGAGAAAGCTTGGTAAATATTTGAATTTTTTTCGTAACAATTCTCCAGAAGATTTCCGATCGATTCGGTTGAAGGATAAGGACACCGGAAGTTGCTTTGACTGAATATTCGTCTGATCCTTCGGATCGTGAAGCACGATCGATTCTCACCTCAGAAATACCATCTTCTTTTATATGCTGTCACGAATGCAATGTACGTGTCAGTTTTATTTCCAATTTCGTCTCGCTTGGTTCCACCTTCTCGGATTCGACATTGGATTCGTAATCTATCCTCGAGGCATGCGGATTTCCGACGCCGCTGACTACGACGTCGAACGTTACTACGCGACCCTCGTTCTTCGTTTCACCGCTGAAAAAGGAATTTCTTCGAGCGTATAAAACTTGGTTCTTACGCTAGACTGAACATTCGCGAATGTCCTTCTCACGATGTCCCTGCTCTAAACGCCTTGACTATTCGTACATGGCTGTCGCTGTATTTACGAATATATTTACGACAACTCCAAGCTTGAGTAGCATGGAGTGGAGATCTTTGCCGGGTCGTTGCCTTTGAATCGCCAACGAAGAAAGATCCTTAATGCTAAATATATTTACTTCGGCGATAATATTATTGCAGATCCGAGTTCGCCAGTTGGAAAATCCATCTCGATTTTTTTTTTCAAGATACCGAGTTTTGACCTTCACTGTGGTTCTTAAGTTGTACATTCCATCGCTAAATACACCCGTTTTAACCCTTCTGACTACGATGTCGAAAAAAAGATGACATGGTCATTTCAGATCCCACAATTCACAGATCCGACTTGACCGGTCGAAAAGTCTACCTCGAATTTTTTTTTTTCTTCACAATATCGAATTATGGTCTCCACGATCGTTCTCAAGTCCCATATTCTACTCGGTCAAAATACCTGCTTCGACTCTTTTTTCTAAGACTTTGAAAAAAATCACGTGTGGTGGTTTCTATTTCAAGAATTTTCAGATGTGAATTCCGGACAATATTTTTGGAACAAGTGCCGTTCGGTCATTTCTCAGTCAAAAATAAACAGATCCGATACCCGATGGGATAATTCTCCTTGAATGTAATTTTTTGTTTAATTATCAATTTTGTCAAGGATTGGATAGTATTTTGTTAATTTTTCTGGATTTCTGTCATCGTATTTAGCTACAGTATTTCCTTTGCTTGAATAATAATAATTAAACGAGATACCTTTTACTCAATATCTGTGAAAGTAAAAGTTTTCTCTATACAAGTATTCCAAGTGGTGGCGGTTGAAGCACTTTTTGAACGAAAAGTCGAGGAAGAAGATGATGAAGACGTGAAACCACAGGGTTTTCCCCTTATAAAGCTAATGCCCTGGCGTACCAACCACTAATTACTTGAGCGAGAGATGAAAGGAGTGCAAGCCTGCGAGAGTTATAACCGGAAGGAATTTGAGAAAAGAACGGGAGATAGTTGGGTGTAGTTGAGGGTTGATGGACGCCGCAGGGTAATTGACTCGGCGTCCGGGAGACTCCTACAGTAAGTACACCGAAGACTCCGCTTGTCTTAGCTTTTACGAGACTGCACTTTTACGGTTCTTCCTTCTTCTTTCTCGTAAAAATGCGAAAGTAGATTTAAGCAAGGAAATTGTTCAAGCTTCGAAGCCAAAAATTAATGATTTTTATTCTCCTTGCCAGAAATTTCGTGTCACCCAAATTCATTTAGTTTACATATTTAACCTAAGACTGGAAAAGTATACCAAGCTTTGGAAATGTTAAACGGCAACCATCAGGCCACTCTCACTGTGGTGAAAAAATCGTTTCAACTCCTACAGCTCAGAAAATTATTCCACAGCAAAAAGAAAAATTTCAGTCACTTTTGTTGCAGCATCACCACAGAATTTTTTGTTGTCGTATTATTTGATATTTCAATTTATTTTATTTCATTTTTTACTTCCGACTGCCCGCTGTGCGAACAGACGAGGGTTATGCGTTCAGCGGTCATCAGCTGATCGATGCAGTTCATTTGTGTTTCCACTTTTCTATCAAAGCACAACAAATGGCTTAATGGCGCAAAGTCAATAAGGTTATTATTAAATATATTTCGACACGATAAATGATTATCGCTCTGAGATGAAAGTGTCATCCAATAAATTACTTTTAAGAGGATGAAATAATAGTATATTACGATACGAGTGCGATGAAACTTTTTCTGACGAGTTGAGAAAAAGCTTCTCTCACGAGTTTCGTATACAATTTTATTTAACGAGTGCGAGAAGTGCGATTTCTCGGACGCGAAGCGGAGCGTGTTCTTGGAATTCTCACACGGAGTTGCATAAAAATAATTTCACAAGAACTCAATATTCACTAAAAAGACCGATTGGAAAAGGTTTCTGTTGGAATTGCAATTTAGTAGCAATCACGATCGCACTCGGCGTGCGAGCGTGATATATTTACTTTTTGTTTGTATCTTTGTATCCACGAATGTATCTGTTAACTTTTTCCGTCCTTTGTCATCAATCTTATGAATCGGACGATATTTCATCTTTAATGAAATTCTCTCAGAAAAACCTAATTGAATACCTATTTAACAACTATTAGTTTCTTAATCAATAAACTAATTTGATAAACTAATAGTTGTTAAATAGAGGCTGATGTACCGAGGTCAGTGACCTATCAGAAATACATTTATCCACATTACATATTGTAAAAAAAACACATTAAAATAATAATTACGTTTGGAGTATATGGCAAATAAACACATTTACTACCACTAGTGTAAAATAATAATAATTCGCGTATGCGGGAGATTTCCATACCCCCGACCAATTAATCTTCCGACTATTGTATATGAATAATAATGATTTCACAATTATTTGTATATCCAATTTATTTATTAATTGAACTACTTTTTACACTCGAAAGTTTTTTAATTTTAATTATCTACCAGAAGGTTTCCTCTATGTGTTTTTAATCCATGTATACTGCGAGTTAATATGTTAATGCTAGCTCATTAAAGTGCTCCGCAGATATTTCGATTAATTAGAAATGTGGAACTACGATAAAGTAACTCCCGTAGCTATTAGCTTAGTTAGTTTTTCCTCAGGAAAAAAACATTCAACAGCAGCCACTATTGGCAGCGGGATACTATATATCATCCGTAACGTCGGTAACAGTCCACGAGCGTTTACCGTCGTTTTCGTGCTTTGTTTTTCAGTCGTGCGAGACGAACCTGGAATCAGCTCGCATGAACGAGTTAATTTACCGCGTGCGAGCAACATATGTGGCGGGGGGGCAGGTTGCATGATTGGGCACGAAGAATCATTCGATGAAAAACAATATTCAAACGAAATCATCTTTCAAATCTCTCATTTTAATCGAATATTGAATTTCTCGACATCTCTGCTCTGCGTTCGAGAATTTCGTTAAATAAAACTTTTGTTTTTGGTTCAACGGGCATCAGGGTTCGTATTTTTTCTACATTTAACGTTCTAAAATCTTGATTATAACTATATGAATAGATCAATAAACGCCTTATCGTTGAATCAATCATCACTTCAATACAATGTGGTTTTTTATAAATTTTTTACACAATTATTTCAAAGTACAACTCATTCAAATGTAACTAAATGGATATCACAACATCGTTGTAATTTCACGAAATTAGATTTCACGAAAGATTGAAAAATTCAGTATATCAAAAAGTTAATCCCCAGCATCTTATAGTGCTTAGGATTTATTTATGGCAAAGTTACAAAGTCGATGGAAAATGTTCCCAACGCCAATGCTGAACTTATATAGAAACTCCGAAGGACGGGGAGAAGGGGGGCGCACGTTTGGACCCGAAGAATCATTCGAGGTAAAAAAAAATTCAACCGAATTCACTCTTCATATCTCACGTTTTAATTAAATAATGTATTTATCGACATATCTGCTGTACTTGAAGCAGATATGCCGCTAGATAACCATTAAAGTGCGTCTTTCATTTACTATTCCACATTCTGTGGCTGCGTTTTCAAATTCTGAATTATATATAGCTATATTAACACATCGATACATTTTTTACAATTTAATCTATCATCACTTCAATCAAATGAAATTTTTTTCGACTAAATTTTTTTTTCAAAGTGCATCTCGATTAAATGTAACTGAGTGGAAATCGAAACATCGCGAAATCAGGATTCGAGAAAAACAAAAAAATTCAGTGTTCAAAAAGTTAGTCTTCATAATTTATCTATGGGCAAAGTTACAAGGTCCATGGAAAATGTTTTCAACCGAAAACGCTAGACTCATTTGGTAACTTCGGAGGACGGTTGAGAGGGGTTCCAGGACATTCCTTCTCAAAGTCGTATTAAATCAGACGACGAGAGCAGCGTTTGCTCTGTGCTCCACCGGAAACGAGGACGAGACTTTTTAGGGATCGGACTTTCGTCCCGGTCGACGTGAAGTGGAAAGCGACGGTCACGAACCTCAGAGCTCACTGGCCATGGGGCAACTCCGGGAAAACAGTTTCCCATTTCAAGCGAAAGTTATATATTAGTTGGTGACTAACTGCGTGGGGCGCGTGCATTCTCCCGCAAGATATTCAAATGATTTTCCCCTATGCTGCATTGCATCGCAATATAGTTGCTCCTATGCTATTCAAAATATTTTTGTTTATAAATATTGAAAAAAAATGAACGAAAAGATTTAAAAAAAAAATGTCCATCAGATATTTCATTTTGTGCATACAATTTCATTCAAATTAACAATTATAGAGAAACTACACATTTGCAGGATTCTTTATAAATACGGCCGCTTTTTTCCAACATCTCTGATTTATCAAAACAAAGTATTTATCAAACCAATATTTTGAAAAAGCCGTTTTTTTAAAGTAAACATATTTCGGAAACGTGAAGTAACTTTCGAACAGAACGTTCGAAATAATATTTACATTCTGGTAAAACCGACTTTTTTTTTGCCGAAAAACGAGGATTTTTCGTTTTGTTGGAAAAATTACTGAGTTTTCCTGCATAACTGTCGATATCGCAGAAAAAATCACTTAAGTAATGGTGATTAAGGTTCTAGGGTAAAAAAAAATATAGCACTAAGATAATTCCGAAGGCTGAAGGACTCCGGTCGATGGCCTATTGGCAATACGTGTATAGTAAAATATTCATTGGTATAATACTGGAGAAAGAAAAAAAAACATGTACCATGGTGAAAAAAAACTGCACAACGCATTGTCAATAAACTATTTTACTACTTACTACTACTGGTTATCCCGATTTCGTAAGGTGTAGCATTATTTCACTTTTTATCCTAGAATCTCGATGCGTGCCACTCTGGCAATTTTACTTTGCAATATCGACAGTCATGCAGCCTGCGATTTTTTCAGCCAGAATAAAATATCTGTTTTTGAATAAAAAAAATGGTCCCTGTTTTTCGTTCAAATACCGATGATCCCGTAACGTGAAAATAATTCCAAATGTATCAAATTTCCTTCAAATTTCCGATATATGTCCGCCTGAAAAAGGGGAAAAACGGCATTCCCCAATATATTGAATAAAATTCATTTCTTTTCACGTAGGTGGTCGAAAAAGCCAGTGGCCGAATAGGCAGAGAATGCTTCACTTTTCATCATTTGAAACATCTATTTCATTTTAACAATATTGAAAAAAAAACAACGTTATTACACTGAGAGAAAAATCTGGTAATTTAAAAAATAATATAGTTGGACTGACGATAATCTAACTATAAACTATAATTCCCAGGAGGAACATCTATATTTAATGGTTATGGCAAATATAAGAAATTATTATAGTAACAAATATAATTATAGTAACAATCATCAAAATGATAATAGTTTCAAATATGCGGTTTTGTTGCATATACGATTTCAACGTTTGTTTCCAAAAACCTTACAAGTATCGTTTATTCCTTCCTATATTCGTTTTACCATGTGAATTGTTAAATAAACGATATGCTTTTCTCTCAGTGTACACAATCGTGTCCGAAAGCCAATTTAAATTTAAACCTTTCGACGCAATTTCCAGATATAGAAAAATATCAATATCGCATTGTAAACACGATGGAAATAATTCTCCTGTATAATATGAAGATTTTCACCGGAATGCTGTAATATCTCTCGTTTATCCGACATTTCCAAGTAAAATATATGTTAACCAAGATAAAATATATGTTAATGTTTCTTTCTCTCCGTGTCTCCTTGACTTTCGGAAAACCATACCAAGGGAAAAATATTTGTATGCTTATTTTACGACTGAATAACGTTTTTTTCGAGTTGCTTCGGGCAGCCGAAGGGTTTTTACAAAATTTTTCATTTTTCCATCGCACCCACAGCGCTTGGGATGAAAAGGTCGAGCTTTGCGCACTGGGCTATTGGAAAAAAGTTGAGCCGAGAGACTCTCGTGGCAAACTGTTTTACGTTGCTGCGCCTCCCCCATGGAAACTTCAATATTTATTCGGTGAACATTCTGGCTCGCTAGGTTCTCGAGTGCTCCGTCAATGCAATCATTCGTCTATGCGCCCACCGTGATGCCGCCCAACTATCCTTCAGACCTCGTTTTTTTTGGTCTTCGTCCTTTTTTTTTGTAACTTCTGCCTCACTCACTCTTCTTGCTTTTGCTTGCATCCGTGTATACGAAATACCCTCGGTCGACGGCATCGCAATTTTAACTTTTATCCAGCCTCATCTCACCGTCGGCTGAACGCTCTGACGTTTTGCTTTAAGTTCTGTAAACGCTTTAGACCTGAAAGCAACGTGAAGCTTCATTTGAATGAGCATTTTTTTTCGATGGAGCTTCGGCAGTTTATTAAAAACGACGTTCGTCACTATAAACGGGATAACAATGCATTCATTGGAATGAAAATCGCGAAACTTTTCATAGCACGAAATGAGACATTTTTTCAATCCGCCCACGGAAATAAGTGAATGAATTAATGAAGTGTTATTATCGTTATCGTATCGATGTGATATTTGGTCATCGTTATTAATATTAAATCGACGCCAAGTATCATCTATTATGTATAAGAGAAAAAAACAGGCAATGTTTTTTCGTGGTAAATTACGGTTATATCATTGACCCGCCACCTTATATATCTTCTTACATCCCGTTAGGAAATGTCCTGACTTCCCTAATAAAACATCGTGACACGAAAACTTTATGTAGTACTTGATTATTCACGATGACGAAGCATTTCCCGAACGAACGATGACTCGCTCACTAAATTTCTCAGCTTGGCCTCTTTTTCGCCGGTAGTTTTTTAAATGAAGCGTTTCTAAAGGGATAATGACGTCGGGATTCTTGGGGTGACAAAGCAGACGGCTTTTCGCGAAACGAAGCGATTATTCCCCGGTTGGTTGCTAGCCGACTTCTTGTCAATTTTGTGGACAGCTCTTGCCATGCTCGGATTAGCGGAAAAGTGTCACCTACAAAACTTCTAAGCTTGTCAAACTCTTAAGGGGGCAGGTCTGTCGAAGCAGGGTGTTGTTTTAGTAATGAGGATTACTCTCCCTCTGATCGAGTTAAAAATAAAAAATTATTCCCTCCCTTCAGGATGATAACTCGGAAGATTAATTTGTAGCTCGACCAATCGGTTCGTTCAATTGGTTGTATCGAAATCAGATTCGTGGATTTTACTCTCTGCGAATCATTTAAAAAAACACTGGTCCAATGATTAGCCTTCGCAAGGTTTACTTCTTTCCGCAGTTACACTGCATGCATTTAGATAAAACGTTTTTTGAAGGTTCTTGAAGCAGCCGAGTTACCTCAAAACATTTATAAGAACCATCTTGCAAATGACACGCTTCTTTTTTATGATCTTACATTTAAACCGTATTAAATTCATACCAAGCATCACAATTCTGAAATTTTGTATCAACGTACAGTGCATCAACATGATGGGAGGTGAAAAATGGAATGGTCAACTTGTCGCACCTTTCAGACTAACCCGCACTGAAAAAAAAATCGTTGAAATCAACAAAACGTGTGTTTGCCGGCAGCGAAAAGCATATTTTGTCGATTGGACAAAATATTTGGCAATGTTGATCGAAACATCTATTAATAGTATCACCAGCCGCTTCGATCAATTGAATATTTCTTTCGATCAAACAAATATTTATTTCGCCGCCCGCAAGCGCACGTTTTGTTGGTTCTAACAATTTTTTTTCTCAGTGCGTTGAACAAATTGTTCGATATCTTAATTTCATTTTGCGAAGAGTGCATTCTAGGATAAATGTAGGAATGTTTATTAATGACTTTTTTCACAAAGCTATTGAACAATCACCAAATAATGGGTTTCAGTAGATACAATAAGACATCGGAGTCTGAAATTTGTTCACAGGTTTGGTCTGAAAGCTGTGACAGATTAAACATTTTACTCTTTACCTTAAACCATCTCGATGCGCTGTATTTAGTTGCAAAAATTGCGAAATTATAATGCTTGGCACGTATATAATGATGGGTAAATGTAAGATTTATTTAAAACAGGATTTCGCTAAAAGGTTATTTTTCCTATCACTTTGTTTAAATGACTTACCTTCAAGCAGAGTTATAGACAAATTTCTTAAATGCCATAATAATGTTAACATCTGAGACATAGATCTTCAAAAGTTTGACCATCATAAAAATCGTTTCGATTAAAAGGTGCGCAGTGTAACTGCGAACAAAATGTGCTACAGCAAGGACCAATCTCACGAGCAGTGTTCTCTGAACCATGCAAAGAGTGTAAAACCCATAAATCTGCTTTAGATGCAACCAATTGACCCAACCGGTTCGTCAAGTTACAAAAAAAATGCTCGGAAATCATTCTGAAAGGGAGAATAATTTTTTATTTTCACTTTGCTTAGGGGTACTCTTTATAATTTAAGAACAAAACAATTTCTTTTACTGACTCCTCCCCCTTAATCTATTCCATTGGCTATGGCGGAGTTTCGGGACGTTGTTCGGTGATTCAAGCTTTTTGCAGAACTGAGTTGCGGGCCTGGGAGCGGGATATGGCGGAGAGATAATGACTTTACGGTGTTGAGAATAGCGGCAAGCCACGGGGCTGGCTTATATATATATATATATAAACATATATACCAGACGTATACCGCTCGTATCCCCGTAACTTTCTAAATTATGGCCGGCAATTCGTTACGCCAGTTTGTCGGATATAAACGGCGTTGTTGCTGTTGTTTTAGCTGGCGAATCGGCGGTACGGTTTTGCCAGAGGTAATCGGTCAGCAGTATATGCAAACACTTCTCGAAATGAAACTTAATCACAGATTGTGCGGTGGAATATTCGTCCAATATGCCATATGTGATTATAACGATCATATGCATTTTCTATACTGACAGAGCCTCTTTTAAAAAAGAACAATTCGAATCCTTAATCAGTGATCAACAAAAATGAGAAATACTATTAAATGAAATAACTAACGAAAAGTACCAGCACCATACGAAGTTTTACACGGACGGCTCTATCATAGAAAACGAACGAGGGTGTTCCATCGTAATAGAGGATCAAGAGTTAAAATTCGGACTTCCCAAAGCCTGGTCCATCTTCTCATGCAAAGCATAAGCCTTACTCCAAGCTGTAACCCTGGCAGAAGAAGCAAACCTATTAAAAATTGCAATTTTCACGGACTTGAAATCAACTCTAGCGGCAATAAAAAACGCTGGAAATACAAATCATTGGATACAAGAAATACAGGTTAAAATCACCAAACTTTGAGAATAGAAAAAAGAAATTGCTCTTATATGGATACCAGCACATCAGGGAATGGAAGGAAATGAAGCAGCAGATGCAGCAGCGAAATCTGCCGCAAAAAGAGCAAATAACAACATAGACGACATCCCAATCTTACCACATGAGCTCAAAAATTTCGTTCACAAGTCGATAGAACGCAAATGGAATGATACATGGCCAACAAGCCGATTGACCAAACTGCACGAGATACGAGAAAACATTTGGGAAAAAGCTCCGGACCTAAGGAAAAGAAAGGAGCAAAGCGCGATTACACGACTAAGAATCGGACCCACAAACATAACACATGTACACCTATTTACTCACATTCCCAAAACACAATGCGAACACTGCAAAATCCTCCTCACAGTTGAACCCATCATCACAGACTGCCCAGAAAACCAAGCCCATAGAAATCAACTACGGTTACCCATGACCCTTAAAGAATGTCTAAACAGCAAAAACTCTTCAAAACCAATAGCTTTCTGTAAAAAAATCAAAATACACGATAACGTATAACACACAAACGCAACATACCTAGAAAACTCCACAAAAATCCAAAATGGAAAAGAAACAAATTTTGTAAAAATATATCGTATTTGGGAAAAGTCGCTAATGACCTTAGCAGTTGATGCGACTTTATAAATGAAGGGGAAAAAAAAAATGGGAAATATTCGTAAAAATTTCCTATGGATGCGTTCATGAATTAATACTCGCTTTTATTTCATTACGATAAAGTGTCATTCTACAGTGCAAGTTTTAGTTATGTTGATGAGATCATTCTATTATAGTTTTATTATAAATGTGTTTTAATTTATTTGTTCCAGGCATGTAACTGTTTAGGCATCAGCAAGGAATGCGATTATTTCGGTCTGAAATATCAGAACGCGAAGGGAGAAGAACTGTGGTTGAACCTGAGAAATCCAATTGAGCGACAGACGGGCGGTGGAGTGGCTCCTCTGAGGTTCGCACTCAGGGTCAAGTTTTGGGTACCACCTCACCTGTTGCTGCAAGAGGCCACGAGGTAATTATATATAGATTTCATGTCACAAGCTTAAAGTCTTAAAAAAATAGACTTTACTCCTTATCAACTAATCCAATGTTTCGATTCTACTTTGATTACATTGCATACTTACATTCATAAGCTGGGGTAATAAATGAGGCCGTTTGGGGACATAAATGCTATGCACGGTTTATTTGCGAGTCACATACAAAATTATATGAGATTTACGAATCGGGTATATGAGTTTTATGTTAATATACTTCCACTGTAAATTTTAGAAAAGTATACGAATACTACGATACTAGCATTTAGAAATACAAATTTTCAAAACAAATATTTGTACATTGTAGAGCACTTTTCAGGGTCCATTGCATTTCGTTAGCGTGACTACAAAACAGATGTGGTTATTGCTATAATCATATAGACGCAGAGATCAACGAAATCATTTTATATCAATGAGACTGTACAATAAGAAAATACACGAAGTACCATTAAGGTGTATTTTTCTAATAATAAACTTCAAACTTAAAACGTTATAACAAAGTTAATATCTCACAAATTTCAAACAATTCTTCAGAATTGTAAGCAGCATCATATTATCCTCTTTCTGCACTGAGAAAAAAATTGTGGGTGCAGTAAACATACATGAGAAATTTGGTGAACTGCATATGATTGGCTTAATGACAATTTCACTGTCTTAACGAAGTAGAAGTTGACTCAACAAAATGAGGTTGGCTCAACTTCTCGACGAGGTTATATACGGCGAACATCATGGTGAATTTGAGTCAATCGGCTAAAATGAGCTTGAGTCAACCCCGAATCGGTCAAATCAACCTA
Source organism: Tromatobia lineatoria (assembly GCA_949699805.1). Classification (NCBI taxonomy): domain Eukaryota; kingdom Metazoa; phylum Arthropoda; class Insecta; order Hymenoptera; family Ichneumonidae; genus Tromatobia; species Tromatobia lineatoria. Next base: position 5,994,720 of record OX453048.1, read on the forward strand.
ATAGAGGTTCGCTCAACCACATCGAAAGCACTTGACTCAAATTCATCATTATGTTCGCCGCATATAACCTCGCCGAGAGGTTGAGCTAACCTCATTCCGTTGAGTCCACTTCTATTTCATCAAGACAGTGAAATTGTCGTTGAGCCAACCGTATGCGGTTGACTTAATTTCTCATGTATGTTCACAACACCTACAATTTTTTTCTCAGTGTGACAATCATGTTTTCAGCTAATACAATTTTCTCTTGTGGCGTATCCAAATTCCAGATAATTAAAAAAAAATTGTTCATTTTATGAGACACATCCTCAATGCGCAATTGTTGTTGAATATCTTGCAGGACATCAATGGGTTTGATGCGGAAAATTAAATCATAAAAAAGGAAATAATTTTTGAGTTTCTCTCTTTGCTGAAATTTCACAGAGTTTCCACGTTCGCGCACAATTCAGCGAGGAGAATATAGTGGTCGGATTATCAAGGCGTGAGTAATAAGCTGCAATCAGACGGTTTCGAGTTGCTTCGCAATCCGTTCGTTGTAAAGAGGGTGCGACGAGGAGGATGAATGGTATAGTCTGGTCGTACGGGTAGGTAAAGCGTGGATGGCTCCGTCAAACCCGCAGAATTTCTCGTCCTCGAGATATTCACTTAATCAACAAGACGTTGCATAATTTCTGTCTGGCTGAGTCTTTGTTCGTCATCGCATACATCGCGAATGAGCGGGAGAACCAAAATCCGTTCGTTGTTCCGCTACCACTGTAGAATTCTCTACGAGAATGAAACACCTCGATGAGCTGTGGGAATTATACAGAACGATCGTTTCAGCTATGTCATACGCTTACTGTTGCCATTGTGGGAACGAATACTAAATTTATCTCGCTATATTATTTTGAAAGAACATCTACATTTTATAGCTGTACACAGTAAAAAAAAAATTGTCTCCCAAGCTTCATAAACTGGTTTACAAAGCTCGGATGCAATTATAATATAATGAAAATTATATATGTTAAAAAAAATTGTCTCCCAAGTTTTATAAACCGGTTATAAAGCTTGATATTCATACGGTGTATTAATTTTTAGATAGTTTTGTCATTAATGAATACAATATGTTAAAATAAAAATTATAATACACTATATAATACTTATCGAGGAATTCGTATACCATTAACAAATTTACAATAAAATCATATTAATATGGAATTCATATACTCGATTTCACAGTGCCATCCGTTTTACCGCCAATTACAACACCGATGGTCAAAGTACCGAACATTTAAAATGCTGATAAATTAATATACCGACAGATTAAAGGCCTACATTTAAAATCCCGAAGATATTAGAGATCTGTTAACGAAGCCGCTATTCGTAATATCGATTCCCTGCATATGACTACCTCAACTTCGTGCTCCATGCTGTCTGTGTTTACTGTTTTTATGTTTCGGTTAGTATTTCCGACGTCGCGAATTGACGTCGATCGAAAGGGAGCGATGAGACTCGAAAACGGAGAAAAAAATGTCCTTGATCGCGAAGAGAGACTTGAATGAGTAATCGCCGATTACGGCTCCCGCGAACTCATGAATTATTTACGCGGAATTGCATTCAACTTGACTCTGTGAGGAATGAAAAACTCTGCCAGTTGTAATTGTGTTGTTAATATAATAATGTTGTTATATTATTATTATTATCGTTATTAGAAAATCTCGTTGTTTTTTGCTTCCTCATGGAGGAAGCTTTGTTTTCGTGAACATTTTTTTTTCGAGATTTCCATGTCAGTACACTCAGAATGGTCCAAAACTTCGAGAAAAGTGGTTTGTGCAAAATGTCTGTATGTGTGAGTGTGTGGGTATGCGTATGTGCACATTTCGTTGTTTACACGATAACTGTCGTAATTTTCTACCGATTTTCTTCTTATTTAGCACTCAAAGAGGTTATCATAAAAAAACGTTTGGGATTGTATTTGATGCGAATCGATTGAAAATTTATTTTTCTACACCATTTTTTAAATTTTGAAAAAATCGGTTGCACTCTATAAATTTCGCAATTAAAGAGACACCGGGCTGAAATTTTGTACATAAATGGACTACCCCTGAAACATTATGCGTCCCAAATTTTGCGAGAATCTGCCGAGCCGTTCTGATTTTATTACAATTTCAATTTTTTCAAAAATGTCTGCAAATACTATATATAACTCATGCAAATTCTGAGATATCCGGGTGCAATTACCGATATGATTTCACGATTATTGATTTCCAATTAAGATTTCGATCTAATTAACTGTTGACGAGTTAGAAAATTTCGATTTTGGTGAATGAAAAGAAAAAAAAAGCTTTTACGAAGAAAAAAAAATTTCGGAATTTTTCACAGACTTATCTTAAATTTTCTTCACACTTAGACGACCATTCAAAAAGATATTTGGTACAAATTTGACACCAATCGGTCGAGTGGTGTCAAATTATAAAATTTTGGTTTGAGTTATTTGAAAAATCTCGTTCGAGCGCTAGATCATGCAAATTACCAGGTATCGGGTTTCAATTTAGTTTACATATGGACTATCATTACACAATTTTTGAGTATTAATTTTACACAAATCGGTTGAGCGGTAAAAATTTTACGTCGTTTTGAAATTTTATAAAAATGTCTTCCGAGTATAAACAAGCCAGCAAAGTAGAACCTTGCAAATTGCTTCCTAATTATTTTTTGCTTTCTACAAAGCTTTCTCTATGAGGAAGCCAAAATTAATCAACATACTTCCTCATAGAGGTAGCTTTGTACTTTTCTTGGTATTCCTTCGTATGCCCTGTTGGGTTTTTACGATTTCCGCTTATCTCCCTTCCTCCTATCACTCATTACCCGCATTACGCTAACCTAACCTAGTTTCCGTTGCGTACGCAGCTGACTTAAACTACAGTGTACCAATCTCGCCACGGACACGGCAAAATTGCGAAAAACAGACGACCATATATTCTTCTGACTTCCTGGTGTATACACAGATGTAACTAACTTAAGTATAAACATTGAGGCCTCAGAAAAACTGACCTTCCTCTCACTGACTGATGAGCCAGCCGGCGCACGGCTAAGTGATCACCCACCCAAGTTATGGCCGCAAACAATGCTGCTTAAACTCGTGGGACCGCCGAAGCCGCACAACAACCCGTTTCGGGGAAATTCTCGTTGTTAATGTGTTTGTCAATATTGTTCGATTTTTTGGATCAACGCAAACGGTACATTCGTTGAAAATATCGCTATTATTTTGTTTTGATCATTATTTATTGAAAAATTAATCCATCTTTCATATCGATATTTTCGAATTTTCTTGCCCTTAATTTGTATTGTTTCCTATTTATATTATTTAGTTTTGTACTTATATTTCGAGAATTCCCATTATAATTATTAAATAGTTTTCATATATTGTCACCACAATATGAATTAAATCGTTATTCATCAATGCTCCTTCTGTTCTTACAAACCCATCGGATTATCAACAAGGATGGGGGCGAAGAGGGACTGAGCCTCCCCTGATAAAGTGCAACAGACCGTTTTATTAAGTAATTTCTCCGATTTATTTTTAACTTAATATACGAATATGGTTGTATGATTGTAATTGTGGTTGTTATTATATTTCACTCGATATTTATTCGATTGTTTTTGGAATTTCCAGACCAATGCATTACGTTGGTCTTTCGAAATTCTTGTAATTATTGGTTTATTAATATTGATCGATTTTCAGAAGTCACGCAAACTATCCATTTGGTACAAATATCTCTTTTATTTTATTTTTATCGATATTCATTAAGGTATTTATATATTTTTCATATTGATTTTTTCGAATTTTCTTGCCGTTCATTTGTACTGTGTTTCCTCTTTATATTATTTAATTTCGTGTTTATGTTCTCGTGAATTCCTTTCATAATAATGAATGCACTCCATAAATTGTCACTACAAAAACGAATCTTATTCTTTAAGTGTCGATGGTCCTTCTGTTCTTACAAACTCGACGGATCGTCAAGGGGGTGGCAATCCAGGGAGGCAGCCCCTTGGCAGGAGTAGAGAGGCGGGGCCACTCCAATAAAGGGCAACAGACCCTTTTGTTAGTTTAGTTTTGCAATTGATTTCCAAATTAATTAAATTATGGTTGCATTACTTCCGGGTTCTGTCGGGACTCTAGAGTCGGTATTTAAAATTTTGGGGATTGAAATTTGTCGGTATTTTAATTGTTCGGTATTTTGGCGGTCGGATTTATGACCATCAGTAAAACAATAGGGACCAACAATTTTTTTTCTGGAATAATATATATCGCCGGTTTGTCGAAAAGAAAATTTAATCGGAACTACCGTACGTTCCGTCTCATACTTGAATAATAAATCAAGGATTATTAGAATAGTTTAGGGAGTGAGGCTAGTAGCAAGTCCAGGCTGTAGGGGCTGCTACCGATATTGAATTCCCCTCGAATATTTCGCCATTGTGTGCAAGCACGTCCGTCCATTCTACAGCTGGGTATGGGGGTTCAGCAGCAGCGGAACACTGTCGAAGAGATAGAGCTTCAGGTTTTCGTATACCGGACATACTGCCAGGCTAGAAAATCCCTTTTCAGCAACTTTCCTTCTGCGTCAGCGTATGAATTCGTGGCATAGCACACACATTGAGAATCGCCTTAGACTATCGTTGGACATTAAATTTTTGCCTCACTTATAATACGTACAGCAGTCTTTATATCATTCAAGCGTATCCTTAAGGTGCCTTGAAAGCATTTTTACTTATTTCTCCTACGCATAAGCATTTTTTTCGCAGCTCGTCAGGCGAGATGTATACAAAATGACATTATTTTGTTATAAATAATAATTTTATACTAAGTGTTTGAATTTTCGTTACAGAAAATCCTATTCAATATTATTAAATAAATCTGTTGATTTGCTTAGGTGTTCACGAATTTTTTTGCACGTTTTAAGTGCACCGTCAGATTTTGCTTAGAAGAGTGTAAATATTATTATAGTGTAATTGTAAAAAATATAATTGTTTTGTGTAAGAATGATAAAAAATGTAGGGTATGCAAAAATGCAAAGTAACACTTTTTGAATGGGAAAATAATAGGAAATGTTACGTAAAATGACCACACCAATTTTTTATACATAATTATTATTCATTGTAGAGTTTCTGTTAAAATTATGGGAATTTCGATCAAGTTTTTGTGTGAAAGGAGAATGAATATCGACATCCTTTCCTAGACGCCATATGTTCGATTACATTCGTTATTTTGGCTTTTAATAATCGCATAGGGTTTTATACCGAAACAGTAATTAGTGCAGGCTAGTCGCATAAGGTCCAATTCCTACCTAACTCATGCATCCAGGTATTTTTGGTACACTGAGAAAAAAATGTGGTAATTAAAAAAAAAATTGTTAGACCGACGATAATATAATCCCCAGGAAAGCCGTCCATATTTTATGGTTATAGCAAATATAATTATAGTAGCAATTATTAAAATGATAATCGTTTTAAAAACTATTCTAATAGTTTCAAATATGCCGTTTTGTTGGATATACGATTTCAACGTTTGTTTCCAGTAACCTTGCAAGTATCGTTTATTGAACCATATTATCATCGCTTCAACCATAAAAAATTACAAGCCTTCCTATATTCGTTTTATCATATGATATCGTTAAATAAACGATATGCTTTTTTCTCAGTGTAAGGTTCACTTAAGAAGGCCCCGGTTCTACCCGGATCAAACATCGGTAGAACATTTCAAATGTAGTTAGACTGTAGTTTTCTATATCAAGCCAGGATAGGGCATTGGTCACGCACTCACAATCAGGTTAGCCAGATGAGACCCCGATCCTGCCCCAAATCCAATATTAAATATTTCAATAAATTCTGGTCTGCTTGAAAAATATACCCCTTCAGACGAAATGATCAGAATCAATACTCTGGAGTCGGGGCAGGGCATTCTTTCAGTAGGACAGGTCTGGCATTGCCACACTGAGAAAAAAAATCGTTAAAATCAACAAAACGTGCGTTGGCGGGCGTCCAAAACCATATTTTGTCGATTGAACAAAATATTTGGCAATGCTAATCGAAAAATCTATTAATGGTATCACCAGCCGCTTCGATCAATTGAATATTTCTTCCGATCAAACGAATATTCATTTCACCACCCGCAAGCGCACGTTTTGTTGGTTCTAACCATTTTTTTTCTCAGTGCATTTGACAATAAATGTATCAAATTTTTTTTTGTGTAACTTCGTTCGTTATATCTGTTATCAATAGTGACATCAATATATGTTCGATTGAAAAAATTATTTATCATGGATAAGGGAAACAGCATACATTTTTTCAGCGACTGCATCCCTTAAATTGAAAATCATCATATTGTGGACATTTGATTCTATGGTCAACGTCTTTTTATGCCGAATTGTTTTGGAAATTGAGGCGTCATGATCTTTAGCATTTGAACACTGTATCTTCTATTTCAATCGTTTTCTTCTTGTGTTTTGTATATATATTTCAAGACGGCCTTTTATATTTGCATCCGAAGTATAACTTTTACTTGTCTTTTTATTGGTTAAAATGTTTAAGTCTTATTACGTTAATAACTTATTTATTCTCCCTATACTGTATATGTAATTCTAAACGAGTGTAACAAGATGACTTGGTCAGACCAATCACCAGTCGAAGGAACGCATATACAGGAAACGGTTGGGGCCATTGTGAATAATGCAAACGACTATGGAAAGATAACCGTAAAAACAACGTAAAGCTAAAAACAAACTGATGAAAGTTAATTTTTAAAGCTCGTACACGATGTATGCTATAGTGTTAAATTAAACTTTCAATAATTAAGCTCGTCTTTTATGTGTTTGATGTACATCCAATCTTCTAATCAAGTATCTGTATAGATCAGATGTGATTAGGAAGTGATCAGGACTACCTACGATTCATGATATGGACCTTTTTCTGGTCGGATCAGTAGCCTGTCCATGACCGCCAATACCCTGATCATGGCCGCATTCAAAATGGCGTTACATGCAAGATCAGTCATTTCTGCTCGGGTATAAATTTCCATATTGTGTAAGACTCACGACTCACGATCCAATTGAACAGAGACCTTAGAAACCAACGGGACGTGTCAAATTATTAATTTCCCACGAGACCATCGACGGGACGTATCGAACAGGATCGACGACTCTTCTCGTTTCGTTACGAGAGCGAAAGGGAGTCAGCGCCCGATGTTGATAACGATATCGTCCCGAGGCTTATTGAAACACATCTAGTGAAAATTCCACTTTGACAAAATTGTCGAAGACACGGCGTAATCGATTTTGACAGAGTGCTAGTGGTAACTGTGCACCAGAGGCAAAGAGAAACAGATGGAAATTATTGACGAAGGAACCCAATAAAATTTACATTTGTGAAGTCCTTTCACAATTGTACTTTATTCATATTTCATATCTCCAAATAAATCTATATTGTGATTGTAAACTTCATTTCCTTAGGTTTTTGCATTTTTCAAAGTGCATTCTCAGTGCATTTGCAAGTCTCTCTATATAAATGCATTGAGAAAAATTGAGATGGTTCTGATGACCATGCAGTGATAATTGTATTTTATCAGTCCAGATGACTATTTTCATAGTTACGTTAACTTTTTTCACAGTTGATGTATCTGCGAGAAAGTTGATCGTAATTACAAAAATAATCGCCTGGTCTAACAAAATATTGTTATCACTGAATAATTACCAGCACCATCTTAGTTTCACTCAGTTTGTCCATTGCTAATAAGAGCATTAGAGTCAAGTTATCGCCGACTATTAAATAAAATGACTTATTTAATGGCCGGCTTAATAGAGTGATATTTAATCGAAATAGACTTCATTTGATCTAAACAAAATTTTATCTGATCGTGATAGACTGTATTTGATTATAATAAAATTTTATTCGTTCCAAATACATCCCATGATTGATCCAAATAAACTCATAGAGAAATCTAACTCATGAATCAGTTCCTTTGGTCGCGCTTCGGAAACATGGCTGGAGCTGTTGGAAGTGACAAATCATTTAAGAAAACATTGTCACAAATATAAACTCATAGTTTATAGGTAACGTAACCCAATTTTACGATGGTCTTCACAATGCCGGTTGACGTTGTTCCCAGTTTATATACACCGATAAAAAGAATTGGTAATACCAACCGAATCTGCGGTTACGGGTCGTGGAACAAATATTTTGTTGATTGTAAGCAATATTTCCGTAACCTCAGATTCGGTTGGTATTACCAATTCTTTTTATCGGTGTACAACGAATTACAAAAAAGTCGAAAGACCAAAATATGTGCATGATTGCTATTTCGGCAGTTCTACGATAACCCTTATTGTTATTTTTCCCGTATTGGATCCGTCATTTTGAATTTTTTAATTATACGGTCACATTTGTAATCAGCACCCTCTATAACCATTATATTCCAAATTTCAATAAAACCGTACGTACGCTGAGAGAAAAATCTGGTAATTCTGAAAATAATATAGTTGGACTGACGATAATTTAACTATAATCTATAGTCTCCAGGAGACACGTCTATGTTTTATGGTTATACCAAACACAAGAAAATATTTGGATGAACCATTAATGATGTACGATACGTACAGTCCCGCCAAAAGTGAGTTTCAGTGTTAATTTTGATCACTTCCCGATGGGATAAAAATCGGAAAAAAATAATGCATATAAAACGTACTGAAAAGATTGATTTCGCATAATGATAATCCCAAAATGTTATTAACAAATTGGTGAAAAAAAACAATTGTTCAACAAACAATCAGTCATCCTAACTTTTTTTAAATGAAAATGATATGTTAATTTATTTGAAAGCATACGAATTTTTCCGGATTTTTGTCTTTATTTTGATTTTGATTTTTTTTATTTTAAAAAATGTGCATGAAATAATGAATTTTGGATATGTGTTCGGCATAAAACCATCTACTACACTCAAGATTTTTTTTCGATAGCCCATATGAACTTTTTTGCTCGTTACAAAAAGTACTATCGGAAACAACGGTCAAATCGTGGCGCCCCGGTTATCGTAGAATCCCCGCTATTTCGAGGCAATCCCGTGAAGAAAATTATTAGAGATGCCCTAAGATAAACTAGGGCCTTTCCCGGCTGTAATCCCTATAAAGCTTCCACATGCATATTTTTACCCATAGTGTAAAGACTCAGATGCGTTTCGGATAAAACGCCAGGATACCGAAATATTTCTCGATTTCCACACTAAATATAGCGAGAATTCCTATATTATTGTCTCTGTATAATTGGCACACTGTTGAAATTACAATTCAGATAAATAGTAATACCTTTATTCACAAACGAATACATTGTCGAACGAAATAGACCTTTCTCACATGAAACAAAAGGAGTTTCTCCCATGTACCAAGTCGATGTCTCGTGTACAATGTTCCTCAGCAAATATGTGCATTACATATTTGTTCTTGCAAAGGCTCGGTACGTGCCGCCAATGCATGGTATGAAATTTGCTCGTATATTGCTCGGGAAGGTTGACTTGTATATTTGCGAAGGGACATTCGTCCCGCAAGACGACGCTGGAAGGAAATTGCCAGAGTCTCTGGTGGATGAGCAGCCAAGAGCTACGAGATCTTACGAACAAGAGAGAGAGAGAGTGAGAGTTCATTAGCGGCGAGCATCTGGCATAACTCAAGAGTCAAGAGTTAGCCGTTTGTGAATCATCCTTCATGTCTCGAATGTGGTGGCAGCTTAAGGAGCTCAACGGCGGGCATGGGCCGTGCTGCTGGGTGAATACGTACCTATACCGTACTGGTTGTTGGCTGTTGGAAGGTGTGGGCGTTACTCGTCCTCCTCGTGTCTGGAATTTGGAGAGGACCTCCCAAAGACGGAGACTGGAGCCTTAGAGGGAACCTAACTTCAAGGGCTTCTCGACGTTGAGCGCATCTAGTAATTTCCTCTCTGCTCTAGATCCGCGTATATACGTCGCACTTCCTCCACTTTGCTGTATACGGATATTTCATGTGTGCAACGAGGGAAAATATGGGCGTGCGTGCCCGTCAGCGATCGATCTGAAGACTGACACTGGAAATTAGATCTATTAATGTCTATCATTTTCTCTTGAAGCACAATCTCTTTTGACGATGCTTCCAGCGTAGAAATCATTATGTCAACCTGTGATCATACATTGAGATCTGCACAAGTGCCATTTTTGAGACACTTTAAAACGTTCCTAGAAAAGTTCAAAGTGATTTTGACACCGATTTTATAACTCTGGTTCTCCAGATCCCATTCCCCATCACAGACCCACTTGTACACGATTTTGTATACACATGTATACACGATTTTGTTTTTCATGCTTTCAATTAAGCACGACGAAGTTGTACACAATACGATCTCGACCGAGCGAAATTGAAATTACTTTTTACTTTTTTTCTGTCGGTTTCATCTTATGTACAACTTCGTCGTGTTCAATGCATATTTAAAAACAATTGTGTCTACCAGTCTGTTTAGAAATGGGTTCTGTTAAATCAGAGTATTACCCGATTTGATACCATTTTTTAAAGTTCCCAATAACTAAACGATAAAAACCTTACGCATGCAACAAACGTGATAATAAATGTGCACCTTTCCTCTCACATCATGGAATAAATATGCCGATTTTTCTAAATGCATTAACTGAATTTAAAAAACCCGCAAAGTAGAACCTCGCAAATTGCTTCCTCATTATTTTTAGCTGTCTCCAAAACTACCTCTATGAGGAAGTATGTTGATCAATTTTGGCTTTCTCATAGAGAAAGCTTTGTAGACAGCAAAAAATAATGAGGAAGCAATTTGCAAGGTTCTACTTCGCAGGCTTGTTTATACTCGGAAGACATTTTTATAAAAATTCAAAGTGAAGTAAAATTTTTGCCGCTCGACCGATTTGTGTAAAATTGTTACTAAAAAATTGTGTAATGATAGTCCATATGTAAACTGAATTGAAACCCGATACCTAGTAATCTGCATGAGCAAGCACTCGAACGAGATTTTTCAAATAATTCAAAATGCCATAAAATTTTAACCACTCGACCGATTGATGTCAAATTTGTGCCAAATATCTTTTTAAATGGCCGTCTGTAAGTGTGGAGGAAATTAGAGATAAATCTATGAAAAATTTCGAAATTTTTTTTTTTCCTAAAAGTTTTTTTTTTTTATCTTTTTGTTCACAAAAATCGAAATTTTCTGACATGTCAACAGCTAATTAGACCAAAATCTTAATTGGAAATCAATAATCGTGAAATCATATCGGCAATTGCAGCCAGATATTTCAGAATTTGCATGAGTTATAGTATTTGCAGACATTTTTGAAAAAATTTAAATTGTAATAAAATCAGAACGGCTTGACAGATTCTCGCAAAATTTGGTACACATAATGTTTCACGGGGCCTCCATTTATGTACAAAATTTCAGCCTGGTGCCTCTTCAATTGCGAAAGTTATAGCGTGAAAACGATTTTTTTTTCAGTTTCAAAATGCTGTGAAACCTAAATCTTCGAACCGTTTCCGGTCAACTACAATCCCAAACAGTAATCTATGATAGCCCACTTGCATACAAAATTCAAAGAGCATTCATCGACAATTGCGACAGTCATCATTTAAACAATGAAATGTGCACATACACACGCGCGCACACACACACACACGTACATTTCGCACAAACCACTTTTCTCGACGTTTTGGACCATTCTGAGTGTACCGACGTGAAAATCTCGAAAAAAAAAAAATTTTCATGAAAACAAAGCTTCCTCTATGAAGATGAAGCAAAACGTTTTTTGAATTGACTAATTTTTCTATTTCACGATCATTTGAAAGTATTTTTATCTCTGCCAATACGATGAGAGTTACATTGGCTAATTTTGATATAACGGTTGACAACTTGAAGAAGCGAAAAACAAAACTTTGTAATCTATCGTGATCAAACTATGCTCGCAAAGTGAAGTTAATTTCATAATTAATAAACCCACTGGGCCTTTTAAATCTAGTTATCCTATTTTTAGAATCCAAGTGTTGAATTGTGGAATGTTCCACCGTAAACAGACCATGAATCAAAAATATTAATAATAACAAAACTTTTTCAATTCTCTTGTCTCTGTGGTATACAATGAGCGGAGAATTTCACTGCTTTCCTTGGGGGAAAACACAATGTGAAAACATCATTTCGAAAATGACGTTGGTAATTTACCACGACCCAATGGCTTTCGGTGCTCGGCTATGGGTGGCATACCTTGGCAGAACCTCGTTTATGTGTCGACCAGAGTACACACTCACACCAAGGTTCCCTCGCTCAAGGAAACTATCGAGGGAAAACCACATATGCCCGTACGCGTTAAAAGCAATTGTTAGTTTCCTTTCCTACATTAGAATTAACGGGAACGAGACTAAAGCAGTACGTGGTTTGTACGTACGCCATAAAAACGTACACAAAAGTCATAATCTTATTATCCATTAAGAATAACTTCAAGGGCTTGCGCTAAAATTTTTATCCTTCAAGATGGTGACGACGTTTATAGAAAAGCAATTTTAAGCTGTTTTCAAAACGCCGAAATATTGTTCAGATTAACATAAGAACATGCTTTTTTTCAAACATGAAAACAACAATTATCTCATCTGCGATCTTACGTTGCATAGGCGCGTTAAAATAAATAATCTTTTTTTCAATTAATAACAGGAACTTGAGGTAAATTATTTTTCATATGCTCTGTCAATTCAGCCATTTTATTTCACTTTTTAAGACACTCCATATCAATCTTTTCAGATTTTTTCATCTTTTATTTTAGGGAAAGCCTTTTTTTTAAGTGGACATATCTCGGAAGCTTAAAGTTACGGGAAAAAAATGCCTCTACATAAAAGTTATCGTTCTGCTTCCCCGTAAGGGAAGCTTTGTTTTCGTGAAAATTTTTTTTCCCCAGGTTTTTATCTCAGGATGCTCAAAATGCTGTAAAACCCTGAGAAAAATGATTTGGACCGATCGTCTGTATGTGTGTACGTGTGTGTATGTTCGGATTCTTGGTACCACGATAGTGTACGCAATTTTGAAGATATCGCTCTGGAATTTGCGACACATATAGAGTAGGTAGACAAAGGCTGAGTTTACATTTGGCGGGAATCCGTTAAGAGGTTCCAATATTATGACATTTTGAATTTTTCTCCAAGTTACTCAACGTGCTCTAACTTTTATATTTTTTCAAGATATTGGGCTGAAATTTGGTCCACGAATGGACTATTGTAGATTAATAATTAGTAAAAAAAATTTCAAACACCGATTAAACCATTCAAGTTTTTCTTTAATGTCCTGACAAATATGTGTCAAATGTTAAAGTTTCTCTTCATTTTTTTAGTTTCTCAAAATTCTCGCGATACGTCCAATAATCAATAAAAACGCATTTTGTGGAATTGGACCATGAGATGAAACTTACGGTTGATGTTTCATAAAATCCTTCGACTGTCACAATTGAATTCAATCTATCCGTTTGACAGATGGTTGACGTGGCTGAGTGATCTTTTGTTTTGTATATACAGCAACAGACAATATCATCAAAAAATTATCAGTGTAATGTCGTGCAGGTTGTACCACGCGACGTCAAATGGTGCAATTCCATTTGTCGAAAATTGGATGCGAAAAATAATCTATCATATTGGGGAAAAAAATTTGAAATAATTCCCTTGAGATGCCTATCAATCGAATTTGGATCCAACCAATTATGAGGCAGATCTGAGATAGTCGATAGTGGCTAAATTAACAGAGAATGCTTCAAATATATTTGCTCTGCGTTAAAATTCTCGTTGAATTATTAATTCGATATTTTATCAACATGTACTTTCCTAAAAAAAAAAAAAACGTCTTGACATGACGACTGACTTGTCGACGTGGGATAACGTCGCGTGTGAATCAGCACGAAGAAAAGATTATCGAAAAGTGTAAGGAGGTGAATCTGGCAGCTGCAGCAGCATCAGCAGTGGAAAGATCTTGGCAAAGTTTTTCGTGAAGGGATTATCCTCTCGGAGTAGCTCGGGGCCTAATTGGTCCCAACGCTGAGACTCTGCTGGTGGCGCAGAGTCGGTAGTCCATGAGCCCGGAGCATTTAGTACTCCTCTGCTGCTACTTTTCCTCCTTAGAGCCCGTCTCACTTCGCCAGTTGCAGCATCAGGATCGAATAAAAACTCCATAAAGTCTGACAGTTCTCGGCGTCAGCATGGAAGGATGGGAAGAGACTTTCAGACCAGCGTCTCCGTCGCTATGCACTGTAAAACGGCGCCCACGCATTCTATCTCTCCCCGAAGAACATTTCACTATTTTAACTTCCGCTTTAACGCTTCCAGGCGTTTTCAGTCTCGTTATCGCCCTGATTCGTTCGTTAAATGTTCCTCTACTTCATCTTTCTCCATTTTGTTGTTATTGTTTGGCCTCGTTGTACGTACTGGAAATAGCAGCAAACAGTACACCCAGAGAAATAGGTCTAAAGGGTTTATTTGAATCGATTATAGGGTGTATTTTAAATGAATAAAATTTTATTTAGATCAGATAGAGTTTATTTCCATCAGATGAAATTTTATTTACATAAAATAAAGTTTATTTCGATCAAATAAAATCCTATTAGGCTGGCCATTAAATAAATAATTTATGTAATGGCCGGCCTTAAAGTATTTTATACAATCGAAACAGACTCTATATGATTGAAATAAAATTTAATCTGATCGAAATAGACTCTATGTGATTGAAACGTAATTTCATTCATTCCAAATACACCACATAATTGATTCAAATAAACTCTACAGACCCATTTCTCTGGATGTATAAAAATACTGTCTTACCATCTGCAGATGATTGTCTCGTTTTCCAAAAAATAATCAATGATAACGATAATCAATAATTGGTCACATTGGCTATAGCATCGAGCAGATTCGATGAACAGAAATATCTTGACCCCGATAGAAACTCTCGGAGACGGCAGTTTTTTCTAAAAACGAAGTGAAACAATGTCCCTATAGAATAGTCTACGTTGACGTTGAATTTATCCACGTGGAAAAAGTTGAAAGGGAATGGCCGGTGAAACCCAATGATTTTGCACTATCGGCTAAGTCAAGTCGCTTCTTCACATACTGACCACCACAACAATATTTAATCACGCCTCAGTAAACCCGCTAAAGCTTCCACAATTTAGAAAAACCTTTTCAAAGGCTCAACAGGTTAACATCATCTTGTAAATATTACATTGCTTAGTCGTCGCTTATTTATTTTAGTTTGTAATTTTTTGTGCCGACTATTTCACACTATAACGAAGAAATGAAAAATATTGAGGTAAATTGAGTGGACTAAAAAAAATATAATTCGATTCATGCAATATCCTGCGCAAAAAAAAGTATTAAAAGAGTATTGAAAAAGTATTATAAAAGTATTAAGAGTCTCTCGTATTGAACTTTTTAATACTCAGTTTAATACTTTTTTTCGAGACACGAGTATTTAAAAAAGTATTAAATGGTATTAAGTAACAAAAAAAGTATCGAATTGTATTTTTAAAAAAGAATTTAATACTCAGTTGATTCTTCAGATTCAGATACTTCAGGTCAGAGATTCAAGTATTGAAAAAAGTATCAAATGAGCATTAAAACTAGTATTAAATCGTATTTTTTAATGACGATTTTAATACTCATTTCAATATGCTTTTATGTGATTGGAGTATTAAAAAGAGTATCAAAAGGTATTAAAAACAGTATTAAAACTTATTTTTTCCGACGATTTTAATACTTTTGTTTAATACTCAAGTCTCGAAAAAAAGTATTAAACGGAGTATTAAAAAGTCCAATACGCGAGACTCTTAATACTTTTTTAAAAATACTTTTAAAATACTTTTTAATACTCTTTTAAAACTTTTAATTTTTCGCAATTTATTTGAAATACACATAGTTGCAAGTTTCTCGTATTTCAAACGGTTATACGTGTGGTTAAAATGCTAATATATTACGTTGAAAGAACTATGTAGCAGAGTTGAATCATTTTAATGGACAAAACGGTACAATTGCATATATTCCGTTGAGCTAATAAACAAATAATTGTGTTCTGAGAAAAACATCGTGTGAGTGTATCTGGACTTTACTGGAAAGGATTGACGATATAATATGGCTAAGTTCAATTGCCTGCCGTATTCATAGGATAGTTTAGTTGAATCAACAGAATTTTTAGTCAATATGTATATATCATCTGTCATATATCATATATGTTATATATGTATTTCATTAAACTATTCACGGAACTAAATATATAGTTAGTATGTACAACTAAACTCTGCACTTGAATATTCCCAATCAAATGGTTTATTTGAAAATTTAATGTATTGAATTACATTTTTCTCTCGGTCTGTCTAAACCTCAGAATAAAATTTCCATGAACTAGGACCTTTGCTGGTAAATTTAAATTCCATCTCCCATTTTAGAATTCTCTATTTTTCGAGGTGGAATTGACTAGTCGATGTTTGCCAACGCCCGTAGATTTTATCAGCCGTCGCGAGTCGGACGATTAATGTTTGTTCAGCATCGACCCCGGATTGTTTAAAATATTTAGTCAAGGTGATTAAATTTTTTGTTAATTCAATAAAATATATATTTCACTCAACTAATAAAGCAGCTAAATGTATAACTGGTTCAAATAAATATTGCCAAATAAATAGTTTATTTACAAATTTCGTCTCTTCAATTATATTTTCTTCTTCGTGTGTCCTAGCTAAATAAGCAAAATAAAATATCCATGAACTACAACCTTTGGTGGTAAATTCAAATTTCATCCCCCATTTTACGATTCTCTATTTTTCGAGGTAGACTCGTCGATGTTTGCTAACGCCGATAGATTCTATCACCCGTCACGAGTCGGACGATTGATGTTTGTTCAACATCGACCTTCGATTGGCAGGACGTGGGTTTGCTAGTCTGGTAAAGTCCGACAGAGAGTTACCATCGTGGCTGAGAAAATTGTAATTACAGGTACTCGGTCGCGAACCACACCCTTCACGTAGATGGGACTACGACGCTTTCCATTTGACTGAAAAGGGATGGCGGCTACTTCGGTAGTAGGTAGATGTGCTCGTAGCTCTCGTCGCGTTACCATTAGAAACCGCAACTGTGGTTTTCACGCTAGAGTTTAGCGACTTGGTCGTACATAGCAGCTAAAGCTTCATCTCACCCACGCTTCCTGAGTATTCAGGCTACCTATAGCTACACTTGGTACCCTCTAGTCATCGAGGGATGCCGTTCGCGTTCACCTTCGCCAACAGACCCGAGCAACTTTACAACTCCGTAAATAGCCTTTAAAACTACGCCCTCGTGATGGCTACCCACGAAATCTAGTACTTTGCTACCTCGGTAAAACAATTTTCGTGAGTTTCCATCACTGTAGCCGGGCTGAAAATCTTTATGGCCAAGTATCGAGGCAAATTTCAGTCTTCTCAAGTTTTTTAAGTACTGATTGTCAACGTTACTTTCCGAAAAAATAGGTGATAATATGTGATAACTTTTCAATTTCAATATTATTTTCTCTGATGGAAAAATTTTGACATTTTAACATTGGAGACCGCGTGATTTAATACTCCTTGATTCAAAATTGTTCTTCCTGGGAATTGAAGCGTACATGGAAAAAAACGGCTTCGTTGGGACAGCTACCCCCATGGAAATAAAGTATACTCGAAAAAATATCGAAAAGTATATATTTTATATACCAACTATACTTTGGACGAAAATTTTGATATATCGGATATAACTTTTAGTATACTTACAAAGTATATACGATGGTACAGTAGTTCATACCTATTTTTGGGAAATAAAATATATCGTTTTTATATTCTTTATATAATTCTCAATTAATATTTTATGTATTCGTATATATATGTGAATTTATATTTTTTCTATAGAAATTATATATATATTTATCTAAGAAGATGTTTAACACTTGAATGAGTTAGATGAACATTTGACCAAATTGTTTAGATTCTTTGTCAATATAAGAAATCTAGGTGGTCGAGATTTCGTGTTTTTATATTTTATGAGTTGATGCATTTTTTATATATACAAAAAAATATACCTTATGTATATTAGCCAGATACATGTATAGATATCCAAACAAATATATTTTTCGTATTTTTCGCCAGATGTACTAACGATTGTATAAAAAAATGTACTTCACGTATATTCGCCAAATGTACGTTTGGACGAAATATTGGACATTGTCAAGTACATGAAAAGTATATAAGAAAAATATCACGTACATTATTTACATATTTTTCGATATGTCGAAAAATATACTTTGCTAGCATACTTTTCTTCCATGGAGGTAACGATTTAGTTCAAGCAACGATCGGAGCCAACCACCTGAAAATAGTTGATTCAACCAAATAATCGTCTGTCTCTCAGAGCACCAAGTTACTTGGTTGGGTCCAACAATTTTTTTCGTTACCGTATCGAACTAGTTTTTCCGGGTACGTACGTAAAAAAGTACGACAATATATCAAAGTCTGTCCACAATTCCCGAGGATAATGCTTTAGTGAATATATAGTTAATATTTTTACCCATGCAAAGATCATGCAGCTCTGAGAATCGATGAAATTCCTGTGAGTGATGAATATGTTATACATATATATTGGAAGATAAACCGTAATCACGAGAAACGAGCGTTCCCTCACTAATCTTTATTTTCCGTTCGCTTTGAATTAATTAATAGTTCCAGATCCAGTGCGCTATTCGGTGCGCGGAAAACTTTTTTTAAAAGTCATTCCTACGGTGGTGTTATTCGTCTAGCGACAAGTTATATTATAGGTTATCTTTTTCTATCAGCATCTCGAAGACGATTTCTTCCCATTCCTCCGAAGACTTCTGAACGTTAACTTTTTTTTTAAATCACAAGTTATTCGCCCTTTTACACAAATCTTACAACAATAGCTCATGCAAGGGGTAATATTAAATTCTTTGATTGCCTGAAATAGTTTTTCTGGGTTTCCGCATCATTGCTCTAAATCATTTTGATGAATACGATCAATTTGGGAACAAATCTGTGCCGTTATTATGGACAGAAAAAATTATTGCCACGGTAAGCAGATACTAAATCATTAATCAGTGAGTTACTGTGCTCAAAGCAACCGCAGCATCGAATAAGAATGATGAGACACATTTATCTGTGTGAGGAGAATACCGATGGTTTATCGCTCATGGAATTACGAATGATTGTAATTTACAATGTCTATCTGTGGTAGAGGAAAGAACTGAGAACATATTGGGATGCCCCGGCACGTTCGATGTCGCCTGAGGATGTAACTCCTCGAGGGATATCGCCGATATTCCTCACTGTGTTCCTTCTTCTTATCAGCATCGATCCGACGCCGCGTAGAACTCTCCCTTTCCGATTTTCTCCTCTATTCACCGTGCTTTCTCGTTTATTTGTTATTGACGTAACACCCGAAGCGTGAACGGCATTTCTCAATGGAAAATTCGATGACTGTCAGATAAAACTCTCATTTTCAAGTATTATCATTTATTACAAATATTCACTGAGAAAAAGAAAGGAAAAAAATTATACTGACGACGTTAAATATTTTTTCAGCCCGATAAAATATCGGCGTACTAAAGAAAATCCCTTTATCTGTGATGCAATATTTATCACTCAGTGATAATGCGAAGCAACAGCTGGAAAAGAGATGCCGTCATAAGCAAACGAATAGACACTGAATTGCGCGCTTGGTTTAATTAATTCATCAACTAATTTCATTAGCATTCCGAGTGGGCGGAGACAGTCTCACCGAGCGTGAAAACGCTTGTAATAAAAGCACAAAATTGTTGCCGCTAAAGCCGTCCTGCAGAAATTAAAGATAGCTGAATCAAGACTTGGCGCCGAAGGGTAATAAAATAATCGATTTGTGTTATACTACTCTTCCGCAATATAATAATCTCGCGTAAGAATAAATATGTCAACTTGTGATAATGAATATGTTAATAAGTCCCATTTTTTAGACGTGTTCAGACGAAAAATCTTCAAATAGTTTAAAGCGTTTTTGACATCGATGATGGCAACTTTTTTTCTTACTAATGTGAACGCAATTCGTGACTTAATATTAGTAACTTTGTATCTCAAACAACGCTTGAGTTAGTTGAATCGTAGAATTTTCGATCCACCATTAGATCTTCTAAAAAAATTGTTAAAAAAGAAAATAACAAATTGCTTTCGAATTAGTCGGTAGGCGTGGCATTAAATCAATCTCAAAATAGCTTTGTAGTTTTCTGAGGTATTTTTTTTACGGCAACTCAAAAATTGCATTTTTTTACGCATGTCGATTGGTGATCTCAAAATTTTGACATAATTATTTTTATACCACAGTGTGCGTGAAGTGCCTACTTCACGCACACTTCGCTTCGCTTGCGTGCGTGAAACAGGCACTTCTCGCACTAGTGGCATAAAATTGTATACGATACTCGTGCGACAAACTTTTTCTGATCTCGTGTGATTACAACACTCGCCTTCAGCTCATGCTGCAAACTCACACTCGTCGCGAAAAAGTTTCAACGCACTAGTATCGTAATGTACTATTACGCGGGATGACCAATTGTTTCAACTATTTTTTATTCTCAAATGTTTGCATTAAATGAAAAATTAGTATCAGTATCTATCCATAATATTTACAAAAATATATATAACATTATGGAAGTTAATCGGAATGTATACAGTTAACTAGTCTGAAAAAAGTACGACAATATAGCAAAGTCTGTCCTCAATTCCCGAGGATATAGCTTTAGTGAATATATAATTAATATTTCCATGCAAAGATTATGCAGCACTGAGCATCGATGAAATTCCTATGAGAGATGAAAAGCATGTATAATGGAAGATAAACCGTAATCACGGGAAACGGGCGCTTCCTCACTAATCTTCATTTTCCGTTCGCTTCGAATTAATTAATCGTTCCAGATTTAGTGCGCTTTTCGGTAAAGGTAGTAATGTTCCGAACTCATGAGTTCGTATTGTCTGAAATATTCATTGGCATTCAGATTCATGCAATCAACAAATATGACATACATCATAGATACACTCAGCGAAAAAGTTTTCTTGATTCACGGAAATTTTCGCTTATGATGTGATGAAGTTAAAGAATTTTATTTTAATATTACCTTTTTTTAAGGTCCTCAAACTCATTGAGGAATATAGTGTCATTGCATCATTTCTTGAAAGTCATCAAAACAAAGTGTTGAGGAAAAAAATCTGCAGGGGACAATCTTCTTTTGAAAATTCTTACATTGAAACCTCATTAAGTACATGTGAAGTATTAAAATTCTGCAACTTTTTAGGGACATACAGTGCGCCAAAATGGTGTGAGGTAAAATAAAAAATTTTTAACCAGTCACAGCTTTCATACCAAACCTGTGAAAAAATGTTAGTCTTCAATGTCTTATTTCATCTGTTGAAAAGTGCATCCTAGAATAAGTGTTGTCATCCTGAATGTAATAGAAATTAGATTTACTGTAAGCAATTATTTAGTGAGTAAAAACGATGATTAGAAAATATCAAAAGATATATTTACACATTTGAAATAATAGCATGTATGTCGTTACAAAACTGCAGAATTATACTCGGTATGTATTTAATGAGATTCAAATGTAAGATTGTGTAATACAAGGGTACAGACCACTGTTTCATAACAATGAGCCGTTTTGCGTTTCATTGCGGACCACCGCTATTCCTTCAACCGAGGCCGGGTCATCTAAACAAAGTCATACAAAAATTAATTCCGTAGATGTTACCGTTCTTATAAACAATCTTACATTTACACGTCACTGAGTACAAGCATTAAGCATTATAATTCCGCAAATCGTCGTACTTGACTAAACTGGTGGACAAGTTTTAGTGTTCAATACTTAATCCTCACTTTTTACTTCCCAAGCTTTCTTTCGGCCACTATTTTGTCTCGTGATCCCTTTTCCTCTTTTTCCACATTGACTACATATGCGAAGTTCCATGACTACGTTGATGGTTACTGCACTGAGAGAAAATTATGGTATTAGTAACCATAAAGTGACAACTATTCATTTGTAGTTGGTGCAAACATAGTTGTTACCACTTAATTAGTTGTCACAACTATTTTTATAGTCACCGTAACTATAAAAGGACTGAAAATTAATAGTTGTCACTATATAGTTAACTGTACTATGACGATTTCTCCCAGTGTGGCTCTATGGCGAGAAGTATCCTTTCCTATCGCTATCTCTCTTTTCTCACGTCTCGTATTTTTGTGACTTCTTGTAGGGCTGTCTCTTTTCCCAAAGATCCTCTCTGCCACTTCACTACTTTTGATCACCGTATGCTGTCCATATTTTTGCATGTCGGCCCCTCGCAACTGTTGCGCCAATGTCAGTCCCTTTTTCGATTTTTCCTGGAAGTTCATTTTCCTTAATCGGACTTTCTTCGCTTGCTGCTGATTTCCATTTGCGTCCTTCGCGGAAATTTTCTGTGACTCCATTCTACTTTTATCGCTTTTGTTAGGGATTTTAGGCCATATATAGAGGGTGAAGTGTCAGCATACCGAGTTTTCTGAGTTGTTTCCATCGGTGTTTTATCGGATGTATATCTGAATTGGTCACGCTCTCTTCCTTCATGTTGAGTATATCTTTATATGACTCCGGCTTTTGAATGGCCATCTCCGAAAGTTGTAGACGTGTCTTGCAATCCTTCCACAAGTGTCCGTATCGATGACAGAACTGGCCATTTTTGTTAACAATGTTTATGTTCTTCGGTGGTACTGTCAAGCTCCGTCGTCTCCAGCACTGGCACAATCACGTGCAATGTGTCCCCGTTTGTCTCATAAGAAACACTTACGTTCGGCGAAAGCATCAGGTGGCAAAGTTTTTCGCGTTGGCGGATGCGAATCGACAGATTTGGCGGAACCCGTTCGCACCATTTTACTTATTTCCGTTGAATCCGTTCACTGAGTCATACAATGTATTACAGTTTCTCGACCCTACTAACGTCTGCACTTGACCATACAAACCATTCTCGAAATTAATCTGCCCACACTAACGTATAACTTTCTAACCTCCATAGAAGTCTTCTCTGCTTTGGCGGCGTAAACACTTATTGCTCCGGACGACTGCTGGCGAAGCGAATTGAACTCGACCTGCAGTGCGGCTAACGATTTTTGTCTCCCATAAAGCGCTTCAAGTCCGTCGCCTAACTGTTTGACAGTCCCGATGGTCTCGTATTCTGTTTATCGCATACCACGATCGTCGAGCTTACTACGGAGCACAAATTCAAACAGATCTGAATGATGCCGCCGCTTAACTATTCATAAAGCTTTTTACACCGACCTTAAAAACCTCTCAGTTTTGAGGGGTCGTTTCCGTTGAAATTTCGGATAAGCTTAAGGGCTGCTCCTGGTTCCAAAGTCCAAACCCTTTCTGACGATTCACTATTCCTTCCTGCATTGATACGTCCACCCCCTCTTCTGGGCTGTTCACGTAATTATGCCAGCTCCTCCGTTAATCGTTGAATTTTTCGTTGAAATTGATTTTTCTTCGCGCCCAAGGATCAGTGAATTTCGAAAGGTTTTTATTTTCTCCGTCTGTTTGATTTCTCGGAACGCACGCGTCCCAGTCCCTATCGTAGATGTTCCGTCCTACGTTGAGGGATACATCTTCTTGGATAACATGTTTGCCTATGTCCCACTTGATTCAGGGTTCCATTCCCCACGGAAGGCGTTAGTTGCATGAGACATTGGATTTCATCGTTCACCATTCCCTCTGATACTTCGTTGTTTTGGTCTGCTGAACCTTTGTAAGCTACTGCTGCTGCTGCTGCTTCCGCGTTTGCTGCCGTCATTTCGTTTTGTCGTTCACAAAGACTGAGGCCAATATCTCCCTCGTTAAACTCGGAACCTCGTCTTGAATTAACTCCGCGTTCGGACGTCTGACTCCGTGTTACCCTAGAGGGTTTGCTGATAAAGCTGAAACGGCCAATACGCGGGCCAATGTTGGGTTGACGATTATCGATCGGCCAAGTATCGACCCGCCAATTATCGACTTCGCAACATTAGGCCAATGCTCGGCCAAGTATTGTTCCCAAATATCGAGCCGGACTTATCATCCAAGATGCGGGCCGATAATAGGGCCGTAGCATATGCCAATGTTGGTAGTCTCAGCACCGAGATTGGGCGATCATCGGCCAAGTCTGGTCACCCTTCATGGGTATGGCTCGTTGAATACAACGTGGTATTTGATTGGATGGTTATCTCGGTAAAAGCTTGCACAGCGCCCAGGTAGTGCGATATACGATATTTCCCAAAGCACCTTCTAGTTTGTCCACCACGTCAACGTGTATATCCTGTAGAGTCGTGTCCAGTAAATTTGCCTTGCGTACTGGACCAAAACTTTTGTTCAGTCTTACTGGATTGGGAGCACTCATATGCTTGGATGTTCCTTTTCTCACAATTTTATTTCAAGTTTACTTTGCCGACGCTTGCTGTCGAGCTGCTCCTTCACTGTATATTTCTATTATTTACTTACAATCCAACGACTGTGTGTTGAATTGCTCTTGGCCCTCATCACAAAATCAAAAGGTCGAGTTTGGCTCTGGATTCTTCCTTACCAACTTAGGTGGATTTCAATCGTGGCGACTATATCGCTTACGCTGGTTATGCGGCACTGTAATTGTTATTGCCACTTCTAACTTTTAAGTTAATTCACTTCGGCAGATCCCGCCGCTGCCACCAACCTTATATCCGGTCGGGGATCGTTTCCCAAAAAAAGATTTAGGCCCAAGTGGATTATGTATTGTTAAAAGGATTTATTTAAACAATTACCAATATCGCCTATTACAATGTCGACCTCTGCTCGATTATATTACTTATGGGCGAGTCTGACCCGAGGCCGACCGGTCAACTTAATGATCGAATGAAGACTGTCGTTCAATTACAGAGGCTAACCGCAATACACAAAAATTAATAATTTTGCTTCCACTGTACTGCGTTCGACTGGCCGCAATCAATCCAGATCAGTTGACCGCACTGTTATGACAAACCAGCATACGACGAGTGACCTTTGTGCCATCGTAACGATTAACAGAATTTAGCACGAATTCTGGGCACAACATACTTGTGTACTGTATTTCTTTGAAAATTGCAGAACTATAATGCTTGGTATGTAGGGGAAAAGGGGCAACAGTGAGCTACTTTTCACTTAGATTCGTCTGTTCTGTTTTTAAAAGCACAATATGACAGGATAAACGTTTCATCGATTCTATTCAACCTTTGGCCACACACTGAGTGGCAGCTCAGAGTCTTGCAAGGTCTGCCGCGACTGTTTTAAGTCCTGTCTAAGACAACAAAACACAGAGTTCTGCGCGAACGACCATGAGCTCTTTAAACACACAAAAAGTCTGGGTTCTCTCAGGTCTAATTTAAACTGACGAGTACGGAGTATTTTGCCGACCATCGCGATTTCTTCAATCTCTAAAGTTTTCTTTCTTACTCCATAAATCTCACAGTGTTTTATTCTATTTGAAAAGATAAATCTCTTGCTGGCGATGGAAAAAATAATTTAAGAAAACTTAATTCCAAATGAAATGATTACTCTAGGAATTATTCTCTTGGATATTTAAATGCACTCAACGTAAAATTTACACGTTGTCCAAATTTTAAACTCGTAAAAATCCGTTGTACAATTGCTTTCCCCAAATCATAGTATATTCCAGTTACAGATTCGCGATTCAACTTTTATTCTTTAGAGGGATTACAAAAAGTAGAATAAAATATCGTTAATAAACAAATTCTTTAGAGGGTATCCTTGATCAATTAGTCGTAGCTAAGGTCAAAAACAAGGCAACTCAAAGATAGGTTGGACGTTACAATACATTGATAGAGAGAGAAGACGAGAGAGAGGATGAGAGAGACAGCCTCTGGCCATTAATCAAGAGGCGACGTGAACACGTAGCAATCCCTATCTGCCTGCTGCAGTCGGAGGCCCATTCACTCTCTACTCCTTTGGTCAGTCGGTCGAATCTGCGGAATGTGCAATTAACAGGCCAATGTTATACTCAGCATCAACGCTTCCATTCACGCTCGTGTGATCAGACTCCTACGCAGCACTATAATTCTACACATATGTACGGAAGACCGTAATAAGGGACGTGTAGCTAATCCGAGTTGAAATATAGAATTTACCGAGCGAAATGTAGATTGTAGCGCTCTTCTATCGGATCTTTGAGTATCTAATAGAAGCAGACACCAATCAGCAACTTATATTCAGAGGTGGAAACGAAGTAGGTACTTTTCGCAATCGAACTCATATTTTCCTTGGCATCCGTTGCCACCAATTCAGGACATGAAATGGTGGCTCTCCCCAGCTGTAAACATTATTATTTTCAACATCAATATACCCCTTACACAGAGAGAAAAATCTGGTAATTTTGGAAATAATATAGTTGGACTGACGATAATCTAACTTTAAACTATAATTTCCAGGAGGAACGTCTATATTTCATGCTTATAGCAAATATAAGAAAATAGTTGGATCAACCACTTATATAATTCTCGGGAGGAACGTTTACATTTTATGGTTATAGCAAATATAATTATAGTAGCAATTATTAAAATGATAATAGTTTCAGAAACCATTCTAATACTTTCAAATATGTCGTTTTGTTGCATATACGATTTCAACGTTTATTTCCAATAACCTTGCGAATATCGTTTATCGAACCATATTATCATCGCTTGAACCATAAAACATTGCAAGCCTTTCTATATTCGTTTTACCATATGAAATCGTTAAATAAACGATATGCTTGTCTGTCAGTGTATGAAGTTCGAATGCATATACCATATATTAATTTTCAGATACATTTATCATGGACAAATACAATATTGTTAAACTAAAGTGAAAATTACAATACTCACGCACTGTTTTTTTTTCAAATAACAATATCGTAAAATTTTGATACTGTTCTTAAATTTACAATCATAGTATATTAATGTAGAATTCAATACCCGATTTGTAAATCTCATATCGTTTTGTATTTTGAATTTACTTGCATTTTTCACAGTGTGTTGATAGAGATGTAATCTTAAACATTAAAAACCCTCCCGCAGAAATGTTAGCATTTAATATTTTTGCCCCTGACTGCCCGTCAGACAAACACAAGAGTTTTGCGTTTACCAGCGATCAGCTGATCGAATAACGTCTTCGATGACACGAATGTTCTCGAAATCGGGATAATATTACTTGACCAAATTTGACACATCGATTCTAGGATCGGTGGTCTACAATTTTTCCAACAAATAATTAGAATCAGGTAATTTTTCGTAGAGATGAAAATATCTCTACGAATATGCTTTGTATATATCGAAATATACCTGCCATAACTCGATTGACCGATCGTCTGCGGTTGACTTCTCATCATAATGTTTTGCATCCCGCTGTTTGCTACACTGCACTTGGTCGTTTCTAATAATAATAATAATAATTGTACAATGGATATTTGTAGAGAAATGATACTGATATTACCCATTTTATATATTTCACGATATCAATAACCTGTTTCAAAATATTGTTTCGGACCGCGATTATGAAAAACTATTTTTGGTAGAAATCTCCACATTTCATTTCCTTTTTTAGTAATTAGTAATTTCTACTTCCGTATTGTCCGCGAGTCTCACTACGCAGTTGTGCAAATCAAATGTCAGGCGCATACACATCAACCGCATGAACTAGTTTCGGGAGTTAAATACGTATATACAGCATGTACCGAGTGGATTTTAAAATGCATGAAATTTAAAAAAATGTAATCTAAGGAACTCCCGACTATTTAAAAAAAATTAATAACAGAAAAGTTAATTTATAAAACTCGCGACAGAAAGAAACTATTACAATAAAAAATGAATTTAAACAAATGATAGAATTTTTTAAATCAGTTTGAATATCGAAACATCTCATTTAGAATGATTCATTTCCTAGCATCACTGCAGTCGACAATTCGTATTGAAGTTGGAATAAATCTATAAATAGATTTAGTTTTTATAGGATTTCGAAATTTACAAAAAATTCACGTTTTCCTCTCACTCACGTAAAATATCATGTAATGAATTGAAATTTCCTACAGACTAACAATATTACTCAAAGCTATTATATACTAAGTTTCGTAATTATCGGTAGGGCGGTTCTGATTTTGTAGCATTTGAATGTTTTCATAAGCTTACGTCTCGCTATAACTCACATTATGGTGGAATCACAGTCGCGAAGGATTATTTGCTATTTTGTTGTTGGATATTTCATTAACTATTGATAAAAAATTATAGAAAATCACAAACAGGATCAAATAATTCGTTTTTTGTAAATTATAAAACTCTGTTCATCGGCTGCCATTGCCGGATGCTTCGGGTAATCACAGTCGCCTTTTGGGGAATTATGAGGTAACTTTCAATCGTATAACGGAACATATGATTAATTTTCTCTCAACAGCGCAACTTCATAGCGAGTCATCTGTAATTTCACGTACATACAAATTTCAATCCATGGCTTTGAATTTGCTGACAAACAATGTTTATATGTGTTTCAATCGAAGTCTTTTTATTATATGAAATATAAAATAAAATAAAAATACGCGGAGCGAAAAACTTGTATTGCCACAACATGCCCCATGCTACTACAGCAAATTTCGTTTGCTGAAATAGTGACAACATAAGTTTTCGTTGCCGTAGCAAATATGGTTTGCTACCGTTTGATTTGCTATCCAAGCAAATGACATTGACTATGGCAGCGTCTCTTTATTTGCTGTCGTAGCATTAAATTATTTGCTTGTATAGCAAATCAATATGTAATAGTGGCAAATCCTTTGTTACATAGATGCTTTGTTTGCTAGCATAACTCTTCCTGTGCTACCCGTATGTTATTGTTTTTCCCGTAAGCCAAAGCATATCAGAACAATTAATAGATATATATGTGGAATTGAATATAAAAATAAAAATAGATATTTTTCGTCTCGAGGTTCTTTTATTGAGACATAGTCAGTAGTTATAAATGTGGGGTAACGGTTTCTGTCGGAAAATTTTTTTCCTGACTAGACCAAGATTCGAACCTACGACCTGCTTACCTGACTTCCTAACAACGCTACCGCTCCCGACGATGCTACCGAGTACTTGCTAATTTCGAATATTTAAATGGCATAATAGTAGAGAAAGCAGAGGACAGTGAGAGATAGATAGAGAAAAGATGGCGAATCGCAATGCGAGTAACGCTTATTTCCTCGGGCAAAAACTCCTAAGCGCATTGTGCATTAGAGAGGGAAAGAGAAAGAGAGAGAGAGCGCACTGTTGCTCGTCCGAACGCGTTTATTTGTGGTTTATTTAAAAGCTACAGTTCTAGCTAGTCACAGCAAATTTTACGTTAAGGTAACAAACAACGGCGTTGTATTCATAGCAAATATATGAGTTGCTAATATTACAAACCTTTTTTTGTACCGCTAGCAAATTAAATATGCAACGGTAGCATATGGTTTGTTACGTTTGTTGTCGTAGCATAACTGGTTTTGCTATCGATACATAATTTTTGCTATAATAGCATTTTGAATTGCTACGGCAACAGACAAAGGAGTAGCAAATGAAGTTTCGCTATAACGACAGACGGATTTCTCTCCGTGTACGTATATATATATTTAGGCGCGTTTTCTCCATGGGAGGTGTGTATTGAGGTCAGAATACGTACTTTTGCCGTAAAAAAACAAAAAACAAAAATTATGATGTTTTTTTAACACGCCCTAATCTTGATACCACATTGATGTCACCATTACCTGGTTTTCTTTTCTTCGAATTTTCCCTGGAACGTCGTGTATCCACAGCATAAAGTTTCATAAAACTGGTGCCTAGGAATTAATGAAAAAAAACAAAAAAAAATTCTGAACATGGTTCGCAAATTGATGACTGTCCTCTCTTAATAGAGCCGTCCGCAGTTGCCGGGCGGCGTTGAAGTACATAGTTGTTGAATTGAGCATGGCTACATACTGCAAATATGTCTAGTGCGCTCTCACCACGACCTCGCATAAAAGTTAATACCGTCAGATGGTTTGCGAATTGCGCGAAAACTAATTTTGTCCTGGTAATGTGTATACCGACTATTTGGAGTATCTCGTTCACGCTGTCATAACCAGGTGAAGCTGGGCAAAGGACTTGGCTTGCACGCTTCGAATCGCGCCTCCAAAATTACACTCAACTCTGTTAGAAAAGATAATAGCATCCTATACGCTCACTCAGCTTGGCTCGGTTTTAAACCGCACTATTATTTATACGTTACGCTATAGGTATTATCCGACTGCATGGAACGGACCGCAGTACGCGCTCTCTATATGCATATAAGCTTCGTGCAGAATACGTGTGCATGAACTCGTGGAAAAGAATTTTTTATATTACTATTTCCAACAGCGAAATGCCTACTAAAGTCTGGGCCTATCTTTTTTTAATACTTCCGTGTGCTTCATTTAAAAATCATGCAAATTTAAATACCTTCATTCGTCTTATATTAAATAATAAAACAAAATGAAAATTTAAACGTTCTTACCGCTTGGAATTTTTCTATGACTCCTTCTTCATCCCCGAAAGAGAGATTGAAAAATACGAGTTAGGGAAAAGGGGCCAAGAGTGAGCCACTTTTCACTCAGATTCGTCTGTATTGTTATTAAGGTAGTCCTGTCGAATAGTGTCGAGTTTGCATAAGTTTTCGAAAAATGAGAGGGGATTGCAAACAATTCTCGATGATACAAAAATCTGAGAAATTTTTTTTTCAAAATAAAAAAAAATAAAAATCATAACAAAGAAGAAAATCTGTCAAAATTTGTATGCATTCAAATAAATTAACATAACATTTTCATTAGAAAAAAGTTAGGTTGACTGATTGTTTGTTGAACAATTGTCTTTTTCACCAATTTGTTAATAATGTTTTGAGATTATTATTATGCGAAATCAATCTTTTCAGCAGATTTGATATGCATTATTTTTTTTCCGATTTTTATCCCATCGGGAAGTAATCGGAATTGTCTCTAAAACTAACTTTTGGCAGGACTGTACGTATCATACATCCTTAATCTATATATATTATGCAACTGTCAACAGTACACTGCCTTCGAACTGTCCACTATTTAGACTCAACCTCTCCTTTCATCACTGATTCTTCCACCATCTCTCTTCCAGTTGTCCTCTGACTGCTTTGTTTCATATTTATTTTTACTTAACCTTATCTTGAAAAAATACATTGTAAAATCCATCATACTTGAACTTGAATGTTAGAATTATCTAAACCAAATCTACAAGGTTGACTTATTGTTCCGCACTAACACTCGTAAACATTTATTATTAAAAAATCATGCATTACTAAGTAAAACTAATGTTGAATGGGCACACAGCGACACAGAAAGATGTAAAGAATCATGTAAGTCGAGCGGAATTAGCGATTAACAAAACTTAGCTTAGATATAAAACTTTTGTCAAGGGTAAAAGTTTTTTTTTCACGCGGCCAAAATGTGCTTGCAATTTTTGTGTGTTCAGGGATAAGGTAACTTGAAATTAACTTAGGCGAGTAACAGCCAATTAAACTCACAGTTTCATTTTTCAAAAACGAGAACTTTTCGCGATCTGTGTTCTCGGTTAGACGCCGTTACTCACTGTTGTCTACGGCCGATTGTACCCCATTCTTCCCTATATGTAAAACAAGAATGCTGATATTTTTTAATGTCTTCAAGACAATGACATTATAGTGAAGATCTTGTCCCGATATTATGTCCACGGTCTTCGGGTTCCCTTGGATGTCTTCAAGTTTACAGAATGCAATTGCTTTCCCTTATAATAAGGTAACCCATAATATGATAATCGCAAAATCAGTGGTAGACTCTGAGGCGGATTTTAGCCACAACGTCGACCATCGCCGCATTAAGCTAGTAAACTGAAGGGGAAAAAACACGGAGTGCTCTAGCCAATTATGCCAAGCGAGTTTCTTGCTTGTTTCCCTTGTTCCGCATCAAGAAACTGGCAAGTGTCCTTGCTCCATATACATGTTCATCTTCTAACGAGAATAGTGCTCGGTGCTCACGTGTATCGAATTGTTAATCGTCGCGTACGCGACAGCGATGCAAATTACATTCGAAGGTGCAATTAGTGCAACCAAGGGTGGATGTACATCGGCTCTTCTCCGGCGAAATCGCTTGTATAATTCTATCTCCCGCCTGCAAATGAACGCTGATGTTCTCTCGGATCTCTTCACCGTTACCACCAAATCCCGTAATAATTTTCGTAAGCTCGTCAACCAGTTCTACCCGTTGATTATTCTGGTCTGCAGGAAACCCGTCTCTTATACCCAGTGAAGCGCTTTACTATATAAACTTCACGGGGACAGGACTTTACTCGACGTAGGAAACGTCGCTATTACTCCTGTGTCCCATAGCAGCTTTCTCTGTGTGCTTCACAAAGTTATTGTCTACTTTGTTTTCAACAAACCGTCGCTAACTCGGTCTGTTATAGAGAAAGTTCATCGTACCGCAGGTCTATCTTATGATGCTGAAGTTAGACTTGCAAACCGAGTCTCTGTAACCAATGGATTAGTCTCGCAGGAAAACTCGACGATTGCAGTTGATTTCACCTAACATTGTCTGATTTGCCTATAAAACAGAACAGAAAGACTTTAGGTCTTCTACAAACTCGTTTGGCGGAGACGAAAAACACAGTTTTTCCATTCTGACGTGGAGACCTTGTAGTATAAGCTCGATTAACCGCGACTTCATAAAACATCGCTGATATCCTCGGCCGTTCCAAACTTCCTGTGAATAAAAATTCTACCCTTTACTTACATACATTGAGAGAAAAGCATATCGTTTATTTAACGATTCTCGTGGTAAAACAAATATAGGAAGGCTTGCAATGTTTTATGGTTGAAGCGATGATAATACGGTTCAATAAACGATACTTTCAAGGGTATTGGGAACAAACGTTGAAATCGTATATGCAACAAAACGGCATATTTAAAAAATTGCTACTATAATTATATTTGCTATAACCATAAAATATAGACGGCCCTCCTGGGAATTATATTAATGGTTCATCCAACTGTTTCTTATACTTCGTATAACCATAAAACATAGGCCTGTGTCCTGGGAACTATAGTTTATAGTTAGATTATCGTTAGTCCAACTATATTATTTTTAGAAGTACCAGATTTTTCTCTCAGGGTAGCAACCACCCCCATCGCCGATGTTCTCAGGCGTTCCAAACTGCGGAGGGAAAAATTTTGTCTTTCCCCTACATAGCAGCCTCCCGCTACCCCATATCAGGTTTCTCCACGTGCTTTACAAAGTTATTGTCTACTTTGTTTTCAACAAACCGTCGCTAACTCGGTCTGTTATAGAGAAAGTTCATCGTACCACAGGTCTATCTTATGATGCCGAAGTTAGACTTACAAACCGAGTCTCTGTAACCAATGGATTAGTCTCGCAGGAAAACTCGCCGATTGCAGTTAATATCACCTAACATTGTCTGGTTTGCCTATAAAACAGAACAGAAAGACTTTAGGTCTTCTATAAATTCGTTTGGCGGAGACAAGAGACGCAGTTTCTCCATTTTGACGTGGAGGCCTTACAGTATAAGCTCGATTAACCGCGACTTCATAAAACATCGCTAATATCCTCGGCCGTTCTAAAGTTCCTGTGAATAAAAATTCTACCCTTTCTTTACATAGCAACCACCCCCCATCGCCGATGTTCTCAAGCGTTCCAATCTGCATAAGTAAAAATTCTGTCGTTCCCCTACATAGCAGCCTCCTCCTCCTCCATATCAGGTTTCTCCATGTGCTTCACAAAATTATTGTCCACTTTGTTTCCGACAAACATTCGCTAACTCGGTCTGTTATAGGGAAAGTTCATCCTGCCGCAGGTCTATCTTATAATGTTGAAGTTAGAGTTGCAACCCAAATTTCTGTAGCCAATGGCTTAGTCTTACAGGAAAGCTCGATGGCTGTAGTTGATTTTGACTAATATTAAAAAAGCAAGAGTCGTCGCTTGCTTTCGCCAGACGACAATTTTTATTCCAAGCATTTCTACAATTCTTTTACCATTCTTGCGTTGAGACCTTGCAACACAACCTCGATGATCAGTGTCTTCATTAATCATCGCCGATTTCCTCCCATTCCAATCTTTCCGTAATTACAAATTCTGCCTTTTTCTTACATGGCAACCTCCCTCCCTCATATCACATTTTCCATGAGCTTCACAAAATCATTGCCTACTTTTCTTTCACCAAACCGTCGCTAACTCAGTGTGCCATCGAGGAATTCCATTGTATCGCAGGTTTATCTTATGATCCTGAAGTTAGATTTGCAACCCGCGTCTATGTTCCCAATGGATTAGTCACACAGGACAACTCGACGATTACCATCAATTCCGACTTACATTGCCTCATTGATCAAATAAAAAAATACTAGCGACTTTTGAATTTTTACAGATTCGTCTGGCGAAAGAAAGTGACGACGTCAATTTTTATTCTGAGCATTTCTACAGTTGTTTTATGATTCTGGCATTGAGGCCTTACGGTACGCAGCCTTGGCGTCCTGATCCCTAGGGAAACCGCACGCACGGAATGAAATTCAAGTCAACGTTGCGATTCCGAGTTGCCTCTACATATTTACGAGGTCGGCAGGCGAAGCTTTGGGTAATGCCACATAGCAAGCCCTGGTATTATGAGAGATTTATCACGAAATCCACGAGCTAGTCTGGGCGCACGTGAAACCGTAAATCCATTGCTGGCGCACGTATGTCAGCCCCGAAATTCATCGAAAGCTTACCTCCTCTTCTCGGTGTAGATACTTTTTGACTCACGAAAAAGTGAATAATGTTGTTCTGGCTTGAGTCTAAGATTAATCTTCCTTGACACTATTAAATCAAAAACAATATATAGGAAAATGGGGTACACAGTGTGACGCTATTTTTCTCCGAATTTGACATAAAAATTAGAATATTGTTTCGTAGAACCTCCAATCACCATTGATTTATTCGAACATTTGGACGTAGTGAGAAGCTGCAAGCAGTAGTTAAGATAAGCCAAAGATGACAAAATAATTCAAACGTCAATAATTGGCGGAATGTTACACGATTGTGACCAACGAAGGGATAGAGAAACCCTTGTGACCAGTGGAGAGGCAGAATGTCATAAACCGATGTGCACTGAGTACCAGAAATGCACTTAAATTTTTTTAATAGTTTATACAACACTTTTTTATCCACGGTGCGGAGACAAGTTGTTCTATTTCTATTTCGACCTGTTTCTGATAAGAGATGTAACACTGAGACAAACAACTTCAATGTCACATCTTACCCCACTATTAACAAATCTGATTTACTGTAATAATCAATAAAGTTTGAAGTACAAGCAACAAAAACACGGCACTAAATTAAGCACGAATAATTACTGTAGTGATTAAAGCCGCAAATTTGAGCTATCACGGAATATGAGATAAGATATCAAGAGTCGCGACAGCAAATCGACGCCAAGTATTTAATTTTCCCCGGTGGGTGAACCTATTATTATTATTAATATTGTTTTTGGACTATCTGTAATCATCATTTTTTTAAGCTAAAGGTAAAGAACGTAAAGAACGATTTAAGTTATTGTCTTACACTGAACACTCAACAACTTACACACTGCAAAGCCTCATGATATTATTCGCATCACACTGTGTCTCATGTTACCGTTGTACCCTCATAATTCTCTCTCATCGTCGAAATAAAATTTCTCCGGATTCCTTTTGATTTTCCATTCTCAAGAACCCTCCGACTTTTTAATTGCAGACACCAGTTTTACCTACACTCGCGGCTCGAACTTGTGGAAGGAAGGCTCAAGGTTTCTGACTGGACGTCGATCCCAAGACTCGTTGCACTTATAGCCCAAGCCGATGCCGGAGATTACGACGCGTTGTCACCGCCCCACGGAATTTATTCGCAGTGCTGTCAGATCCAGCCGGCCGAACCATGCGAACCGAAACCTCAAGACTTCCTGCACCGGATAGTTCAGCAGCACAAAGAGATAAAAGTAAGTTACGAGCTTGCCACGTGGTTCAGACACTCCTGGCAACTCTATTAGTAACGTAGTTGATTCAAAAAACTTATATTGCGTGAAATAAATTATGTAATATGACATTATAAAGTAGTTGATGTTATTTAGATTCGAACAATGCCCGTGATTCATGCCAAATGCTTTAATCATTATCAAAATTGAGTACACTATATATCAAATTTATAGATAGATTTATTTCGGTGTATGGTTTACAGACCCATCGCAATCTCCAACTACATATACATTAGTGAAAACGCAGTTATACAATATTTCTACATCCCCGTGTACATAGCCCTAGCAATCTCAACGACCGCCTGTTTACCGTAAAAAACACCACAAAATTCCGAGAAAACGACAAATTTATCATCTATCTAATACCAATGAGTCTACGCCCTCTATGTGCTTCTTTTTGATCCACTTGTGACGCGCCATTAACGCATTCTTTCCCGCTTGAATATCCACCATGTTCCCTTCCTCTTATGGCTGTCTAACCTCCATGAACGGCGTCTTCATAAAACGTCGTCAATATCCCCGGCCGTTTACAACTTTCCGTAACTAACTGTTCTGCCTTTTCCCTACCATAATCACGTCATTCTGAATCACTTTCCACATATACTTTCCGTCGTCGCTGAATCCATTATATCTAAAAATACCTCGATCCTCCTCCTTCGACACGATTACACGTCACTAAGCAACAGCAGCGCCCCTTGTAGACCGAATTTGTAATACCTGCATTATTTAATTGGAGGAAAAGTTTATACATATATATATATTTATGCAACTCCGTGCGAGAAGTGCTTACTTCCCACACGCTCCGCTTCGCTTTGCTCGTTTGATTTCAACACTCGCCTTCGGCTCGTGCTGCAAACTCACCCTCGTCAGAAAAAGTTTCATCGCACTCGTATCGTAATATACTAATATATATATATATATATATATATATATGTATATTACGTATATATATATTAAACTATGTTATTAAGTAAACTACTGATGTTAGTACAAAAAAGTCAACAGGAATTTATTAGAACATCGAATTTCCTAATAAATTGTCCGGGTGGATAATTTTTTGAAAGAAGGAAAAAAAAATTTCTTTAGTCTATTTTTCAAGTTTAGACATTGAGAACACGATCTAATTAGTTTGAACCTCTATAGCAAAGCTAAAAGGAGCTGAAAAATTACTTAGCGTAAAAAATATGTTTAAAAAATCATATTCCTTTTCAAAAAAAAAATTTTTTGTAATTAAAAAAAAATGTTCAAAATTTCTTATTGGCACTATCAAAAAGAGCAACCCTTAAGACATAATGTTAAGCTCTTTCGAATAAATTTGCACTCTAAGTAGGCAGAGAGCAAACCTTTCTGTTTAAAAGTGAATTCAAAAAAATGTTCAAGTTATTCTTCGAATAAACTTTGGTTAATGATTCGACAGTATAGAGACAGTCAATAATTGATTGTGATTTTCAGGGGATGAAGGCTTCGACAGCGGAATATTGGCTCCTTAAAGAAGTGTCCAATCTTGACACCTTCGGACAGGAAATGTTTCATAGTAAGTTCGGAGCGAACGGGGTATCGATGATCGGCGTCGGTCCGCACGGTATCGCAGTTTACCGAGGTCAAGGCGAGGAGACGCAAAAGTGTGTTGTTTTCAAATTCATGTAGCATCGAAGTCGCGCAGACGACAACCGGAAATGAATCACGTGATATTAAAGTTTGCGTTATTTATTTTACAGCATACCCTACACGGCTATCCAAAGCGCAACGTCTCAGCGACGAATGTTTCATCTTATCTATCTGTCCCTTGATGGCGAGGAAACGACCCTCGATTTTAAATTGGACTCCAGTCAGTCAGCAAGTGGATTATATAGAGCCATCACTGAGAAACACGCCTTCTACAGCTGCGAAACCGTCAGGAGCGCTGTCACTGCTCAGTTTATCAGAGATCTCAAGGTATTGTGCCGAAAATTTAAGATCACAATTAAACAAGAAAATGCATGGAACTTACAATATATCTTTTTTTACTAATCGATAGACCATGAATCAAGCCGTTCTCAATTCAATAGAAAGCATCTGTAATTGAATTATTTGAAAAAATAATATTACCATAATTATTTATCATAAAACTGCTAACAAAAGCTACGTAAAATTTAATGCACAAGTACTAGAAGTTTTTCAGCAAGCTGATATACTACATTTTATATATAATTGTGACCCAAAATTTATGTATGAAATGTTAATTTCTATGATTTACTCCAATTTTAGTTATCTAAATTGAATCTATATTACAATTGTGTAGCACATAATTAACCAGTTTATCCGTAAAAACTTCCAATTTTTTCTCACAGTGACGTATTCATTAAAAATAATATTGC
Source organism: Tromatobia lineatoria (assembly GCA_949699805.1). Lineage (NCBI taxonomy): Eukaryota > Metazoa > Arthropoda > Insecta > Hymenoptera > Ichneumonidae > Tromatobia > Tromatobia lineatoria. The sequence continues at coordinate 6,033,226 of OX453048.1, forward strand.
CAATGCTCTTCAATAAAAAATAGTGCTCTTATATAGAAATCTCAGACGCAAAATAATTTTGAATAAATTAGTCATAATTATGAATTTCCAGGGTACGATAATTTCGATATTTAACGAGGATTCGACGTTGGGAAAGAAGTACGTGTTCGATATTCGTAGAACCTGCAGAGAAGTTTATGACAATGCGAGACGAGCACTTTATTGCGAAACGGCGAACATAGCCCTGCCAGAGGAGAGCGGAATGCTGGAGAGGCACGATTGTGGTGATTGCGAGAACCCTAAGTGCAAGGTACAGTGCATTTATCGCAGAGCTTGATGATTTGTTGACCTCTCAATTTCGATTGTTGTTCAACCTGGATGTCTACGTGTGTTTTAACCATTCCAGGAATCCCGAGCCTGTCTGGCGAAGCTGTTGGACGCGATGCTCTGTCGTATCTGCATGGACCGCAGTTTGGACACCGCACTGTTCCCGTGCGGTCACGCGGTAGCTTGCCTCGACTGCGCCAGACGTTGTGAGCGTTGTCCACTCTGTCGAGCCGATATCGACCACTGCAGAACGATTTACCTCCCCATTGAGCTCACCCACGTGGACAATTTAAAGCTCTCGGTCGATAGCACCGAGCCCAGTTTTACTACTAAACAACCCGACGATATAATTGGCGAGAGTATTTTACGGAGCGAACCATCGGAGAACAATCACAACATTTGAGGACGACCCGTTGGGCGAAGATTCAGCATTTTGCTTAACGTTTTACGAGTCATTACTTGTCGGATCGAGAGATCCTACTGAAGAAAAAAAAAAAACAAACGCGAAATCGCTGTCATCTTTGTCCCTAAAACTTTCCTTCCCCATCCCAGTATCTGCTAGTAAAGCCTCCCCGCTTTTCTTTACTCTTATAAACGTGATCTTTCATTTATCATCGCCGGGGCCTGAAACAACAAACCAGATTCTCTTATATATTCATATATATATATATTTATATATATATATATATCTGTATATAGGATGTGTTTTTATTTTTATTTTTTTTCATAAATACATCGTTCCTGTGCCACGTATCACTTGCCAAAAATCTTGTGTTCTCCTGGCTAATTGCAGATTTGGCGAAAGTTTGGTTTAGTTTTTATTTTACTTTTTTTTTAGGCGCGTCATTTAACAACAAGCAGAAATTGGTTCTTCAGAAATGAGTTGATATATCGTAATATACTTGAAAAAAATTCAAGGTGTTCCGCTTAAGGTGATGCATATTTGGCGTCACGCAGGAAAAAACAAAAACATCGGCAAATATCACGAATTAGAAATAGCACAATAAAATTCTGATGTCAGACTGATATTTATATGATAATGACTATGTACGTGGCGCTGAATGTGTTCGATGATGCGACCTGAATTTTGGTTGAATAATTGTATCTTAAAACGTTAGTTGAGATTCGAACATCTAATTTGATTATTTTTTTTTTTTGGAACATACGAGAAAAGTATATTGGTAAATTCTTGTAAATTTCCTAAGTATACCAATGTAACTTTGATTTCGAGTCTAATGAGTTTACCATCGAACTATCTTAAGCGATAAAATTAGAGAATATATCAACTGATCGGAATGACATTTGGCTCGAGAAATTTTGTTTTATTGACGGCATATCTTCCCGAAATGAGCGGACCAACGTATTCTCTTTTTCTTTCGCTTTCATAGCTTGACAATATTACAATACTGTGCTTTCCTTTTGATTTTCGCCTCTGTCAACATTCTGAATACGCCGCAGACTCATAGTTCAGAGGTCGAGAGTTTTATCGTGACTCTGCTGACTCGCCAGGCATATATTTAACACGGCATTCGTTATCGATAATACACACTTAGCGTCGTTCGCGGAGCGACTGCCATAATATATTTGTTTGTGCAGGATGCTTTTTTTGTTCAAATTACTTTTACCTCGTGACTAGAGAAAGAAAAGAATTTGACATATCGCGAAATTGCAATGTCATCCCTTTCCGCAGTGCTCTCAAAATTCGTCGGTTAGATTTTCTAAGCATCTTGCACAAATGACAAACCTATTACCATAATATCTGTTAATATGTACATAAAAAGTAGGTAACGTGGAGCAGGCTTGAGTTGGTAAAAGTTACGAGTTCTTGAGAAGTCGACTATTATTTATACAGGTTCGATACGCCTATTTATTTTCATGGGTTTACGATAAATAATATAGTGACTCTGCTTTCTACACTTGAAGAAAAATGGTAAATGCAAGTAATTCGCGGGTACGAGAACAATGCTTTTCTATTATTGCAATCATTGTTTGCTCTGACTTAGTTAAAACTACGCGTAAAACAAAAGAGGCTTATGCTGTGAGGACATTAGTATACGAGAGAGAATGCGCTTTTCAAAATATCCGTAATTTTGACTAAGTCGAAGGAAATACGGAGACTGCTGTTATATTATCGACCATTTGCGTTTTTGCGTCAAGGTTAATCCCTCGGTCGGTAAAAACAGCAAGACAAATTTCGTCGCCGACTTCGGAACCTCATATTAAAGTTCGGAGAGATTAATAGGCGAGAATAAATATGCTATAAAAATCTTGAAGACAGAATGCTTAGCTCATTGTTCTAAGATAGACTTTTTGTGTAGCCATGAGTCACAGATTATTTGATTATTTTTCCAGAGCACGCGGAGACCGATCAAATTTCAGTCGAAGACAATATGCATCTCTGTGTTAAATGAAGGAGAAAATTTTTTGTTTTACTCCCGACTGAACTGTCGGAACAAGACGGTTGTTATTACGTTATTTTTATTTTTTTATTTTTTTTATAATATCGAACTTCGCAATTGGAACTCATATACTATTATCACGTCTTACCGCTGCTAGAAAAGGTAATATACGTTTTGTGAAATCCATTCTGTGGATCTAAAAAAAAGAGAGATTTTGGATTATTATAGGAAGCAAATGGAAAAAGTGAGAAGGGCAATCGTTATAGTCATTCATCAATGCAATGTACACCTAGTTCTTAATTATTTATAAGAAAGAGAGAGAGTGAGAGAGAGATGATAACCGCAAAATAGAGACGTGAAGTTGTATTTACATGCAATCATTTTCGGAGCGCTTCCCCTTCACATCACAGCAAAGTAATAGTTTGATCGGCTTCGTTTCGCTTTAAATTTTTTTATTTTTCAAATTAAAAATAGTGATGAACTTTATCATTGTGATCGTGAATATCGCCTCCACAAACGTTTTTCCGCAATTCATTTCACCCTGTTGACTGACATTCCGTCATCATTAGTGACGGCTAAACTACCACGGAGTATTAATTTCTTTAATCGAAATTCATTGGATGTAAATGCAATGATACAAGTGCGTTAAATAAAAAATTCGCTGATTGGAACGCGACGCTATTATCAGACCGCTGTTATCGCAATGAGTAATGAAATTATTTTCAATAGTGCCACGGGAAAATAAGTGATTGAACGAGCGCACGAGTGAATTTACAATAAAATCATTGCCTCGATAGGACATTCATATTACGCACGCACTTGACGATTGGAAAGTTTCTCTAAGAGTATGGTGAACTGTGAGTAACAAAATATGTGCCCGCGGAAAAAAAACACACACAAACAAATATCTTTGTACCACTATTGCGTGTCTATTCAATAATTGTTAAGGACTTATATCGATAGCAACATTAATACGAAAAAAAATAAGATTAAGATTTCTCCTTGTGATTATATTCTCTGTATAATGCGTATAAAGCGATTATCGTAGACAATAGCTCGGTATGGTAGTGTGATGAGATAAATCGAATGTTATCTCTATATTTAAAAAAACAAAAGATTCATCGTTTGCAAAGAGTATTTTTAAAGTATTTTCAATTATTTTTTAGTATTACATCAGAAGTCCCATCGTTGGTGGTACCTACGGACGAAAGGGAAACAAAAATCATCGTGTAAAACGTAAACACATAGAGTACCGTACATGCCATGTTTCGACATGATTAAATATCGTCAAACATTGAATAAAAAATGCGTAATTTCTTTCCCCTACCGTTCCTTGTATTCCAATTATTAAATAGTGACTGATGCACTGTGAAAAGTAGTTCACTATACTTATACAGACATTTTTTCATATACACTGGAATATTGAATTTAATACAAACTTGTCAACATTAAAGTACTTATGCATCAAATACGACTCTGTTATAATATGGTAAGTATACCGTTCATTAATTTTTCTCGATGTTTCCACATTAAATTGATCAATATACCAAATTATATACAAGTTTCTTATGGCAGTCTAGTCATTTTTACTTTTACGAATCATAGTAGAAGCAAAATCCAAAATTTGCTCTTAAACGTCGGTCATCGAACGATATTTCACGGGTTACTAAAAATGTATTGCAATAATTTCCATGCATTTTAACCATTTCTATTTGTTATTCAAGTCCTTGAACATAAGAAGAGAACAAAAAATAACTCTTCGGCTTTACATATATTTTTTCCTCATTCAGTCGTGAAAAGTTGCCAATATTGTATTTATCTTTATGTCCGTTACAGAACGAACAGTTTTGCAAAATAAACTTCAAGGAATTGCAAAGATCTTCGTCATCGAAGAAGATGAGAAAATACTTTGAAGAAAATATAAAGCATTCCGTGTAAAATCAGCCTCTTTTTTCGACCATCTCATATCTACCCCTTAATTGGTTATGTCAAAGTACAATTAAAAGACACTATGTGAATATTTTTAAAAAAATTTATACAGTATTTTAGGAAAAATCGTTTTTCTAAGTAAACATATCTCAAAAACTTGAAGTTACTGAATAAAAGTTGTCGTTTTTTGTTCGCTTTCGAACGGAACATTCAAAACAATTTTCGCGGTTCTGTGAAATTGATATTTTTTTACCGAAAAACGGGCGAATTATTTCTGTTATTCAGTAACTCATATTTTATTTGCCCAAAAAACTCCCAGAGTATTCCTGAATATTTGTCGACATTGAAGAAAAATTACCAGAGTATCACGGATCGAGGTTCGCTTATGAATGAATTTAGTTCTTTGGAAGTTACAAAAATGTTGTACACTTCTTATTTGTCAGATTTATCGAAAGAGAGAGCTACCGTCTGTTCAATCATTTTAAATATTTCCAATAAATTCAGCTTCTTGTTTAGTTCCATTACATTTCCTCAGAGAATTCTCCTGTCAATTTATGCCGACTGTCGATTGTTATTCGTAGACGGTGTACCCGGTCTTCTCTATTATCTTCGTGTTTCCAATGTAACCCAGTTATTTGTTATTAATTCTTTTACATCGATATAAGAAAATATGAGGATTGCGCTCTGGAAATGTAAGATTCCCACCAAGCGTTAATTTTTCTTTTCATCAAAATTTTGATTCGTACGATATAGTTTTATTTTATTTTATCTACCCTAGAACCTCGACTTGTGCCAATCTGGCGATTCTTTTGCGATATCGTCAAACATACTGGACGACTGTAATTTTGTCATTAAAAAAAAAATTATCCGTTTTTTAAAAATTAAAAAAATACCCCTATTGTTCGGTGAAAATACCGTGTTATCGGAACATAATAATTATTTTTAACGTTCTGTTGAAGAGCTAACACAAAATTACCACTACATATGTTCACTTGAAGAAAAAAAAAAAAAAAAAAAAAGGACAATGTTAAAAATATTGGTTAAAAAAATCTGAGAAAAATTCAGTGCCTTCTAGTGGCTCAGATATAATGAATTATCTGGCCGATTTGGTCGACAAGAAAAGGAGCAAAATTCGAAGAGAACGCTTGATATGAGGGATTGCACGTGAATTGCGCAACCTCCAGACATCGGATCTTTTTGCAATACGAGTATGTCTTACGCCCGATGGCACAAAATTGTTGATATATGTAGATATCATAGCGTTATTTGTTGCGGAGTACAAGCAAAAGAAAATTGTTGATATTTGCTTTAGCCGTTTTTGCAAAAGAAAATTACGACTATTTTTTTTAAAGCCTTATCATCTCGTAAATGCCTAATCAAAACGCAAAAGTTCTAAGGATCTTATTTATTGTTATTTCTATGGAGTTCACGGAAAAAAATTTCATAGCTTGATATCCTATATTTTGCTAAAACAGCTTTCAATTATTAAAATGATTTCTGCGTCAGTCGTAACATCTTCGACACTTTTAAAGATTTTTTTTCAGATTCTAAGGAGTCAGAATAACTATCATGACTTTAGTTTTGAAATCCTTCGCCTTTTATCACATTTTATGGATTTTTTTGTGCAGCAGCTCGCTGAAGTGCATGATGTGCAGAAACAGTGCTGGATTTAGCACATCGTGACGTTACAGAGCTAGCTTAAATTGGACGCTGCTGACGTGATTCTGACGTTCATCCAGTTCCGGCTCCGTGCCGTTGCTGTCCTGCCAAATGTCTACCCGAAACCCAGTGTTAACATGTATCATGCCCAAACGATATCTCTTGAATGACTTGAAAATTACGTCACAATATCTTTGAAAAAAAGCTGCAAGGTTGACCTGAGCAATTTTCTGCTTCATAATTTTTCGTATTTTTTTATAAAGCTACTTCTATGAGGAAGTATGTGAATCGAGTTTCCCTGTAGAAATGGTCTGATCGAAACTAATAGAAATGGGCGAAAACCACATAGATCCGGATAGAATCCTGTATAACAGTCTATCTGAATCTATGCAGTTTTTGCCCATTTCTATCAGTTTCTATCAGACCTTTTCAACAGGGTTGGCTGCCTCATAGAGGAAGCTTTGAAAAAAAAACAAAAGATAATGAGGAAGCAATTTGCAACGTTCAACTATGCAGCTTCATCCGTTATCAAAGTTAAATTTCTGAAAAATTTTGATCACCTAACCAATTATCACGAGACTGTGTACTTATTATTGCTGAATACTACTGATTCCATTTATAAAATTTCAGTGCGCCATCTTATGTTTTGCTAAAGCTAATGCAATAACATCATTTTCCCGAAAGTTAAAATTCGAAGAAATTGGAACCACATTGCAGAGTACCTGCACGTATGAACAATTATTCAGCGAACAATCGGTATCTTTACGAAAGTTAGAACGTGCACGTCCTTTTTTGAAAAAATTTAAAAAATTATAAAATCAAAATTTCTGCATACATTTCGAAAAAAATCACCCCCCCCCCCCACACACACACACACTTTTTTACCCACTTCTCCCAATAGCTAGATGTTTCGGAGCGTTCTGAGTATCTTTCCATAAAAAGCTCTAAAAAAATGTATTGAAAACAAAGCTTTCTCTTTGATGAAGCAGAAAGATAACTATTCCATAACTACCCTTAGTCTGTGAGGACAACAACAATAGCTTTGCTGAATAATATCTTTTTGACAACTGTCGAAAAAACTCTTCCTAAGATACCAAAAAAGGTATCTTTACCACAATTTATTTGATATCCCTATTCATTATTGATTAATGGATAACTTCTCATCGCCCTACGATAGACAAAGTGGTAAAATCACTTTTGGACAACTTTTGAGAAAGCTCATTGGATAAGCTTAAAAACAAAATTTTTACGTCGTCTCATTTTGTACCTATATTTACTACCGATTTCCGGACAACTTTTTGTTGCCCGGTATTCCGTGAGACAAAGTCGTATATTGTTTTTTGGACAACTTATATTAAGTTTTTTCCGACAACTCAGAAATGGCACCATTAATTTGACATCCATATGGACATGAATTTAAAGACTCGTTACAATTATCTTTCGGATATATCTAAAAGGCAACTTATGGAGGATATCTTATACTTGTCATTGTGACAGCAGTGCTACTCGGAAATGCTTCATACTGAGGAAAAGTAGTTTTGAATTTGGCGCGCAAATAGCGGTCAAGTGGCGCCACATCGGATTGAGAAATGGTTGCGCATGCGTCGCACACCCCGATGATGGCGCTGTAAGCCAGCGGCACTGTCATATGATGAAGTTGCGTGGCATTATGGGTAATGGATTGCAATTTTTCAAGATGGCGGTTGAGTGAGCCAAAGTCGCGGCGCCTGTACCTTCCGTAAAATGTATTTTCTGTAGTAATAACGAGCAAGTTTTTATCGTTGTTTGTTGTAAACGCGAGAGTGTAATACGTGTGTTCGTATATAGACTCAGTGTTCTTTTCGTGTAAATATGGATATAAGAATGTGGAATGAAATAGCGGAGGTGACACCCCACAAAATCGTGCGGTGCGAGAGTACGTATGGCAGAGACTAGAATCGAAGATAAGGGAGCTTTTTCTCGTCCTGGGCGGTACGCGATTCCACGTTACACCTTCCCAAGACGAACGAAAAAACGATGTTGTGCCCGAAGCGTTTTAAATGAACGAGAAAACAAATCAACAAATAATGTGTGAGTGTCTAAACGTTAACGCAACGTGCAAACGGGCTTAAGGTGTCGTTGGATGCGTATTTCGGTAGCTCCCGTGGCAGTGTGTCCGCAGCTTTGGGTGCAAGCCTTTTAGATAGCTTCGTTTTTTTTTCTTCTTCCTCTCACCGTTTACGTTCTACAGCCCGCGGAGCTTGAGAGCACGATAACCCCGACCCCGTATACGCCGCTGTAACCTCTGACCCTCTTTTTGAGCCTTCTCCGATTCGATCGAAAATACAATGCGCCGAATATACCGCGATGCTATACATCCCACCATTGCCGACCACGCTTCGACATTATCAACTATTTTCACCAAATTTTCAATCAAGCCCCATTTATTCATCCTACCTTTCACGAATATAACAGTTAATTCTACTTGTATAAAAACACTCAAGCTTCACCAATGAAAACCACCATTCGACCTCATTCATCCCAAATCTTTCGTGCTCTTTGGCTGTTGCAACATTTTCATTCAGCTGTGCTACTATTCTTATATCTAGATCTCTCAATCACTTTTTCCATGTTTATCTCTATCACTCTCAAACATGTGTGTGTCACTGAACTTGTTTTTTTTTTTCATTATTGTTTTATTATCGTACAACGGTATGAATGATTTTTCGTGCATTTCGTAAAGCTACTTTAGTTGCACAATTTCTGTATTAATTATTTGAATCTGGTTTTGTTTAAAAATGATTCAGCATAAACAATGTTTTTGTCAAAGCATTTGATCCTTACTGATGTTTATTCTGTGGCTTATTGATGTGTAACCATTCTTTTAACTGCCAACTGAATTATTTACCAACGCGATGCACAGTGAAAATCGGGTTTTAAATCAATGTAGAAACTATGATCTTACTTAATATTTATATATTTATAATAGATTTTGGTGTCTGTGAACACATATCTTGTTTTGTTTTGACATGCAACGGGCACAAGATTTTCAGTACATTCATGATGGAATGAGGTCACAGCTGCTCCCAAATAGAATTATCAGCATACAATAGAATAATCTCTGACTATTGGAACACTGTTACGCAAGAGGAAAAGCATTAATAATTTGCTTACTATTAATAATTCATACAAATATTGACAACAAATAATAACTTGAATGAACTGTTCATTTATCTTTATAAACAAGGGGCTTAATAATAAGCGTCCCACCTATATCGAGCTATAAATTTTGTATTAATAATAACATCAAACAGCTACTTTTTTCGAGATAAGTTCCCTTTTAACAACCAGTAATATTCAAAATGATTAGATAATATGTTGTTTAATGGATTTCATTCTGCAAGAATCAAACTATAAGAATATTCAATTCAATGGAAAATCTGACCCTTTTGGAGCTGAATTTTATGAAATTCACAATTCCTTTCAATAATTCTTTCTGTCTGTTCTGAATATCGATATTATTTTTAACAAGCTAAACCATTTATCCCCACAGTTAATGATGAAACTTTTTTTTCTCGTTCTCTTCCATTGCCCTGCTTATCAAATCCCTGTAATTTCTCTTTTTACAGGATGCATTTGAAAACTACATGTTATGGAAAAGGGAAATCATTTTTGAAAATGTCATCATTAATAATTTACACAAATATTGACAGAAAATATGAATTTGCATATACTGTTTATTTATCTTTAGAAACAAGAGGCTCAGAGATAGCATCCCACCCACGTCAAGCTATAAATTTGGTACTAATAATAACATCAAACAGCTACTTGTTTCAAGATAATTCGCTTTCAGGAATCTGTTATGTTTGAATAATATGATTAGATAATATGTTGTGTAATAAACTCCTTGCTGCATGAATCAAAGAATATTGAATCTAAATAACAATTGGACCTTTTTATTCAGCTAAATTCTTTGAAACTCATAAGCCGTTTTTTCCAAATTTTCCTGTTTCGTGTCATATTATTTTTATTGAACCATTCTTCTCCACAGTTTATCATGCAATGTTCTTCCCGTTCCCTCTCATCGTCCCACTTATCAATCCCCTGCAATTACCGCACAGGATGCATTTAATAAATGCAAATAAAAGTAAGATGTTTTTCGTCTCTGCTTGCAGATATGATCGTGATCGCGGAGTAAAATAGCCGCACACAGACAAAATTCTCAAATTGGATTTGCTCGAGTTGGGCGTCACTAGAATAGAAGAACCTCGACGTGACTCGATGGTTTCCTGACATGATGGAAAGCAAGTTGTACGTGCAGAATGAGCCGGGACTTGAGGGGCAATCACTCGCGAATTCGCATTCAAATCAATTGACAAACGAGGAAACGAGCCCGCAGATATGTTTTATATGTGGAACGTTAGGCCACAACGATCAGTACTGGCTGAGAGTAAAACCGAGCCCGGGTGGTCCACCGAACGAGCCGTATTTTCCGTTCCTCGAGTCGCACGAGGCGCCGTCTGGTTATCGCGGCGAAGGCGCGCGAGCCGGTGCAGTAAAAGCTTGCAGTCTCTGTTACGCGCTCTTGTTGCAACAATGGGAGAGTTACGAGAGGGACGCGAGGCCTCACAGCCAAAGAATATATTGGCTGAAGCGTTGCGACGGTGGCCCGTTCACCGGAGCGGAAATGGCGCTTCAAGGCGAGTACGCGGCTCAGGTTCTCGGATTGACAAACGATCAACCCTTGCAAACGAGACAGGAGACTCGTCCGGTTGGTATGTCACCTCGTCTACCGCCAAACTCGCCGTCGCCTAGGGTTGAACAAACAAGACCACCGTCCAACTCGATCGAACTGCCGCGGCCGCACTCGAATACAGCCGAAACCGCTAGGCACATTGAGCAAGTAAGGCTCACAATGGAATCTCCGCATCAGAGACTACAATCGCCCCATCAGAGACTGCAAAGCCCTAGACAGCCCGTCGAAGAATCGAGAATATCGAACGAGGCTGCTCTCGATTTGAGACACGCGCCGCGAACTTCTCCAGTTCCGCAGCCTGTCTTGCAACCCCAACCTCAAGGTGAATTCTCTAATACTTTGACTTTTTTTTCTTTTTTTTTTTGGTACCGTAGTTGGCTCGTCTTTAATTTTCCGCCAGACATCAGTAATGTATTTTTATCTTGGTACTTGCTGCTGGTGCGAATATGTAACGCGATATCGCAATTCAAAGAGTTCGAGCATTTTTTCTCGGTAGGAGATATTTTAACTCGTCCTTAGGAATAATGAATATCTTTTAAATCTAATTTCAATTGCGGTATTTATGGAAAAGCGAATTCAAAGTCGGTTGATAATTCTGATGTCAATTTTTACGATAAGGAATACTTGAACTGTAATTCATGAGAGATAAGATCTCGAGAACTTGACGTTCTCTTGATTCGATTTTTGAAAAAGCGCGATCGTGATTGGTAACGTTTATTTTGCTTTATGATAATTTTTCTTACACACCTATTCTCAAGGTGTTTGTGAACTAGTGAATGGTTTCCGGATGACAATGAGAAATAGCGTTGGCACAATCGCGCGAGTAGGTATTATTCAAGCATTAGGAATCAACGGGATGGAAATACCGCGTTGCACAACGTTGATCTTGGCGTAACACGCTGGGCTTCTCGGGATCCAATTATAAAACGATAATCCATTCGATCCATTAATGACCAATGATTTTAGATTCTCTATCTATCCGCGTCCGTCCGTTTCGTGATCTCGTAAAACTCTACGGAAGACAAATAAAGTCAAAAACCTCAAATCCACAATTCGCGTGTCGAAATCATCGGTATAAATTCATGTATCGAAAAGAGTTCACAGCAGGTTGATCGACCGGTTATTTCGAGATAATACATGGCGTGCGCACACACCGAGACGTACGGAGTCCCTCCCCAATTATTAAGTTGACCTGCCGAGTTTAATTGGACCTTTATCTGAGGTCAGCAAGCGCCGGGATCGTCAGTCATCGCGAGTTGCTAAAAGAATGTTTTGTTAAAAGTATAGAAAGTAAATGGAAGCATAAAAGAGCTCTCGTTTGTCTCTCTGAATTAAAACGACCGAGGAAACCGATTCTACAACTTTTCCAGCGTCATTTAAACTCGCGTGCAATAATTCATTTTTATCGTGTGTATTGCATTAATAACGAGCCAAATCGGCCGGGTTCTCGTCTTACCGGCTGCGACCGGGACTCCTTTTACTTCTACAATTTCGATACGCACAATTCTGAAGTCGTGGTAGATACTTAAAGGTACGAGAAAATATTCTATGACTTACAGAACCGAGAGCATGCAATTCTACGCCGTCGGATTTAATACTATTTGTCGATTAAGCGGTCCCACGCTCGAGCGAATACGATAATACGAGTTCTGTTGAGAGCTGCATGAGATCATGTAGTGGCATCTGATTGCGCTGTTGGTGGATGCTGGTTTTCATCACTTAACCGGTTATCGGCGAACTCGTAATGTCGTATGCTGTAAACAATCGAATCTTCAAGCGTTATTTACGTTGGCCTTAGTCCTTTCCGCTCCGTTCAATGTAAACTTTCGTGAGTAAAGGTTAACAGTTGGAGCGATAAGTAGTGGAAACGACTGCTCGTGCCAATTCATTGTTAAATAACGCGATTGCTCGGGACACTAATGACGATCGACGGATGAGCTCCGGCAGAGGTCACACTTTTTTTCCCCCTCTTATTTTTTATTTTCCTTTTTTTTCTCGATCAACCGTAGTACGCTTGACCGGATCGCCTTTGAAATTTTCTTCCCTCCTCATCGAACCGATAAACTCTCTACGTAATTTAACAGCGTTCGGGGCGACGCAGAAAACGAGAAATGTTAAATTCTATAGCATTATCGAAGACTAGCGATAAAGGCCGAGAAAAAATGCACCATCGACAAACTAGGCCACGTGCAGCTCTACGATAGTCTGTGAGATGTTTCGTTAAGTGTAAGACGTTCCGAAGAAACGAGCTAACTACGGATTACTCATTTTTCTATGCGTTGTAATGAATTTTTGCGATTGTACAAATTGTATAACTTTGTTAAGACATTTTTTTTAAGAACAACAAAAAAACGGAAATAACCTTTCACTTAGTTACGATTGTGTGAAACACTGTGAAATAATGTACGAGTTGTTTGATTCGTTAAGGCATATCGAAAATCTCGACATTTTCCAGCCATCTACAGCGGAGGTTCGTCGTCCAGTGTCGGAGCCGACATATTAGATCTATCGATGCCGGACAAAAATTCGGTAACTCAAGTGTGCTACGTGTGTGGCGATGAGTTTAAGAGAGGATCGCTCAGTAATATCCTGGCTAAACCACTGCCAACGCAACCGCATCCTGCCTGCAGTCCTCCGCCGTTCTTCCCCTCTCTGATGCTCCATCCGCGACCGGGCAGAAGTCGGCCGATGGACAGCGCCGGTCGAGTGCAGGTAAAAATTATAGGATTCTGTCCAAGCTGCTCATCTCTCTTTGCATGATCACCATCTTTTTGCCAGCATAATTTCCTTGTTCATCCTGTCGATCGTTTTAGGAAATTTGTTACGTAAGGACGCCTTGGAATCGTAGGGATTTCAAAATAACAGTTGAGATATAAAGTGTTATGCTGCCCATTGTTTAGTAACAAAAAAAATGTAATGTTACATTTTCAGAAATTTTTTGTGTACCGTATAACTCTTTTGTTTATATAGGAATCGGTATATTGATGTATTAATCGCTGATGTTCTGTTGGTAATTGTCTCAGTAATAGATGTTTAATTATTTCAAGTCATAATAGTGTCCAAGAAAAATAAGAATTTGTACTGTACTGAAAAATGAACCGTGTATTAAAGATCTATGCTTTGAGTGTTATCAGTCAGTTAGGTGCTGACTCAATTTTGTCAAACATTTCTTTCGTGCGCTGTCTTGTCCAAATTACGAGAGACCGTGTGAAAATTCAGTTCACACATGGGTACCATAAAAGGAAGGCTTGAGTACAAATTTGATGCAAATTGGGAGAGAAATTCGAACTTTATGACGATTTAATTTTTTTTTAAATCTTAACAGTTGAAATACAAAGTTTTGGGCTGACCATTGTTTAGAACTTTGACAACTGACGTGCTATATTCGAAATGTGCATTCTTTTCCGAGTATTGTAAACTTTTGCGATTGGTAACAAAAAAATTGTAATGCAATATTTTTAAAAAATTTTAGTATTGTTGATAATTTTTATTTGCATAAGAATTGGTATATTGTTATATAAATCACTGAAATTTTAGTTAACCATTTTCCAGAGAAATAAGAGAAATCTTACTGTACTGGAAAATGAAACGTATATCCGAAGAACTATGCCCTGAGTGATATCACAAAGTAAGGTGCTGACTCAGGTCTCAATGTATGCTTTTCTAGGTCATATCACGGGTTAAATAAATTGAAAAAAATTTTATCGAAATTACACGAAACATGAAGTCGTCGGGATTTTTAATACTGCGGTTTCTTTTAAATATTATCATCACCATCTCGTCGAAAAATAATATAGTCTCAGTCGCGAATGCATTAAGCCTATAGTGTAAAAAATATATGGAAAATACATATACATTATAGTAATTTAATATATTGTATTTATACTGAACCCGTGCAGAAAATTTAATTTCACGACATTATTAATCAAATTAGGGGACTGTAAACCAATTTCAATAATACTGTGCATCAACTACTGCTAATTTTGTAACTAATTAAGCCGATTTGTACATCAATTTTACGTTATACTCGCCCTCCTTCAAAAAGTTTAAGAGTAAAAGAATGCATTGTGATCGTTTTACTCGTCCTGTGATTGGTTGCCATAAAGACAATTGTGTCCGAGGTAAACACTGTTAAAAATGTTTCAAAAATTAATATATGTATTGGAAGTTTTTTCGCAGATACAATTTATTAATTTTGGTTTAATATACGGATATGTTGTAAAATTTCAAAAAACACATTATAAACACTACAATTATGGAGTTTTTAGTATACTGTATATTAAATTCATAAACATTTTTTTGTATATTACTTACTATTTGTATATTACATTTAATATACGCGCATCTGCAAAAAAACTTCCAATACTTTATATCAATTTTCGTACGAAAATTTCTGACAGTGAACAATTTCAGTTTGGTATCAAATTTGACATAAGGAGACGGGCGCCGCAGCATCCGTGACCTTTGAAAGCTTTATAAGAGCGCAGTACGCAAAAGTTCTTCGGACGCGCGTGAGCGCGTGTGATTGGTCTAGTGCAGTAGATTTTCTATACCTGTTTCTGTAAGAGAACTTTATTCACATGTGTAGTTATTTTACCTCAAATATTTTTAAGAGACAGTGATATTTCCCTCCCCCCTTCCCCACATGCTATTAAGACGCAGTGATACACCGCCAGAAATTTCGTCGCCCAATACTAAACGCCTATAGGTCTGTCTTTCTCTCTAACATACCTCCGTCACTCTCGCACTATTTTTCTGTTAATTCTTAAAAAAAAAAAAAACGGCTATATCGAATGAGGAGCCAGAAGCTCAGCCCAATTCTACGATACTCCCGCGTATCGTCTGAAAATACGGACCCTATCTGCCGTATCGTTCGGGAGAAAACAGCTTTCGAAATTTCTGCGGGTTGGGTATCACTGCCTCTTAACAGCGGATGAGGATATTGGAAAATTAAAATTGACTCATATTGAAACGCGACTTGTATGGTGGATTTGGTACATTGCGCATTCATTAATACACCTTCTATATCAAATTTAGAAGACTGTATTAATCAATACGACTTTCGTAATGCATTCAGCAGAATTGTACATCAGCTTTATTTTATAATCGATAAGTTAATTTTCTATACCTGTGTAATAATTCCATCTGAAATATTTTTAACGGTGTAGAGAACCAAGATTGTTCGAACCAAGAGAAGTAAGAACGTCTCAATTTTTTTTTCAGGCTTGTTTGGCGTGTCAAAGTCATCTTCTTCAACAATGGAAGGCTTACACACGACAAGGCATACCACACGGCGATCGAAATTACACGCTTCGCAAGCGACAAGCACCGGCAATGGACACAACGACGTTTATTTGCTACACTTGCGCGTTGGAATATCCCTCGTCCAGTATTAGATTACTTTATTGCTGTCCGAATCCCGAGAAGGAAGCGTACTTTCCCTTCATATGTTCTCTCCGACCTCCGCCGGGAGCTAGTCCTATAAGTCCTCAGGGGATGGTGCAAGTTTGCTCCATCTGTTACAAAGCCATACCGCAGAAGCAACAGGTTTTCGGGGGAGAGAACAACGAAGCTCAGCCAGCTGGACAGAGCGTTGATTTTCGACAACAAGGTTAGTTCAATCATTCCAATCGATCTTGCCATTGCTTTTTGTCTATTTTGATTCCCCATAGAGGAAACTTTGTTTTCGTAAAATTTGTATTTATTCGAGATTTTCATTTTAGTATATTGAATAAAATAGAATGACCCAAAACGTCAAGAAAAGTGGTTTAAAAGAAATACGATAACTGTCGCAATTTTTCATGTATCTTTTTATATTTAGTACTCACATGGAGTATTGTACAACAGCTTTAAAGATTGGTGTGAATCGGTCGTCAAAATTACATTTTATAGCATTTCGACAATTTTTAGAAAAAAATTTTCATGCCCCAACTTTTTGGTGAATAAAGATATATTAACCTGTTATTGTGTACACAGATAAAGTTAGTAAACTAAATTTACTTGACATTGAGTTGGGTGCCAAGTTTGACGAGAATCGATAGAGTGGTTTGAATTAATTTTTTTTACATCTGTACTCAACTTCAACTCCTGTACATTTTGAAATACAAGTTTTATCAAACAAGCGGTTGCCATGTAGGTAAAATTCGATCTTGTTTGACAAATTACAGTAAAATTGCTGTCATCAAAATTTTTCGTTTCAAATACAAATTTTCACAGATTTTACTCAAGTTTGGTTCAAATATTAATAACCATTGAACATGATTTCAGTAAAAATTTGATGCATGTAGGTCAAGTGATTTAAATTTTATGGTATTTCGATTTTTTTTAAACGTCGTTCGCGCGCTCCCTTGTGAAAATTACGAGAGAACGGGTGCAAATTCGGTTTACAAATCAAGTGCCATAAAGACGAGGGTCTGGCACAAATTTGATATAAATCAGTCGAGCAGAGAATTTCTGTTTCATCATTTCGTGATGAAAATTAGAAGACGACTTATAATTTTTTTAAATGGATCTTTTAAACTGAAACAAGTCTGTAACGTAGAAATTGATTTCATATTATATTTATGCTTTTTACAAAGCTTTCTCTATGAGGGAGCTAAAATCAATTAACATAAATGCTCATATAAGTAACACAGTGATAAACCAAAACTAATAAGTAATTTTCGAGGCTCTTTTCAGGCTTTCCTTTTGAAAATCTGTGGCGAATTAACGCGTGAAGCATACGTTTATTGTAATTTCCGGTTTCAGGTCCGTCGCCGAGGCCTGCAGTTGCAAAGTCACCGGCTAATTCGGCTGGGAGCGATATACGCTTCAAACCCTACGACTTGAACAAGTCTACTGTGGTCGCCAATAAGCCACGCAGTGCCAATGTTAAGGTTCCCAGTTCAAGCCAACGAAATTCACCGAGTAACGGCCCCGCGGAAAATGGTACCGTCGCCGTCGGACAAAATTATAGGTGCTATATTTGCGAACGGTTGTATCCCCGAAACCACATGGAGTGGTAAGTTAATTACATTTTTTCTAAAGGGAGTCGCTCTGCTACATGTTAGTCAAATCAGTGAGAATTTTTCGAAATATTTCTACCAGTTTTTGTGCTTTGATTGACTTTTTTGAAGAGCGATTTGTGCATCTGCATTTGTTCTACATGTGTAAATAGTATCACGAGCACAAATTTTTTAAAAATCCACTTATATCTACAAACAGTCGATGAAGTGTTATAAGCATCTAGTTTCATATTAGAAAAAACCTCAGTTTTTGTCTCCTTATAATGACAATAACTTATTTCGACTATTGCGCAATGCTTTTTTATAGTATCGTTTGTAAGAAAATTACAAACGTAACGTAACCTAATATTAGACGTTCTAATACTTGTAACTTTTAAATAACGAATACGAATAATAAATATTTCCGGTGAATCAATCAAGCGTCATTCAATAAACCAAACAAGATTTTTCTGGTTCTGCTCCAATGAATATTACGGTTTTTTTTCTGATAAAACTGGATGACAAAAACTTCATATCGGATATTTGTGTACATCAGTGTATATTCTTTGTAAATCGTATCTGTGGATGTATTTATAGATTCAGAACACACGCCGATTTGTACGCTTTGAAACAGTCAACAAAGTGAGCGGAATTTCTAGAAATACAATTAAAAATTTAGAATTGATTCGATTATTAGTACGTAGCAGAACAGCTATGGTAATTCAAGTAACTTTGTGCCAGACATCCTGCATCTTTCAATGTCTCAAATTTATTTTTAGGTTATCGACGAGTCCCGAAGGGATGAATTCTCATGCCATGCATTTTCCCTGCCTGAGAGGAATGGCGCGTACCTCAGAGAACGCCTGCATGGATAGTCACGGACGTGTGTTGGCGTGCACTCACTGTGTCAATCATCTCGCTCAGCAGTGGGAGAGCATGGACGTAGAACGGGTTCCCCTTGAACGGCGAAGGTAAATAAACTTCAGCTTCTTTGAAAAGAACCGTTTTATTCTGTATGGACTTTGAAGCCAAGGGAAATCTATGAAATGGACAAAGCTTTGTTTTTCGAGTGCCCAGATAAAATTTCTATTAATTTAATCGAAGAAAATGCAATTTTACTCTGGAAAATACTCAAGTCGAATTTATGTGGTAAATTAATTTGAAAAAAAAAAACAAATGAAAGCGAATAACCCTTTTTTCTATTATCAGTGAAAAACAATCTAGTGCGATTTTTAGTAATATTTTATTACGAGTAATCACAATTTTTTGTCAGAATTCGAATATTGACTGAATATTGTCAGCGCCGATTAGAGGATTATAGAATTTTTTCAAATCAGAACGCATTACCCTTGAACGTTGGAGGTGAATAAAATTTTAAGCTCAGCTCAAGAATAAAACTTTTTTCTGTGTAGAATTTAAAGCGAAGGGAAATCTTTAAAATAGACAAAGTTCTGTTCTCCAAGTGTCTAGATAATATTTCTCTAAATTTAAAATTAATGAAAACAAAAATTTACGTTTAATTGTACTCCATGGAATGCTGGAGTAGATTTTTTAGCGATTTTTGTCGGTGAAAAGTTTCGGTTTCGTAGTTTACAAACTACGTTGTTAATATGTTGCAAATATGTTTCATATTGAAGAGAATTATAATATGAACATAAGCGCATCCACTCGAATTTCGGGCGAAAACACTAAAAAGTCATGGGTGCTGCGGCGCTCTTCCTCTTCTTATGATAAATGTTACACCAAACTGAACTTGTTTATCACAGAATTTCTTAGTAACCAATCACAGGACGAGTAAAACGATGACAATGTGTTCAGTTACTCATGAACTTTTTAAAAGAGAACTAAAAAGTAAAATAATTCACTTCAATTCAATTCGTGAATTGATAGAAAAATAATTATAATAAATATCTCTTTTTTTTCTCTTGTTAACAGAGAACATCTACTGTGATTATTATTGATATTTCATTTAAAATACTGACAATCTTTTGTGTTAGACTTCGAATTAGAAAATTAATCGCGCATTCTGAAATATTGACTCAATATTCTTAGCGGCGAATTATAAAATATCATTTTCTCAAATCACCGTCAGTTGGCTTACCCATTTCAAAAAATACATTTTTTTCAGATTAGATAAAATACAACTTACGAGAGACTTTTTTTTAACCCGAAAGCGAAACATAACATTGTCCCAGGTGGTCTTTAGCCGGCGTAGATCTATTCCCAAAGACCTATTAAGGTGATGTGATACTACTCGGTCGGTAACAAAAACTGCAATTCAAACTTCTCTGCCGAATTAACCTGGCGAATTAATCTATCGAATAAAAGTCGAGAATTCGTCTTCTGCTCTCGGCTTTTCTTCGTCAGGTTATGTGTAAAAGTGAAATATGGCTTAGGAAGATGAGTTTTATCTCTGTGACACCCATATGAAGCATTTTTTTTTGGTCAATTTAGCCATTTTTTCTGGGCTCGAGGTCAAAATGGCGAATTTCAAAATAACGAATGCCTAAATCTACGATGGACATCATTATGATTTTCGCCATTTTAGATTTTATTTTCATTTTCTCTCAGATCTACCTCACAATTGTTCTTATCAAAGTACTACTAAAAGGCATTCTATGTACATTTTTTCAGATTTTTTAATACAATACTAAACAAAATCGCCGTTGTTCGTCAAGTGCACGTATTTCGGTATTTAAAGTTACTGGAACAAATATGTCTCTATAACGTTTGTAGTTTTGTGTTAGGTTTTAAATGGGGCATGTGAAATAATGGATACACGCCGGTAACACTGATTCATTACAGGAAAACGGGCGTATCATTTTTTCATTCAAAAACAGTTTTTTTTTTGTTGACAAAATTACAGAGTACTTCTCCATGACTGCCGATATCGCACAAAAATCACTACAAGCACGGATCGAGGTTCGAAGGGGAAAATAATGAGATAATTCTAAAATAAAGTTGATTTCGTTTGCTGTAGTGTTATTTTTTTGAACTCTACAACCATGTCATTGTGGTGATTTCTTTTACAATATCGACAGTCATGCAGGAAAACTCTGTAATTTTCTGTCATAAACAAAAAAAAATATCAGCTTTTGGTATATAAAAAAGGAATTCTTAGCAATGAATCGGTGTTACCAGAACATGAAAATCATTTGTAAAATGTCCCATTGAATAGCTAACACGAAGCTTTAACTTTTATACAAAGATATGTTTTTTCAGTACCTCAAAATTTCCAAGATATTGTAAATTAAAAAAACGACGTTTTTTTTTTCAAATATTGAATTTAAAAAATCTGTAAAAAATTACGTTGCATTTTTTAGTGGTACTTTATCATGGCCAATTATGCGGTAAATTTGAGATGGTCGCAAAAAAGTGGCTGAATTGACAGAGAATCCTCCATATAAAATGTCTTACATGCTTTTCAGCGTTAACTGAATAAACGATTTCTTTCAGATACGATATTCCTAGTCCACATCCAAATGGCGACGTTAATCGAGCGGTCGCCACTCCTCCGAGCTCGAGCTCCGATCGAACATTCGGCAGTAATCCCGGGACTTCGAGCAGCTCGATTTACTGTTTTCTCTGCGGTTTGCACAGCGATTTGACATTAGCGCGGGTACTTTACGGCAAGCCGCAGGGTCGAAACGCGCCGTTCTTCCCGGAATTACTTCGTCATCAGTCTCCGCCGAACGCCGAGCAGCTTCGCGAGGACGGCTCCGCTCTTGTGTGCACTTTTTGTTACCATTCGCTTTTGGCACAATGGCGAAGATTCGAATCATTGACAGCCGGTCAGCAAGTTAATCCTCCGGAGAGGCAGTATAACACCCACGACTATTGGTGTTATGTTTGTGGTATCGCGACTTATCGAAAAAGAGCGAGAGCGTTGCCGATTAAAGATTTTCCGTTCCTGAGATATCATAAGCAGCCGGATAAAAGTCTTCTCTTGGAAAACGGCGATTTTGCGGTCGTCTGCTTGGACTGTTACGACACGTTGCGTACGCAGAGTCTCGAGTACGAAAGATGGGGTTTACCTGTCGAAAAACGAGAGTACAACTGGATCGTTGAACCTCCACCGCCTGAAGATAGTCCTGATGCGGCTATCGCTCGATTACCCTCGGGCGAACGATCTGCGAAAGTGGTGAGTCCGTTTGTTTTGTTAATCTACGTGGAATTTTAAAATTTCTGGGAAACACGCAGAAAAGAGATTTAAAAAAATAAAATGCAAATGTGATTTTGATTTTTGAGACTGTAGTTGAAACTTTCTTGATATTGATCTTAAATTTAATTCAGGAAAGTATAGAGCTTGGAGAAATTTTAATTAAACCTCGGATTTATATCTGAGACTGTCAAAATTATAATCTGAGTTCTTTTATTGTCTCAATCGATACGGGATCCATAAAAATCTCTAATACATTCAAAAAATACATTTAGAACTTTTTGAGACCATAAATGTTGCAACTTCCTAGATATTGATCTTAAATTTAATTCACGAAAATAATGAGCTTGGAAAAATGTTATTTAATTCTCGAATTTGTATCAGCGTCTCATAAAATTATGCTCTATCTGCTGTTGACATTCGGAATTTTGGCGAAAAGACAAAAACCTCGCAAGTTCTTTCCTCAATCAACTCGGCTTTCTCAAAATTCTGTGAAACTTAAAAAAAAGGGATTCAGAAGAATAATATGCATATATGCATTAGCTTCTTCAGACTATAGTTGGAATTTTCTAAATATTGATCTTTAATTTAATTGACGAGAGTTAAGAGCTTGTAAAAATGTTGATTAATCCCCGAATTTTTATCAAAAGCTCCCAGTATTATAGTTGATCCGCCGTTAAGGTTCTGAATATCGCCGAAAAACATGAAAACTTCGTGAGTTCTGTTCTTTCCTAAATCAACTTGGGATCCATAAAATTCTGTGAAACATTTGAAAACGGATTCAGAAAAATAATATGCATATGGGGTTTTTTCCTTGTAAATTACTCAGGAAATTCTTCAGGAGAAGAATTTCGCGACAAACTTAATTCACGAATCCGAAGAGCTTGCCAAAACGTTAGTTAATCCTCGAACTTGTACCTGCATTTCACAAAATTCTACTATATCTGCAATTGACATTCGGAATGTTGCCGTAAAAGATGAAAACCTCGCTCACGGTACAGTTAGAGATAAATCTAGTATTATTTTTCTCCGTTACCGACCGTGATAGACACGCTGTCGGCATCCAGCTCTGACGGTGGAGCTATAACTCATATGGCCACCCGTTGACATCAGTAGAATTGAATTTAAAAAGCTAAAAATACTTTGTCATATATGACCAAACTGAATTGTTACTAATCTACCTGAAGAAGGCTTAATTTGTGGAAACAGAATTATAAAAGAATGAATGAGAAAGAACAAACACTCCATTTTTGTTGCTAGATAATTAATTACTTAATGATACGAACAGTCCCGCCGATCGTGAGTTTCAGAGAAAATTTCGATTACTTCCCGATTAGATAAAAATCGGAAAAAAACAATCGATATTTAACGTGCTGAAAAGATAAATTTTGCATAGTAATAACTCCAAAATGTTATTAACAAATTTCTGAAAAAAAAAAACAATTGTTCAACAAACAATCAGTCAATCTACCTTTTATTCTAATGAAAATGATATGTTAATTTATTTGAATGCGTATGAAGTTTTTCAGATTTTTTTCTTTATTTTGATTTTGACTTTTTTTATTTTCAAAAATGTGCACGAAATAACGAATTTTGGATATGTATTCGGCATAAAACTATCTACTACGCTCAAGATTTTTTTGCAAAACGCATATCCAAAATTTGTTATATTCTGCGCATTTTTCAAAATAAAAAAAAATCGATATCAAAATAAATAAATAAATCTGAAAAAATTCATACGCATTAAAAAAAAATTAACATATCATTTTCATTAAAAAAAGGTTAGGTTGACTGTTTATTCGTTGAACAATTGTTTTTCTAACCAATTTGTTAATAACATTTTGCGATTGTTATTGTGCGAAATCAATCTTTTCGGCACTTTTTATATGCATTATTTTTTTCCTATTTTTATCTCGTCGGGAAGTAATCGAAATTGTCTCTGAATCTCACTTTTGGCGGGACTGTACGTATCATACATCCTGAATTCAGATGGATACTTTAACTAACTTTTATAATTTATTATGATTCCAGGTACCGCCAACTCTGACAGTTAGACCGTCGCGAAAGAACTGTTCCCCGAAAGCGCCGGAGAAGAAGCCGACAGTAAAGATACCGGAAAAGGAACAAGGTAAGTGGTGAAAAATACCGTCGGCATTTTATTGTTACAAATTTAAAAAAATGTATAACGCACATCCGGTATTATGACATGTGATACAAGACGGAGTTGTTTAAGAGCATAAAAGCGTCCACTTTAGATCAAAGCTCTTAACCATCGATTCGACCTGAGCGCACCACCTCCATAATCTAGAGACAGGAGACATAAATCAGATAGGGTTTAATGAGATAACTTGTTTCACCGCCATCGCGTTATCTCACCTATCTGGTCATTCCGTGGCTCGTCGCTCCATATCACCAGAGAGCGCTCAAGTAGAATTTTACGAGCAGCGGTGGGCGGAACTTAGTGAAATCTTAACATTTCCAAAGACTGTAATTCTGCGCCGAGTCTCAGTGATAAAGGTTTTAATAGCGTGTCACACTTTATCGGCATTGCGACCTGCATGAATAATTGCGAAATCTTGACAGAAAACCCGTGCAATTAACCGCCCGATGGACGCGAGATTTCTTTGTATACGTTCGTGCAAAGGCGTTGCTTCTTTTTACTTTTGAATTACTTTTTAAAAAAAAACTGACGACTTATATGAATGTTAAGACAAAAAAGATATATATAAATGTAAAAAGTGATCGTCTCAAGCCGCGATCTTGACTCCGCAACAGCACAATTTCCCGGTGCTTAGTATTTTAATTGAATGTTCCTGGCGTACCTGAAGAGCTCTTCTTAAACGAGGGCGGCAGCCTCCGTTCGCCCTTCGACATTACCCGGATAAAATTAACTCCCGGAGTTTTTTTTTTTCATCTTCGGCGTACTTAACGTCGCACTTTTTAAATTAAAGCATCGTCTATAGGAGAAGTCGAGCGAAAGAAATCGTCGGAGCGAGGTGGGCGTGGATTGGAGAGCGCAAAAGCTCGTTTTTTTTTCTCTCCAGTTTTCTTTAACTTGTCGGTCTCTCTGGTCTATACGTGCGATGTATCTGCTCGAGTAAACTTGGACAGAGTTGGAAAAATCTTTAAGAGAGTCTAATATTTGCCAGTGCCCAGAATTATCTGGCCATATTTCAGCGCTATCTGCGCTTTACAGACGCTCTCTCTCGTGGCCACTTTAACCAGCCGTACTAACGGCTCTTTCGATCCCATGAGACTCAGAAGAGCGGAAAAAAACGAAAACTTTTTATCCTAAATGATAAACTCCGTTGGAGGACTTCCGCTCCTGCCGATATGCTTCCTCGACTCTCTTTAACACGATAATTATACCCATTGAACGAAGCCGCCCGTATTTCTCAGATGATCTCTTTTAAAAGAGCCGAGTCACCTGAAAAAAGTCATAAGTTATAAATTTCTGTGAATGATACCCTTCTTCTAAAAAATCTTACATGTAAACCTTCTTGAGTTCATATCAAGTATCATAATTCTGCAAATCCGTAAAGGCATACAGTGCACTAAAGTGGTGTGAGGTAAACAGTAATATATTTCACGTAATATTCACATAAAACCAGTACACAAATTTTAAGACGAAGCTATGATTTAAAATGTAGAAATGAATCTTTCTTCAGTGAAAACTCACTACATAATAAGTTACAGCAAATCAAATTTTCACTGTGTCAGGATTGCTACACTTATACGAGAATGCACTTTTCGACAAATAAAATAAGCCATCGAACGCTAAAATTTTATCACCAGTTTGGTCTGACAATGAAAAGATTTACTTTTTATCTCACACTATTTTAGTGCACCGTATTTCTTTACAAAATTACAGAATTATGACGCTTGATAGGTACTTTGTTCAGATTATGTATGTCAATTTTTAGTCCAAAGTGCCAATTCCGTTAGTTTCCCATAAGCACCTATGTAAAAGATCTTGTTTTGATGACTTTTTTCTCGTCAATTTATTCGGTGAACAAGCTTAATACTTTACAGTTGCAGTGAAAATAGTTTTAACTGTCATATAATAAATAATTAATTACCAAAGTTCGCAACGGAAGATACAAATGTATTAATCGGTCCACCAGTGTTGCGCAAAGTGAACCGAATAGAATTTTACAGGGGGCGCGTGCCCCGTCGCGTTTTATAACGTCGTTTGGCAAGGAACACCGGAGACGAGAAATATCTTCTTCCACTTGATCGATGCTGAAACTGCGGGTAGAAATCTTTTCGCCTCTTACCCCTTCCATTCAAAGCCCTCGAAGGCTCGAGAGACGTGAAGCTTCTGTGTACGCACTTGGACAAAAAAGGGGATGGAAAGAATGGACGATGAGCATGGAAATGAAGGGAAGGAAGGAAAAATGAAAAAGGGTAATGGGACGGTGCAGAAATTTCTGAAAACTGCGAGAGACAAAAGGGTACTGACATTCGACGAAGGGCATTCACGAAATGCCCTGAAGGTTTTTTATCCAGTGAATCCTTCAACCCTTCTTTTACTTCCTGACTCTTTACACAGGACCTTGTCGCTCCCTTTTTTATCACCGATTTATTAATTCTCGCCTATGATATGCTCCTCGACTTAGGTAATGGAATATTCTCACCCTTGGGACATTTCTCTCATAGTCGTGCTTTACTGGGGTTTGAAATTTTCAAATTACGATACTAAATAACAAACTTGGTTATTTTAGTCAAACTCGCACAATAAATATGGAAATGTGAACTGAACCCCGAGCCTTTTAGAATTTGTAGAATATCTCGTTGAGCTTGAAATTCTTTGATAAATTATTAAAGGAATATAAAGCGGTGTCACTTTTTATTACCCAATGCATCGATCGCCTCAGCCCTCCTCGAAAGACGAGGCGCATCTCTATTCCCCTCAAATTTACTGAGAATATTTCCAACGAATCAACAGCAGGGAGTTTAATTAGAGCTAAAAGAACTTGGAGGGTCTCGAGTGCCTCGCTCGAATAAAGACTCATAAATCTTTATTAAATTATAATTGGCACACTGAATACGCTGCGGAGACAAATTGAACGTTTATAAATCGCTGTTTATTACATTAAGCCGAACGGCTTATATTTCTTGCTTCTGCACTTTGAACCAACGAGAGTACAAGTTTAATTATATGTTTCAATAATTTACTTCACATTCGGATGGTGATTATATAAATTTGCATAAAGCAAAGAATTTGTACAAGCAATAATCGCGAATTTACAATTCAGAATAACAGGATCTGCGTAACACGGATAAGCAAAATTGCGTTTCTCCTTTGAACTACGTTGAAGAAATACATCCGTAGTGAAAATAAACGAAGCTCGTTCACTCTTGGTTCACATTCACCCTTTCTGTAGATGTTACGAAGTCGCATAGCTTTTCCCCTTTTGAGCTCAGTAGCGCGCTTTGAGCGACTTGTACGAGGAACGGGATTGAAAGTCGAGATACGCTTACAGCGTGGGCAGCGAAGCGCCGTGAAAGCTCTCCTGTCCTCACACCACCCACGCTCCGATCTTTCTGTTCCACTGTATCTGTGTGTATATGTTTGTGTGCGTGTGCGTGTGTGTCGGATGTGTGCGCCAAAGCATCAAGTAACTTTAAACCGACGGTGCCTCTGAACGGCTTGTCCCAAACGAGATACATACACTTTCCGCTTTTGAAACACAAGTGCGAACGGCGGTAGCAAGGCGGTCTGCTATTTTCTTTTTGTCAATTGATCGCTTTAATCTAAGCCGGTTTTTCACAGATTTCAAAACAGTCATTTATTACATAACCTTCCTTTACAAACTGCGGCTACTTTTGAACTGTACACATCTTTGAAATTTCTATATTCATTGAAATTTGTCATAAAACAAGCTTGCAAAGTAAAACCTAGCAAATTGCATCCTCGTTATTTTTGGCTTTTACGAAAGCTACCCTATGAGGCAGTAGTTGATCAGCTTTGACTTCCTAATAAACTTTCAAAAAAAGAAAGGGAAACTTTGTAGAAAAAATTAATATCAAAAAAGCAACTTGCATTGTTTTTTTAAGGCTTGTTTTAGTTCAAAATGCGTTTTTCTGAAAATTCAAAGTGTCATAAAATTTGAACCGATCAAGTTTTGTCGAGCTTGTGCTGAAACTTTGTTTTATCGTGATTTACTAAAAATTCGAAATGTTATCAAATTTAAATCACTACACGGACTTGCGTCAAATTTGTACTCGAACCTCGTTTAATAATTGTCCATATGTCAACCGAACTTAAGCGAAATCTGTAACAAAAATGAAAGCGAAAAACTATTTTTCTTATAGATGCATTGATTTCTCTTTTATCGAGAAAAATCAAAATTTACCAACGAAGCGACTGTACTTTGGAGTAAATTTATCGTTCATAATCGTGATTTTACTGGAAAATTGCAGACAGATATTCAAAAATGCTAAATTTAGCACCGATCAAGTTTCACTGTAAAAATATTTGTGTACAAAGTTGTACCCTGATATATTGTAAGTCATGAAAGTTACAGCGAAATAAACCTTTTCTTAACTACTAACAATTATGACACTTATTGCACTAACAAGGAAATCTGTACATACATACTTTTTTTTTCCAAATCATTTTTCCCGGTGTTTTACGCCACTCTGAGTATACTGACATGAAAATCTCGTCAAAAAATTGTTCCTGTAATTGTCCGCGACACATATTTCAATTATCTTTGAAAAAATGTTCCATCTATTAATGTTGTAATAATTTCACTCGAAACTAAAAAGGTCTTTTAAAGATTATACATTTCGCATAATATTCTCCGCGACACGAACAAAGATTCAAAGATCTTTTTCGAACCCCTTTCAGAATGGATGACGAAGCCCTAGAAGTACGAAGTCAGTGATTTTGCAGCAAAAGGGGATGTGTACCGTATCTCGTTGTAAACTATGAGTAAGAAGGTTGCACAGGCAAGCTCTGGTGTACAGTACAGTACGGGAGAGTTGGCGGATACGAGTTGAAGTTGTGTGACGGTTTATGGAGCGTCCGGTGGTAGAAGGAAAGGCCACATGGTCTCGGGCAGTAGGCAATATAGAGGTTGAGCGAGGGCTGGCGAACGAGGACGACATCGGGTAGCCCGGAATGCCCGCAGCGTGACACCGCATTGCGCCCACTTACCAACCCACCCGACACCTAAATTCGAATTAGGGAGAGCCGGCTCGACACTCTTGTCAAGCTACCTCGACGACCCCATCCCCTTGAGTCTCGTTTCGCGCTCAATGTTCATCCCACCGTTTCTTCTTCTTCGTCTTCTCTCCCCTTTGCACCTCACCTCTTTGCCGAGTCAGGGCATCGCGACGGCAGTTCTTACGTCGGTTAACGGGCACCCTCGAAAGCCCCGTTTTCTTCAGATCAAATAAAACATCGAACAAAAAAATTTGTTGACTATAGTTTGGTCTGGAAACTACGACTGGTTGAAAATTTGACTTTTCACCATGCACCGTTTTAGGACACTGTATGTCTTGACGAAATTGCATAATTGTGAATTTATAATGCTTGATATGTACTTTGCGAATTTTAAATGCAAGTTGTGTTATTATTCAAGATATAATTTCGGGGATTTTATGAAGAACTTTTTAAAATTCTATGACGTCTGATTTGAGTAGCTATTCTCTCGGTAGTAAAGATTGAAGAAACAAAAAAATAGTACATAAAGAAAATTGAAAAATAAAGCGCTCACTGTTTATAGTAGCATAGGGCGTGTTGTAAAATATAAATGTAAAGATTCGAAGAATAATTTCAATAGGAAGATTTTGGAAAATAAGATTATCGTGTACAGATTTTGTTTTTCTTATGATTTTCTGTAGGTGGCTTGGTGCTCTTAACCTCGGTTAAAATCGATAGTTCATAAAAGCTGGATGACGATACCGTCTTGGAAGTGATTATTGTGACTGAAGTTTTCTGCATCTCCAAATTATACACTTTGAGCAATCGTATAAAATCAGCATTAGGAAAACATTAATTGCATAAAAAAGCGAAACGGTTCAACTCTCTATCATTAAGAAAATTTAAAAAATGACTGTCAATTTTCAAAAATCAGCAGCAATAATAAACGTGCCTGGAGATATTCGCAAAACTAACAAATCTGCTTTCGACAAAAATTATTGCATCAACCGTTACATCTGTATAACTGGCCAACCGCAAAAATGATGAAAACAATTGCCGATTTAAAAAAAATGGAATTTTTGTATTTCAATTTTTTAATTTTTTCAAGGCTCCTGGAGATATCCGCAAAACGAATGAATCCGCCGTTGAAATACAATGTATCATCCGTTGAGCCGATACGACTGACCGACGCAAAAATACCAAAAAAGATTACCAATTTTTGAGGAAAACAAATATATATAAATAAATAAAAGTGCCCAAAGATATTCGAAACGAATAAATCTGCCTTGGAAAAAAAACCAACACCAAGCGGTGGACTGATACAATTGACCAACCGAGAATGACAGGATTTCAGACGTAAATGGCCACTGATTCGCATTCGCAGCAGGATTTTTTTTTTTTTAATGCTCGTTGATAATGCTGAGATGCAAAAACCTTCCTAGAGAAAAAATATGGTCCACAGGGTTGCATAGTCACGGCTGGTCAAATTGTAAACTTTGCAGAAGCAGAAAACTTCAAAATCATGTAATCATTACTCTCGGAGTATCTGATAATAGCTATTCTTCGAATCTTATACTGAATCGTGAGTAAGGTATGGGTAGCAAATTTGAAATAATGAAAAAATTTAGTTTCTGTATATCAATATGTCATCCGACACTTAAAATCGAATTAGGAATAGCCTCGACACTCTTGTCAAACTATCCCGACGACCTCATCCCCTTGAGTCCCATTTTGCGCTCAATGTTAGTCCCACAGTTTCTTCTCCTTCCCTCACCTCTGCACCTCTGTGCCAAGTCGGGACATTGCGACGGCAATTCTTACGTCGGTTGACGTGCGGCCTCGAAACACTCGTTTTCTTCTCCCTTGCGAATCGATATCAACATCATCAGCTATGCTCTCGCTCACAACGAAGAGAGACGAAGCCCCACGAGGCTCTTCTTCTCGTTTCGAAGCTGCTGGGCATGCACTTCGGCATCATTGCAGGCGAGTTCGTTTTCAAAACATTTTTTTTCCTCTTTCCTTCCCTTTGGTCTTCTCGTTGCAGCACACCGGATACGAGGGTGTGAAAGGAAATCGATCGCGTGCCAGCCGTGCGCTCACGTTGCGCATCAGTGATGTTCCGATAGAATTATAAGTGCTTCGCTGTCGGAATGGGGCGTTGAATCGATAAGCCGATAAGGAAGTATTTAGTCTAGATGGAATTATTCCCTCGGACATGTTTTACGGATTAAACGTATTGAATTTCAACCTACTATTGAGTCTTAAGAACATGCGACTCTGCATCGATTTTTCTTTATATATAATCGACATGTATTTCCGTATTTACGATAATTGAACTCCGAATCGATTCTTGAACGTTGATTGAATCACGGAATGGATGCTATCGCTTAGTATAGAGATAGATTCTTGAAGTAAGAACAGCCACAGATCCGCAAAATAAGGTAAAAATAATTGGTCCGATGTCTAGGATTCGACTTGAAAATAAGTATTAACGAGAGCACGAATAAGGTAAACAGTTTGTTATAAAATATGTTAAATTGCGTGAAAGAGTAAAAATAACAGACAGACTGCAAGTTCTTTGTGAAACAACCATCATATTGTATTTATGTTCAGTGTAGAGATAATTAAAAATGAAATATTACTTTATCCTGTTTTCGATTGGATGTGAAAGCGTGTTCTTTCTTGGATTGATTTTCAGTCCTCGACGATTCCATTTTGAGACGGTTGATCTAGATTGATTTTTTTTAAAAATGCCTTTGGATAGATCGCACGTCCCTTTGAGGGTGTTTGTAAATATATTTATGTTGAGTTGCAACATTTTTATTTCCAATAAACTTCGTATGCTAAAACGAAAATGAATACAAGGAAATTACAAAAAGCGCTAAATTGTTGAGGAATTATGAATTTCGCGGCTTATCTTCTTTTTTATTTGGTCGCCAATAGCCAAAACCTTCATCCAATATCATTAACTGCGGCCACAACCTTTATATCTCATTTCGCGGCTAACTTCGATTATAGGTTGTTGAGATTCATATGAATGCGAATTTATTCAGTCCGTTAGGTATTGTCAGGTATCGCAGCCTTTGAAATAACTTTGCTCCGATATGTAGTTGAAAAAAAAAAAAAAAAGAGAAGAGAACGTGATTTACTGGCGTATGATTTTAATTAGCCAAAACTCTCGTTATTCGTCCGCACGAGGATCTGGTATGACGATCACATGGCGTGGGAACGGTTTCATCAAATGCCTCTCGTGCTATATTTACATTTTGATGCCTCGGTGGGTACAGCTTACACTGCACACGAAGCCACTACCACCAAACACGAACGTGTGCACCGGCGATCCACCCTCTTAACTCGACGAGCCAACCTCCCAATCTACTTCCATTTCACCACTGGCGCGCCTCCCCTTTGGTGTGCCGGTGTTAATAATTAACCACCGACTGTGCGAGCTTCGCGAGAGCTAGTGAGCTTGCCAGCTACTCTGCGAAACTACCACGGCCTGTTTCACTCCGCCTGCTTTTCACAACCCTCTACAACTGGCTTGAATTCGCTTCTCTACCAGACTTTATTGAAATAATATATGTATTCTACTATCTGTTTTCTATGTTTTGTATACAGGTGTAAATACGAATACTTCTTTCTGTTCAGTACACTGGCCGATCCCCTGCAGTTATATCCGGCATTTTTTATATTTTAATTGACATAACTAATTAACACTTTGAGGCTTGAAGTGAATATTGCAATTAAATCACGTTATTAACTTCCGCTTTACATTCTGAGTGTGCATAAATTGTATCGTGCCTTGTATGTTTTTAAGCGCTTTGAGGATTCTACCGAATTCGATTTATTAACTTTCCAATACAAATTGGTTTGCCAATAAGTATTAATTAACGTATATGTGAATTCAAAAGTAATGGAGACACTTTGAATTTTAATGGGTGCAATAACTCGATGTTAATGAATGATAAGCGTGTTTTATTAATGAGATCTCAAAATTGAAATGTATAGTAAAAAAAAATAGGACTTCAAAATATTATAAAAGGTCGACACTTTCATAAAAATATAAAAAGCATATGTCGTTGATTATCACGTAAATGGCAATTAGCGGAATGCACATAATCCTAACTGAATGTGGCGCAAAGTGTAATAGCGAGTCGCCCCTTCGGCGCTTACTTTTAATAAAAATAATGGAGTTTATTAGCTGCAACAATAACATGCTTTCGAATCATCGACGCATTTTGTATTTCAATGCATCTACATTAACTCGACGTGAATAAATAAAATCTTGAAAACGTTAAATCAAATTATAGTCAGAAAATAATAAGGCCTTCAAAGTATGAAAGAAGCTTGGCACTTTCATTATGAAAATATGAAAAGAATCTGTCAAAACCTGTCGAAAAATATAAAAAGACTGTGTCGAAACCGGTCGGAAGATATAAAAAGAATGCTTAAAAGCTACATTTTGAATGTAAACGCTTCTACATTAAGTCTATATAGATTTAAAAAAACGCGTGTTTTAATTTTTTACAAATACCAAGGACTTCAAAGTATGACAAAAAGGTTGAAGTTTCGATATGAAATATGAAGAAAGAAATGCCGTTGATAATCGCGTAAACGGCAATTAGAGGAATGCACATCATCCTGACCGAATGTGGCGCAAAGTGTAATGGCGAGTCAACCCTTCAGCTCTTGCTTGTGATAAAAATAATAGAGCTTATTAGCTGCGCCGTGAGGGCGATACGTCATGAGCGACGGACGAACAGGGCAACCGTGCTGTTCGTCCCGTCGTGGTTGGTAAAGGGCTGTAGGCACGAAAGGAAGAATGGGGAGGGGTGATGGCGAGTGCTGTGGAGTCGATGGCGATGCTGATGGCGATGGTGTAGTGGCGGCGGTGTACACAGTGGCTGCAAACTGTGGGGTCGCCAAGCGGCCTGCCAGACCTGGTGGGGGAAAACTTCCCTGTCGCCGCCAGCACGCATTGATTTTGCTCGACAGACAGCCGCCTGTTGGGTTCTCTCTGCTTCCGATGGTGGTCTGCCTCTTCGTCAACACCTAACAATCCTCGCTGTCTCACAGGGCGCAACCAAGTTACGCCTGGCCAATCGTGACCCTAGTTCCCGCGACCTTCGCTCATTATTACTTCCATCAGCGCTATCCCTTCAGTCAGCAAAAAATATCCCTTCAAATTATATACTACTCCTTAATAATTTCAATGAAGTTGAATTACTAGAGTTAAAAAACGAATTATCATATGAATCTACGAATTAGTTATTCACTTACATACCAAGTTCAATCGTAGAACATGACAATATTCTTGTTTGATAAAAGTATTAAGCACTAAATTTTGAAAAAATCGTTCGGGATCTCAAACAGCATGAAGAAATAATAAAAATGAAAATGCTTTTACCGGGATTGAAAAAGCGAAGGTTGTACAATAAAAACCTTGATATCTACAGAAAGCATTATTCGTTATTTACAAAAACCAGAGGGGAATTTGTAATTAAATTATCCAGAGGCTCTTCAAATGCCTATATATTCGAGTTGATTATTTTTTCTTTCTTTGCTACCTGCGTTATGTTTGATGTTGAACATCTTTATTTGCAGGGATGAGCGTTCACTCAATGGAAATGTATTTGAAATACTTTTTTTTATAAGATATTGAAATGAGCCTGAAATTCTTTTACGCTGCTGTGCCTTTATAACCCTTTAAAAACACACGGATGTCGACCTCTACTTATGTCAAATTTGACACCAAACTGAACTTATTTATCGCGGGCTTTTCTAGCAACCAATCGTAGCACGAGTAAAACGATGACAATGCTTTTCGCTATTCATGGACGTTTTAAAAAAAGATTATGTTTGAAGATTATGCAAAACTTAGAATTCTAATATTTTTTTAAAAACAATTATAAATAATTTAAGTGGATTGCTCGTTTACAATGAATTTTAATGTTTAACGGACTTCATAATCTTTAAGCGTTCAGTCGTGAAAGTATTTCAAATACATTTTCATTGAATGGATGCCCATCCCTGCTCACTTATTCAGATATGTATAAGAATACATTGGCATCTCTGTTCGTAGCGCAATGCGATTAAAAGACCCTGATGAAAGCGATGCTACCCGATCGTCGTATAATGCATTATATATGTAATCTTCGTGCATTGAAAAGGGCGGCCGTCGTTGTCTGGAATTATTCAGTCAACGCCAGACTCGCAAATGCGTTGTTCCATCTTCAGTCTCAATTTTCGGATTTTTTAATCTTCTCTATCTTGGTCTTTGCAGCCTCTGTGGATTTGATCGTTTTCCTTGCGCCAATGAATTTCCGTGCTTGGTTCTTTAGGTGGATAATTCAAAACAGGCCACAAAAATGCTATATGAATATATGAACAAGTTTGATATACCACAATTGATACAGTTGATAGCTGTATTGATTAGCGACTGGCAATATTCACAGTGATTTCGACTCGAGTTAAAATGTATTTTTCTACCACGTTTCGATAGTTTCTTCATCTCAAACGGAAAATTAAGCTATTGAAATATCCTTCTAGTTTCAAGGAGCCATTAGTTTAGCCCATTTCTGTCGTACTTCTGCACGTTCCCTAAAAAATTTGAGCTCTATCTGTCGAGTAGCATAGGAAAAAAAAGGTTCAAACAGTTTGAGGTCGTACGTGAGAAGTGCTTCCTGTCTCCTAAGCTAACAATTTTTTTTTACCGAGGCTGGCAAATAACGCAATGTTGTCAATATTTTAGCAGAAGGTTTGCTGACCTAACAAAATCGTTTTCGCAGTGCGGGACTGTGAGAATTCTTACTGTTTGTGTCGTTAAGAGGCGTGATACTCCCCCCCCCCCCCCAGAAATTTCGGAAGCTGTTTTCTCCTGAACAGGACTACTGATAGGGTCCATATTTTTAGTCAATACGCGGGAGTATCGTAGAATTGGGCTAAGCTTCTGGCTCCTCATTCGATATAGCCGTTTCTTTTGTAAATTGAAAGAAATATAGTGCGAGAGAGACAGAGCTATGCTAGAGGGAGAGAGAGACAGACCTATAGGCGTTTAGCATTGGCATAGTGTTGCGACTTGAGACCAGAATTCTGACGTCTCGCTCGTTTTCGCTTGCGCATGTCTTTTTTTTTTAAATCTCATCTCGATCGTTTTATGTGAAGTCAGTTCGTTGTCTTGAGTGACATAGTCTTGAACTGACAAGCGAGAACGAGCGAGAATCTCGAAACTTAGTGGTTAACCTGTACCGCAAGAAGTGGGTACATACCAAACGGAGCGACTGTACTTTATGTCAAATAAAAAACGGCCACGGCGATTGAGAATCGCTCAAGATTAATTTTTTTCTGTTATAATATATGTAATTTCTAAGAAAAATACACTTTCATCCATTATTGAGTAGACTATTTTATTCACGTAGCTCTGCACAAAGCTAATATCGTCGCCTTCTAAAGTTGATCAAAATCTCGTTAACGTAGGATAACAGGGGATGATTGACACGAACTTGAGAATTTCTATTAAATCTCGACATAGTGCTCAGGGTGGTGATGATTCATTTCGCATTCGAAAAATATAAATAGTACGGGAAACTAGCGAGAATCTTGTGTCCCGTCATTTCCATGCAACAAGATCGAGACAAAACTTTATCTCGTTGTCAAATTCAAGAACGAGAATGAATTTCGCTATACTTTCAATATCGACCTTTTCTCGATGACTTGACGATCGAATTCGTGAAGTGAGTTTCGAGATCTCTCTTGTCTCGTCTCGTATCGCATATCCGCATCTCTAGCATTGGGCGACGAAATTTTTGGCGGTGTATCACTGCGTCTTAACGTGCTGCTACGGAAGTTTCGGCAAGGAGAAGAGATGCCGAAGAACACACCGTGTTAGACCGGCTCGATGCCAGAGAAGAGCGCGTGCCGCCGAAACGCCAGATGGTCTCGAAACTCAACGAGAAGGATAGCTACTCCTGCGGCTGTTGAGTCGCTTGTTCTCTGTTCCTTCTATATGCGGAGCTGGTGTATGTATACAGTATACCCCCGTGGCGGGACGGCTTATGCAACAGCACCCGATCGTCGAGTCGAGGGAGCGGATCGGACGGGAGTAAGTCAGAAGACGACGTCGGCGTCGGTGTTGGCTACAAAAATGAGTCCAGCCGCAGGGGGAGGACAGCTGCCATGCTCCATTTCTTTTTCCTTCTGTATTCAGAGAGCAGCCTCCATAGAGCAGAGGAAATGACGATTTGTTCCCTCAGGAATAGTCGCTTCCGCTTTGTACTTCAATCAATATTAATACAAAGAGATCATAATATTTTGATACATCAGAATGAATATGATTACGTATTCGCTCGCTCTTTTCTATTTTGTATATCATATCAAACTTCACATTTAGATACATTTTTTACGGCGCTTTTTGTGAACTGATTGATAGAATCTTTCTTTTAACATGAAAATAACAATCCCGTTTGAAAACTTGAGGTTTACTATTCTTTTTTTTAACCGAATTGGTAAAAAAAAATAGTCATTAAAAACTAAATGTTCTTTGCAGACATTCAGATATATACTCAGTATTTCAGTGGAATCCACGCGGGGGAATATTTCGTATTCGTTAGCGTATCAATATTTTGAGCTCTTTTTTCTCTTGATCTCACCCCAAAATTCTTTTCTATGTAACCAGAAAATAATTCGTAGCAAAGCTGGGGTCTGTAAAAAAATATTTAGCGGTCGCTCAGGTTAATAAAAAAATATTAATATTTTTTAAAAATCTACGTTTCTATATTTTTTCAAGAATTCGAATTTAACAATTATTCGTGCCATTAAAAAAAATAAAACCACCGAAAGCCCTACCTAGTCGAAAAATAATTCGAGGTCGCTCACAAGACTTGAAACTTTTAGTTATTTTCTGAAAAAAAAAATTCCATTGCATCTCCAAGTGCAAAAATATTTTTTGTTTGGTGTCAGAGAAACACATAAGCCCGAATTTTTCCAAGTCCCTCGATCCTTGACATGAGGGGGGCAGCGAGATCTTTTCATAACCGATATTTTCAATGTCTCTCACCTGGGAAACATACATTTTATTTTCATAAAATGAACTTAGTGAACGCTCTAACCGACAAAAAAATGATGTGAACAAAGTTTTAGTTTTTTTTTTTTTTACAAATAGATCAAACTTTGTAGTGCATTGATCACTCTCTAAATATTTCTTTATTAGTCAGTGCTTTCGTTAGGTTTATTTTATTCTATCTTTTTTCAACAAAAATAATAATTGTTATGTCAGAAGTGTTGAAAAAAACCAAACCTGCAAAGTAAAAACTTGAAAATTGCTTCCTTATTATTTTTTTTTTTGCTTTTCACAGCTTTCTCTATCAGAAAGCATTGTGATAAAATATTTTGGCTTCCCAACAGAGAAGCTTGATGGGATTCACTCAAATTCAATACCGACCGGCATTTTTCATAGCTTAATTTGTTTCAAACAATTTAGCTCATGAGCTGAAAAATTGCGCCAACTAGCGATATATCAACAATACAGAGATATATATCAACAATACAGATATTTCTCTAATAAATTCAGTTTTATAAATCTGATGAAACGTTGCAATTTCTTTCGGAAATCCATCCATACGAAGGGGCGCTGAGCCCCTACAAATGTGCAAAATTTCAGCTTCACACACACACGCACGCACGCACGCACGCACGCACGGAACCTTACGGACTGTGTTTATAAACCTCTTTTTTCGATATCTTAGACCATTCTGAGTGATCTGACGAGAAAATTGAAGGAATTTTTTTATTTCACAAAACATAGCTTCCTCTATGAGGAAGCAAAAAACGATTGTTGGAAAATATGGACATTGCACTGAGCGACCGCTAAATATTTGTTGACAGGGGGCCCATTTCGTGAGAATAATTTTTCGATTACAAAGAAAGGAATTAAGGGGTGAGAGTATGAGAAAAAATGGTGCTCCAAATATCGTCACCCTAGTATTCGTACAATACATTCGTCAAAATGAATGAAAGACGTGAAAAAAAAATAGCGCATTCGATTATCCATTGAAAGCCAAAAATATTTTTTGTTCCGTTGGCTTCGCGGTGAATTAGGAAAAAGCGAGTGTATGAGCAGTATGGCGAGCGCGTGTCGGGAGAGAAGAGAGCTCGGGGAGAATCGAGTAGGCAAGCAGCCGACGCGTTTTGTCGGTATATACCCCACCTTCGGGTTAGCTGCTTCCCTCTCGTGCCCCTCCCGTGCTCCGTTCGGCACGATCCCAGTCACAGCAAAGGGGAGAGCGAGATCGCGCAACCGAGACGCTATAGACTACACGTATATACATATATACATACACCTATATATACGGCATAAGCAGCAGCAGAAGGAGAACGCGGTGGGGCAATCCAAGCGTGTTTCAGGGGCTTCGCCCGCAGTCGAGTGTCAAGCGTCGAGGAAATCGCATCTCGTCGCTCAAGTCCGGCGTTGAGCGCAAGCGCAAAAATTCTTTCGCGCTGTGCGATGACAACGTAGAAGTGGAAGTGCAGTGAGTGAATAACCGAGGAGTGACAGAGACAGTGCTATACATATATATACATATTCCAAGGTGGGCCACCCGAAAACCACCCACTCGTTGGCGCACGCGCAAATTCACCATCCCCATACCGTATCCGAGTGTTCGCGACCCTCTTTGTGGTGGCAAACGGGTGGAACGTCGTTTTCGCGGAACAAGTTCCTCTCTCGGCAGTCCCGGCTCTAAACCACCCCTCGTCGCTCAGCGGTATGAGAGCCTCACCGCCCAACAGTCGTGACAATAAAACGCGCGAGTTTTTTTCGCGCCTCCGGGAAACGAGTCGATAATTGAAATCGAAGAGTGCACCGAAAGGTCACTAGTGATCGAGTAGATACGACGCTCATATTCTTTACCCTCGATCGTGCGTTCTGTCGTTATAATCGTACGCGTATCTGTCTTTTGGAAGCTCCTTTTTCTTTTTTCTTTTATTATTTATTAAAGACCGGTCGTTGCTCTCGGCGATCGTCCGCAGAGCATCAAGAAGAGGAAAAGAAGGCTATGTTATATCGGCTCGCTTAACGAGCGCGTTAAGTACAGAGTCGAGAGTCGCGTGAGTGGGATTTACGTGAGATCGAACCATCCAAGTAGCAGCTACTCGGGGTCGAGCCTCGCGCTCACAGGTCTATCTGTCGCTATCTCTCTCTCGCTCTCTCTCTGTGGATACCTGCCCGGATAAGTAAATAACACGGTGCACCGGGACTAAAGTGCTCTCCGCGAGTCGTAGAGACATCGTGGTACGACTGCTAAATGCCGCCAGTCCGAGGATCTCGCTGCAAACTGCATTACCAATGTCCTGTTAATTTGAACGTTAATTAAAAGTTCATTAGTGGCCAGTGATTTTTTTTTTTTTTCGTGGATTGTCGATTCGGTTAATTTTTTTTGTTTTCGTTTAGTTTTTTTGTTCATTTTTTAAATTAAGTTTGAAAGTGGTTCGTGATAAAATTGTGGTACGCGTTTTTGTGGAAGGAAGAAAACATTGAGTAGGCTTTTCGGGATTGCATAACGTTGCAAAGTGTTGATTTCGTCGTGTTCGGAAGACTACGACGTTAACGAGCGGATCACTGTCTCCGGGGCTACGAGTCGCAAGCATAAACGGCGTATGAACGCCTCGGGATGTCCCCGACTTTGATAACGATTAGAACCTGTGTCTCGTAGTTTTTGGGTGATTCTGTAGTCGGTTTCGGGTTAACGTGATTATCACACGGGAAATAAATTAAAAGAAACTCGGAAGGTGTAAGGGAAAGTTCGCAAAATGGATTTTCGGGCGCCGCATCCACTACTTCATCCCTCACACGGGGGACACCCCTACTTTTATCCAGGTACAGATATATAAGATTTAGATACATTTTTCACGATTATTTTTATAGCTTGTACATTTGAAATATTTATTTCTGATTGGAAAAATATTCATCTCTCACTTCTTCAAAATTGGAGTTTCCTAAATTGTCTATTTTTATCCAGGTACTGGAATATAATATTTAGATGCATTTTTCGCGAATATTTGTACAGCTTCTATATTTGAAAAATATAGATATCTGTTGATAATATTTGCAGAATATATAGCTATACTAGGTACATATTTTTCTAGAAATTATCTTAAAATTTTCAGGTATTAATTTCTCACTTTTACAAAATTGGTGTCTGAATTACCTACTTTTATCCAGGTACTAAAATATAACATTTCGTTAAACTTTTTACGAATATTTGTACAGCTTGTACCTTTAAAAAAACTCGTCTGCAGGCATTTCGCCGATTACTGGCTCGGCCCCGGTCAGTAGCCAGTCCCCCTTCGGGGCCTTGTCCGGATTAGTAACCAGGCCCCCATGCAACCGCATCCGACTTCCCCCTCTATATTGCATCGCCACAGCATTTCTGCTAAAGGCATAGGGAAACTGCGGAAAACCTATACCGATATAGCCGGTCTGGAGTTCGCCTCACGGCACCGGATCTACGTCACGTTTCGTCGAGAATGTAAACACTGACTACAGCTGTATACATGTGGCTCCCCACAGGTAGAAATACCTATGTGTGTCTCATGTATATATTTGGTCCGAATTTATTATCGACGAAAATCGACTGCACCGGGATTTGAACCCGCAACTGACCGATGCTCTGATCTAGCGGTCAGTACTCTAACCACAAGACCATCACACCGGTTATTTCAAATTATGTTCTATTTCAATTTTCTTTCGCTCCGAATAAACTTTAAAACTTATTGAAGTAATGACATTCCCCATGGAAAAAAAGTATGCTAATAAAGTATATTTTTCGACATATCGAAAAATATATAAATAATGTACGTGGTATTTTTCTTATACACTTTTTATATACTTGGCAGTATCCAATATTTCGTCCAAACGTACATTTGGCAAATATACGAAAAATATATTTATTTGGATATCTATACATGTATCTGGCTAATATACGTAAAGTATATTTTTTTGTATATTAGTAGTATATAGAAATGCATCAACTCATAAAATATAAAAATACCAAATCTCGACCACACAGATTTCTTATATCGACAAAGAATCCAAACAATTTGGTCAAATGTTCTTCTAACTGATTCAAGTGTTAAACATCTTCTTACATAAATATATATATAATTTCTATAGAAAAAATATACATTCACATATATTTACGAATACATAAAATATGGATTGAGAATTATATGAAGAATATAAAAAAGATATATTTTATTTCCCAAAAATATGTATGAACTATTTTACCATCGCAAGTATACTAAAAGTTATATCCGATATATCAAATTTTTCGTCCACAGTATAGTTTTGGTATATAATTTCGAGTATACTTTTTTTCCATGGCGGATACTACTTAGTCGATGACAAACATGTCATCATTCTTTATTCCCATAATTTCATTCAATTCGTTTCTTCATAGCACATTTTACATTAATTCTGGTAAAATTTTCAAAACTGCAGTCGCATATTATTTCTATGAAAAAATTCTGCAATTATTTATCGTCTTAAAAAGATTACCCTTCTTATAGAAACTATAAACATAGAAAATTATTCTGCGATCATAAAGTAAAAATAGCTAAATATTGGTAACAGCGTTGTACAATTAAATTTTCGTTTCCCGCATATATATAGGTGTACCAGTTTCTATTTATTCATCACTATCTCATAACAATTGTGGGTGAATTTCAATAACATAGGTAACGGAGATGCTAAAATCAATGCCTAACAGTTGCCTACCCATTTATTCTCGATCTCGTCTCTGCTCTTTCGCTTCCTGCTGGTGTTCCCTTTCGCTCGTGGCATTACTCGTCCGATGTCCGATAAAGCTCTGGGCGATATAGAAAGTGATGAACAGAACGCCTCCGAGTTCGCTGTAATTCCTGGCCAATCTGACAACGGATATCGGATATCGTTGCGCGTGACCCCGCGGGTCTTCATTTATGGTATCTCTAGCACCACAATCCCTCAAAGCCCCTTTCTTCGCTGCCCGCTAGACTAGCCGCGCTCACGAGAAATTAATTTTCTCGTGTCCGTTACGTGGGGGCGGCAGAAACCGTCTCACCA
Source organism: Tromatobia lineatoria (assembly GCA_949699805.1). Lineage (NCBI taxonomy): Eukaryota > Metazoa > Arthropoda > Insecta > Hymenoptera > Ichneumonidae > Tromatobia > Tromatobia lineatoria. The sequence continues at coordinate 6,076,647 of OX453048.1, forward strand.
CTACCACCATCAGGGAGGAACCACTTTGCAAACTTACTTCCGCTACTCGGTTCGCTTGGTCGACACGTTTCGTACCGCAACTTCAAAAAGATTAAGATCCCCTAGTTTTTAATTAGAAATTCTATTTTTTTCGCTCGCAAAGGATGATTCCAACGGTAATACCATTTTTTGCGAACTTTCTTTTTTTTCTTTACACGTTTTTATGTACATTTGCTTTACAAAAATGATACCTCTTCATAGAATCAATAAGTCTTATACCACAATTTAAAACAGAATGAGAGCAGACGGTTTGTAAGTATAAATTGTATTGATTTATCAAATTTTGAGGAAAAAAGTATATCTCTCTACTTTCAAACTTACTTCCGTAACTTCCCATTTATTTTAAAATTATTTTCTGTACTTCTCTTCACTGTCTGCTTTTGTTTATGTATCTTTTTCGGCTCAGGTTCTTAGCGGATGTAATATCCCAGGATCTCAATAAAAAATCTAAATCTAACTCGGTTGGCTTGGTCGACTCGTTTCGTACCGTAACTTAAAAAAGATTGAAATCCCCCAGATTCTAATTAGAGATTCAATTTTTTTCTTTTTGTAAAGGATGATTCTGACATTTATTTTATTTTTGGCAAACCCCTTTTTTCTATGCACCACCGCCATTAGATTCAACCTCAACAAAACTGCCCAGTTCTTTTTCGTAAGTTCGTATTACGAGAATTATATCTGTTCATAAAATAAATAAGTCTCATACCGCAACTCGAAAAAGAATTGAAACCGACGGTTTTTTAAGTATAAATTCCATTTACAGAGAATTATCAGCCGACTTCCATTAGTTTTAGTCTGCAACGGCACCAATGAGTCAAGCCTTACGAGGCTACTTAGTCTCTTGTAAATTTGTTTTGCAATAAGTTGGATTAAATTATGAGAAAAAAAAAATGTAAAAGATTACATTTTGAGAATAAAAAAAAATATGTAAAAGATTCTGGCAGAATGTTCGATCAGGTAAGAGGCAGGGCATTAACCGAACTGCGTTTTCATATACTCCATGAATTTTCACGTCCTTGCCCACATGAGATTAGTAGAGTGTGTCGTAAATCTGTCGTCGAGCGAAAAGCTTGTATAATAATGTTACTTGCAACGAGGAGTCTGAAATTGCCGGAGCCATGCAATCACCGCGAGCATTTGCTTGTACAGCAAGCAGTGCGACCCACGTCATATGTATATATACAGTACACTCTGGGCTGAGTTCTCTGCAGTGGGCGAGCTCCGGTGGTGTTTTAAAAGGTTTCGAGTTAACGGCGATTAAAATGATAATCGTGCTGCAGTGATGGTGGCAGCGGCACGAGGATAGAGCCTCGTAATACAGGCTTTATTAATAAGGCGCATACAAGGATGACTGACATTAGCTCCGCACTACGGTCACTTAACCAAGCTGTTTATCTGACGACCGATTAAGTAGTTCGTGAGTGATGCCCTCCAGATTATTCTTAATAACTTCAGTCTGACAATTTCAAGAAAATCAGAGGTAAAAAAACACGTCATTTTTTACTATAGAAAGTTCATCAATGATAAGTGCGAAATTCATTGATTGCGATGTATTCGTGCTCTGATTAGTCGTTGATGTCGTCGAGAAAAATAATTAGACATCGATAACAAATCTTTTTTTTTTTCGTTCCCAGCTTAGCAAATTATTTGTAGTTCCAGAAAACATTTTTTCTAACCTAACGAAGAAATTTTATAGTCCAGCAAAGGAGCAACCGATCAGCTGTCAGTATATTGGCTTGCCAAAAAAAAAATTTCGAATTGCGAATTTCCATTGAGGGACAATACCGATTACATGTTTTTGCTCTGTTACGTTTACTCACCTTTCCAAAACGAAGAAGCATCTACTACCACGTAGCGATAACTAACATCTATATTCGATGCTGAAGACAAGAGATTGGGTTTAAAGTGAAAAAATTATAGGTTATTCGAGAGCCCAGAAAACGTATTTTCCGACTTAGCACAAAATATAATAGTTCAGCAAAGGAGTGACTTAGTTGTCGTCTAAAAATGCCGATTACATCCCGGTCCCATGTACGTTTACTCACCTCACAACTAACGAAGCATCTACAAGCACATATCAGTAACTAATATCTATATTCGATGCTGAAGAGTAGAGATTCGGTTCAACGTGAAAAAAGAAGAACCGCTTTTACCGCCTGCCCGGAAAAATTGTTCGAGCGTTGAAAGCAAGCCCGAGAAGAAGGACCGAGTCAGACCGGAAGGCGAGGACCGTCCTGCAAAAGAATGGCTAGTTCCGTCAGTCGTGTAGTACTTCATTTTTTTTATTATTTCTCTTCCGTCCGCAAATCGCTCGAAATGCTCAGACCCGAATCTCCTACTCTTTCCTCATTCTTGTCCCGGTCAAAGGCGACCATTTTTCTTGACATTTTGGACATCATACGTCTCTGAAAGCTTTGAACGTAGCCAACCTTACCTTTGAATTTCCTCCTTTCCTTTTACGCCGTTCTCACGTCGGATGCTTTTTGAAACACCGACGAAATAGAGATAACACCGGGCTGTACATGTACCACGTATTGTCTAGTTATACGCTGCCGGTAGATTCTCTTGGCGCATTCAACAAGTGTTTCGCCGATAACCGTAAACGTCATTACTCATCCCGAACCCCAGCGACATAGTCGAAGTTCGTACTCTGCGGCGTACACATTGCTGTTTGTATTCACATGTATCCCTCTTCTCGCTTGTGCCTTTCAGGCCAATCTTTTTATTTCTCCCTGTTGTTCATTAAGCCGTAACGGCCGCGATGACAAATTATGTCGTGGATAGAATCGGAGAAGGGGACGAGCTCTTTATTGTTTTTCTCGAGAGTCAAGTCCATCAGCATCAACAGCAGCTTCCTCACGTCATCCGAGAGTTGGCTTAATACGCAGTACGCAGAATCTGTAGAAAGTCTCGCACCCTCTGTGTCGCATTAAATCCACTTCCACTAAGAGAGCTGAGTGATCGCTAACAGTATTGGTTAATTCTTCTACTTACTCAACTTCTCCATGACTGTTTTATCTGTAATTACATCTCCGTTTCCCTTGAAGGAGATATTGTATTGTTACAAATGAAACTGCGCGGATTTCCTTTTTTGGGATTTTTATTATAAATGTATGATTGGTTTAAATAAACCGTGCACGAGAATATATTCGAATTGATAGCGTATTTGAAATTTAGCATATCCTCTTCTAGAAAGTTGGTGTTCGAGATGTATCGAAAATCACGCAGTCATTGTCATCATTTTGTTCGTGCTGTGATTGGCCAGCGGACATACATTGGCATTTTTTATTTATGTCAAATGTCAAAACTCACATAGAGGGACGAATGTCGCTTTTAAATTTTACGAAAGTTTTAACTATGCTGGACATTCTAAGGTTTTTTTTTTTTTTATAGAATAATAATGCATTATTGTCGATGATGCAGGAATATGTTGTACATTCGAATTTTGTTATATCAAAACAGTTAATGCTTATCATTCGCACGGCAACCACGAAGATTCTCAAGACATTGAACAGTGATTCAACAATTACGTACTTTGACGCAATGGACTGTCTAATGACGTTCTGCAAACGAGTTACGTTCGTCGTCAGAGCGACGATTTGTAATCCTGGTTTCATGCGTAAACCTATGACGGAGTTTGGCACACAGCGTAGGATTTAATACCCTTCAATTACGGGATTTGGGTGTTCACTTAGAGTGTCGGCTATCTTCACTAATTTTCCAAATCCACTGACAGTCTGACGCATTCTCGTTTGTTTAATCTCTGCCTTGGAGCTTCTGGTGTCACGTATTTCGTTGCGGGAATCAAATTACGCATTCGAGTTGGAGTCTATTTTTCGTCATATTTTCCTATCATTCAAAGCTCAACCCTTTGAGTCACAGTCACCTGTTTTCGCTCAGATTTAATTATTTTTAACCAATTTCTGACAATTACTAATGAGTTTTATAATTTTATAAATGACAAATATGTATGACTCAAAGGGTTAAAGAAAGTACTCCAGCATTGGTAACAATCCAGTTTGATAAGTTCAATAGAGAGATAATCGAAAGCACTTTGAAGATTATACTATAACAGATCCATGTCTCAAATATCAGAATTATCATAAAATTCCATAAATTTGTCTGTAGAGTACACAGAAACAAAATATTAGCTATAACCAAGAAAATAATTTGACACAACCAATCGATCATTCAATTTTCGGGTGGGGGTCAAAATAGCGAATAGCCAAAATAGTCAATGGTTAAAGTAGCGAATTCAAAAATAAGGAACGTCGGAATCTAGAATGACCATCATTATGAAATTCGCTATTTCAGCCATGCGGTACTTTGGTCAACCACTATTTTGACCCCTACCCTATTTCGTTACAATTCAACTGATCGTGCCCATGATTTAAATAGTAGTACCAACGATTTAAATGGTCATCTCGATGATTCAAATGGACGACCCACCCATTGGATTGGTTAGGTTGACTAATTTTGTGTAAACTGCTTTAAAAACCTTAAAAAAAAATTGCTTCGCTTAAATGGTGTCTAACTGCAAAAAGTAAGAGACATAAGTGAAGACCAATTCTTGGATCAGCGTTCTCCAAATTACGCGTAGAGTGTAAAACTCATGAATCTGATTACGAAGCAACCATTCAACCCAATTGATTGGTCATTTACAAAATCTTCCAATTCCATACTGAATGTAGAGAATTTTTTAAAAATATTCCTTCAGTGAGGAGAAGAGAAAAATAATAATGAAGAAAACTTATCTGCTCGCCCCGTCCCTCTCAGAATTTGCCCTGAATAAAAGAATGTCACTTAATGTTTCATTACTTTTCTAGGCTCACCGAAATCTCTGAGTACCAGAAATTCCTTCTAACTCTATCCACGGTTACAAAATACCGTCATACCCATTGCAGTCTTTCATCCACCAGGACAAAATTAATACCCAGACTTGCATTACTACCCACTATGGTTCCCTGGTTTTCGACTTGGCGATGAGCGCCACGAGGAGCAGAAGTGACCGTAACGAAGTGGAACGGGCAGTAAAAACGAACCGAGGACAATTAGGGAAGAGAGAAAAGGGTGAACGTGTAGCGAGAGAACTCGGAGGGTTTTAAAAAGAAGAGGAAGACTAAATAGGAAGGAAGGTCGGCGGCTGGCTTGTGTATAGCACGCGCATCCGCGCGCCTGTTCTGATAAAGTCCATTACGAAGCACACGGTTCCTCTTTCTGCAGCGACTCTCGCGTACGTTGTAGGCAGCAGCCAGTGGACGGGACCTGCGAGTTGTTGTCGGCGGCTCCTCTTCTTCCATCTCCCTGTCGTCATCTCTTTCCCCTCAAGCAAACACGCGCCCAGAGCGTTCCGAAATCGCATTCCCAGTTTCTTTTCTCCGAAAATCGTCAGCCTGTGCATCACCGGTCGACGCACCATCTTTCTATTTATTTATTTGCATTTAGTTTTGTTGTGAGAGCCGGTAACAGTGGCAGTTGCCAGTGTCGGGCTGCCCTTCCTGGTCCTGAGTATCACTACTTTTTTCTCATATTGTCTCTTTCGCTATGTCCCATTTCTTGCCTCCTTTTGAAACTCCATCTTGGGTTCGGCTCATTCTTCAGACTTGTAGCTTGTTTTCATACGTTCACTGTCCGCTACGTCTTCGGTTCCTCTAACGTTTCGTTTCACTCGCCGGTTCCTTCGGCCACTAAATAATTGCGAGAGCTCCCAGCAACGTTACTTTTTCTTCTTCCTGTCCCGCCACGCTCGACAAAGGGCTGTTTGAACAACCCTTTGTGTTGCTGTCTCGAGCCCTTCTGCACCGCACGGCGCCTTTTTTTTTCTTCTTTCTCTCTTTTTTTGTTCCAACTCTCACAGACACATGCACATTGACACCAGCACTCACCTTCTAGCCCTTCCTCTTTTCGCGCTGCTTTCACTCATCGACTACTGGCTCTTCGTTCTTCTTCCTCATATAGAGAGCGTTTCACCATTACAAACAAGCCTCGTGCGTTTATACACGCGCACGCGTCGCAAACTCGTAGGTAGTACGATATTCTAGGTGTAGTGGTTTCTATACCACGTCGAGCCCTTTGTGTCTCGTCGTCCACGGTATTTACAAGCACCATTCAGCATCTGTCGACCCTCTCGGCTCTTCTCCCTTCATCTCTTCCCTCTGACTTTCTCACTCGCTCCTTTTCTCAATCCCCTCTCCTTTTTCTCTCTCTCTCTCTCTCTCTCTAAGCAGGATCGATTCGCAGTCTGCAAAGGTTCTTACACACAAGGGACTGCCTAAGTTCTGTGGCAAATTGGTGTTAGTCGCTTGGTTTAGCTAAGAACTGCCCGACAAAGCAACTTGGCATTTTTTTTTGGGAGGGCTTTTGAGTATTCGTTTGTTGTGGCTGTACATTGAGAGCGACTCCCTCGTTCACAATGTGCCACGCGATGAAAATGAATAACCATTCGGCAAAAGGTTCAACACAGGAAGTGTCTTTTCTTGATACGAGCCTCCTTTCCAAAACTTTCGGTAACACGGTTTCCTTTTTTTCCCCCCATTAACTGTCTTATATCTCCTTTTCACCATCGATTATCTCTGGTAAACCGAGTTCGCGCGACACTGTGACAAAGCGCCTCGTGTGTACGTATGTAGAATACCAGGCAGTAAAAAGAGTTTTATTTTATTATAAGGACAAATCACTCTTTCACAGAAGAAAAAAATTAAAAATTAGTCCTTTTGAGGATGAACCCAGTGGATTTCTTTGTAAATAGATCAACAGATTGCATCAACCGGTGGCTTCGAAACCAGATTTATGTGTTTAACACTTTTCACGATCCTAAGAACACAGTTCCAAGGATTGGCCTTCGCTAGGTCTCATTCTCTTCGCGGTTACACTACACACCATATAAACGAAGCAATTTTTTCTTAAATGTGATATTTTAAAATGATCATATCTTAGATGCCAGAATCATTATGAAATTCCATACATTTGTCTGTAACTCTGCTTTAAAGACCTTCAAAACAAGTGTCGATTATTTATTTATTTATTGCAATACTTTCTCTTATTACATACATGTGGTCAGAAAGTCAAAACGACTCTGCTTAAAAGGTGTGCAGTATAACTTCAAAGACCTAGCGAAGACCAATTCTTGAAAAAGTGTTCTCCGGATCGAAGCAGAGTGTAAAACTCATTAATATGGTTTGGAACCAAGCGGATGACCCTATCAGTTGGTGCGTTCACATGAATATTCTTCGATTCCATTCTGAAAGGAGAAAATTATTTAAAGAATTTCTTGGGATTTGCCCCCTTTTCAAGACTTTCGGTAACACCATCTTTTTTTTCTTGTCTGCCATTAACTGTTGTATATCTCCTCTTCACCATCGACTAACCCTCCTGCACTGAGTTCGTGCGACACCTTGACGAAGCACCTCGTGTGTACGCATGTAATATGCATGCTCGAGAGTCTGTAGAGCTGCAGCGTTGAGCATTCTGTCGGCGAACGACACACTCATATGTATATGTATGATGCAGGAGCTCTGCGTTGAGTCGGGCGAGTCACTTGGGTATTATACTGCCGGAGAACTTGTCAAACGAGCAAGGGGCGAAACCGAGTGTGGTAGCGATTCGCATCTCGTCCAGAAGTTCTATTATCGCTGATATGAGGTTAGGTGTCGTGAGCGTGTCACCATCACGTCCCTTCTACTACCCTTGTTTGATTTTCGGATTACATATGGCGTTCCAGCTTGTTTCTATATGTTCCGCTGCGTCGTCATCGGCTAGTGTAAAAAATGAGGTTTTGCGCTAACTAAAACTTTCACAACTCACAATAAGAATACAAGGACATCGAATAGAAAATACCCATTTTCGTAATTTTTATTATTTATTTATTTATTTAATTATGTCAACGGAAAAAACTCTCTTATATATATTTAGGTTAATACATTTGAGATACAAATTACTAATATTTTCAATGGTATTTCGCATTAATATTGGCATGAAGGACATCTCCTGAGGAAAAAAAAAAAATCAAGAGAAGATAATAACGTCATCCGTAGTGGAGAAGGTCGCCGATTGAGTAGCGAAAGATGCGTTGCTGAAGACCAAAATGATTAATCCTTTTTAACTCTACACTGAGAAAAAAAATTGGAAGACATCTGATGTTGATGAATTCTGTACACTTGGTTGATCTAAATCGTTTTTTCAAAAAATAAAATATCTAGTAGAAGGAACTAAATATATTATTGAGCGAACTAGTTATGTATTTGATTTAATAATTGGTTCATGTAACCAATTATTAAATCTTTGCAAAATTATGTTAAACCAATACAAATTTAAACTAAATGGTAGTTCTTCCGATTATATTTTTCATCGGTGTGATGATTGAAAATTATAAAATCAACATTTTTAATACTTTTTTGCCAATGATTTAGGATTTCGCTACAATAGTTATGATTCTAAAAAAGCAATGGAGTAGACATCGACCTGCGCTCGTTGTAGTCGATATCAAAGAAGCTTCAAAACGTATGTCGAATTAAGATACAATGAGTTTTTGATGTTTTATAAATTTCTTTTTTTTAAACACTTTTGGAGCTCTGGAAATTAAATAACTTTGCATACCTTCGTACTTTACATTTTTTTACGAATTACAAAAAAATGATTTCATGAACGCAAAAGTGAGGGAATAAAAAAAATGAAAATCATTAGAGCCAATAAAAATTATGTCAAGTTGAAAATTTTCCTTTTCCGGGAAACATACAAGTTTTACTCCACCTATTTTTTCAATAATTGATCATCTATTGAACAAAAATTAGGAATGCTTCCATATATCGTTGAATTTGTTGCTAAATAAGAAGACTAATGGTACCAAATAAAAGTGGACAATCGCAGAGCAAAACGTGTCGCTTCATGCGACACTATTTTAGGACTTATTGCCAACAAATCTTCTCACAAACGTGACAGAACAGGAAATGAAGAGATTACCGGCGTCTCTGCGCATACAGCGTTAAAATCGTTTTGTGCGAGTGGTATAAACGTTCTGCGAGGATAACTTTGAGAATAAACGAGACGAACTTGAGTGCTCCCGTTCGGGTTATCCACGTGTGAAGCTTAACGGTTAACCGATAATTGTGCAAAGTCGTAAAATCTCTCGGAGGGTGTTGAGAAAAGTATATGACCTCTTTCGGTAAATCTAGGATATTTGGGGATGAGTAAAATCGCCATCAATTGCCGGTGCATTAAACACATTGACGACAACGTTGTTGCCCGATGTAGACTTTCAGTTGTCGGTTTTCCGAGCTCTTCCGATCTTGCTCTTCGGTTCCTTCTTTTTCTTCGCCACTGCAGGACGGAAACAGCTAGAGTGAAAGAAACCCTTGTCACAACCGAGCTAGCAAACAATACCGGAAGTGGCGTTTTACTCCCCCTCGGGAGTATGGATCATGAAGCACGAACATTGCTGTCAGACACGGTCTGGCTTCCGGTTATCATGTACGCGTCACAATATGAGATTGTCAGCTGGGATACGTAGTCGATACACGGACATCCGCTTCGGTGAATCACCAATATCTTCCCCGTTGTTCTTTCTAACTGCCCGTGAATGCTATTGTAACACCGTAAAAAATGTTTACTTTTGTCCTGTACAGACGTATATGATTTGTTAAAATTTGATCTCGGAAATCAGAATTAACAGCTTGCAGTAAAAGTTTCAATAGTCAATTTAATACAGATTGATGAATTTCGATAATCCGGTGATTGAAAATTACAACAGCTGTTTATTATTATTATATAAGTACTGAATCATTACATGAAAATCGGCAGGCATTTTAGGAATTTTAGTGCTCGATTTAAAATCTAATGCTCATTTTTCAATAACAAGAAAGTCTCACAGATCGTTTACACTTATATTAGGGATCATTTCGTTTAATTTGAAATTAATGGTAACATAGTTTGCAAATAAATTGTGCCGTAATATTACTGAACTCGATATTTTTTAAGTATCGTTCATATGGAAAAATCGACATGAATGTTTTTTTTATATTTAATAAACTGTGTGATCAAATATCAAAATTAACGTCTATAAATTTTTGAACACATTCATCGTAAAATTTATTGCAACGATGGAAAAACTACAAACAATTGTACTGTAATATTGTCGAATGCTACATTTTTTCTAACACCGCTCATATTAAAACTCAGTATAAATGTTTATGAAATTAATTCGCACTTTATGTAGACGGTACTAACAATGAAAGTATATAAATTTAAAGAAAGATTTTTTTTACCGTGAAACTTTCTAATCGTCAAATCTTATTTTCTAACTTTGAAAAAGAGCCTAACGACTATCCTGTGAATCCGGTAGAATGTTTCTAATTAAATTAAAAAGCGGGAAACTAATCTAGAAATTCATTACATATACTTTTTTCGTCCTATAACATCAGAAAATACACGAATCTGGAAAAACGTTGCATCTCTTCGCAGTGTGGTAATAGCCGACGAAAGAGGAGTCGACTACATTTTCCGAAGGAAGTTTCTCTCTAAAGCACCTCCTGGTCTATACGAGTCGTATGTATATACTTGGGGCTCACAAACTACGTTGCTCAGTGGAACCTCGAGCTGGGAGCGTAATGACTGACTTTACTTAATTACTACGGCTCTACGAAGCATGCAACGCCACCTCTTTTTAATTCACATGGCTAAATGTGTTCCAAGCGACTAAGTGGCTAGGTTCATCAATTTTTCGACTCGCTTGACAAAGTAGTCGGTTTGTTCTCAATTATTTTGTCACACAATTCGTTGCTTGTCAACACAAATTGATTTTGTGGCCTAACTAACTCATTTGTTGCGCCAGCTAACTCATTTATCACTGTAACCAACTAGGTTAATGCTCTACCCAGTTTTACCACTTGGTAAAAAAAGGAAACAAAAGTAATTAGTTGAACATACCCGACGAATTCTTTCTGTCCGTGTAATGATATCCAGGAGGTAAAACAAGATGCTTCATTGTATTGACCCATTATGCTTCGAGAAATACGCGAAAAAGGGTTTAGTTAGAACAACGAAGGCAACTTGGTTATATATCCGGCAACTAAGTTATTGATTAGACCAACCAAATTATTCATTGACCAATCAACTTATCCGTTGACCAATCGAGTTATTGGTTGACTAACCAAGTTATTCGTTAGCCAACCAATTTATTCACCGACAAACCGAGGTATTCGTTAACAACCACAGTTACTCTTCGATTAACCAAGTTATTCGTTGATCAGCCAAGTTATTTGTGATCAATCAAGTTGATTTAGTAAAGGCAACCAATAACGTGGTTGGTCTAACCAATAACTTAGTAGGCGCATTTACAGCCAAGAGCTTTGGCTGATCCAACTAAGCGTTTTGGTTGATCCAACCAAGCGCCATAGTTGATCCATCTAAGCCTTTTATTCCGTAAAGGATTGGCGTCCGCAGCTGGAAGAATTCTCCTAACATGAATTAGGTATGACAGTCGTTCCCTCACTCTCCTTCAACGGTATAACGCAAAAGTCTTCCCCCCTTCGATTTCGATCAATACACGCTATCCAACCTACCACCATATTTCTTTTCCACCCCTCATCCAATCCACCGCCTCCGGCTCCACTCGCAACGAACGACGCGCTTTTCGCACCCTCTCATTTCTGATCTCCGACGCGCTCGCCCCTTCCCTTAGCCTCAGGGTCAAAGCCTGGCGCGCACTTGCCGCAGGCCACGAGTATAAATCACCAAAGCCGTCCCAAACAAGCGTCCTCCTCCACTTTTTCCTATATTCCTATAGAAGTCTCTGAAAATTAATTTATCAACGGTCTGCGCGTCTTGATCCGCTATTTTATCCCATAGCACCGAGCGTTTCTCTTTCCATTCGTCTGTCAAGAAATATTCTCTTCCTCCTCCGTCGCGTAATACAAAAAAACGAACTATTCTCACGAGCTTTTCTTTCACGTGCTGAAAGCACTGTGGCTCCCTCTTGGAAAGATTACGACTTGTTCGCTCCATTTTTGCCTTCGGTGCTTTTCTCTCTTCATTCCCTGCTTCCTTAAATTCCGCGGATAGACTCTCGGCTTTGCCTCAGAAACTCACCCTACACAGTCTTGCGAACTTGAACCAACACGAAGAGGCACGTCGTACTTCGACCCCTTCGCTGTCGAGGAGTTCTCCTGTCTTGTATACCCACACAGACGACAACCTTCACGGCGTTCGTAGAGCTTACACGAACCACAGTACGTCGCACGAAACTCGTAAATGGTTAAGTATTAACTCGGTTTTCACGGATTTTCCAACAGGACGGCAAGCTGCGAAGCTTTTCACCACAACTTTAGCCTCTTTCTCTCTGTTGGAACTTTTGACCTCGGTTGCTTGTTCGAACCCAACACTTTTTACGGGATTAAAGTCCGATAGTGATCTTGTCTATCTTTTCTGTCGTTCTGGCCCCAAATCCTTGAGAAAAAGGCAACCCTCGATGTGACACTTTTTTCTACAATTTGTTATTCATTTCATAGGCAATAGTATTTTTTTACCTGAACTGCAAACGCTCATCATTCCATTTCACCAACATTTATCGTATGATAGACTCGATAGGTACCATTTTCCAATAATCATCAAGTGACTTTTTCATCAGATATAAAATTTTTCAAATTATTTCTAAACAATATGCTGTCACGATATCGCAATATTTTACGATGTTCTTCTTGAAAAGTTGGGTTTAATATTTGATGATTTAAGAAGCGTTGAAAAAAACCGGTCGATGCCTTTTTGGCAATAAATGTAATGTCAATTTAGAAACCTTATAAAATTCGTGTCGTGTCAACAAATTTCGGACTGTCTGTCAAAGTATTGTCGATAAATATCTTTGTATTACCATTGACTTAAAAAATAAATGTAATCGAAAAACATATAAAAAAACGATAATTGTCGCTCGCAGCAAGAATATGTAGTAAAAACGGCAGAATCAGCAAAGATATTTATGGGAAGAGAAAATCAGCAAGTGGAACAAGCGTAATGAATGTTAATGGTACTTGAAGATTGTGGTTAAAAGATATCAGGCGAAAGCGAGTGGGCGGAATGTGTTAGTCTTCCCGAAAAACTACCTGACCATTAAATATTCATTTTTTATTTTATTTTTTAAACTGACTTTCTTCGTCCTTTCACCTTTATATTTATTACACCGTATTCGGAAAAAGCGTAGACGCTGGCGCACGAGCCGCAGCTCCGCACTCCGTTATAAATTGCAGTCGCTTTACATGATCGCACAATTTATGGCTAATTCGTAATCATTAGAGTCACGCGAGCCGTTATGGGGCGGGATCGCATGTTGACTCGGCGCTCTGGCTGGCTTGCTCGCGAGTTGATAGTCGCCGGCAGTTCGCTGCGCGGCTGCAATGCTGATGGCGATACCGAGAGGTGGAAGTGCTCAGCAATGTGCTGCTTCTGCTGCTGCTGCTGGTAGTGGTGGTGGTGGTGGTGGTCCAGACAGCGGCAAACCAGAGGTGGAGGACTTGGCCTCTGTATTTCATAGGATTAAACGTTAGACCAGCGAGAGAACCGTTTGCGTTTCAATTACCTAGGTGCCAAAGCCTAAGTCCACATACAGCTAATGTGCGGCTTCATCTCGACCACCGTAAAAGTGCCTCTTCACATTGTGAATTTATCATGATTTTTCCTTCCCATTGCGATGACCAAGTCAGCTAAATAATGTGAATATGAAACATTAATTTAAAAATACCCATACCGTTCACAAACGAGGTAATTTCAACACTATCAATTATTAGTTCCAAGCACTATAATTGTACAACTTTGTGCAGTAACATGGTGCACCATAAAATTATGGGGAAAAGTGTAACTTTTTTCATTTGCCATAAACTCGTGATCAAAGCGAATGGCAAAAAGTGGGTTTTAATGGATTATTTCGTTTCTACGAGCAGGCATTTTGGATTTAAGCTTAAGGATTGAAGCTTAAGCTTTAACGTTATTTTCATCGATCGCTAGAGATCTTCACACTTTCCAAATTCAATGCACAAGTACTGGAAGTTTTTGCTTACAACATACTGAATTTGATGTATGTGTGCGTTTTTAAATGAATGTATGGTTTAGTCATTTTGATGGTTTACTTTAATCCTATATTAAAAAGTCCATGGATGTTAAATGCGAAATTCATTGTTAGCGGTTAAAACATACTCTTATTCGTCGGTGGTGCCGTCAGACACACTGAGATCAGGACCAAGCGTCATGCATTGAATTTGTTTGTTTATATCAGATGTCAAAACTGACGTAAAAAGACTCGGGCGCTTAAGCGCCCGTGTCGGCTAACCCTAGTTTCAATAAAAAAAAGTCCTTTAATTTTAGGAGTTTGCTAAAATTTTACTACAAAAGTACATTTATTCTATATTAGAATCGTATATTACATTCAATTTACTAGCTTATGCATCAAAACGCTCAATCATTTCCAAGATTGTATATTGTTCAGCAGTGTGACGGTCTTACATTGTATATAAGGAGACGATTCGAATGAGAGAAATGTAGTAGGTGATATTAGCGCAGTGGTTAGCGCTCTTATTCAGTCCACACACACACACACACACACACGCGCGCGCGGAGAAAAGGGTGTTGTTGTAGGAACCACGGAATTGATACGTGGCAACCAATGGGTATGGTAGAATATCATGCATTAGTAAGTTATTGTGTGTCAGAACCAACCGATTAGTAACGTCAAACGACTGATTGATCACCGACCGCCCGATTGGTAACGCCAAACAACTGATTGATCATCTTCCGCTCGATCGGTAACGCCAACCAACAGATTGGTAATGTCAACCGACCGATTGGTATTGCCAACCAAACTAATTCTAATGCTTTAAGCATTGAAAGATTGGTTTTCTCAACTAACCTGTTTTCTCCGTGCACCTTCCATATTTCTGTCCTTTCCGACTGTTACAGCATCTACAGAAAATAGGATATAAAATAGGACATTTTCCATCTCCGAATTTTTTTATTCCACGAGTAGAACAAAAAACGTAGTAAATTCTCGTAGAAATGAAATTACATATGCTTCTGAAGGTGTGAAAAATTTCAGTCATTTTTTTACCATGCTTCAGGATAAACACTGAATTATTTACATTACAAAGAACTGAATAGATTTTCGCAACATCATGTTTCAGCGTTTTATATCGTGATATAGAGGGTGTAGAAGGGAAGATGTGGATCGGACAATTGTGCGTTTTCCTTTCCATTCCATTCCCTCTGGTAAACGTTATCTCGTTCACGATGTGACAGAGGCGTGGAAAGAGAGAGAGAGAGAGAGAGAGAGGGGGAGACGACTCGATTTCTCTTATCTAACGGCCCAGCAGTACAGTCCTATCGCTCAAGGATCCGGTCAGGAAAATCCTCCTTCGGATCCACGAGCTCTCCGACATCCGCAGACCCCATTCCCTCTTGGCTCGTCGTATATACCAGCTGATAAATGCGAGGGCACATTTCCACGGGATCGCGGGCTCGTGTCAAGTGTCACGGGACGAGGATCGAGATGCCGAGCTCCAGAGGGTGAAAAGTGAGAGACGAGCGCACCCGTACATTCACTCACACACAGACACACACCATTCTGTGTAATATGTGTAGGACGCGGAGATACTAGTGGGATTTGCAAAGAGGTCGAGACGTTGAAGATCTGAAAGATCGAGTGGAATCCCTTTCGCATCAGTCTCCACTCACTGACGCTTATACCCAGTCGCAATTCTCTTTGCGATTTGTGTCATCGATGCTGAAAAAAAATCTCACAAGCAAAAATACTATGGAAGGTCTAACATAGCCAGTTAAATAAAAAATACAGTTTTAGCCATTCTAATGGTATGCCTACCTCTAGTTTCGAGTACACAGCCTAACTAAAATTTCCTTACTCTTAATGCGAACTGTCTGTCCATCGATAACGACAAAAAAATATCGTCACTTTTACAGCGAAAGTACAGACAAGTTACAGGCTTAGTATAATTTGACGATATGTCATATGAGGTTGATATATAAAATATGTCATTCTACAAATTTTTTCGGTCAGTTATCATTTTACAGCAACTTATTTGCAAAGTAGCCAATTTAACAAAATTATTTTGGCACTTTCCAAATCTGACGTAAAATATAGGAAAGAAAATCCGTGAAATAGAAATTACCCCAAACGCTCCGTTACTTGCGAAAATTGTCGGACCATTTTTTAAATTTTGTACTTTGGGTTTAAAAAAATGTTTTAAGACGACTCAGTCATGAGAGAAAAAAAATGTTACCGATAACATTTATTTTTCAAAATCTTACATTTAAACCTCATTTAGTACATATCAAGCATTATATTTATGCAATTTTGTAAAGATATACCGTGCAGCATAATGGTATCAGATAAAAAATTATATTTCCACCTCATTGTAGTTTTCAGATCAAGCGGTTGAAAAAATGTTAGTGTTCAATGTCTCATTTTATGTGACAACTAGCGCATTGTGGCTTGAGTACACGAATTTTTATTTAAGGCCATCATGCCCAAGCTATTATTTGAAATGTGTTAATAACGTTTTTATTATTGAAAACTCTTTAGATAATCGGTTACAGCAAGTCCAATTTTTTATGCAACCAGAATCACTACATCCAATCTAGAAGGTCTTCTTCGATCGACAAAAAAAGACACCAAATACTAAAATTTGTTCACCAGTTTGGTCTAAAACCTACAAGTCGAAAGTTTTTTTTTTCAAGATTTTCATGTCAGGATACTTAAAATGGTCTGAACATCGAGAAAAACGGGTTTTTCGGCGCGCGCGCGCGCGTGTGTGTGTGTGTGTGTGTGTGTGTGCCTGCGTGCGTGCGCGCGCAGATTTTCTTGTACGCATGATAACTGTCGTAATTTTCTACGGATTTTAAAATGACTGAATCCCCTCGAACTTCCTATTTGTATCACCACTTCTGTCTCGCTCTGAATGTTCGTTCGCATGCTTCGAGTAAAACCGCGTGACCTACGCGCGTGGATTTTCGCATATCTATGTTTCGTCGGAGCATTTAGGTGCGCGTGTGTGTTGAGAGATCTGAAGCAAAGTGTCGCGTTGGTTCGAGGGGGTTGGTTGATATGCAACGCGAGCAGCACGACGCAAGGCGCGCGTTTCATGGCAATCCCCTCATCGCCATCACCGTCCGTTTCTCTCCGCTTCGGGGCTTCGGAATTTTTCGGGTCACGTTGATACTCCCTTGGCAAACGGCCACGACGGCTATGTTATAGCTGTGGGTATGGAACGGTGATGGTGGTGGCAGCGAAATAACCGTTGCGAGAAAGACGAGTATATTGTACACGAGCGAGGAGGCAGGCACCAAGTGCCCCCGGGTGCAGCAGGTTTCCCCGCGCCCGCCAGACGTCAGGCTATCGTGTATCGAGCGGAAATAGCACAGCCCACCGATAAAAGTCTTCGCGGCACGTTCGACTCGCTCTCTTACTCAATATACGTTCATCGACACTGCTAAAAGTTTCTGACAATTCTTTTTAACCTCGGAACCTGTGTCATAGCCTACAAAATGTGAATAGATGAAATTGTCACACGCAGTAAAAATTATATTGGCGCGACAGCAAAAGTTTGTTAGGCCATTTTTTGCGATACCATTTATTTTGCTCGTGTGGCAATTTGCAGTCGCAACAGAGAAACATTTGCTGTGAAAACGAACAATGCAGAGCTCGTTAGATTTTCAAATCCAATACATTATTTAGTACTAAGACAAATTCACTTTGCTGCTACAACACATTGGCTTTTCAACTACTGATATTCCTGATCATTATCAGGAATATATCGTAGCAACAGGTTTTTTCGTGCGCCAGGATTTTCAAACCCTTGCGAACAAATTGTGAGTGCACAGAGATTAAAGAGTGCATAAGAATACAGAAAACGTCTTGACATTCAAATCCGCCCTAATGATTCAATAAAAATAATGGTATCATTAAGTAATTGATCCACACAACAATTTCACGGTCGATTAAGATTCTTGTCTCTATATAGAAATACCTGAAATGTTTGCAAGCTCTGTTTCAGATGCAAATCCTCTGACTGCACTGTCATATCCTAAGACGATTATCTCAGAAACACAGCAGTAGAGTCGTCGAATAAAACATTCTGAATTGTCGTTGTAACTTTGGTGTTCCAACGAAATAAAAAAAAAAAGTCAAATCTTTCTACGTGTCAGCTTCAACGACCGGCGACTTTAACTCCTCGGGCTTTCCGGAGCCTGCACTTTTGGCCAATAAGAAACTTCCTGGAAGGGCAAACACAATACTCCTCGCTATCTTACCAGCACTACGAAAATTCGTAGACCTCGTTGAATTCTTCCTCTTGACGAAACTGAGTAACCGGACGACCCAAGAGGGACTTTGAATGTGTTCCCGTGCATGTATACCTGCTCTTTCCTCTGGCCTCTCAAGAAGTGTTGGTACACGACGGAAGTTCGAACGATCCCCCGACCGTCCTGACGATAAACTCGCTCCGAAGAAGCAGCATCCGGCGGAGGGTGAAAGTCGTCGAGAGCATGTTCTCCTACAACAGCAGCGCCCTCTTTGTAACGTTGCGGACGTTTCCTGAATGTACGAAGGAAGGACGCTCACGAAACCCATCGGGCCGATATATGCGTATGTACCGAGTGAGAAGAGGAACGGATTTCCACGATGAAGTATGACCGACATTAGGACCGGTTGGGTACGTCCCGCGGGCATCACCGGGACATTCTAGGCTCTCAGAGCTTCGTGCCTGAAATATTCATGAGTTAACTCTCTGCGTCCTAAAATCCGTCGAAGCTACGTGCCCACACTCGCATCAGGAAGAAAAAGCCTTTTGGCAAATCTGCAAATGCTTCTGCAGTCCTTTCGGCATTTTCACTTATCGATAAAAAATTATCGGTGCGAAAAAAACTATCTGCGAATAGACAAACCAGAAAACAAGTAGAAAATGTATGAAAGATCCTCTTATTTTGACTGTGAATATGCGATAGCTTTTTATACAATAGAAAATTGAAGAATTGACATTTTCCGATTTAAAAAATAGCATACTTTTTTCATGAAAACGAAATGTTGTTGTATCGTATTTTACAACTTTGTAAGAATACATCGCAGAAATGATTTTTGAAATCTAGTTGAGATATTAAAAAGCTTATTCTTTCAATTATTGAAAGAAATATTCATACTACACTGTTGAATTTACATAACTAGAAATCTTATTCACAAGCTGATATCTTAAATTTAATTCACAAATTTAGTAAAATTCAAACGTGTATATTAAATTTTCAAATTTTCATAGAATTTATTGGAAAATACTGTAATTGCACATTTCAGTTGCCTACCAAATTGAATATATCAATTTCTGTAAAAGAACTTCCTCTACAAGTAATGGAAATTAATAGAAAATATTTTCAACAGTGTACAAATAAAAACTAAAATATATAAGAGAGCCTGAGAAAAATTCCTAGGTTTTCGAAAATCCCTAAGCGAGTTTTGTGGGTGCGGTCGGTCACGATTTCTACATAACTTTATATATATTGTGAGTAGAAATTTTATTGAACCGTAAGGATGAGAGTAGCGAGGCCAGAAAGTCCCTCTCGTCTTTTCTCAGCTCGTGGTTATGTACCGCGAGGGGTGAGTTCGAAGCATCGAGGCTGTAGAAAGGTTTAGTTATCCACGAGCACGTAATTCACCGGAGGTCAATACCTGCTCGCCTGAAGCTCTTGTCGACTCCGGTGACTCTCTCGGGGTTTCTCATCGAGTGTTATTCGTTCTGTTTTCTCGCTTCTCTTCCTCCGCGTGTCCGATGTCCAGCATCGATGATGTACAAGAACGTGCTTCCACTGTCCGAACGATGAGCATAAGCTTATTTTCTCAGTTCGTGTGAGTAGCATCTGTATGCGCTCTCGAATCCCAAGGACCTGCTATGAGCAGCCTTCTTAAGTCTGAATCATTGGTAGCACCTATAAACTCCAGACGAGCCACTCGCCTGATCAGCCAGAGACCCACGCATTCTCGTTCGTGGACGCGCATAAACGCTGTATTCCAGCGTTTATATTACTGTATTGTTGCACCTCCAGTAGAAGAGACTGGGGCTTATTGAACCAAGATGGATCAAATAACAGGAACAACAAAAACAAGCCTCAACCTCAAAAATCGCATGCTCCTGCTTCAAAAATGTAATAGGATATTACAGTACGAGTGGGCTAAAACGAAGGCGAGTGTTGCAATCCAACGAGTTGAGAAAAAGTTTCTCGAACGTGTTTCGTATACAATTTTATTTCACTAGTGCGAGAAGTGCGATTTCTCGCATGCGGAGCGTCACTAATTACTTTTACAACAGAACTTGTTGCATTGTAAAGACGAATAAAGCGACTACCAAATCGAAGTATTGAAAATGCTCCAATAAGCCCCGGTTTTGTGCTACTATATCTTCATGGTCCGTAATAATGGGATCCTCAGGACTGTATACACAACACGAATGGCACAATCGCTTCATCCTACCAGTGTATAAACATATACCCAAGGATAGCTACGTTTGCGCTGAGTTTACATGCGGATTCGTACATTTATACGACCACACATAGCTGTCAGGATAACACTTGGGATTTCATATGGTTATGTGATACCGTGGAATGCTGCTATGTTTTCGAATACCGACATATCAATAGTCGCACTCGTACATCCATACATCGATTTACGTGCCCAGAGTATATATCCACATTATTTGGCAGTGGCGTTAGGTATACCTACTATTTCCCTTCTGGGAGGATTGGTAAGCCTCTCTCTCTCTGCGGATATTCGAAACACGTACACTCACCGCTCTCAATTGCAGTTCCATCTCCGTCTATGTCCATAACTGTATATCATTCTATTTTGATGATGCCCCTCGAAATTCGGAACGGAAATTTCTTGTCAATTAACCATCGACGTATGACCGTCAATAAAAAGGTCAGAAAATTATAGATGTCCAATTAATTTCGAAAACCCTTACAAATTTAGTTTTCTTTCATTTGGTTATTAACAACATTCTTCTGACTTTATGCTGGATGCATAAAGAGCGACTAACTCAGCAGACACCAAAATTTAAAGAATAAAAATCTGAACATCCGTATTTCTTAAGGGGCCTGATTCACTTAAAATAATTAATGAAAAATATTTATGTAGCGTTCTTTGAAATACCCTTCTTTACCTTCTTTAAGATACCCTATCTTAAAAAATGTTTCCATTTAAACCTCATTAAGTACGTGTCAAGCATTATAATACGAGCGAGGTGCGAGGTGAAAATTAATAAAAAAAATTACCTGTCACAGCTTTCAATACAAATCAAACCTGTAAAAAAATGTCAGTCTCCGATGTCTTATTTCATCCGTCGAAGAGTGTTATTCTCTTATGTTCTCAGGTGACACGATTCCTAAACTCGGTTACTAAAATTCTATATTCTCCCATTCTATACTAATGACTCAATATTTAAAGTGCACCTAGAAGGAATGATTTTTGAAAAATAGGTTTTTTCACTTTTTCAAGCTTTTCAACCAAAATTCAGCAGTGTGACAGACAACGCAGGATCTTGAAGCCCAGATCCTTTGTTTGAAGCCAAACATACGAAGTTTGCCCAACGAAAATTTCACATTCGAATTATTTACGTTGGAGAGTAACGAAATAACTGTGCCATTAGCAAAAAAAAAAAAGTTTGTTTCTTGCTTTGGTCTCAAAACGTACGTAACATATCAATCGTCATAGTAATCAGCACCGGAAAACCCACTTGTATCATGACTGGGCCGAGAAAAGCCTGAACCGAGAGAAAAAGTTTCCTTGATTCAAAGAAATAAAAAGATAATATTAGATCAAGTATATTTTTTCCTTCATTTTAAAGAAATGTTTCTTAGGTTGGAATTTAAAAGAAATTTCTTTGAATCAAGGAAACTTTTTCTCTCGGTGTGCCAATAGTTTACAGCCGTAAATTAAAGTGAAGCTTCTCATCTTTTTTGTTATTCGTGGATAATATAGCGTGTTCTCCCCTTGGAACTTTAGCCTTAGCAGCGTCTTTATACAAAGCTTTAGGAGTGATTTTGTGTCCAAGCTTTGAAGGGATCAAAGCATCGAGCAGTTTGTGGATCGACTAAACCCGAGGGGGATGAATCACCGCTGCCTATGCCAAGCTCTTGTTATATTGGCCAGCACGAACGACGGTATACGATCCTGTGATAGATTTGTTGGGTTACTCGGACGTGGAGTCAAGCGGACGGCTGACCAATTGGCTCCCTCGTCTCTCGGGAAACGACCGGCGTCGCTTCACCCACTCTGATGACGTGAAATACCCCTACACGCCTGACACTGCCTCCAATCATCCTCCATCCGCTTTGATATCGATTAGACCCGTTTGTGGATATAATCGTGATGTTATCACTGCAAACCCCTTGAGAAATGGTTAATTTGTAATAAGGTATTTTTAAGATCGGTCGTCTTAAAAAATGTATACCGAGAGAAAAAGCTTCGTTGAATCACGGAAATCTTCGCCAATACTGAGAAAAAGGATTGATAACATTGGAAATAAATTTGAGTTCAGTGAAACGAAAATCGTCCCGTTGAAATCAATGTGGCGTTGGCGACCACAAAAATAAATATCATGGTCCAGCAAATGAATATTTTTTGGTATCGAAAATCTTGACAATCAATTTTCCAGTCGAATGAAAACTGTCGCCGTTCTACTACATCACATTGTTATTTGACTGCAGAGTAACTCATTCGTTTCTTATTCTGCATCATGCAAAAAACAGTTCGATTGGTCTAAGTAATGAGCAAGATTTTCAGAGCAAAGTAATCATGGATTCAGTGAAATAAATATTTATTTGAACGAAACAAGAATTTGTGCGGTTGAGTGAATTCTCATTCACATTAAAAGTTAATTGAATTCATTTAATGCAATGCAATCAATAGCATCAGAGTCCTGTAATGGACAAAAATATATGTGGACTTGGACATTTTTTAAAAATATAAGTTTTACTCGGCCATTACTTTTTCAGACATATGTTGTTATCATTTGGGTCAAAGAATGACACCAATTGATGACAAAAAACATCATTGTCATCAAAGAATTCAATTTTGTTAATTAGACATTGATTTGAAATCTGTCAATCAAATCTGTTCTGTCGGAGTGATGCAATCTCAATTTTTTCCGTACGCGAGTAAAATTTGAAAAAATCGTATTGTAACGAACTATTCATCGAATTCCAATAA
The DNA here is from genome assembly GCA_949699805.1 of Tromatobia lineatoria. Lineage (NCBI taxonomy): Eukaryota > Metazoa > Arthropoda > Insecta > Hymenoptera > Ichneumonidae > Tromatobia > Tromatobia lineatoria. The sequence continues at coordinate 6,099,922 of OX453048.1, forward strand.
ATATTTGATTATTCCGACCTAACAATTTAGGTTTTATCTAATTAAATTGTACATTCTTTTTGATATCACATTTGTTCGTTAATTCGAAAGTTCGCTGAACAATTTTGAAGGCAAAATAACAAGCAATGATTTTAAAAAATTCCTTCTCTCCTGATTTTTTTACACTCCATCGCAGGTGTTTTAGCGAGGGCGCTCGTAATTATTTTAATGAACAGAAATATCGCGGTCGGACGACTGATCGATTACCAGTAGCAACGCGTGAAAATTAATAACCGGCGCGCCGGTTTAACCCTCTCTCCACTTTCGTCCCGCGTTAATCACTCGATCGTTTCGGCTCGACGCCAATGCCGGCGTCCGTTGAATCCCCGTGAGTTGTAAACGAATCTGCTCCATCCAGTTGCCTAGATATATGCATGTCGTACCGCCTCGTTAACGTTCAAATTACACATCGAATTGCGTCTAAAACTGCGGCGCTTTCAATCAACGTTCGGAAATAATTCGATGCCCATATTGGCATCACTCATACTTCACGACGTGGTTTTCATTCAATATTCGTTTTCCTCACACCGAGAGAAAATATTCCATTGATTCACGGCAATCTGCGCCAATGAAAAGAAATACTCGAGTTTCAATACTATCTTTTCATTGAATGACTCAAACTCAATGAAAAGAAGTGATATTAATTCAAAGAACCATTTCTTTGAACCAAGAAATCGTCTCTGTTTTTTCCCCCCACTTCCCCCACGACAGCTTAAAATGTTAAAACTTATTTTTTCCTAAACTACTCGGCACATAAAGATTACATTTTGAGAGAACGTGGCTAAACTACTGGCTCCTTGAAACTCGAAGTCTATCGTTCGGAAAAAAGTGAGGTTAGGTGCAACAGAGACAGCCCTATAGGTGGTTAACATTGGACGACGAAATTCTCAGCACTTGCTGCCATCAAGTATATGTTTTCATTAAATCAATGAAAACTTTTCTTTAAAACAATGAAATTGGTTCTTTACTTTATGCCTATTAAGTAAATGTGCCTTTACAGGCAATGAAATGTTCTCTTTACAATTTAAGTGCACTATCTCATTGAAATCAAATAGATATTTCAATGTAATAAATGAAAAAAGAATCAAACCACCCATTTCTTTGCCGTTAATGAAATCTTTTCTCTCAGTGTGATTCAAGAGTTACTAGATAACGAACTCGAGCTGCGCAATAGGTAACTTAAGTTACGTGCTGTATTTTTTTTGTTAATTGAAGTGAAAAGTTTGAGAGTTGGATGTAAATTCGAAAAATCAACAACCTGTAGAGGAAAGCCGAAGTGACGCGCGCAGGCGCTTAGCCAACAAGTTGCAGCTCTCCCCGCAAGCTGCTAATACCCAATACCTCACACGCACACGTATAATGCATTGGAAATGCTAAGTATTTTCTGAGCTCGACAACTAATAGCCATGCTAATCACAAAAGAAGACTTACGTTACGACGCAACATACCGTCTACTTCTTAACACCATTTCTATTTGTATTCGCTCTTTCTATTATCTTCATTATCATCAATCTCAGTTTTTTGTAATGTACAGGAAACCAGAGCTTGTTGACATCAGACTGAAAAGACTGCACAGTAGAACTTGACAAGTAGCTTCCTCGTTATTTTTGGTTCTTCTTAATAAAGTCAACTCTATAAGGAATTAGGGTGAATCGGCCAGTGAATAGACGGTCACCAGTAACTGGGCACCGTGCATAAAAAACGTTCATGTACTGGGTTTTTTTTGTCTGCTTAACTGTCTATTTTTGTCTACTTAACTATCTATTCACTGGTCGATTTCCTCTATGTTATCCAATTTTGGCTACCCCTTAGAGAAAGTTTCGAAAAAACCAAAGTTAATGAAAAAGCAAATTGCAAAGTAAATATATTTTATAGCATTGAAAAAGCTATAAAATCAAAAATTCTGCATACATTTTGAAATAAGCAACAGTCAATGACGGGCTGCTGCTTTAGTTGCCTGCGAAATTGTAGTTCGATCTGTTTAACGGTTCTTGAGTTATATATAATTGAAATTTCGAAGTACTGCACATGCATACGCACATCTTTTCTAATCCTTTTTTCATTTTTCCCGATGTCTTGGATCATTCTGCGTGTCTTGGCATGACAATTTCAAAAAAAATTTAATAATTCATGAAAACAAAGCTTCCTCTGTGAGCAAGCAAAATCAATGGCAAATGCGGTTTTTAAAAAAACGATTTAGAAAAATCTTTTTTGTTTTCCTTTTCTTAGCTTGACAACCAAGCATGGTCATTATCATGCAAATAACAAAATAGACGCATGTTGCAAAGAGGCATACCATCTACTTTTTAACACCATCTTTATTTGTATTCCTTCTTCCTATTATCTTCATTATGATCGATGCAAGTTTTAATGTAACGTAGAGGAAACCAGATCGTGTTGACATAACTATTTGACTAAAAATTCGAAATGACTAAAAATCAATGGCAAATCAAATGCCCTTCCAAAAATCTTCTATACAATGGTACCTTTATTTTTTAAACCTACAATGACGAATTTTAAAATGATAGTAATGAGGAAACCAGAGTCGAACAATAGACTAAAAATCATTGCAAATACCCTTACAAAAACGGTTGAAAAAATCTCATGCATAATGCTATCTTTTTTTTGAAACTACAATGACAAATTCTAAAAGAAGAGTAATGTAAACGCGTAATGTAAAGAGTAATGTACAATGTAAAGAATTCTTCTCCAGTTCAGCCATTCTTCTTAATAACGTATTTCCTCTGCGTTTGCCTACATTCTTTGGTATACGCTTCCCTTTGTATAGTCCACATTGATATCTACGGAACGCATTAAACAAAAATTGCCAAAGAGGAAAAATCATACTTCGATGAATATAGAAATATTTCAAAAAATTTAAATAAATATCTCTCCCTAACTATATCGACTATGACCCTTCCAAAAACAGCGGCAACATAGAAATTATGGTACACAATACAAAGACTTTTCATTGGCTATGTTGCTTCAACAGCACAAAACGTCCATGTATATATTCACAAGGTAGACTTCAACGACAGACTATTAACAACAAGAGACTGTGAGTCTTATGTAGTAGGAAAATCGTATTGACAGGAGAGATACGCACATTGTACAAAATCTAGGGGATATGATAATGAGGTGGCATTGAGTAGTACTCTATGGTAGTTATAACAGAGGAGATAGGAAGAAAGGATTTGAGAGACTGAAATGAGCCACGACTAAATGAACTGTCCGGAACAGATAAACCAGTCGGGTAATTACTTTTGCGGGGACTCGATTAATATCTGGGATTCTGAGCGGATAGGAAAGACGGGGTGAACGGTCCTTCGCATAGCGCGATTCGTGCTGTTCGTGCTCTCCATCCTTTTCGCCCTTATATGATCCTCGCCAATCCTTTCCACCTGGGACTCGTCGTTCGTGCTTTTCCACCCTCGGTTTTTATCTATCCACTCTTTCCCTCACTGGTATCCGAGGAGGTCTCTTTTCACCCCACCGCGTTGGTGCTTCGTTCCTCGGGTAGTGATATTATTCGAAGCCCTGTGAAACGTCCAATCCAGTCGAAGTGGCTCCATTCTTCCTATACACCTCCTCACGTTCCGGCCCCTCATTTCAGAGGCCCCTACGCGCCTGACAGCGCTCTCCACCCTCGCCAACCTCTCGAGAATCTCGAGGGCTTATCTCGAACGTAGCCGTTGCCGGTTTTGCCGGTCGATGTTTCGCGATGGGCTTTCTCTTCTTTTGCTCCCTCGATGGCTCCAACTTCAATATTACACAGCACTTTTACAACTATGGAATCTTGTTCAGTCGAACGACGCATTTCATTCTTTCTCCTACCTTTATTATTCATGCAATTTATTTAACTTTTGTCCGATCGAATGAATACAATAAAGCAGATCAAAGACATAACCTCCCAGACCATCGATGACCGGAGAATATGGGTAGCGAATGCGGTAAATAAACATCAATATCATACATAGGACAAATATGAGACATTATGAATAAACAGTAGAAGATTTTAAGTTAAACATGGAGGAAAACTGTACACAATGAAAATATCTAAAGAGGCCTCAAATACAATAACAACTTAGAACAATTAATTCATTTAAAAAATTCTGAAAAATTATCATCATTCTCATAACGATAGAAAAAAATCTAAATATAAACAAAATTAAACATTTTTATCGATGAAAAAGAGATTCAATGATCTATATTTGAGCAAATTAATTTGAGAACCTCCTTGAATAGTAAACAAAAGTCGAAACCAGACTGTTTGAGGCACTAGAGGATGTAGGAATTTTTATTTTCCTTTTTAGGAGTCACATACTTCAATAATTTGTATAGAATAGAATAGTATTTATTTGAGTCTGGAATAAATTCCCTAAGGACCATTAGCGGTACATGAGTTACAAAAGAAGCAGAACTTAAAATTTTGATTACAACAACTTTGTTAATATCAATGTCATGTGATTTTCTGGTTATGTTACACGCCTAATTTTGAATTTAGTTGTGTAATTTATATGCGGAAATAGTGGTATTTTCTCACGCGTGCATCAAGTGCTGGTAAATATTTTCTTTCTGAGTTACAAAGTATTTGGCAAAGCCACATTCCTCGAGTGTCGAGACGCGAAGAAGCGCACATAGACCACAACAGCTATGAGAGACGCCCGTTTGTTTCCCAACAGGCAATTGGCGTCGTTTGACATGCTTGGCACCAATTGGCACTCGTTGACCTCGCCGTGCGCGTTGTCATGACTCCGAGTCATCGGCTTACCAGCTTGTTAAACTTGCCCCTTGCCCTCATCGCCCTCCGTAATCGTGTCACGTACACGTATACACACTGTGCACATGAATATATAGGAATATGGATACCCCAAACATTTATAGACGCACAGATGCAGTTATTAATCCGCAAACAGTGATTGCCCCTGCTTCGTAAACAGACGCATTGGATCTCAAAAACATAAATGAATCCCGATACACATATATGCACTGTTACAAGTGCTTGAAAATTTGTATTACCCCAGTAATTATGTATCAGCTGATACATTTGATACACGAGTGTAGTAAAATTACAAATTTATGTATTACGTTCCGTAATTTTAGATAAGATTCATTAAAAAGCGCCGTAATTTTTCATCTCAATCATATCAAATGCAATAAACAAATTCCTGCAAATGAAATTTTTTCATCCATTATAAAAAATTGCACTGAAATCATTTTCCAAAAATTTGATGGCGATTTGATATCGAAATATCAAGACACATCGCGATGCGATTTGACTATTGTTACCTATTCGTCCTGTGATTGGTCCTTCCACCGGGGCAAGTTCATGTTTCATAAATGACAGTTTTGTCAGAATCGAAACACTAATATCGGCCTAACCCTACACTTTTTTATAGGGTGTGAGTAATTAAAAACGAGTATCAACGATTAAATTAAAAAAAAGCATTATGAATTTTTTTAAAACCCCAAGTGGCTTTTCTTCCGCGCCCATTTTTCAATAATCAACTTCACTGTGCACAGCTTGCATCGCTGATGATAAAGGTGCCGTTTAGCTCTTAATTTTACAGAGAATGTACTGTACATATCATAATAAGTGTGCAGTGATGACGCGCGAACGTTCGGTCGTTCTGGGACCCACATACACATGGCGAGTTGCAAGAAAGGGTCAAAGAGTTCTTTGGCATGTGCTCGGAAGGTTTGCCCTCCTCTTCCTCCACCTTCGGGCAACTTCCACGGGATTCGCTAAATTGATTCGGGCCACCGAGCTAAAGGCGCTGTCGTGACCCTCGTTACGGTCGTCGACGCGAGAAATTCTTCGGCACGTCCTTCACCGCCACTCACCCCTGCGTTCTCGTCCTATATGTATGTGTGATCTGATGCCTATATCTGTGGTTCTGAATAGAACCACGGTGGTGGTAATAACGGCGCTGCCGCGCTTATGCGGCAACGAGACCCGATCGATGCACCACTTTTCTCTCAGCGATCTCTCACTCTTATCAACCACTTGAGACTTGACTCCTTGATTAATTTTTATTGTCATGCTTGTCCCGCCCGATAATTTAAAAGCAACGGCATATCGCTTAGGTCGAGAATTACGGTACATGATACATTTTTATCAGGATAGTATTAAAATCCAATGTAATGTTGAGCTAGTATGCAAATCAATTGTCAATTGGAAATTGATCCGTGAGGCTTTCTGTTTTAATTGAGTTGAAATAATATTGAACGAAACTTAATATCGTTCAATTCATCATCACGAATTTGAATTTACCAGGGCGTTCAATTTAATTAATAAAATAAATTATTGGTCCAATTACATAGAATACATGAAAAAATGATTAAAAACTCTGGTTTTACCTATACTTGAAGATATTGTGTGGAATCTGAACAAATTTTTATTGGAATCTAAAAAAATTAAAATTTTTTTTTCAACTGATGTGATCTTTTTAAAGTTGATGATATTTTATTCGCTTGTTATTTTGTTAAGATTTTTATATCATCGGAAAGTACTGTAATTTTATTGGTATTAAACTGTTCATTAGAGGTAGTAAATAGTTATGACCATTTATTATCTAATGGAAGTAACTTTAAAATGAGATTGTATTTTTACCTGTTCATCCATTAAAACGATATAAAATTTTGCTGTCATGACATAAATCAAGACGAGACTAATCTTACGTTTATAAAAGTTAAGGGAGTGCAGTCAATCAAAAAAAGCTTTTTGTTTTTAGTCTAAGGACAGATCTCCCCCTTTTCGAAGTAAAAGTTTGAAATAATCCCCCCTCCCCCCTCCCCCCAGGATAAAACTAGAGGATTTATTCGTAACTTAACCAGTTAAACCAATCGGTTGCAACAAAACCAGACAAATACATTTTTGCACTCTGCATATGATTCAGAGAACACAGTTTGAAGGTTTAACCTTCGCTGGGTCTGATTTTATTCGCGGTTACACTGCACATCTTTTAATTATAGTGATTTATTTTTAAGATGCTTGAATCCGACTTACAGCCAACTGTAAAAAATGTCATACTGTTTGTAAAGTTTGACTTGAACAAAAAAATTGCCGCAATTGCAAACTGTGCAGTATCACTGCGAAGAGAATGAGTTCTTGCGAAGACCAACTCTTAGAGCTCTGTTATGTGGATCATGCGCAGAGTGTAAAACCCATGAATCTGGTTTGGATGCAAACAAATGACCCAACCGATTTTCAAAGTGAGAAAAAAATTCTTCGGGTACATCCTAAGGGGAGGAAATTATTTCAAATTTTTTTACTCTCTTAAGGAAGATAAGATTCTTCATGAATGCAAATAAAATTAAAACAAAAAAAACACACTTTTTTGACTGTACCGAACCCCATTAAATCAATCGTAAATCTTCACCACTTTTGCTTAATTCGTCTCTTCACAATATACCTGATTCCCAAGCATTAAACCGATGGTCGTGAGACGTTGTCTTCTGAAAAATCGTCGCGTTTGCATTTCTGGGAAGGGTAAAATTCCATCACCATGGAAACGAGCGAGAGATTCTTCATAATTGCAAATAAAATTAGAGAAAAAAAAAAAACTTTTTTTGATTGTACTGAACCCCATTAAATCAATTGTAAATCTTCACCACTTTTGCTTAATTCGTCTCTTCAAAATATACCTGATTCCCAAGCATTAAACCAATGGCCCCGAGACGTTGTCTTCTGAAAAATCGTCGCGTTTGCGTTTCTGGGAAGGGTGAAATTCCATCACCATGGAAACGAGCGAGAGCAAGAGTAGGAGGAGGAGGCGGAGGGTTGGGCGGTAGAACACCGGCGATATCGGGGAAGCACCAAGTGCTCGAAAGAGATGAAACGAGCGTTGGTTCGTTCCATCGCAACCCCGTGGCTCCCTTGAAGTCTGCCACTGCTTGATATACCAGTCGCAAAAGGGCTTCTCGTTTCGACGCATGGGCTCCCAACCAATTTATATACATACATACACACGGATATACACATTCTTTGACGTTTAATGCCACGAATATTTGCCGCTCGATATATCATAATTAGAGTGCATGTCACTCGTGCCCAATGCACGCAATTATCCTTCTCGTTCAATTTATATCAATTATGTGGCATGATAATTTTCCAACGAAATTAATGAGCTTGCTCTTCATAGTCTCTTCATGTCTGTATCATATACGCTAATATATCCATATATATGTTTTCGTCTGACATAGCGATACATACGCGTATATATTATACTTTCCGTCGGCGAGTATATCACTGACTGACTTCCCTATAGTCATTGCGTTTGCCATGTATTTCTCCTTACTCGTGACTGTGCGCACAAGCCGGAGCCCTCGGGGCTTCGGGGAAGCGTCGAGTTTACATCAAAGGCCGAGTATAAATCAATTACCGACGACAAAGTGGCCGGGGCGAGAGGAATGGTGTGGGAGGCCGCTATGCGCGACGAACCGTCAATTCGAACTGCGTGAGATATGCCTGATACGTATATATAGCCACATAACCATACATAGTCATGCACTTAATGGCTACGCCTATACGATAGACATATACATGTACACATATACATTGCGTACGTGTGCTGCAGGAATTTCGAGCGATCCGCGTATACTGACGTAACGCGCAAACTCGATTATCAACAGAGTCGATGTCGATGGCACGTTGACTGGTCTGAAAGCATCACCCGCGATCTATATGTGCATATACATGTATGTATGTATCTATTTACTCGCCGCAGGCAATATATGCGGTGTGCTTTTGTCGACTCAAACCTCCATTAATTCATATTCTAAACCTGCTCTCGTTATTCTATGATTCAGTCATATTTTTAGCTATTGGAAAACGCGAAAAAATGACGCCGTGTCAATACGTGACTTTAGTTTAATAATTTTTTATAATTCGTTCACCAAACACTTTGACTTCACGTGGTTGTAATGATGCTCAAATGTTTGATAAGAAGGATTCTGATATGGTAGAGTTGTAATGTAATCAGGATGTTTTTTTTTTCAGAATTTGATTCAGATGTTTTTTTTTTTTCGTAGAAAAGGATGGATTGACTAATGAAAAATAAAAAGACAATTGAAGAAAAATTTTATTCATCTTGTGTCTTAAGATCAGTACTGGAAGCCTCTGTTGCAGAACACACAGATCAGTACTGGAAGCCTCTGTTGATTGATACTTTACGATTATAAAGTATAATTTACTTTATGATTACTATTTCATGATAATATTCAGCAACAGCTCATAAAAAAATATGAAACATTTCAGCTGAAATATACTCTGTATCTCTTCAATTTTCTAAAAAATTTTTTTTCAAATACTCGAAAAAAGAACAAACACATATTTTTAGTTTGGCGCTACAACCAATATTTTCAATAGGAGAATTTTTTAAAGAATTAAAACTTTTCGGTGTTACCATTTTTTTAACGTTCATAGTTTCGAAATGGGCAGGTCATCGATACATTTCCAAGGTGAAATTTATGCGGTTTGATATGAACTGAATAACGAATACAAATTTCGTTATAAAACGTTCAACAACAGAACCTTGCTTTTAAAAAAATGCCATTTCGATCATTTTTTAATTCTATCATAAGAATTATGTTTAAAATTTCAAAATTGTTAAGAGCCTATGCAGAAAGTGCAATTTTTTTTTCAAGAAGTTGTACCGAATTGAAATACTGTGATGAATATCAAAATTACAAAATTTCAAATAAAAAGTTGCTAATACAAAGTCCGAAAGCACATTCAAATTTGTAAGAAAAAAAAAACAAACCCCTTGTCATCAAATCGATCTCAAAATCGCTATGAACTAAGATTTTTCATCACAACGCGTGTAAAAAATAGCGCTTCTTAATATTTCAATTTATGATCACAATTGGACCTCTCATTTTTATTTGAGACAACATTTTCATGTGTCTAAATCTTTCAGAAATAAACTAACGAGAAATTAATTTGCTTCATTCACCATTTGAGGGAGCTCCGAATTTCATTGTGATTTTAACGAAGACGGTCATGTTTTGCCGAGTCTTCAGCTGCGTGGAAACGTCAGCGGGGCATCGGGCAATTCTTGCAATCACTGTTTTTCATGGCTGTGGCAGTATAACATAGTGGCGTCGTGCGTGCGTTCGTGTAATGCCAAAGTTTTATCGATCCAGTCGGGGGGTTAAGTGGTTCCGTGACACGAGTCAACAGCTCGCGACTCTGAGCAACTTATACATTTCGCATACAGAGACACTAAGACAAATGTGCACTTTGCACTCGGTAGTCGTACGACAGTTATGTCGCGCTACAATGGCTTGATATAAATAGCGAGCTGATGATAAAATCGCTCGAGTTACGTGGAATTTCGAGGTTAGCACACCAGAGAACTCGTTGAACCCATTATTCTTGGAAGAGCAATCGTAGTTCCTTTAAAAAAATATTCTCTCGAGTGTTATTTTAATTGGATTTTTCTGAATTAATTATAGTTGACATTGCCGAGTGTCGGACGCTATTCAATTTTATATTCACGAGTTTTCATTCGGCCCTGTCGAACCACACAAATTTGCAAATTTACCCGAGGCCAGAACTCTCGTTCACTCGCGGTTCGACGAGTCTGCCTGTTGTGACAGATGTTGGCAATGTGGCCGCGGGTATACACAACCCGATGTCAGCTATATTTAGCACCGGGACTCGATCGTACACATATATACCCATAAAATTGCTGCACAACCAACCTTGCTATTGCTCTGGACGTGTCAAATAAATATGCAGCTTCCGGTCGAGTCGTTTTGTAATTTTAAACATTTTACAGAAAGCCTCGCTGGAGCTTCTGTAATACCAATACATAAGTCACATGCGCTGATCAATGGATTTATTGTCCTCGAACCTTCATTGGCTGAAATATATTGGATGTCGTTTCATCAGTTATTACTTACCATATAAGAAAACAACAATTTTATTGCGAGATTTTTCACAAATAAATTTGTCTCCATCATCCAATAATAATCAATGAACTAATGCAAATTTTTTTTGTCTGTTTTAGGTATGTAAAAGAATGCCACGGGCAAGAGAACAGACTGTACATGGAAAGACCAGTGAGTCGTGAAAATATTTTTCAATTTGAATTCTATTCAATTTAACTTTATATTTTTTTATTGTTTTTTTTTTCTTTTTTGTCCGACGACAAAAAGATTCTTTATAAAAAGAACAATTGTGGACTATAGTGGTCGAGATGTCAGCCGGATATTTCGATATTCTACACACGAGCTCCACGTCGAGCTCTCGTATAATATCCTACATCGCCAGACGCTCTCGTCGAATACAAATTATCTTGGGGATTTGTTCGGCACGTTTAAATGAGTGTCGATTGGCGTAAGTTGACAAGAATCAACGTGCGTGTTTCGCATAATGAGTCTCGTAGGTGTACAATGTGGTATATTTCTGTGCACTGTGTTCCGAGAGTAATGTCAACTTTATTCGTTGGCACCTCGTAGAGTAACGCGAAATGTGCAACAAAATTGACAAACGTGCCAATAAGCAAACAGCCAAAACCTTCAGTATCTAACGAACAATCAAATCACAACAACGACACGCTGTCAGAAAACACTGAAAGGGTTTATGCCGTTATAAACCCGCCAATTAAATTGAATGTACAATCGTGATATAAGAGCAAGGTACAAATTTAAAAGAATAAGTACTTATAGAGCAAAATTAAAGGAAGTTATTGAAATTACTATACCAAAAATAAATTCGTCATCGCACTTGTATAGTAGATTCAATATACTGGGTTATGCATAAAAAGTTCCAGTAAATGTACATTCAATTTTAAATAGATTTTTTTCACATTGTAACCGTTCCTTTTTACATTGAACGTAACATGAGAACTCAGTAATATGAATTACGCCAAATACTGATAAAAGACATTTTTTATCGATTTATTGAAATATTTGGAAAATTCATATACTGTATAGCAACTTAATGTATTGCATATCAACTAAACACATGTAGGAAATTCTATTTTATAACCGAAAGTAAATGAAAGTTCAATGTCCGTGTGATAAAGTTGAAGTAAACCTATACTACACAACACGACTGTAATAATGAATTTATTAATGAATTTAGCCGCATGCTCCATCAATTTTATGTTGTACTCGTGTAGAAAATTTACTATATCCATTTCTGTGAAGGAGCTTCCTGCGCTGATTACCAATTTTACGTCAAATATTTTCAAATATAGTTAAGGCACTTTTTTGGTTTCATATCGAATGTTTCGTTTACCCCGGTAAACTGTAATATGGTTTTAAGTTCACATACGGTCAATTCAACTAAAGGATTTGGTTACCAATCCCACATTGAGTACGCGCAATCAAACTTACAATCAAACCAACAAAATACTTCATCGATAGCATTGCCTAATCGATTAGATAAAAGATATATTGAGTTAAGGCAAAGACTGAGAAACTCAGTCTTCAATGTCGATGGTAATTTTTAGTCAGGTCAACCGAATATTTTTTGCAACACGTGTATGAATAGCGGTCCTGTCGCCGGCAGTTTTTCGGGGCTGAAAGTGGCTAGTTTCATGGCACCGCTAAAACAATCGATCCTTTTCTTTCTTTTTTCGACGATTTCGCCGATTCTTCCACTTTTCACTGTTCTTCCCTCAAAACTACCATCTAATGCACCACTATTCATGCCCTCGTTACAAAAAATACAATGTGGAACAATTGCGACTTATGTGATTGCAGTCTTCGCTTCGCTCGGGCAGAGCAAACTTCACACTCGTCGCAATCGCAAACTTTCGACCCTTGTTGCACAATATACTATTTCCCATCATCGCAACCGCTGGATTCCGTTCAAATCAATTTTTTTGTATCTCACTAAACCTCTTTTTCGGTGTTCCAGAAAAACTGCAATTGGAGAACACACGTTTTTCGCCAAATCAATTGTCGTACCTACTTGATAGAATTTCCGTTAATTACCGGGGATATTTGCATCGGAAGCTTTTCTCACTTTCGGGGAATTACCGGAATTGTGAGGCCGTAATGCGTGTACAGGAGGAAAATTCGATAGTCCACACATCAGGTTTAGCCGTTGGTTGTTCGGTGTATTGGCGTCCTGCGGAGTGGTAATGTCGTCCACGGAGCCATGAGGCGGGTAGTTGGCAAGCAAGGGTTGAGCGAGTGAGAATAGCGTGTCGAAGGAAGGGAATACAGGCTGTATTCTCTCACTCGCACCGCCGCTCTGGTAATCGCGGTTAATTAACGAGCGGCCGGTAACGAGGCTACCGATTGCTGGGTCGCTTCTGCTACTGCTGTCGCGTCGTCCCGTCGCCTCCGATTATTCCGGCCATACTTCCCTTCCGGTTCGCTGGCCACGTTCGTTTGTCATCGTCCCTCCCAACCTCAGAGGCATCCCTTATTTATTCCCCGCTGTTTCGAGCTCTGCATCCGTCGCTTGCTTTTTCTTCATTTCAAATTATCCTCCAGTCCCTTGACAATCCGCGCCGTTTTCATTTTTCTTTGTTGTTCGCTCAACTGCAAAATCTCCATGCTTCAACGTTTAGGGCTCACATTTTTAAATGGGTAAATAAATTAATGCAAAAAAAAATTATCCGATCGTCGGTGAACCCTTGTAAATGGTTTATTACGCGTCGTTGCAGATTCTTCGCTCCGACTGATTTTTCACCGGGCTCATCTTTTTTCGACAGAATAAATCATGCTATTCGCTAATTAATATTTTTTATTGGAGGAACTAAAAAAAATTTACTTTTAAAGTTTTCGTTGAGATTTATACATTGATGCGCGTTATTATGAATTCTTTGTCTAGCAAGAAACGTTTTGAAGTATGTTATTCTTTGTGGGTATCGACGATTTTTTTGTTGGGATTCTCGCAAATAAAAAATTATGAAAGAGCTTTGAATGGCGCTTCGGTAAATACGAGGAAGCAGGAAGGCAGAGAGCAGCGCCAGAACGACTAGGAAAAGTCCTCCCGTCAGACAAGGCTCGACGGCGCTATCGATCCCTTGTCCTGGCCCTCGAGTTGCTCGTACTCACCCTTGACTCACCCTTTCTCCTTTCTCGGAGCGGTATTGGCGACGACGCCAACGGCTCATTCGACTTTGTTATCTACTGAATACACTTGCTTGGCCTCTCTAGTGTTTCTTTTTTTTTTTTTTTTTTCTTCACTCTCAGCTCGCTATCCAATTTGAATGGTCAATCGTTAAAAAAAAAGTTTCTGTGTGTCGGCACCTAATAACACTCTGGGATTTAAGTAGATGCGTGTGGTAGAGATCATGATGTGAAAGCAAAAACATACAAACAGTTTTTTAAACAAATAATTATATCCTTTTTTTGGGAGTACAATTTTGTTAGATTAGGACATTTATTTTTGAGACCTACTTTTGAGATGATATCCATAGTGGCATTGTCACAAACATTTGAGGTAAAGTTATTGGAAAGTTCAGGAAATGCTTTTACAAAACCGGGTATAGACAATTACTACACGAATGTAATGTTAAATTTGTGTAAAATTCTGCTAAATTCGGTACAACGAAAGGCGTTTTAATTAATGTACCGTGTACTAAATACGCCATACGTGCCGTGTTTTTAATATGAGTTAACTTCCATTTTGCAACACCCTTGTTTAGAGTTGAAAATATTTAAGGCAAAATTACTACACTTATGCGGGAAGCTCTTTTACAAAAAAAGGGTATAGAAAATTTACTACGCGTGTATAACATCAAATTTATGTACTATCCTGCTAAATCCATTACAGGAGTCACATTAGTTTATGTACAGTCTCCTAAATTCGTTATAAAGTCGTGCTTTTAATATAAGTTAATCCTAATATTACGACGCACAGATTAAACTTTCATTTTCTTTCGTATACCAAATCAAATTTCCTAAAAGGGTTTAGTAAAAGTACAATACATTGTATTACTATACAACTTAGAAATTTTCCAGATTATTGTTTTTTACAGTGAAGATTTCTCTGTGAGTTTCCATGTCTGGTAACTTGTTATTTATTTAGCCCCAGTCAGTAAACGAATCTCCAAATGTAATCGATCCATCCTGCGTACACACCCATAAATTATTACACACCAGGAAGGTTCTTATTTAAAAACGCCCCTCTAGGAGTTTGGCTTAGAGCCCAGCATTAGAAATGAACCTATTCTACTTAACGGAATAAATGACGCTCGATATTGGCCGTAGCATCCGTTAAATTATTTATGTTTCTTCAGAACGTTTTATGCTACTTGTAATTTGCTGATAGATCTTGAATGTTTTCATGTATTACACGAAGGTGGCCGCGAAAGTTACCGAATTATTTACGATGAATTTGAAATGTTTCGCAAGTTTCGGAGCAGGTTATATTTTATATCCATTTCTATGTCGAAACTGTCGCATAAATTTCGAAATCCTCGTAGTCACGGGTGTATGACCCATAGGCAGAGATTGAGGGCCGAAGGACCAAAGTCCCTGAAGCCCCAAGGGTGACCCTCCGCTTCTCCGGTCGAGTTGAAGTTGCGACGTCTCGAAGCCTCGAGTCCCTCAACATCCCTCAGGGCAATGCGCTCAACCAACGAGGGTTATACACCAAGGAAATTGGTGGCTTCTCGAGAAACATATTGCCCTCGTGCTTCCCCCGCAAACCTCTTAAGCCATCTATACTTAGAACTACCGGTGCACGGCGCAAAGGGTGAAAGATATCGATGACTACCCACGCAAAAAAATAGTATGAATAGAGTATTAGAATGGTGATAAAATGCAAAGGATATGGCGTATGTCGTTTATACTCCAATTATACTTATTTCAAGCATTCTATATGTATGTGAATTCACTGTAACTACAAAAATAGTTTCATCGAGTGGAAATAAAAAATTATCACCCCATAGTTCACTATTACCATTTTTTTGAGCGTATAAACGAGACGTCGAAGCTAAAAGAATGGGATAGCTGTTAGCCTGCCAGTGATTGGCTCTAGATTTCCATAGTTGCAAATTCATGTTTAGTTTCGCGGTCAACAAGCGTACCTCAGACTTTGCCCAAGCAAAAAAGAGACTTGGCTTTGTCTTTACTAAAGTAGCAATATGTAAAGTAAACCATAAACAGTTATTTTGTTGAAGTTTCCGTAAGTACCACATCTGTTTTGTGTAATTTACATCCCCTTTTTCAATCTCAGTATTATTATCAGTATAATTATTACTTTGAACCCTTATTTAATTTCCTTGTTAAATTTCGTGCAGACGCACTGTTATATAAACAAAAAATAAAACAGCATATATCTCAATTATTATATTTACCGAAAGATAAAAAGTACATTCTCTTCGCAAAGAAAAGTAATTTGGCATTTGAAGAAAGATAACACAGAAAATGGGTGAAATCTTCAGTCAACAGAGTTCATAAAAAAATAGACCAATTTTTTTCCGTCATCACAGTAACAATACTCTGCTGTCATTACAAATATATATCAGTTCCCTTTTTTGAAACTTAAGAACCAGTGAATATTTTTTGCATCCATTCTTTATTTGTGTTAAGTTTCGTGTAGAAGCACCGTTAGGAAAAAAAATAAAAACGGAATATAACTAATTTATTCTATTGACCGAAAACTAAAAGGTATATACTCTTCCCGAAGGAAAATGAGTTAGCATTCGAAGCCAAGAAAATTAGTGAAATCTTAAGTCAGGCGAGTTTATAAAAAACGCACGAATTTCCTGGCCTCGATTGTACGGTAACTGCCACGCACAATTCTTTTCCTTCGTTGTTCGTGATTCCCATTTTCCTCACTCATACTTCTACTCGTCTTTCTCCCTTCGTCGCTCCTTCGGTTTGAGAAATAAAACCACGATAAAGGCTTTCGAGGAGATTTCTCCCCATAGAGAGAAAGAGAAAGCAGAGAAAGGTACACCTCGCCACCGGAAAAGCTCAGTCCGAGTTAGTTCGAGCTCTGACTCGGCGCCCGCACGAAAATTAAAGCCGAAGCTAAACTTTCGTAATGAAGGCGTCGTTGTCGAGTGTTTACTCGGTGGATTTACCGTGAGTCAAGCGTGCGAAAGAGCCGAGCGTTGGGCCGCGGAGGTCTTAACCAAGCCACTGTCTGTGGGTTCCGATTCCACAAAATCCTCAAGCCCGGAGGCTGAGTTATATGAAACTCGGAAGAACGAAATTTCGGCGTTGCATTGAGGGAGAGAAAAGAGTACAGAAGTTGGAATACACATCAGGCCACTCAGACTTTTCGCAAATCTTTGCGCCCGCTACGTTTCAACCTCTTCATTCTTTCCACAGAGTGAATAAAAATCTCAATCACACTCACGAAATTACGTTACGGACATGTGGTTTAAGGATGTATGATACGTATAGTCCCGCCAAAAGTGAGCTTCACAGACAATTTCGATCACTTCCCGATGGGATAAAAATCGGAAAAAAAATAATGCATATAAAACGTGCTGAAAAGATTGATTTCGCATAATAATAATCCCAAAATGTTATTAACAAATCGGTGTTAAAAAACAATTGTTCAACAAACAATCAATTTTTTCAGATTTTTTATTTATTTAGATTTTTATTTTGTTTATTTTCAAAAACATGCGCGAAATAACGAATTTTCGATGTATGTTTGGCATAAAACCACCTACTACACTCAAGATTTTTTTGCAAAACGCATATCCAAAATTTGTTATATTCTGCGCATTTTCAGAATAAAAAAAATCAAAATCAAAATAAGGAAAAAAATCTGGAAAAATTCGTATGCATTCAAATAAAGTAACATATTATTTTCATTAGAAGAAAAGTGATAAAGCATGAAACGATCGAGATGAGATTTAAAAAAAAAGACATGCGCAAGCGAAAACGAGCGAGACTGTCAGAATTCTCGTCTCAAGTCGCAACACTACATGATTCTCTCTCTGACTCATACATTCTTGGATTATCGCGTTCTCTCGCACCGATCCGCTGATTGACTATGTCTTGCACGAAAAACAATTGATATTTACCCCTTTGACACCCGCCCAGCGTCGATAGGAAGACCTTAATCGAATTTATAATCGCCGCTCTGAGTTTTTCCTCCTCTATTTTCCAACTGTGAAAGAGCGATTACTTTTTACGAGGATATATTTGTCCTTGACTGGGAAACCCTTTTATCCTGAGTAGAGAGAATAACGTTCACGGATACTTGGTGAAAGAGGGCGGGGAGGAGGACGCGCTATGTCGTAACGAGTTTCCCCGGGCGATGGAAATGTCGTAGCTGCTGGCGGCGGATCATCGCCTGATACTCGTATTACTCCCCGCAGCTTCAGACTTTATATATACCTGTAGCTAGCTGTTATATCTCGTCGAAGCCGGAGAATCGTTAAACCGCGAAGCTCATCTCCCTCGTAAAAGCGATAGAGGGTTGGGGCACTCCTTATCCCTGAGCTTTCCTGCGGTGGTGCCGCCCACGAGACTTTCCGGAAACAGCTCGACCGTTTCCTGAAAGTGGAGCGGAATCACCGCCTTACTTCCCCCCGACAAAACCTCCAAATATCTGCAGTGCTGAAAGCACCCGTCACGTTTCCTACTTCATTTTTCTTTTTTTTCAAATTATTTCTTTTATTTTCCTTTGTTCGTCCTCTTGTTTTCTCTTGCACCTTTGCAAGCCAATTGGCTACGTTTGAGTTCCAACAGACTTGGCGAGCCATTATCTTTGCTCGTCATAATAAACTCTTGCTACTCGTGTTATCGTCCGAACCGAACTTTTATTTTACCGTCGCAACGCCAGACTTTATTGTCGAGCGGCACTTCGGCCGAACTTCCGGGTACAGTTTCCGCCTGCAAATTATGTAAGCCGCTGATATTTGGTGTAGCATATGCTTACTACCCGTTTATGTCGCTTTTTGCTAGTTTTTTTACGAAGCCATTGAATCGTTTTTTCGCTGTTAATGACACTGGTGCTTATTTTTTAGCGATATGTGATCTGGATTTATATTTTGAACATAATTAGCAAATTATGGTCAAATTTATGGATTTTTGGCCTCCAAAAATCCATTCTTTCGGATCATTTTTTTAGCGAATTGACCAACAATTTGTTCTCGTCGTTGCAGTTGCCGGAAAAGAGTACAATTATTTCGCGATGATTTTAACAACGGCGGGATATCGCGACGTACATTTCTTTTTTTCATTCTTTATTTTAACTATGGCCACTTGTATTTTCTCGAATAACCCTAATCATCCTTATCACGCCCGCTTGTAAAATCGCCACAAATTGTCGTACAACCACTGTACATTATCACAACTGAAAACTTTCCTCCTCGAGTTGAAATTTAGACCCCAATCGAAAACTAAATGTGGCAGCCCGCAGAATAATCGTAGGTACCGAATTCTTTTGACATTCCTCAAAACCTCCGAAAACGCCAGATTACCCAATTGAAGTGAACAGGGACTAGTTTGAACGGAAATTCTTATGTTCGGATCTCCAATTAGGTTATACAGAGTGAGATGATGTTCTTCGGCCGTTGCACTGTTAGAAAAGATTGGAAGTTTTTATGCATAAACTGGTCATCAAAATTCAATAAACAATTGTGGTATAGAATTGATGTACTTTTCCAGTAAAATTAAAGCAAATTATAAAAATTCAAGTACTTTTACTGGAAAATTCAGGTAAATTATTAAATATGCTTTACCATATATTAAATTTACATTACACTTGTATACCAAATTTCATATACTAGTTTATGGATAAAAAGTTTCCAGTAAAAGTACACTAAATTTCAAGTAGATTTTTTCACAGTGTATATAAACTCATAAAAGTGATACATTTTACCCATTATGAGGAAGGGTGGTGAAAGGTTCCAAAGTTTAACTCATCGCGTTTCACGAAGTTTTTATGCCACGAGAATATATAGAATGGAGTGAATACATTGTAGTAAGCCTTTGTGCTTGATAAGTCGATAGTGTTGACGTGAACGTAGAAACCTACGAGTGAAATGGATATGTCACTGAACTTGTAAAGTTCGTACCAGGTAGACTATGTATAAGTGAACAATTTGCATGATTCTTCGTGAACGACGAGCATCGGTTTCTCGAATTATATCGAGCGCAGCTATAAGTAAAAGAACAACGATATAGAGCATTAATATTGTAGGAAAGTGGGCATAGAACTAGTGGGATCGTCGCAGGCTTCAAAGTACAGTGTATAGTCTTGGACACACGTGTATAGAAAAGGGAAAAAAAAGACAGAGTGGATTCTGCCGGTCTTGGAAATCGCTCGCCCTAAGCGAATATATACAGGGTGTCCCATTTTAATCTTCCACCTGATTTATCTCGAAAAATACTAACCTGAACAAATTTTAAGTATAATGAAACTTTTAGGGTTCAAAGGGGGATATTTTTAAAAAATAGAAATATCATCTAACATTGAAAATGGCGGAGTTATGGTAGCCAACGTGTTTTTTAAAAATGGAACTATAACTTTTTTTTTTTTTTCGACCAAAATGTTCGCCATGTGAAAACTAACGTCTTTTGTGGGACACTTTTTTCGATAAAGTCAATTTTTTAGTTAATTTTCGGGGAGACCATTTTTGACTATTTTAGAGTTATCCAGGATGTACCACACATCCTGAATCCTGGATGCACACACACACACACACACACACACACACACACACACACACACACACACGCGCGCGCGCGCGCGCGCGCGCGCGTGAGATGTTGTAGACTTTACCTCCTCATGGTACATCCTGGGTAACGCTAAAATAGTCAAAAATGGTCTTCCCAAAAATTAACTGAAAAATGGACTTTATCGAAAAAAGTGTCCCACAAAAGTTGTTAGTTTTCACATGGCGAACATTTTAGTCGAAAAAAAACGTCATAATTTCTTTTTTTTTAAACACGTCGGTCATCATAACTCTGCCATTTTTAATGTTGGATCATATTTCTATTTTTTTTAAATGTCCCCCTTTTAACCCTAAAAGTTTCTTCATACTTAAAATTTGATCAGGTTAGTATTTTTCGAGATAAATCAGGTGGAAGATTAAAATGGGACACCCTGTATAACTATATTCTCGACGGCCACAAACCCCTTGATGCTTTGCACGGACCGTCGATATCGTTTCGTGTACAAGCCGATAACCGGCACGCCCGGTGCAATAACCGAGCCTCTTCGGTGCATTACGTCGACGTAGTAGCAGCACAAACCGAGAAGTACTTCCCTTTCTCCGTCTTCGTCGTGTACTTCAGCTATGTAACTATCTGTACATATGGATATATTTACATTCGCTAGACTGCGACCATTGTGCGACCCGTGTGCTATCATAATACACTCTCCAAACGTTCTACGGCTCGTTGCGTGCTGCAAGGCTTCTGATACTAAGTACCTAT
The DNA here is from genome assembly GCA_949699805.1 of Tromatobia lineatoria. Taxonomy (NCBI): domain Eukaryota; kingdom Metazoa; phylum Arthropoda; class Insecta; order Hymenoptera; family Ichneumonidae; genus Tromatobia; species Tromatobia lineatoria. The sequence goes on from OX453048.1 coordinate 6,121,288, forward strand.
TACCATATACTATACCAGAGAGTTCAGCAGTCCTTGCCAACCGAACACGTCAATTAATTGTCTCTGTAATTCTCGAGACCTCTGTTGGACAACTGATGACGTATATTTTGCAATTTATGCAATGACCAATGCCCTTCCGATAGAACGGATTTCGTAGAATTTACGTGGGAGATATTATTCGTTTTTTTTACCTTTTTTTTCATTTCCATTGCCGTTATTTTTTACACACTTTTTTTTTTAAATACGAATGTTTCGATTTAGTTAAAAATAAACGTGTAAAACGTAAAGTTTAGACGTTAAGGCAACTTAAAAAAGAACACATTGTGCACTGAAAATACTATTAAGAAAATTCATATAATTTTATATGTATAATATTTTCAATGTATATAATTCATATAATTCAATGTATCGTATTTTTTCTGAACTCGTATAAGAAATTCAATTTAATACATGAATACAAATAAAAATACAAGGTACGTCTGCTAAAATTAAAGTTAACTTATAATATAAACACCATTTTATCAACAAATTTAGCAGAATTGTACATTAATGTTACGGTACTAGCAACAATGAGCTCGCTTCGCTCGCACTCTTTTCCTTTCACTTGTTTTTTTTTTATGGCTAAGTAGGAAATTTCCACGTTTATGCCATTTGTCATTTGACTGACTTTATTTATTTTTCAATCTTCGATATTTCCACTTTGGATGAGCCATATCTTTCTTAAGAAAGAATACTCTAGTAAATTTTCCATACCCATTTTTGTAAATGATCTTCCTGCACATGTGTGATAATTTTACCTCGAACTTTTTCAACAGTGTGTAAAAAGTGTCTAAAATAGCGGAAAGGACAAGGATTTTGAAAATGTATCAATCTGGTAGAGTTTGGGAAAAAGCTTATATTACATCGGACTTTCAACAGGTAAAACTACCAATCTTTCGAATATCTATGAGACTAAAACGTCGCGTTGTCATGTGGTTTGAGCGAATGAACCATGCCCATCGTTTCCTATCACTTGGGGATGAATATTGGGTTCCATCGAAGATTGACCGCGTGGAATCCGCGCGGCGATCGGGACGGTTCGTCACTTTGGCTGCAACGTCCGAAATTGAGAATTCACATAGGGACAGATACTTCGGAAGCAAATATTACTATACATGTCAACAGACCAATGCGCATTCTTCTGATCGGTCGCGGCTTCACAATCAACCCTTATATATACATGCATTCTGCATTCAACTCGCTGATCTACCGCACACAGAGGCTTCCCAAAATTCTCTCTCTATTTTGGTAGCACACGTGTTGTGTGTGCGATGTATCCTCTCGTTGGTACGAACAACCGCGTGGTCGGCATTCCACACGCCAATATCGACGCTGGTCGACACATTCGACAGGAACAGAGAACCTTGGGGGTGGTTGCCATTGGTGGGCGACTTTGTCCAGCTTACCACGTGTTGCTGCGATTTGCTTCTGCTATTGCCAAGCATTCCTGCATAGTTGAGTTTACCGAATGCACCCACTCACATGTGCTACTCTCCTACACACTCTCTTTGTTTCTCTTTGTTACTAGCTTATCTGTTATGTAAAGAGAGAAACTCTCCTTGACGTTCAGAGATACAGAAATATTTTCAAAATTCATTTTTTTACTTTCCAAATATTTTTGAGGCCCGGAACGGCAGATTTGGAGAAAATTAGTTTTTTAAAATTTAGATTGAAGATATTTCAGACAGTTTCGATTTATTTTGCCCCGCTGAACACGAATTTGGCACTTATTTTATTATTGCTACATTGTAAGATGATGATGAATGTGTCGTGCTCGATTGGATCGAAAACTTTGATCATTTCACGGAACCTAAATTCGCGAGCCGTCAATTGCAATTCAGTTTGAGCTCGTCTGAATTTTGACGCTGGAGGATCACAAGCAGGCGAGGCCGTCACCTGTGAAAAAAGTAAACTCTGTCTGTATATTGGAATTTCATGGAAAAATACGCTTCAAGCTGGGGGACGTTTACGAGATAAAATGCAATGATCATTCTGGCAGCGCATAATGGCACGAACTCTAAAAAATCCCCACCGAAGAATGTGGTAACTAATAATTCACTAAATGTTTTCGTTTTCATTAATGCCGACGAAAAATGTCTTTGTTTTTAATAAAATGGCTGATCTGAATTTCAAAGAAAACATGTTTTTATACAATGTTTCGAAGACGATTCCTTTGAAATCAATAAAAGTTAGTTTATTGGTTTAATCAAATGGTTCTGGGATTCAATGTCATTACTTTAGATTAAGTTTCTCGAACTTAATCGGAAGTCATTTAAAAAAAAGATACCATTAAAACTCAAGTATTCATTTGCATTGGCGAAGGTATGTGATTCATCGGTGTTCCTTTTATTTTTCGTATCATCGCGCTCAAATGCACTGTATTCAACGTTAAGTCAACATTTTTCATGTAACGTTCCGCAAAGTGTTATTTGAAAAAACAGTGTTGGATTTATTTTATGATTCCGCCCCTTTTTGCTGTATCAGTACTAGAAAAGCATGCTTGCATGCACATAATTTACTTTTCCCGGGGACAAACACTAGACGATTCTCTCTGAAGGCTGCCCGAACGTTCTCATGGACGCTAGCGCGGGTAAAAGCATGGACGAACGATCAGTGCTTGCAGGACAAGAGTACGTGAGCCGAGCGTAATTATTACGCATATGTGTACTGCCCGCATAGCTAACCGCGATTCCACTGCGGCTTTCGAGCCATAGCCACTCGAATTTACACTGCGCCAATCGCTGCACCAGTGTCGTTTAAAGTACCCATTGGAGCTTTATCGCACCCACTGGACAGTGGTTTTCCAACTACACTAGAGCCTCGATTTCTTTCACAGCGGCGGGCACCGGCTCCGCATCACACTTGCAAATAGTGATGCGGATATGAGGCTGACTTCAGCCACCCCAAAAAAAAAAAATTCGAAAAAATGTCCCAAAATCAGGTTCAGTAGTTTTAATAGATACGCCAAATTTAAATTTTTTTGAAATTTTTTCTGGCAAAATATGCCATATTTTTCATTTTTCATTTTTGATTTAACCTATGATATCCCGGAAACGATTAATCGTATCAACATCTAAAAAAACGAAAATGTGAATTTTTTTATGGCCCACAAAAAAAATAATTAATTCAGAATTAATTATGTAATTTCAGACTATAATTTAATACAAAATTCATGAAAATAAATAATAAATGTCTTCCTCATAGAGGTAGATTTGTTAAAGATTGAAATTTTACAATATCCTCTCTACAGCTGTCTTCAAATTTTATATGAGAAAGCAATGTGCAAAGTTCTACTTTGCATCTTTTTTTTCTCTTCAATTATCCATATTGTGTGCAGCTATTATGAAACATCGTTAAAACACCCCACATTGCATTTTGATTAAGTAGAGATTTTATCTTACTCTCATAACTTTTGCGGAAATTGTGACCGAAAATGTACATTTATTCAAAAATTAAAAATCCCATAACATCCGAACGACTTTACCGATCAGCACCAAATTTCGTACGTAATAGTGCTGTATGTTTTTATTTTATTCGCGAAATAGCTGACGGGGTTACACCCTGCTTCTTTGCACGGTCCACGACAGCAATCCCTCCGTCCAATTCGTCGTTGATTTTTAACCGACCTTAATTTGTTATTCTACATTTTGCCGATAACATCGCGAAATTTTTTATATTTTGTGGTTACATCGCGTTTCCCGCCAAGCGACCGAAAAAAATTTGCCTGTACTACGACACTGGCACGACCGACCGCTGACTTCCATCACCGTCGGTAGCATCGCGCGAGGTAAGCCTTGTAGCGGGGATTGTTGAGAAAATCGAGACCTAACAAATCGAGGTTCCAGTGTACTGAGAGTAACTTCCGCTTTACCACGCTTTTTTATCTAATAGAAAGGTCTTTTGCACTGAATTTTCGTAAATTTCGTCCATAATATTCAACGTCGGTGCCGCACATTCAGTAAGACGACTAGAGATCGAATTTCGCACGGATAAAAATTTTCAGTTTTATTTTAAATTACAGGAAATGAAAGCTGTTTTACAGAAACTGATATTTTAAATTTAATATGCAAATGGAATATGGAATTACATTACTTTCTACCAAACCTTATGAAAATTGAGAAATTAAATATGAAAATTTGCAATTTCACTGCAGTTGAAATTCAATACTCAACAGAATGAATAAAACTTCCGGCAATATAAATTTGCAAGTATTTTTAACATTATGAGTAATTAGTTGTCAGAGCACACGCCCTGAAATTGTAGAGACTTTAGCTAGACTTCCAGCCTAGCAACTTGATCGCCGAATTCTTTATTGAGAAATAATGTCAGAATAAATTTTCAATACTGTTTCAAAGCTGCAATTTTAATTTTGTTTAATTGACGAACTGTGAATTTCGTTCGGTCTATTGGCAAATTAACCTCAAATACATTAACACTGCACGTTCTGACCTTTTTCAATTTGATGGGACGCATTGAAGTAGAAGTATAAATGCCAGGGCGTAAATAAAATATCGAGGCTTTTCAACGCGGCCGTCAGAGCACGAGTGACTCGGTGTTCGCGGTGCATCCTATAGCTTTGCCTGTTTGCAATCCACCGCGTGGTAGTGCGGGACTATAATTGAAATGAAATCGTCGGGTGAGAGCAGTGAAAAAAGCCCCCAGTGGCGATGCGGTGATGGCTGGCCACGAGAGTCGAATCGTTTTTGGTGGCTGACGACAAGAAAGACAGAGAGAAAGCGAATTAATGCAGCGAGGGAGCGGCTGAAACGCACGCGCAGGCGTTCGTCACGAATCGCCGATAATAGATACGCTGCTCCCAGCGCACCGCATAAAACGTCGATTCAATCGATAAAAGTCGTTCGCACAACCCCCTCATACGCCTCCCTCGCTTCTTACTCAACGAAATCTCGTTACACTCTCCGCCGAATTATCATTGATACACTGAGAAAAACACCCTCACGTCGCATTTTGATTAAGTACAAATTTTTATCTTACTCTCGTAACTTTTGCGGAAGCTGTGACCGAAAATGTACATTTATTAAAAAATTCAATATGCCATAAAATCTGAACGACGTTACCGATCAGCACCAAATTTCGTACGTAACAGGGCTGTATGATATTTTTCAACTGCAGAACATTCCTGTTCATTTGTTGAGATTCGACGTGATTTAGAGAATTTTTTTTGTTTTTTTGTTTTTTTCGAAAAATTCAAAATTCTATAAAATCGGTACCGCGTTAACGATTTCGCTGAAATCCAATACCAAACATCATTTAACGTATCTTTATTTATTAAGAACTATTAAGCCGAATTGGCGACTTTTTACGAAAGTTAGAGCGATCACGACATTTTTTTGAAAAATTTAAAATCCTATGAAATCTGTATACATTGATACATTTAATTAAAAATCACGTCAATTACAGAGGAGTCAATATTCTAGTTGCGTGCCAAATTTGAGCTCGATCCATTGTGCTGTTCGTGAGTTATGGACAATTAAATTTTCGGTATCTGGAACACACACACACACACACATATATTTTCTAGACCACTTTTCTCGACGTTTTAGGTGATTCTGATGAGTATGTTAACATGAAAATCTCGAAAAAAAAAATTTCACGAAAACAAAGCTTCCTCCATGAGGAAGCAAAAATAATAATTGGAAGAAATGTATATTTTGAATTCCGTACAATTGGTTCAACTATTAAAAGGAAGAAAAAATTTAGTAAACGGAACGAAATATTTGATTGAGGACACTAATTATGTATTTGATAATTAAGACACAGAATCGAATGTAGTTAGTTCTAATAATTTATATCATAAACGTGATAAAATATTTCTCTGAATCACAGCATTGAATCAATGTTTGCATTTATTGAAAAATGAATACAATCTATTTCAGGCTACTTCAATTGCGTTTGTAGCGTTAGAATTAAATATTCAGTTAGAACCCAGAAATATTCCACTGCACTATAAATAAAGAAGCTGAATGAAAGAGTTGTTTCACAAAAATCCTAAACCGAAATAAATGTTCAATTGAATTAATTGAATATCGCATACATTTAACTAAACTATAGTTTCCATTCAATGAAATATTTACTGCATTTAATTGTGAGTTTAATCCGATGACGCTAATAGCCTATGCTATCAATATTTAATTGAGTCAAGTTAATGATACAAACATTTTTCTGAATGCTGCCAAAAAAATTATTCAACTGAATTAATCAAATATCTAATACTTGCAATTATATATTTTTCTCAGTGTAGACGTACACCATGAGAAAAGAATTTTCGTTGCATCCTGGAAATCTTCGACAATAAAATTTATGAGTTTTAACACCATCTTTTTTTTAATGGTCTTAAAATAAATAGTTGTGACAAGGAAACATTTGGCATCCCATATCAGTTTGACCACCTGAAAAAGAAAAAAGAATATGTGAATTTTTTTCTAAAAATCAGATTCTATAATTCCATACATCAGATTTTAAATACATAAAAATTGTATTATGATCTTCTCAATCATTTAGTATTTGAACTAAAAAAATTATGTCTCAAAAAATGTTCATGCTATCCACGACTCTTGTGCCCAACGTTGTAAAATCAAAATAAAAACGATATTTTTTCGAAAAAAATTGATTTCTACTTAAAGTAAATAACAAAATAGTATCCACCAAGTAACGGTGTGCATCGGTATAATACCTAAAGAAAAAAAAAGAATCGAAAATCAGTCCACCAGAAAAAAAAAAGTTACCACGTTTGAAGGTACCGAAGGTTCGTGATTTTTATTTCCAGCTAATCTGAAAACGGAAAAAAAATAACTCAAAATTTCATGGTTGCTCAAAACCATTGGTCAAAAAGTCTCACTCATGACTTGATCCTACAGAATCTAGAAAATTTCCAGTTGTGTTCTTCTCGGGTGTAAAAAACATCAGGAGCACCGGTGACTCTCTCGGGACAGATTAGGGCTCGACCCTGCGGAGCCATCGATCGCGCATAATTTCTTTTTTTTTTTTATACTCTTGTTCACCCTCCGATATGAGACTGTGTCACGTACGGATATACATGGGAGAGAAACACTCGCGCTCACCATAATACGCCCGTGCCTGTGTAAATCGTACGCTGTGTAGGAACTGGACGGGCATGTGTGTTATATCGATGGGCACAGGGGATCGAGGAATCGCTCGTGTCGGCGATTACTAGCAAGCTCGCACACTGAGTCGAGAGAACGGGAGCCCGGACGAGGAACATGCGAGCTTGCTTCACGCCGGTGTTGTACGTCTATAGTCGACGATCGAGTGGGTACGTGGAACGCAGTGGGGCGAAACACACCCCCGGGAAATACGCGATGGTCTATAACTGTATATACTACACGGTTGTTCGCTTCTGCCGCTATCAACGCCAGAACTACTGAGGTCAACGGGGCGAGGTGGCTCCTCTTCGAAATTAATTATTACTTGTAGACTTTCGACAATAAGCAAATGCATTTTTGCTTAACAATGCAGCTTTGTTTGAGAGGACATTTAAAAAAAGCCACGAGGAGAAAAATTCTGAGAATGATACCCTTTTTTTTAAAATGATTTATATTTAAAACTCATTAAGGATATAGCAGCGCGATGGGGTGCTCAACGTGCTCAAAAGTAAGAATTCAAAGAGGAATTCGAACACTTTCCGATGGAATAAAAATATGAAAAAAAATCAAGCATCCTAAAGGTGAGGAAAAGATTAATTTTGCATATTAATAATTGCAAAATGTTATTAACAAATAGGTGGACAAAAAATTGTTCAACAAATTATCCGTCTAGCTAACTTTTTTTTCGAATGTAAATGATTTATTCATTTTTCTGAATAGGTACGAATTTTTTCAGAATTTGTTCTAATCATTGAAATTTCGTTTTTTTTTTTGTACATCCGGTACATCCAAGAAGTTTCTAAACGATTGATCAAATAGATTCGCGAATACAGCTCATACAAGAAAAAAAACCACTATTTTTAAACATTAGACAAAATTCTGAAAAAATTCATACGTATTCAGAAAATTTAACGAATCATTTTTATTCGAAAAAAAGTTAGGTTGACGGATAATTTGTTGCACAATTTTTTTTTCATCTATTTGTTAATAAAGTTTTGCAATTATTAATATTTAAAATCAATCTTTTCCGCACCTTTTGTATGCTTGATTTTTTTTTCAGATTTTTATTTCGTCGAGAAGTGTTCAAATTTTCCTCTGAATTCTCACTTTTCAGGAAATTGGGAACTCCATCGCGCTCCTACATCCTTAAGTACATCACAAACATTATTGTTCTCCATTTTTGTGAAGACATTGCACCAGAATAGTGTGAGGTAGAAAGTTAAAGGTTTTACTTGAATCACTCAAACGAAACCGGCGAAGAAATTTTAGTGATAGATTCAATTGTTTTCCATTTTTTGGAACTAATTATTACTTGTCGACTTCCGAAAACCAGCAAACGTATTTTTTTGGCAATACAGCTTTATATGAGGGTCATCTAAAAAAAGTCATAAGACGAAAGATTGTGAGAATGATGACGATGTTTTTGAAAACTTTTGATAATTAAACTCATTAAGTACAACACAAGCATTGTTATTCTGCAATTCAAGTGTTCAGAGTCCTTTTCGTGACAAAACTATGATTTACATGAGCAAATAAATTCTTCTTTATTGAAACGCACTAAACTATTGGTTACAGCAAATCCAATTTTCACTGGGTCCAAATCGCTTAACTCAGACCAGAATGCACTCTTTGACATACAAAATACTATTGAATACTAAATTGAATAAAATTAAATACTAACATTTTGTCACTGGTTTTGTCTGATAGCTACGACGAATTAAAAATTGTATTTGTTCCATCACACTATTTCTGTGCGCGGTATGCCTTTACAAAATTGTAGAAAGATAATGCTTGTAAGCATCAAAAAGGTAAGATTTTTTTAGGTAGATGGATACCTTTAAATATTACTGCGTTCTTCCACTCATTTATTCATAAAAAATTTCTTTTCTGCGATATAAAAACATTCCATTTAATGTTTAATCGAAAAAAATTTCAAACTGGACAAGCAAAAAAAATTCATTTCAATACGCAAGCTTGGCTTAAATTTTTTTTTTTTATTCGTATTCAATACAAAAATCCGTTTCATACGAAATTAAAAAATTCCATTTGAATTTTACCGAAAGAAAATTCTAAAGCTGATGAATAGCACAAAAGCCAAATGTGTTTTATTGCTCTATGGACATTGGAAAAAAAATCTGTTAAAAACTGCAAAAAACTGATAAACTAGCACCGGTTACGGCTACTACTATACCCAACCCTTCCGCCTCACATTCGATAGAAAGGAAGAGAAACAGAAGACCGCATGGCGTACAAACGGAAGCGAGAATATTTTCCGTGACGCGTGCACATTCGTTATTCGAACGGTCGATGCCAGGGATAATTGAATACACGGCTTTTATACGGATGCTTTCGGTAACCGGAGCTCCGATCCTCCTCCTCCTCTTCTCTCTCTCTCTCTCTCTCTCTCTCTCTCTCTCTCTCTCTCTCTCTCTCTCTCTCTCTCCTCGTGCTCTTCTACGCCTGTCAGTTCTATTTCACTCTGGTTCTGAACACACATGGCTATCGCGTTTTATCTGACTGTATCTGCGGATTCTCTGACGAGGTCACACGAGGTTGCCCTGCAGGCTGCTGGAAAACGAGAATTTTACAACACTCGCGAGAGAGAAAGAGAGAGAGAGAGAAAAAACCGATGTAGCGATGGTGGCGATGAACGCGTGCTGCGGATGGCGAAAGTCCCACAATCGTGTTGAACCCGCGGCTGTTCCGCTGCCGAAAAGCGCGGGTGAAGAGGCTTTATGGCGCGCCCCTCGGAATTAATGAGTAAATGTATTTTCACAGCGACCGATGCGCCCCCACATCCCTCTCGACGTACCAACCGTGTACACGAGTCCGGTGGAGATTTCATTTTACTATTTACCTCGAAATTTATTCGTTCGGTAGCGGAAACGAGATGGAAAAATAAAGGGAAACAAAACGATGGAGCGAGTCGTGTTCGGGGACTCAACGATAGTCACACGCGACTCAAGTGCGGAAACGAGGTTCGTTTTGAATACTCGGTGACAGGGCGCGCGCACCTCCTGAAATATACCTTTCTTTGCCACCCTCAGGAGCTTATGATATCCGGATGCTGAACGAGACAGAAAAAGCTATTGCTGACATTAAATATTTTCCCTTTTGAAAAAAACTCTGTCAACTTGTCTACGTGAATAGTCGGGGATTTGCGATAATAACAGATTTTTCTGTAAATTCAGTTGCTCTTGTCTGATAATTTCATGGGAGTTATTGCATAGCGAAATAAATTAAAGCACAGACATTCTCACTCAGGTTTTCATAGCATTGCAATTATAAATATAACGGTATGGATATACCGATGAAATGTAGTTGTTGTTAAAGATAATATTTATAACTGAAATTTTTCGAGAATCTATTCTGACAGAAGAATTTAAATAAAAATTCTTTCCTCGACGTCTCACACCAGATTCACGCTAGGATTCAGTTAAAATTGCAATTAAATTTAATATACCAAATGATACGAGATTTACGAATTGGATGAATAAATTCCATATTCTATATAGTAGTAAATAGTATGAGTATTCTATGGTACTGATATTTGAAAATTGCACTACGTGAATATTGTAATTTTCATTTTAATATGCCAAAATTGTATTTGTGAATGACGAGTGCATCTAAAAATGAATACATGGGATATGCATCCAAGCTTTATAACCGGTATATTAATTTTCACAACGAAATTTTCACAGTGTGCGTATTTTGTTTAGACTCTATGGTTCTGCCACATTGCTAACGATCATTTAGGATAATTGTCAAATTTATTAACACCACGTATCTCCAGTATCTCAGTTCAAATAACGGAATAACTACATACAATATCGGGCTCTAATTCCTATGAGACGACAACAAGTGATCGAACGAACAAATTCTGCGAGATCGGAGAACACGTTTCTTTTTGTGTGACTGCGTATGGAAGTCAGGCCTTCCGCCGAAGGCTTATTATAGCCCATCTTCTTGTCAAATATTAAATTACTTCATTTTGAAGTTGTTATCAAATAAATTAAATACAATTTATTTATAATTCATAGCTATGAATAGGTCTCTATTCTCATATCAGCAATTGATCTTTGTAACCTTATTTTTCTCGGGTCTGCATCATTCTCCTCTGCAAATATCTAAGTCCAGTAACTGCTAATTGTTGAATCAATTATTTAAACTATAAGATTTTTTACATTGGTATTAATAACTATAAAGTGACAACTACCAATTTATAGTTCGTACAACAAATTTTTTTTCAGTTTCCACAACTATAAAATAATTTATATAACTACCAAATAGTCACCATAAGTATTTTCATAGTTACTGTACCTGTTAAAATAGTTGCATGAACTGAAAATAAATAGTTGTTACATTATATTTGCAGTATTGCAATTTCTCTGAGTGCGAGTGTAAGCTTTATTCATATTTGTGGTGTGGATCAAAATAGCAAATGACTAAAATAGCGAATTTAAAAATAAGAAACGTCTAAATGCAGAATGTCAATAATTATAGAATTCGTTTTTTCAGCCATTCGCCATTTTTATCATTTGCTATTTTAATTGCATTTTAATAAGATAGGGGTCAAAATGGCGAATGGTTGAAATAGCGAATTTCATAATGATAACCATTCCAAGTTCAGACGTTCCTAATTTCGAAATTCGCTATTTTAACCATTCACTATTTGCGTCATTCGCTATTTTGACCCCCACCTCATAATTGAATAAATCGTCAAGTGAAATGAAGCTTTCTCAATAATTATCAGCAAAATAGGTTTTGTTAAAAAAGCGCAACATTTTTTCCGTCCACATTTCTCAAGAATAAATCAGGAACATCGAAGTAGCAACTCGTGCAATAATTTATTATTGCACTAACTGTGAAAACATTTTTGTTACCCCAGGGAAATATCTGCATGCAGTGTCGACTACGGAATTTCGATTCCGTGAGCGATTGGAGCTGAGGGGTCGAAACCTGAAGGTATTATCATTTGACGAGCAACGAAGAGAATTTTACAAAGAATTTTTCTGTCACTCTGAACTGCGCCACTCGTTCGCACTCCCTCGAGCATTTTTCACGAGGAGAAAGGAGCTCGCGGTAGCGGAGATCACCGTTACCCGGGGGACGATGAAATGGGGAGGGAGAGAGGACGCCGACGTCGAGCCCGAACAAAACGTTATTAAATCGTGGATTCCCGTCACGTTTAGCGATCTAACGAATTAATATGGAAATTCCAAAGCGCCTTACGCCAGCGACCGGCGAGCGAACCTCGTCAACGTGAAATCCTTTCATATATACACTATATATAGTGTTTGAACTGATGAGAAGAGTTGTGTGAAGCTCACACGCACTGGCGTCTATGCACATCAATTCCAAACTCCCTGAAAATTTGCTCACGGAACGAAATTTCTGTGCCGTGGAAACAAAAATCGTTTTGTTAAGCTTACAAAACTTTTTTTAGGCTGACAAATCTTTTGTTCGACCGACAAATCTTTTTGCTCAACCAACCAATATTTTCGTTAGCCTAACAAAACGATTCTCATTGTCACAACACAGCCATTTCTTTGTATGCATCATCTTTTCCAGAATACGAACCAAGAAAGTTCAAAAATTTAATTCTTCATCATAAAACAGTTAATTTTTTAATGAATTTTCATCACGCATGTCCAATATTCTTCCAAACTCTCCATTCCTTTTTTCTCGAATATGCGAAAGCCTTCGGTTGACTGCAGCATAAAGGGTATCTGTATAAAAGAGGCGTATCTCCAATACCAAGGGACTCTTTGAAAATTACTTGCTTTGTAGATAGCAGAATGCGCAACTCCAAAGGAAGAGACAGAGAAGAGGAGCTACGCGATGGCAAACGCCACTTCGGACTTTTGAGTACCCGTCAGCATATTGTTATAACGAGCGAAGGCGGAGAGGAAAGAGAAGGAGAGAAGCTCAACTGAGGGTTCAAGTTATAAAGCTCGATGTGCGAATCGCTCGTCAAAGTGGCTCCACGATCTTTTGCACGAGATTGCTGGCAGCACATGTGTGCACTTCTCCTGCTCGTGCATCACTGTGTTCCTGAAAAACAAGTTGATATACATGGAAAGTCACAGCGGCAAAGTCTCGCATATACGTTGACCCGATAACTATACACTCGCAGCGTGACGTCGAGACTCTCGGGAAATGAATAACCGACTGCTGTATAACGACGAATCGATACCTGATTCTCGGGTACACAGAGCTTATATGAGCCGGTGTGGCTACAACAACGGGTTCGCTGGTCCCGCGCCGCGTTTAATCTATTCGAGCTCGTGACGGCGTAAAATAAGCTCGGTCAGAGTACTTCACTGTCTACTCAACTGGATTACATTGCATGAAGCCAGACCCCGTGAATAAGGCCCAACTAACAGATCATTCGTACAGAGTCAAGTTACCACACTCAGTGAAATCGTAATATAAAGTGACAACTATTACTTTTTAGCCCACGCGACTATTTTCATAGTCAAGGTAACATAGACAAGGAAAATTGTTATTGTTACTATTTGCTAGTTGTGGCAATTGCAAACAATTAATTTTACGAATTAAAAATAAATAATTGTCACTTTATAGTCACTAATACTCATTTTCCGTAAGTAATATTTGTTTATCTTAGGGTTTTATAATAATAAATGGCAATAGAACAGATATAATTTTGACGTTTTTCAATACATCTAAGTGGAAGTTTTCATATAGAAACTGGAATATTTAATTTGATGCACTTTTGCAGTGAAATTCGAGAATTTTTTAGTAAACTTAAAAAATCTATAGAAAAATTAGCTAGTCATCGTAACACAATCTAATTTGCATATGTAAACTTAAATAATCTTGATAGTGGATTCTGATTAAGCGATAGTTTAATTAATTTTTCAAATAAATAGCGATGTGCATATATTCAAAAATGCATGTAATTAGAATAGTTTGAACAACGGGATTCGCAGATTCGTATTTTAATTGAAGTATACGACAATACGCAAAAGAAAATATTGATTCGGTACATTTTGCATTACATCTACAGATGTTGGTACTCCCTTGTAGATTTTTCCAACTCAATTTCCCTCGCAACTGAAATAACCGCGCGTCCATCTAAATCACCATTATTGTACGATATTGCACCGGCTCCGTTTCGTTGTACTTGTTTGTCTTATCTTCGGTGCAGCAGATCCAAAATAGGAGTGATGACAAGCAATTGGTTTTGCTTCCAGCGGAAATTCGATGCTTTGCTTGAAGCACGCTGCGGGTAGCACATGCAAAAAGAGGCTCCATTAGATCAACCAAGTCATTGATTAACCATCTGCGTAAAAACCACAAGTAATAAAACGATATTTAAAACATGTATGAAAAGTATAATATATCAAGTTCGATTTACTGGACTGAAATTCATACGAAACAGTGTTAAATATTATAAGTTTTTAGGGTCCAGGTCTATATGTCCATGGTGTTCGGTGTCCAGGTCGATATCTCCATAGCTTTCGATGTCCAGGTCGATCGGACCATAGTTTCAGTTGTCTAGGTTGATTGTTCCATAGTATTAGGTGTCCAGGTTGATAATCTCATATTTCTCTGAGTCCAGGTCGATCGATTCGTCATGGTTTCAGCTGTTATACCTGGAAACCGAAAGCTATGGAGATATGAATGTGGACATCAAAGACAATGAAGATATCAACCTGGATCCAGACCCTCAAAACTAATAATGCGGTCTAATACTTTTAGCATTAATTCAGTTCAATAGACCATCCTTAAGATATTATACTTTTTATATTTTTTTAAATACCGTTTTAATCATTTCCTTTTTGCGCGGGTAACTGAAACATGGGTTAGACCTATTAATTTTATTAAGTAGGTGTATAAATGACTTGGAAGGTCTAACCAATAACTTGATTGGCGGATTATGACCAAGCGCTTTGGTTATTTAAACCAATCCTTTCCGAGTTGAAATTTGAGCCTTTCGAATACCCTTCGTCAAATGAAAATGGGTAAAATATGCCACTTTTGTAGGTCTACCCAAGGGCCTAAAAGCCTCAACTCACTCCGTACAACCTAATTGGAGGTACAAACATAATAGTTTTACTGCACAGGAGTCTTGGTTTACTCCAATTGGGTAATATCTGCCATTTTCGGAAGTTTTGAGCAGCGTCAAAGGAATGGAGGAACCTTCGTGTACCCTGCGTGTATTTGGGTTTTGACAAGCGTCTAAATTTTAACTCGGGTTCTTTTGCATGGTGAGAACTCCAAGATCTTACTCGTTGTCGCATCTATGAACAACGGTGTCACATGAGGCCTTCGAAAGCGTCGGCTGATCACACGCTACCACCACTACTACTATTACCACTTCCACCACCATTACCACCATAACAACCGCCATCAACGGTGGAGCCTCTTTTCGGCATCCGTACTAAAATGAAACGTATATTTGAGGTTACGTCGGATCAGGGGTTGAACCGAGGCCGGCGACGGGCCTTCACGAGAGCCGCGCCTGGGCCACGAGTCGTTTATATGGTGATTCAATGGGGGTGCTTGGCAAAATGTCAAGGGACTAGTAAGGGTGGCTCCCATTCGTTTTATCTCTCTCTCTCTCTCTTACACCGTCCCGAGTTTCGGCCACCCCTAACTCCGGAATTGTATACCACTGGTATAACCCGAAAACCTCCCCCTACCCCTTACTCACCCCCTCGACGGTGTCTACGTGACGCTTATTCGTTCGTGAATTTCACGACCAGTTTCCTTCCCGTCTCGTTCGTACTACTCTCTCCTCTCTCTTTCTCTCTCTACTATACTCTGTATTACACAGCTCTCCACGTTTCCTGGTCGACGAGGCAAACATTTTCCAAAGCGATGGATGCCAGCAGCGGAAGATCAACCCCCTGTGGAAAACCCGATGTACTATGTTAGCTATACTTCAACATTTGGTAGGGATTTTCTGATAATGTGTATTTTTTGTATTCTCTCTCGAAAACACGAAGTAATCGAGGCGTGCATTGTGTGTTTGAAGAGACAGTTTAGAGCGCTGTTTAGTCGAGCTGAAGCCAGATTTTGTTCTCTCTTTTTTATTTTTTTGTCCGTGTTTCACCCCTATGCATCGGTGAGCAGATGTCGACTCTTCAATTACAACTCGACCTGTTCTCGTCACGAGGCTCTCGAACAAACAGCATGCAAAGTGCACTGACAGTTAATAGTGATATTCCACAGGAAAATATATATATATGTGAGATATGCTCTTTTCCGAAACCTTTATATTTTGCATATCCTTCTTGGACATCTTTGCGAAAATATGTGACAAATAATCTGGTAATTCTGAAAATAATATAGTTGAATTGACGATAATCTACCTATAAACTATAGTTCCCAGGAGACACATCTATGTTTTATGGTTATACCAAATATAAGAAAATAGTTGGATGAATCATTAATATAATTCCCAGGAGAGCCGACTATATTTTACGGTTATAACAAATATAATTATATTAGCAATCATTAAAATGATAATAGTTTTAAAAACTATTCCAATAGTTTTAAAAATGCCGTTTGTTGCATATACGATTTCATTCAATCATAAAACATTGCAAGCCTTTCTATATTCGTTGTACCATGTGAAATCGTTGAATAAACGACATGCTTTTCTCTCAGTGCAGGATGAGTACATGCAAATATATGGAAAATGTACATCAACAATATATATTTATTTAAAACGTCTAAATATTATATATGTCATATATATTTATTTTCATGTAGGATATTTCACGCTGCGAAAATGAGTAATACGTCTATTGACGGACAACATAATCGGAGCGTGCATTGTGTGTTTGAAGAGACAGTTTAGAGCGGTGTTTAGTCAAGCCGCAGCCAGATTTTTTTCTACTTTTTTTTCATGTTTCATCCCTATGCGTGGTTGAGCAGATGTCGACTTTTGAATTACAACAACCCAACCTGTTCTCGTCACGAGACTCTCAAACAAACGGCATTCAAAGTGCACCTACAGTTAATAGTGATATCCTACATGAAAAAATGTGTATTTAAGATATATGTATTCCGAAATTTTGGATATTTTGCATATATCTCTCATATATCTTTGCGAAAATATGTGACACATGTGATGGGTATAAGAAAATATAAGGAAAATGTATATAAACGATGTACGTATATATAAATATATGGTGAAAACGTCAAAATATTATATATATCACATGTAGTTATTTTCATGTAGGGTATTTCACGCTACGAGAATTGGTAATATGACTATCGACGGACAATAAAGAGACTTGCATGCGTGGGGAGATGCATAAAGAACTATAAAACTACTCATCGACGCTTGAAGGCGCCTGCAGGGGACGCACAGTATAATAGAAATAGAGGGAATCGCAAAACGTGCTACCGCAGCCTCTGTCGTCGAGATGACGAATCAGAGCTTCATCTAACCATCGGCGATACTGTAGGCGTTATTGATTGTATTAATAAAATTTTTGTTATGATTATGCCTATTTTCAAATTTATGAAAGATAAAATTACTTAATAAAGTTAAAGATAAAAAATTAATTTTTACAAAATAATCGTATCGCGTATCGTTACAACTTTGTTGTCACTACTTTGCATATTTTACTCAATTGGGAAACGTTCAATAGTATTATTCTTGTAAAATTGAAAAAAAGAATATGCTAGCGTTGAATATCAAATTTTAGTTTTGACATTTGACATACATAAAAAATTTGCTGGCGTTAGAAATAACATTTTAGTTTTGAAATTTGACATAAATAAAAAATTTCAATGCATGGCCACCGGCCAATCACAGGGCGAATCAAACGATTGCAATGGCTGTTAGATTTTCGAGATATTTCGAGCCACAAACTTTTTAGAAGAGAAGAAGAGGACTTAAGTCGTTGGTAGCCTACTACATCGCAATTCGTTCCAACAAGGATTGCGGATTATGGGGTCTTTATTCTGCGGTCTTGACACTTTGTTTACCTTTTATCGCAAAGTGCCATGATTCAACTTTGATACAAGGTGCCAATGATTGAGAAGTTGTTGACGGGCGCCCACGAATTGAGGTTTTTTCCGTCTTTCATCAACTCGTTTTCTTATGTTGAAAATCGAGGTGAGCACAAGCGATAGAATAGGAAAAGAGATGACGGCGTTATGGGCTTTGACGTCGATGTAACGACTTATCGGATCACGTAAACGCCGGATTTGCGGCCGCCACGAATTATCGCGTCCCTTTTCAACACACCTACATTTATTCACGACGAGACCCTTCATCGACTTTTACTCCCACGCATTCAGATCCTCGGCTACATAGAACACGAATAAAAAGTTTGACAAGCCGAAAGAAGTGTGTTTTTATATAGTGTAGGGCGACAATAAATATTGCCTTGTTTTTATTTATTTTTATAATAAGTTCAAAATTTACTAAGGCTTTTTTATTCAACTAGCAAAAATAAATTGCGTTTATAATTTTCATGTACATTTTGAAAACTTTTGTCAAACAATATTTTCTTCAGTATTCTATTACAAACGGCACTACAAAAAAAACCGAAAATCAACAAAAATTTATCAAAAAATATTATAATTGTACTAAAAGAACCAAAAAACGAGATTCGATTGAAGGATTTTCATAAAACTGCTATGCAATAATTAATTTAACATGTAGTTTTTTTTTTTGTCATTTCAAGTATTTATTGGATCTACTTTGGCAAAAGGAGGTGAATATCGTTGGGTTTGAGCGCCTGACTCGATCGTTAGTGAAGGTTTAATATCTTTCTGTAGCACCAGCCGTCACGTTGTATGTACGCGTAAGTTTTTTTTTATAATGTTAGTACGGGTGCCCAAGCTGGCTCTAAAAGTTTACATCGTCGACGGCTTCCGCGTCATTTCTTTTCTCTTCTTTACGTATAAAACATATACGTATAGATATACAACACAGCCGGTATATACGAGTCGATGCCGCTCGTGAAACGACTTTGGCCTGTACTCTTCTCTCAACTCCACCCCCGTTACAGTCAAAGCCATTTGCCAAGTTTACCAGAACACCCCTCGGTCTTTCGCCTGGCGTCGCGAATAGTCGACCACCGGCAGCATCCGTCGTCGACGCGGAAAACGCCTTCGGGGCTTCATAATGCTTACATATTGCCGGAAATTTATGACGCCCCTGATAGTTCGAAGGGTGGAAAGTCGCCCATTTTAGAATTCCTATCCCGCACACGCATACCCATATTTTAAACGTATCGTCTAGACTCCGCTGTTGTTTTCCGTTGCACACCGCTAATCCTCGATCTTTTTTTTTCGGATTTCCAAAACTGTTTAAATAATTCTGACTGATAGTCGCTTACACCGAAAAATAGAATTGGTAATACCAACCGAATCTGCGGTTACAAGTGGTGGAAAAAATAAACATTTCTTCCAATCAACCAAATATTTCTTTCACCACCCGTAACTGCAGATTCGGGTGGTATCACCAATACTTTTGCTTCCTCATAGAGGTAGCTTCGTTAAAATAAAAATTTTTTTTTCGAGATTTTCATGTTTACATACTCAGAATCACCTAAAACGTCGAGAAAAGTGGTCGTGTGTGTGTGTGTGTGTGTGTGTGTGTGTGTGTGTGTGTGTGTGTGTGTGTGTGTGTGTGTGTGTGTGTGTGTGTGTGTGTGTGTGTGTGTGTGTGTGTTCCAGGCACCGAATATTCAATTGTCCATAACTCACGAACGGCACGATGGATCGAGCTCAAATTTGGCACGCCACTACAGTATCGACTCCTTTTCAATTAACGTGATTTTCAATTAAATGGAACAATGTATACAGATTTCATAGAATTTTTAATTCTTCAAAAAAATGTCGTTGTCGCTCCAACTTTCCTAAAGTCCGCCAATTTAGCTAACTAGTTCTTTATAAATAAAGACACGTCAAATGACGTTGGGTATTGAATTTCAGCAAAATCCTAAAGCGGTTCCGATTTTACAGCATTTTGAATTTTTCGAAAAAAAAAAAAAAAAAAAAAAAAATTCCTCTAAATCATGTCGAGTCTACAAATTAACCGAAATGTTCTACAGCCGAAAAATACCATACAACCCTGCTACGTGTTCTTCGGTGTATTGAAATGTTGGATAATGAATTGATTACTCTTTCCACCGACAATTATCCAGTGTTTCAAGCGTTACAGGAATATTGAATTATAGACAAAAAACAATAAACGTCTACGGTATTTAAAATTTTTGTTGTTGTTTGTAAACTATAAGTGACAAAAAAAGTTTGATAATCTTGCAAATCTGGTGAGCAATTTTTTTCCCACATTTCTGTGAAATTAATATGAACTCACCGAGAACTGGGGATGTCGATTTTTTTTAATAATTCAAAAAAATCTGTTGGATTGTATTGTAATGGGTATCGTAAAACTTACAATCCGAACATTTGGTGCGGTAGGCAAACGTTCACATATTTTTCCCATTCACCGATGGAAATGGATGATCATTATTCATCTGGCAGAAGTTACGAACAAGAATCATAAATATTACGAATAACAAGTATAAAATATTCCTATTAAAAAAGTGAGATGTGAGGTACGACTTGAAAGCAAAGTCTAGATCGTGTGGGCTATGCATATCCCGGCCGTGTTTCAATCCCATTCATCATTCACGACGACGATCCACCTCCGGTGGAATACCCAATTCGTTTTTCCCTTATTTTTATTCCTGTCGGCATATTCCCTCCAGACGTTGGTACGGAAATCTCGGCAAACAATTCAGTTTCCGTTTGTTCCGTATTTCAAAGTCTCCAGCGGATCTCTATCGTCACCATGAATGTTTATTTAATTTTTTCAACACCGAGGGAAAGAGTTTCATTTAGTCACGGAAATTTTCGCTAATGCTTTCATTTTAATAGTATTTTTTCATTAAATAATTCCAAACTCAATGAAAATTAATGTCATTGAATCAAGGACACGTTTCCTTAAACTAATAAACCGATTTTCATTCATTCTAAAGAAATGAGCTTCGAGAAACTAGAGTTAAAGAAAGAGATTGTTTCTTCGAACTGAGGAAACCGATTCTGTAAATCGGGAAAACTATTACAATGTAAAAATAGTTTCTGTAGGAATTAATATACCGATTATAAAGCTCGAATGCATATACTGTATATTGATTTTTCGATGCATTCGTCATTGAGCAATAGTAGTTTATTAAAATCATGTTGGGAATACTCGCATACTGTAATTTTCAAATACCAGTATCGTAGAATGCTTATACTACTTTTAAATTCATAATAAAAGTATATTAAGGGGCCTGAGTCACTTAAAAAAAGGCATAAGATTAATAATTCTGTAAATGATACCCTTCTATTAACAAAATTTACATTTAAACCTCACTAAGTACATACCAAGCACTATAATTTTGTAATTTCGCAAAGATATACAGTGCACCAAAATAGTGTGAGAAAAAAAGTAAAATTTTCACCTGTAAGAGCTTTCAGATCAAATCGGTGAACAAATTGTAGTGTTCAATGGCTTATTTCACCTGTCGAAGAGTTCATCCTATGATTCGTTTGAGAATTTTCATTTAAGGTCTTTTGGAAAAAGCTATGATTTTAACTATAAATAAATCTTTACTTAATTAAAAACTCAGTCGATAATTGGCAACAGTCAATGCGATTTCCACTGTATTCACGATTGCTACACTCATCCTAGAATGCAATCTTCGACCGAAGTAAGGCAATTGTATAAGACATTAAACACTAACATTTGTTCACCGGTTTGATCTAAAAGTTACGACAGGTTCGGAATTTTCTATTTTTCCTCACACTATTTTAGGGCACTGCATGTTTTTACTGAATTTGCCGAATAATTGCAATGCTTGTTATAAACTCAATGAGGTTTAAGGATGTATGATAGGTACAGTCCCGCCAATCGTTAGTTTCGAGAGAAAATTTCGATTACTTCCCGATGGGATGGAAATCGCAAAAAAATAATAGATATCAAACGTGCTGAAAAGATAAATATTGCATAGTAATAATTCCAAAATGTTATTAACATATTCCTGAAGAAAAAAAAAGATTGTTCAACAAACAATCAGTCAACCTCAATTTTTTTCTAATGAAAATGATATGTCAATTTATTTGAACGCGTATGAATTTTTTCAGATTTTTGTTCTTTATTTTGATTTTGATTTTCAAAAATGTGCACGAAATTACGAATTTTGGATGTGTTCGGCATAAAACCATCTCCTACACTCAAGATTTTTTTCCTAAACGCATATCCAAAATTTGTCACATTCTGCGCATTTTTCAAAATAAAAAAAATCAAAACCAAAATAAAGAAAAAATCTTAAAAAATCCATACGCATTCAAAAAATTTAACATCATTTTCATAAAAAAAGTTAGGTTGACTGTTTATTTGTTGAACAATCGTTTTTTTCACCAATTCGTTGATAACATTTTGGGATTATTATTATGCGAAATCAATCTTTTCAGTACGTTTTATATGCATTATTTATTTCCGATTTTTATCTCATCGGGAAGTGATCGAAATTGTCTCTAAAACTCACTTTTGGCGGGACTGTACCTATCAGACATCCCTAAATGTCAAATTTTTAGACAGAAGCGTATTATTTACAGAATTTCTTTCCCTCATGACTTTTTCCAGTGGAATCTGGCGCAACAATATATAATTCATATACCCGATTTCCAAATCTTATATCATATTCTATATTAACAATCATTTTTTAAAGTGTATATGCTCATTAAGTAAATGTTCCACAACAGACCATGAAATGTTTTCTCCCAAATTCAAATACAACGTTTCATTGGAAACGAATTTGTCGTTGGTATCTATGAAGCAAAAAAAAACAATTCATCCATTACTTTAGACCCAATCGTTAGAAGTGTGCGCGAATTCGTTAAACCCAAGGCGACCAAGCGGCAGCTTATATCGAAAGTACTTGGTTAAAACACTTTAGTGTAAAAACAGAGTTAGTGACGTAATCCTTGGTGAACGAGCAGGCTCGGTGTCGCTGATGGGGGTGTGAGAGGGATACTCTCTGAGATAGACGCGGACTCTCAAACGACGATGGAGTCGACTCACACACAGTTAAAGACCGAAAGACACATGCACACAGAGCCAAAGAGGGAGAACGAGAAATAAAGAGGGAGCGAGAGAGCGTGGGTATTCAGCCCGTGTCTCTTAGCTCTGTGGTGTTACCATGGTAACAGACTGTAAGCTGCTTAATACCCACCCTTTGAAGGCCCGAACTGCAGCACCCTCGTCGGTACTCTCGCGCCACGGGGAGTCAACTCTCTCGTCCTCCGCGAATGAAATCCTCTCCTTCTTTTCCCTCAACCACTATCTGCTGGTCTCGCCTGACGACCAGCGAGTTACGCACGTATATTCGTTTCGAACATTTTTTTTAAACCTCCAAAGCCTTATTTCCAACTATCCTATTCCCATGGTTTTTTACCATTTTTTTTGTCCCTCCTGCTTTTCCAGTTCCTGCCCACTGTCCGAGAGGGAGACTCGTAATAACGCTTATACTTTTATCTCAAGCCCCGGAACCGGAATCTGCAATCTCCGGAAAAAGGAGAAATCCGCTTGGGCTTCCCCAGCGAAGCTCTGACTCTCAGGTCGTCTTTCTTAATCCATCCAATGTTATCCCTGTGAGAACGGGAAAGCACCTTTTTTTTAGCAACATCCTCTTATTGTATTTTTTAATTGCATCAAGATTTAGTAGAGAATTAGGTGGTTTTGCTATCTAAAATTGTGGTATTATGGCTGACGAGAGAGTAAGATCAGTTTATTTTTTCTCTGACTCATAATTAGTGCATTCAACAGACGAGATCTTGAGAAACAGACAGAGACTGTCTTCAATTATACTTCAGATGATAACATTGTATAATATGTCACAAGTTATGATGAGTCTACTAGTTAATCGAAAGCGATTAACAGTAACAATTAGCGATAAAAACGTGTTGACCTTTCGTATAAGGACGAGCATTATAAAAAAAACATAAAAATCGATAATGAGCCGTGATGAGATAAATCTTGCTCGAGTATTGATTTGACGTTTAGCTGATTAAAGTTCAAGTAAATATAAAAATATAACCATCTGTCAATGTTTCAGTATTTTTTCTATGACAAAGAATATTTATAAATGCTTATGAATACCTTTACTTGAAAGTGAAGCTTCTATCTTTTACATCTGTGATCAATTGTTATCCATCCTCATCATAACTCCCGACCGCTTATTAACTACTAAATAAAGAAGGTGTTGTTAATCATTTCCGCATTATCATTCGTTTGAATAACCGAAAAAGTAGAAGAAAATTACATGACTGTAATGAAATCTAAGACATTGAATATGCAAATATGAGCATCTTTAAATATATCATTATTTTGTTTATAACTAATATTTATTAATGTTTTGTAAGTATCTTCACTTGAAAATCAGTATTCATTCATTTAAATTTGGTGGTAAAGTGTTGCCAATCGATTTCATACACGGAGAAAACGGTTTTGCTATGCCAGCAAATCGTTTGTTAAAATAGTGACAACATTGCGTTATCTGCTAACCTAGCAAACAATATTGTGGTACTAGCAAAAAATTTGTTTTTCTAGCAAAAAAATATGTTAATCGAGCAAAAAAAAATGGTTAACCTAGCAAATAATGCAATGTTATCACTATTTTAACAAAAGATTTGCTGGCATAGCAAAACCGTTTTCTCTGTGTATTATAAATCGTTTAGATGGACGAAAAAATTGAAGAAAATTATATAACAGTAAGTCAAAAGTGTTGAGTTGCTCATGATAAAAATAAAGTGGATTTAAACCACCTCCGACATCCGACAAGCAGCAACTCGTGGTACTTCAACTCTCTTCTCTTTCTGATTTCGCGCCGATATTAAATCGAGTTAGTAGAATCGTCTGAGAAATACACGACTGAGTGGAGAATACAGAAGAGTCAGTTTCTCGGGATTCCGTGGCAATGCAATTTCTCCTTTCACAAGGTACGTGTCACCGGGTCGTTTTTCCGCGGGCGCCTCTTATTCGCCGCTTTCTTTCATTCATTCCCGCTCGACGATTTTCTCACTACACCTTCAGAGCTTCTCCTTTTTTTCTCGTTCTCGGCTTCCGACTTGTGTACGTTTTTTTTTCACGTCGTCGGAAGCGCCGTGAACGCGAGTGATTTTTCTCGGTGTAACGACGCGCTCGCGACTCCCAAGTGGATACCCTTTTGCTTCTCTACGTGGCGAAACGTGGCGAAGAGGCCCATCGAGGCCTCCCCCACTCGAAAAACGAGTGAAAACGACGGACGAGTTTTCTGAGGTGGAGTCGCATGCTGGAGGAGCAAAAGCGAAAAGACCCAGCGGTTCTACAAAGAATTGTGCGAGTATATGAGGCATTCCATACGGTTTCGAACGGTCGAAAAGTTGTCCACTCTCAAAAAAATTTAAATTTTGTCAAATTATTCCATTGTTTAACAAAGACAAGTGTAAATTTTTTCAACATTTTTGGATCGCATTTTTTCGAGTTTTTCAAAATTTCAAAATTCTGTAAATACCGTTATATCTTGAATGAATACGATTAAACAGAAAAATGCTTCAAACAAAAAATTTGCAGTTTTGCATAAATTTTGTGAAAAAAATTTTGTTTGATTTTTTCGAGTTTAAAAAATGACCATTTTCATAAAAAATATACGAAAATAATTTTTTTCGTTCGTTTTGTCACTTTCGATTTATCTCAAAAAATTACAGAAAATACTCTGAAGTGTGTACAATAATACGTTTTTTTAAAGATGGCTCGATCACTTGTTCCAAAGTTATGCTTTGTTTTATTCATATAATTTTTTTTTTTTTTTCGAAAAATCAATTATTATTCAAAATTATTTGCTCCGAAATTGTTTCTTTCGAATTTTTAGACAAAAGACCATCTACAATGATAATATTAATGTTTTGGAGCTTATTGGAGCGTAATTCATCGGTAACTCAGATGGAACTCCATTGAACTTGTTCGAATACTATGCTATATGTAATCACTCGTTCAAAAAATTTTATGATTAAATTAATAATTTTCTGTCCTAACATTACATTTTTTCTTATTATTGTTAACATTAATCACAATGTAAGAACGGGGAAAAAGTATATTTTCCAGAAAAATAAATAACTTGAAACGATCTATTTATGCTTCACTTGTTCCAGAAAAATAAATAACTTGAAACGATCTATTTATGTTTCACTTTTTCCCAGTGCTTACATTGTGATTAATTATTAGAGTTTTCATAGTACACCCTACATATGATAACTACATTCATTCAAGAGTGTTCTTTTGTTTGTTTAATATTTTTTTGTTATCTCTGTCCACAACCAGACAGAAGCATCTCGAATCTCTTTGTGTCAAGATTCATGTTTAAATAAAACTTCTATTCTTTATTAATATCACGTATTTTATCACTTACTTTACTTCCTAAGACTCAACATTAATGTTAACAACAATAAGAAAAAATATAACGTTAGGACAGAAAATTATTAATTTAATCGTAGAATATTTTGAACAAGTGATTATATATCACTCATTAAAAATGTCATTTTTTAAACTCGAAAAAAATCAAACAAAATTTTTTTCACAAAATTTATGCCTAACTGCAACATTTTTGTCTGAAACATTTTTCTGTTTAATCGTATTCTTTCAAGATACAACTGTATTTACAGAATTTAGAAATTTTGACAAACTCGAAAAAATGCGATCCAAAAATTTTGAAAAAATGTACACTTATTTTTTTCAAACAATAGAGCAATTCGACGAAATTTCAATTTTTTTGATAGTGGGCAACTGTTGGAGCGTTCGAAACCGTATGGAATGCCTCATATATATTGCGCGCGAGCCACTGGATGTTGGTGACGGTAGAGAGGAGTCGAATGAAAAGAAATATCGCGTCGTACCAAAGCACTTTAGGGACAGTTGGGCTTGGGTTATAATACCACTGGTGGTGTGGTGAAAGAAAAAGGTACTCGTGCACTCCACTGATGAAAAATTGAATGGATGAGAATGGAATGGCAGGAAAAAAAACCCTTCGCGAAATTCTGAGATATATTTTAGCGACGTATACCACCAAGCAGACGCAATTTTTGCTGGGGGAAGGTCGTCGGAGACAACGGAACCGCAGGGGCTATGATTATACTCCTTCTCTCGTATGAACTCCCCGTTTTTTCCCATAACGCGCATGTGCTCGTAAAGAGTAGAGCCTCACGTGGCTTATCATTTTCCTTTAAGCCCGAACAGCAGCGCTAAAGCTAACGATCTTCGCCGTATCATCGATCGTTGCTTATTTTCTCCCTCCGACCGAGTAGCTACCACTCTTCAGCATGATCCATGACCTGGAAGCAATCGACTGACCCGAGGGTATCCAGTTTGCCACCGATGCTCCATAATCGCTAACCGATAACGACGGTATTCAGCGATATAGCCACTAGTCACTTTGCGTTTATCATTCTAATCGCTGGAAAATATTGACAATTAACCCCTGGCTGCGACCCACCGGGACTTTTGTCTTTATTATCACTTTGATGGTGATGAAAGTTTGGAACTGAGCTATTAAACAACCAGGCACAGGTTTCATTATTATATCTACACTAATAAATCGTAGTGAAACGGATTAAAACAATTTTATCATGGATTATTATCGAATATTATGGAATATGTTTAAAAATATATCCATTCAATTTTTTAACGGAATACACACTTTTACATTGTAGAAAATGCTAAAGAAAAAAATGGTGTTCGAGAAATGAAATAGCTGCTCCAAATACAAAAAAAGAACTTGTAAATTGCCTCATTTTTTTTTTTTGCTTTTCGCACAGCTATCTCTATTCGAAAATATGTTGATCGATATTGGCTTCCGGATATAAGAAGCCGAAAATCGAAGGAAAAATAAAAAAAATATTGGGAAAGCAATTTGCATGATTATTTTACGTTGCGGGTTTGCTTTAGCTCGAAAGACGTTTTCGAAAAATTTTAAGTATCATAAAGTTTGAACCGCTCGACCGATTCTCGTCAAATTTGTATTTAAACTATGTTTCATGTTAGTCTGTATGAAAACCAAATTTAGACCCAGTATTTCGTAGTTTGCACAAGCAAGCTTGCAAACACGGCAACGTTAACTTTTCGATTTTTCAGAATCCTATAAAATCCGAATATCTTTACCGATCAACACTAAATTCCAGAACTATTTGAGCTAAATATTATTTCGTCCTTGTAGAAGATTTGAGTAGCGTTGATTGAAGGTGATTCAAGTGAAAAAAAAACAATTTTGAGAAAATTTAAAATTCTATAAAATCTGAATCAAATTTATATATTTAGCTCAAGTACCAACCGACCTTCTAAATTATTTTATCCATGAAGAACTATCAAGCTTATTGGCTGACAAATTGCGGCAGCTAGAGAACATACAGATTTTTTTTTTAATTCAAAGTTTTACAAAACCTGACAATATATTTCAAATTACACATAAATTTGCGCATTGGAAAGAGCATTGCTGCTCTTCCAGTGTCTCAAATTTCAGATATGATTGGCAAAATTACTACACACATTGACCTAGAGAAAAAATGCATAAGATTTTTATAAAAATGAATCGAAGCAAATACATTTTTATATTTTTCCGGAAGCTTGCTAGTATTTGATCTGAAATGAGGATATATTTTTGTTTGAATACGTATCCCTTTCGCGGACCTACCGACTGATCCATATACACTAACGATATTTTCATTCAAATATCATTGAGTTATAATAACTAACGCTCATAGATAAAATCTATTAAATATTTCTTCCCCTCGAATGGAATCTTTATTCATTGAAATAAACAGAATTTTAATGTGCTATTCTGGTTAAAACTAATAAGTCATTTCTCTGGATAAACACACAAACACAAACATATGTATACATACATACATACGAACATTTTTTAAACTTTATGTTCTCGATGTTCTAGACCATTTTGAATGACATGAAAAGACAACTTTTTTTTAAAAACGAAGTTTTCTCTATGAGAAAGCAATTGTAAATGTTTATGTTTATTGTTAAAAATGCACCTATACTCTTATCTTGAAGATTGTATATTAATAAAATAAACTAACTTGTGTAAAATCGGTTCCTGTTTCAGGTCTACAACCAGCCAACACCAAAGCCCAACCGACGACGATCGGAAAATCTCACAGACCAAGTTCCGGGGTCCTGCCGCCGGGTCACACCCCGGGTCCGGGTCCAGGTGGCCAGCAGAATAGCAGAAGTTTCGCGGCAGCGTTGAGGAACCTTGCCAAGCAGGCGGGACCGGCACCTCAGGAAGAGGAGCCTCGAGCGAGCCCGAAAAACCGGGCGCCTCCTCCTCTAGTCAGAGGACCCTCACCTGCAAAGGTGAGTTCGCACGGACGGTTCTGACCTTAGCTCACGACCTACCCGATGAACTTTGAACGGTTCGCGAGAAGTAATCTTGTCCCGTTTATGAATTCCGGTTTCTTCGATCGGTGCATCGGTGTTTCTATCGTTCCTGCACATTCTCATGACACTCGTTGACCTGCAGTACTGGAACTATTTTCTTCAACTGCCCAACGCAGCCTTGTTTGTCGCCCGACCGATTTTTTTTCATTCACGCGTTTGTGTAGTTGTACGAAAAAAAAAATTTAAATAAACCGATGAGACTGCGAATCAAACGTCGCGTTGAGCCGGGCGCGTATTGAAAATTGTCGAGCCTTTGACACGTGTGTTTTTATTGTTCCTTGGGAGCTCCTGAAACAGATTACAGAGAGAAATGTAAGATTGACAGAAGTTTAATGCAGCTCTTTTGATGCGGGTTAAGGGACTTGACGGTAATACAAAGAACAAAAAAAAAGAGAAGAGAAAAAGCAGTGGGAAAATAGGAGCTACGAGGGATGGGAGGTCACTTCGATCACCAAAGTTCGTCTCGCTCGAGTCACGGGGCTTTTCTCGAGCTCACCTTCAATCTCGTTGAAATGAAAAAGGCAGTCGGTCTTGTGGAAGGAAAGGTAGCTCACTTGCGATAATCGGAAGATCAAAGAGCAGATTCGCGCGATGCTCGACGAAACCTGAGGCGGCTCTTCACGTCGTTTCTCCTTTCGTCTTATGTATATGTCAGTGTGCTTAGCGAAAAAGACGTTTGATAGGATTTGGGAATTTCGAAAGTAGCCTTCTTTTGTATTCTTTCGAAATTTTTACTAAAGGATTCGCCACCCCTCGAACTCACGGGAGTTAAAACAAAATGCCAATTCAGCAGTCGTACAGAAAGGGATTTTATCTCTCAAGAGTGATGTCAGAGTCTTCAATGATTTTAATACTCTTTTTTCCTTTCAGGAACGATCCACCCACGAACGACGTCCAGAGGAGATACCGTCGATGTACACGACGGCGAGGCCAGCGGAAAATAGCAAGCACAGCGTGACAGCGGCCGCGGCTTCCGAATTGCTAGCTCGTTCCGGTTTTCAACCTTATCGGCCCGAACATCATCCGGCACATGCACCGCCGGCATTTGCGCTCGATCCTGCGACCTACAGTCCTTATCACCACGGACTTTACCCACCGCCACACCTCCAGCATGCTTACAGGTAAATAAAACTACTGTTCGCTGTCGAAATACTTCAGTTTTATAACAAATCGTAATATTATTCTGGTTAAAATGACACAATTAATTCATTTTCAACATATTTTGCTGATTCGCCACATAAACCAATTCACACTCAGAGAAATGGTAATAGTATCGTCAATTACAGTGTGACAACTATTCATTTTCAGTCCATGCAACTATTTTCATAGTTACGGTTATTCTGTAAATACATTGTGACAAATATTTGGAAAACTCACATACTGAGCTACAAAAATATGACTTTATTAACGTAGACTTTATTAGTAGAATTGTGCAACAATTTTACATTACACTCGTTGTAATAACATTTCTCTACCCGTTTCTATAAAAGAGCTTCCTAAACATGTGTAGTAATTTTATCTAAATCTATTCGATAGTGGACGAAGGTGTCACAAAATTAAAGTCAACGCATATTAAAAACACGACTTGTATGGCGTATTTATACTGTGCCTTAATTAATATGTCATTCGTAACGAGTTTAGCAGAATTGTAAATGGATTTTACGTTATACTCCTGTAGTGAATTCGTTATATCCAACGAGCTTTCTACACTGTTAAAAATGTTTTAAAAATTGAAATACGCATTGAAAGATTTTTATACGGCATGTTAAAAAACACAATTTTTATGAAGTGTTTACCATATTGCATATTAATTCCACAACAACATGTTTGTATAGTAATTTACATTTTTATACTAAATTTGATATACGCGAATCCGCATAAAAAAATACCAATACTTTATATTAATTTGCATACAAAAATTTCTAACTGTGTACACCGTGCAGGAATTTTACCTACATTTTTTTTAACCGTATAGCTGTAGTAAATATGTGGCAGCATTTAAATAAAGTTGTATTAAAAATACATTTCGGTCTGAATAATTATAAGTAATTGTAAGCATATTGTATGATCATTATATTTCTCTTGAAAAACAAAAAGTAAATTAACTCAATTAATACCTGAACATTGTATTACTAAACTTGGATAAGGATTGTGTACTTACTATTTGATAGTTTGGGTCACTATACAATAATTTATTGAACGAACTAAAAATGAATATAGTTGTCACTTTGTGGATACCAATGCTATAATTTTCTCTCAGTGCAGCCACTCTTTTTTTCAAGAATCTCAGATCTGTTCTCTATTACTGTTTATATCAAAGTACCAGTAGAAGGCACATGTGCATTTTTTAAAGATATTTTTATACAATATTTTAGGAAGTTTGTTCTTTTTTCAACTTAATCTTGGAATCTTGAAGTTACTGACAAAAACACTGATTACATTAAAGGTATAGTTTTTTGTTAGATTGCGAACGGAACATTTGGAATCATTTTTACGTAAAACTCATTTTTTATCAAAAAGCAGGAAAAATTTTCTTAATTGAAAAATATATCTTTTTGTGATTGAACAAATGACGATACCCAGGAAAGCACCAGTGACTCAGACCTACGTTCGAGGGTTAAAAGAATGAAATAACACTACACTGTGCGAAATCGGCATTATTTTTCTCAACTTCTACACAACTTAATATTTTTATACTGAAACCTCGAGCCTGAAACTGTTGATTTTTTTGCGATATTGTGAGTCATGCAGGAAACCCGATAAATTTTCCACCCGAAAAAAAGTATTTTTTAATTAAAATAAAATAATTTTCCTGTATTCGATTGAACATCAGAGTTACCAGGTAGATAAAATCAGAAAAAAATTTCGTTCGAAAACTAATAAAAAACTATAACTTTCATGTAGCGACATTTTGTTGAGTAACTTCAAGTTGTCGAGATATCTTGACCCGAAAAAAAGGTCAAACACCAGCATTTCCTAAGGTATTGGGTAAAACGATCCCAAAAAATTCACCCAGGGCTTCTTTTAGTGATACTCTCATACAACCAATGATGGAGCAATTCTGCAATGGCAAAAACAGTAGGATTATCAATTATCTAAAAGTAGAAACTGTCTCACGAACCATCCTATCATTGCGTCGACGCACAGATTCCTCGACAAATCTTCATGTAGATATTCGGCTAACAAATTGTTGTGTATAAAGATTGGTAAAAATTTTGTGTAAAATCTGCTTACAGATTAGAGGAACACTTGTACTTGGAGAGATGTGGAATGCTGAGACCTCCGTTGTTCCCAGGACTGCCATCATATCCACTCTACGGGTTACGATATAGTCCCGATATGTTGCCACCAGCTTCACTGGGTCTCATGTCGCCAGTGATGCATGAAAGGTAAATTTTTATGCATTTTTTCATTCGATTTACATAAATTTTCATGATGCATGAACGATGAATTTTTATGCATTCCTTTGATAAATTTACCTCAATTTTTGTCACGCTACGTACGAAAACCGTATTAATCAATCGATTTTGTTACAGAATGAAACTGGAGGAGGAACATCGGCTGAGACAAGCACGCGAACAGGCTGCATTAAGAGAGGAGGAGGAGAGGAGAAGAGTAGCACGAAATTCAGCCTCCACGGCTTCTGTTGCCGCACCTGCTCCTACGTCCGCCGATACTGCAGGTGAGCGAGTCGCTCCACCCCCCACTGCCTTCCATTGAACGAAAACGCCATACTCGAGGCTTACCAGAACGGCTGTTAGGGCGAAACTTGCTCCGTCTCACAGATCTTTCATCTTCCTCGCTAAAACACTCGATTCCAGTTGTTATTCTTCGTGGAAAACTAATAGTCATCGAAAACTCATAAGCGTTACCAATAAATAAAACCCGTAACATTGCACCGTTGGTCGCCTGGTAAGCCTCGCAAGTTACCAGTAGCCAACTTAGTCAGTACGATGGCAGAACTTTGAAAGGTCAGAAAAAGAGAAGAAATATAAAAAAAATCGAAAAACAGAAATAAAATTGGAGACTGAAGGATCGATTACGGAGACAAGATTGAAATTTGGCTGCCACGCGTTCAAATTAATGCGCAAATTAATCCTCACCATCTTCATAAGTGTTTATTTGAATTTTGAAGAAGGAAAAAATATATATAACAATATAAATGGAAATAATAAAATTAAAAAATTCAAAGAGTCGACGGAAGATTCGGGTTTTGTTCCGAAGATTCCAATGGCTCTGCTAATTGGTTTGTTAGCTTCGTTTATTATTCTTTTGTTTATTATCGGAACCGATACCAAGCGATCGTTTTCTCATGAGACAAAAAAAAAGGAAAAAAAAAAAAGATAAAAACGTAAGAAAAACAAAATGAAATTCTGTTAGAACGCGTTCAGTTTTGTACGGTAAAACGGTGTCCCCGCTGTTGTCCTAGGTGGCGGAACCGAAACGCCGAACGAGAGGTCATTGTTGAAATAACAATTGAAGAAAAAAATTGTCATAGTCGGAGAAAAAAATCTGACCTGACTGTGAAAGAAACTGAGAAAAAAAACATACTACGCTTCTAATCTTAATATAGAGATAATGAAAGTTATAGTCATAGTTAATTGTTTCTTATGAAGCTAGGTTTAATATTTTTTAGATAAGCGCATACGAGGATCGAGCTAGGAGCGTCCTTCGCCCTTCGTCACTTCCGCTGGCTTTCCTGAGAAGTTATGAGAGTCTCTCGGTATCAGAAGGTTTCGCTTATTAAAGTATCGTAATTTCCTAGGAAAGGGCGATAGGTGAAGTACAAAGAAAAGAAAAAAAAAAAGCAGAGTCGTTCGTCTCGTACCGATCCTCGTTATTGATGAATGTTAGCTAACTACCTAAATCGGCCCTTTAGTCGAAGGGGCAAACTGTACCGTTCACTTCCTAGTACCACTAGGAAATAGCGCTCATCAAGCCCGTTTATAAAGATAAATCAATTTCTAAGAAGCGAATCTATCAGCGAAACACTCTGTTTACACTGAATGAACTGAAGCCTGACTTATCTACAGCT
Organism: Tromatobia lineatoria; assembly: GCA_949699805.1. Lineage (NCBI taxonomy): Eukaryota > Metazoa > Arthropoda > Insecta > Hymenoptera > Ichneumonidae > Tromatobia > Tromatobia lineatoria. The sequence goes on from OX453048.1 coordinate 6,155,954, forward strand.
ACCGTCTGTTTGCAGTTACATTGAGACTGGAATAAGTCTCACTTCGGTCGTCGGCCTTCCGCCTGACTTCTTGGGGCACCGTCATCTATTGATGGGCCGTTAATGTTCCAAATGATTTTTGTAGATTTGAAACACAAAAAAAAAACGAAAAAATATTAAAAATTATTAATGAAGAAAAAATAAAAATCACAAGAAATGGCCTGTCTGAATGTACAATCACTACAGGCACGTTAAATAGGTAATCTTTTTACAATTAATTACGTCTTCACGGTGCAACTTAAACATAAGAGTGCACGATACCTACAGAAGGTCTCGCGCTGATGATCTTAATTCTTTTTTTAACTTTCTTTATGTAAGTTGACACATTTATCATCTCGATTGTTCGTCGAATAGCCACTAGTTGCTTTTGCATTTTTTAGTGCGCATTTTTTATTTTTTCGAAATAATTTCGATCAAAATCTGATCTGATGATGACGCTGAGTATATATGACGCCGTGATATATCACGGAATTAATTTCGATGTACAGTATAACACACGGTAATCATCGATCATTTTATCATTCACACAACTTCAGCGATGTCATCTATTTTTTTTTAACAAAAAAATTCTCGATCATTGTGAGAATCGTCATCGTGAACGAATAAATCGTAAAGTTGTTGAAAAACTTTTTGACAGTTTGTATAATTCACGGAATTGAAAATATGTAGTAGTTATGAATAACGCTAAATTGTGCGCACGCGCGCGCTCATTCGAGGTCTCTGCACTCTTGCGTTAGTTCCCGCAACTGTTTTAGAAATTTGCAAATAATCGCTGAACGTCGAAGTCACTTTTCTCATTAGTAGCGAAGAAATCCTGCTCCTAAACACACTGACTGAATCCACCAATGTACATAACTTTGTCACACATGTTCATTTGTCAAAATTATACCATTTTTATATAATTTATTATGTAAACATGTATATTTGGACTATAATTGAAAATAAACATTGCAAAAAAAAAACAAACAGTGATCAAAATTCTGATTTACTTAGAATTCTTGACCCTCGAATCGTTTTCTGAAACAGTTTTGGGGAAGATTCGGTGATTTACGGTTATTATATCGTTCGGTGATCGATGCATCATTATTCATCGTTCCATTAACGTCGTTGTCACGAGCCACTAAATTGACAGTACTATGAGATAGCGATCGCTCCGGTATTTACTCCGTATTTATTTTCTTTCTTAAATATTATGCAGCCCAGCTTTATTGCATTTATGAGAGAAATCATCCCCAATACTCCGTAATAACGTAGTACTTAGGATAGATATTAAAAATAGTGTTATATAAGAGTACTAGAAGGTAAGTCAAATCCGTTGAATCAACTTGAAAATCCACAAAAACCGCGGAATTTGTGAAGTCAATACTGTGATTTAGGTAAACGGCCCCGTTTCTGACACTGGTGCAGTTACTGTCACGACTACTGAGGCATAATTGGCTTCCCCCACAATTTCACCAACAGCCAATAGTAATTTGTAAATGGTGGAACCATAAACTGCAACATTCGATAGGTCTTTGTTTACCCTACGGTTTCAAATGGGCAAAGTGAGAAGATTGCCTTAAAGTGTCAGAAACTGGGCCGTTTATCTTAATAGCCACGACTTATCATCAATTTGACTTTCAAACACTTTGTTTCAAAATTTTACACATCAAAATAAAACAGTCAATTTACTTTCCATTGTAAAAATGATTTTCCTCTTTGAAGAGAACAAAATAAAGTTTTTTTGTAGAAGAACTTTTTACAAATCTTTTCTATCATCATAGATATGCGTCATTCCACCAATTATTGGATAACAAAACGGCCTCGAATCTTTTTCATGTTCTGTTTTGTTTTCTTTTTATGCTGTCAGTGATCGCGTTCTAAAGAGCACAAGTTAACAACTGGGTATTTTGCAGTAAATCTTCTTAACCTAAAAAACATCGAAAAGGGCTTTTTGAAACTTTGAATAAAATGTTTACCTTGACAGTTTTTTTTCGAAAAATTCAACAAATTTCCGGCTACAAAATAGTATTTTAGATTTTCCTGATCAGATTTGGTGAGAAGTTAAAATTTTCAGTTAAAAACTAAAATAGACGATTCCCTCTGAGAGTGATAAGCAAGAAAATCATAAATTAGAGCAATCTCTTTATCACTGTACAGTAAATGAAATCATAGAAAAAATTTCTCATAAAATTTACAGGCCAATTTTTCGTCCGATAATGGGTAGGATGATCCACATATATTTTTCAATAAATCTCAATTTCAACAATAAAATTTAACGTAGTAAATTTACATGACTGTTTCTATGCATGTAAAACGATAATACAACCAAGACAGTAGTTAGTAGTGGAGCATTACCAAGCACTGTGTTCGGGATTTGTTCCAGCTAGGAAGCCGACCATAGCGGCTCAGTTGCACAGCGAAAGGGAGCGTCCCGACAGAGATCGAACGAGTAGCGGTGGTGCTGCTAACAACAGCAGTAGTAGCAACAATAATAATAACAGCAACAGTAGTAACACTGCGGAGAACAATATTAAAAGCTCTCACAGCCAGTTAAGAAAAGACGAGCAGCAACAGCAACAACAGCAACAGCAGCAGCAACAACAACAGCAGCAACAACAACAACAACAACAACTAAACAGCGTTCAATCTCAGTCCCCAGTCGACGCATCGTCAGCTCCATCAATGTACCACTCGCGTCTACCTCCATTCCCGAGTCCATCCGCTCCAATGGGTCCATCGTCTTTAGGATCAGCATCAATTTGTTCCGTCAGTTCTGCCCCAATGCCACCACCGCCATTGGGTTCGAATCTCGGTCCCTTAAGTCACGGAGCACCTCCAACGATAAGTACGGCGCCTATCGGTCCACCGCCAATTCCCTCAATATCCTCGTTGGGATCTTTGACAGCAGGTGTAATAGGCCCGCCGCCTCCTCCGCCTCCTCCTCTCAATATGCCTATAACGCCAATGTTACCGCTTCACCTTCCTCCAATCTCGCCAAGTACCATTCATTCTAGTCAGCATACAGCGACGATACTGAGTAGCGCGATAGTAGCTACAACTGCCTCTATGTATCAGCAACAGCAGCAACATCAGCCGCCACGGATTCATCAGCCTCCACAGCAGCCCATTCAGCCTCATGGTACGAACAATGGCTGCACTACAACGACAAATTCAATGTTGGGCAACGGAACTATGACGACCCACGCGACGCACACTCTTACAACACCCGGTGCAGCTCCGGCTCCTCTAAGTTCGAATCACACGCCAAATCTCCACAAATCACCTCCAATATCCCACAGTTCACACGCTACGGTAAGAAGCAAAGAATCTTCGGCTACGATTTCATCGTCAATGGGTCCAGTTTTGACTACGACAAGTGTGACGACAAACGCAACGCCTGTCGCAACTACAACGCCAGCGAATCCGCATCCCGCATTCGTCAGGCCCTTCGAAGATTCCTTTCGATCAACCGCCAAACCACAACCTTGGCCCATAGTCAATAATCACAATCAAAATGCGGTTAATCAAATAAATAATCAGGAAACGATGGTTAAGTCGGCTGGTAACGCTAATAATCATCCCATATCGGGACAGCCTCTGCAGGACAGTGCCTCTACGGAAAGTTCAAAAGCTACGAGTCTTCAGCCGCCAACTAACACCCAGTTGCATCCATATCCACCGCAGCCCTTTCATCATCCCCACATTCCCGTTTCTCACGTCTCGAGCCTCTACAAACCCCATTTTCCTTGCCCGCTCCCGCATCTACAAATACCGCCGGCGAAACTCAATATTCCTATTGTTAACTCCAGTAACAGTGGCTCCGTTAATCATTTAAACGGCGCCAAGACTCTCAGCTCCCACTCGATCAGCGATCTGCAACAATCCGCGGTTACGTCGCTGAGAAATGCTGAGAGTAGTACTATCGCGAGCACAACTAACAATGGCGTTGTTAATGACAAAACGACAGCCGGTGTCAATTACTACAGTAGCAATAACATTGCAACCAGCGGCGTTAAAGTCGTTAATTCCAATTACAAAAGCATTATGGACGTTGTGCGAGAGAACAACAAGATTAGCGTCAACAACGAAAAAGCTAGAATCGAGATGCTCGCGAGGCAGCAGCAGACACCAACGAATAATAATAATAGTAATAATAACAATAATACTAGTAACATTAATAATAATAATAATAATAATAATAGTAATAATATTAATACTACTACTAATAATCGAACGACTCCGAATTCGATAACGGAGAAAAACGCACTGCCGCTTCAGGCTCAAGAGCAGAACAAAGGGTCGAAATCAACTCAACAAGTAAATTCCAACGATAAGGAATGCAAACTTGAGGTTGAGACTAAACCACAAGTCGAGCAAAATAGTATATTGTCCACATTACAGTTTCAACCGTCATTTAAGTTCAACGTTAACGACGCAACGCCCAAAACTATTGATACCGCACAGCTTATGCAGAGCATCAAGTCGGAAGAAGTTTTGCGCACGTGCCAAAACGTTTCGAACGTTTTACTGCAAATACCCAAGTATCAAGAGAAATTGCTAAATTTCTCGACGAACAACGATATTAAGAACGCATTCTGTTACACCGACAAGTGCAATAATTTGACTGAAATATCAGTTAAATGCGAGTCAGCGGTCCTTAATGTACCGGATTTTGGTAAGGTACTCGGAAAAATCGATAACGCCGCTGATAGCGAGCGATCCTTCGCTGTTCCCGATAAGCCGAAAGTACTCACTTCGACGCTCGATCTCGCTGAAAAGAGACGGAAGCGAAAGAGAGAAAGAAATTCTGGAATAGCCTGCAGCTCTGACTCTGAAGGAGAAGATGATGGCAGAGACGTCAATATGTGGATTACCAAAGGTCCACCGGCAAAACCTCGATATTCGGAAAAGAAACTTGCTTTTCTCGCTATGTTTGGCCTTACGACACTCAGCACGAGAAACGGTGAGAGTTAAAGGGTTATTTTATAATCTCCATTGTTACGATTTATTTGGCATAATTATCGAACTGATGTTGTATTTTATTAATAGTGTGGAAATTATTGAAGTCATGTAAACTGAATTTGAGCGGCTTTTTCACCCACGTCGTAGTTTTAGTAGATTGATTTAGTAGAAGATGTCGATTTTTTTCAATCACACTCTGTTATTGATTGCGTAAACTATTGTTATACGTAATTTAAAAACTTCTGCCTACTATGCTCACTAAATTGTTCGATGATTATAACAAATGATCAAGTTTTTGCTATGTCAGTTTCTAGATTGATGTTAATATTACAGATATCGAGTTGTATAAAGTGGAAAAGAGATACAAATTAAATCCAGATCCACCAGAGCCCCCGCTGAATTTGGAAGAGAATGTAGAGTCCGTTCTACCGATTCCTCGAGAACATCCGGACGTTCTGCTCCATGCCTCGGATTTTACACCGAAAGTCGGCTTTTTAAAGACGATAGGCCTTGACTTGATGCCTCCCAACAAACGAGACGGTAATTCTTAAAATTACTTACTCCTTTTGTGAATGAAATTTTTTTTGCGCATATTAAACTGATTTTTCGTGTTGCAGAGGCGGAAGAAACGTGGCAGTACATATTAAAAGATCGAAAAAAGAGAAAAAGCACCAACACCGTCACTGCGTATTGCGAGAAGATTGCCAAAGTCTATTCGAAAAACCCACCGGTTTCTCCTAAGCCTTTACAAAAAATGCGACTTTTGGATAAAGTTAAAATCAAACACAGCTCGGAGCGGCTTCCGCCACTTCCACCGCTCGTGCCCAACTTCATGGCTACCTATTATCCCGCTCTGCTGACGCCCGGAGAAAATGGTTTAAGGCAAAGTTGCAAAATACTGGATATTCGGGAAAATGGCGAAGACGTGACAAGCGAACGGGAAGAAAAACCACGATGGAGTGGGATAGAGGATATTATGCTTGCATATTCGGAATATTCCAAAGGTGAGCGATTACTAACGTCATAGTTTACGAAAACATATCCAAATAGCTTTGATTTTTTGAAGTAGAAAAAGACCTGTAAAATTGAAACCTGCTAATTGCTTCCTCGTTGTTCCATGCGTTTTACAAAACTTTCTATGAGATAGAATGTTGACGAAAGCTTTGTAAAGAGCAAAAAATATTGAGGAAGCGCTTTGCATTATACTTTGCGGGCTCGTGTTAACTCAAAAAAAGTTTTTCTAGAAATTCTAAATGTCATAAAATTTGAACTGCTTGAACGATCCGTATCAAATTTATAGCTGAACTTTATTTCATATTAATCCGTATGCGAACCAAATTTAAACTCGGTATCTGGTAATTTTCACAAGCAAGCACGCAAACCAGACTTGAATTTTTCGGAAATTCTTAATCCTATGAAATTCAAACCTCTTTATCGATCTTCACTAATTTTTATACTTATTACAGTTGGATATAAATTCCTCCTTGTAGAAGATTTTAGCAGAATTGGTCAAAGATGACTCGAATTAAAACGAAAACATTAATTTTCGGCGAAATTATATAAAACCTGAACCGCTTTATAGATTCAACTGAAATTCAATACCGAAAGTCCTATTTCATTACTTTATTCATTCAGAACTATTTAGCTCTTTACCTGAAAAACTGCGACAGTTAGAGATCATACAGACTTTTTTCGAAAAATTCAATCATATACAAATCTGCTTAAAAAATCGTCCAAGTATTTCACAAATTTATGCATATGAAGTAGCTGCTCTAGCGGTGCACCAAATTCCAATTAATTTGTTGAAGCTATTCTTAAGATACAGCCATTTAAATTTTGCAGGCACGCAACACACATCCATCAATGCAGATATTTTTTCCAAACTGCTTTGACCGATCTTTTTGACCATTTTGATTAATCTGACATAAAAATCGGGAATTTCTTGTTTTTTATCGCGTCAACAAAGTTTCCTCTATGAGGGAGCGAAAATATATATTTCGTAAAGCAGACAAATATGCTAATGTTCGCAAATTTAGATTATTCTTCTAAATATATATATATTCATACAAAAGGCAAAGATGTTGATGTACGAAAGTTTGGATTGTTAATTTTTTTCAGAAAAGTCATCGGAAAGAAAAGTTCTGACGAGTCAAATGTCGAAGTTAGCTGCGCAGTCAAACTCTTTGCGATCCGAAACGATACAGTTGGAGCGTATAAGGTACGAGCTACTTTCAACGAGATCGGCACTGGACGCCGAAAAGCGTGTGCTGAGTGAAAAAATCGAGAGGATCAATGCGCTCGTGAGGAACCTGAGATAGCGATGCACGACGCACAACACGGAAACTCGTTCATCTGTGATATTATCCACGGGTTAAGGGCCGTTGGCAAAAGACAACAGTGGCAAACACGATTGTACTTAGCGATCTCGCATAAGCGAACGTAAGAGAAGATAAGAAGAAAATAACAAAAAATCTACATTTACGAAATAATGTACAACACATTATGTTACCGATTTTTTGTTTACGCAACGAAAAATCAACCGTAGCTCGAAGCTATATCTCTTATATTGCGATAAATTATTTTAAAAAGTAACAAAATAATCATTGTCGTTCGTCGAGCGAGCGCAGAGAACGTCGAACGCCAAGGATGAAACAAGTATTGAAATTCAATAAAGAATCATATCAATAAGACGGTACGAACGTATGTATAAAATAAATTGTACAGAAAATCGCGTCCGCGAGAAAGAGAACAAGTACGGGATTTCCTATATGAACTATAATGATTCATAACAGAGTTAGTATTTTATAGTTTCGACTGACGGCTCTTACACCCAAAGTATATATACATAATTGTAATTTGTACCATAAAAATTTTACCCTACCTTAATTCCCGAAAAATAGGCGAAGCATCATGTAACTTATTTTATTCTCAGTAATGTGGACCTTTACTATGGAAAACTAATGTAAACGACTTATACCAAGCGATTCCTAGTATGTCTAACAAAAAAAAAAGATTAAAAAATACAAAACTAGTACGACTTATCGATGACATATAGAGCAAGAGTCGAATGATCGAATAAGATACCCAGTATCGTCTCTGAAAATCTTTTAAGAATGTTGTTTTCACCGTTTTTTAATGACGACTGTGTGGTCAGTGCGGTGGAAATATCTCAAGGCGTTGATTTCGAATATACTTTTGTACCTCAGAGGCAGAGAGAGAGAGAGAGAGAGAGAGAGAGAGAGAGAAAGAGGGAGTAGATGATAAATGGATGTGCACGCCCGTCACGATATCTCGACTGTATCGCTGCATTGCATATATATGTATAATCGGAAAAATTTCGATTACTTACATCCTACCCTTCTACACTTAGAGAAATCGTAATAATACAGTTAACTATAAAGTGACAACAATAAATTTTTGTTTGCTTAGTCCATCCAACTATTTACATAGTTACGATAACTATGAAAACAGTTTCGGTAACTATTTGGCATAAAGAAATTTGAACTAAAAATAAATAGTTGTCATTTTATTGTTACCAATACCATAATTTTCTCTCAGTGTATGTCCATCGTTTGAAATAATCACTAAGGCCAGTGAATGAATCCAAAAGTCGAAATAACGAAGAGGTACTTAGACTTTTAACGACTTTACGGTAACACTCGAAACTTTGCACGAGGACATTCCAGAATTAAGGAGGTTGAAAAGCTTTTTACTAGTCAAATCGGTGATCGTTTTCTTTTTGTAATCGTTTCTGGAAAGTTTTGTATATAAAGTAACTATAGTGAGTCTTAAATGTGTTACAATATGTGAACTTTTAATAGAGAACCATTTATGCAAAAAAAATCTGATATTAGTCGATTAACTTTCAGCAAATTCCCGGATATACAAGTTTTTCCCATAATATACCTACGTCGTATTATAATTACTTGTGGTTAATTTATCGAGGAAAATTGGTAACAATAGAAAATATTTAGCACTGATTTGTCTAGTTTGATGCGACACAACTTTCTTTATAGAAGAATAAATAAATGTTACCCGACATCCAACATTCCAATTCTACTTCGAATCGGACGGAAACAATACAAAAATTCACGGTGGATGAAGTACCAATGAAAAAGTCAGTGTCTGCGTTACCCGAGAATTTTCCACTTGACTCGTTGCATTCTTCGATTCATTTTTTTTCTCTTTCTTTCTTTAATAGTCCCTTAATTTATCTTGTTCCGCTCGCTTATTCGAGAAGTCCGCGCGAAACCGAAGAACCATCATTACGTTTTGTTCATTGAGTGCCTAACATTATCCTACATTTGTAAATATCATTATTTTTATGTATTGTGTAATTATATGAAGGGACCGCAAATTTCTGCCGGTCTCAGTCTGGCCAGCACGAGAGTCTATGAGTAAAGTATGAAAAAACAAATGAAAAATCTGTGTGAGACTTTTATTATCCATCCTATTATTATCATCAATATCTCAATATAATAATTCATTACCTAATTCAATTTAAACGACATCAATCAAACACAAAATGCCTGGCATGTTACATTTGATATGCTTTTAATTTCGCTTGTATTATTTTAAGTACAATAAAATGAAGACAAACCAAAGATTAAAGATTTTCAAAAAAAAACGGATATCCAGTCACTTTTTCGCCAATCAACGCAGATTTACAACATAATTAATTTTTTCAAAAGCATATATGTCAGGAACTTAAAGTTACTAGAAAAAAATGTCTTCACATAGAAGTTATCGTTAATCGCAGCGAATCCCAATCAATTAGTCATATACGGCTAAAGCACATGAATCAACAGTTAATTGTTCGCTTTCGAACAGAACAATAGGAAGAATTTTAACTTTCCGGTAATAAGTACTGATTTTTTTTACCGAATAACGGGGAATTTGTTTTGCGACCATATTTTGTTGCATGACTGTCGATATCGCAGGAAACCACCAGAGTGGCATGGATGGAGGTTCCGGTATAAACAAATTTATTTGTACGGAAGTTCAGGCAAATAATTTCGGTCTCGTACAATATTTCATTTTTTTACCTTAGAACCTCGATCCGTGCTCCTTCGGTGATTCTTTTTCAACATCGTCAGATATACTAAACGACTCTGTAATTTTTTCAACCGAACAGAAATGTCCGTTTTTAATTTTCTTAAATCTCTCCTTTTTCGGTAAAAACCAGTGTTACCGAAACATGAGAATTATTTCAAATTATCCGTTCTAGAGTTGACACAAAACTACAACTTTTATATACAAATCTTTTTTTCTGCAACTTTAAGTTTTTGAGATAAGTTAATTAAAAAAAAAAACAGCAATTTCAAACATATTACATTTGAGAATCTGAAGGAATTGATATAACTAATCATGAGAGAGATCTGAGATGGTCAGGAAACGTGGCTAAATTGACAAACAATAATTCATAAGTAGGGACCGAAATTTTTCTGTTATGATAAATTTAGTTACAGGGAAAAGGTAAGTGAGAAATATGAAGACTATTTTAATGATTAAACAGTGATTGGAAAAATTATTTTAGAATTCGTGGAGTTAAAAAAAAAGATTAAAGAGACCTATGATAAGCCATAAAATAGAAGCCGATTTTATCGTCTATATAAATTTATTTAAAAAAATAAACAAGTCGAATGTTATATAAAAAAATAATGGTTTTTCTTAAATACGGTATTCAAGTCGTTTTAGAGATTCGGAATTTCTATTCGCAGAAAAATTGTGGACGCCCTTAAAGGGTCAATTAAGAGACCGGAGAATTAGCAACGATTACAAATGGAAATGACAAATCCGAAACACGAAGACTTTTTGGAGATTAGAATGAAATTACAAAGATTTTCCTAGAATTCCTAGAGGCTAAAGAAAATCAGAAGTTATACAAAAAGCCAAAAAATCGATTTTTCAAAATTTTTCCGAAACTCAACATTTATATTCATCGATTGGAAAAGACAAAAAGACCGAAAAAGACAAATGTTATACAAAAATAAAATAGTTTCTTTCTTTTCTTCCGTATTTGAGACTAGAGCTTGAGAATTAAAGGCCTTAAAGGGACAATAAAGGGACCGAAGGAGTAGCAACAAAGCACCAAAAGATGTCACGACAGGTCTCGATCGATACTGCCGAGAATGGAGCGTCGCCCAGGTTAGAGTTTTCGTACTTCGAGTCGCGGAGCGTGTTGTACTGTAGACATTTTTTTAATCGTTATCTAATATTGCGACTGGAGGAAGATTCGCTTTCGAGGTGACTCGCACTGTTCGGTGTCGTGCGTGTTAAAAGAAGTATCATTCGATAAGAATTACTGCAAGCTGACGTCATGGACAAGGAAGAGGATTCGAGGTAAGCACAATCTTCGAATTCGTTCATCCCTGCATAATATTGACCTTGTTCCCTTTGCTTAGTGAATATGCAATTCGAATTAAGCTTTTCATCAATTCTCTCGGAAATAGCTCAGTTATCTTTACTAAATGTGCGCAACTAATTTTATTAATAGCTGTCGCGACGGCATTCAAGTCAGGTATCATTTTACTGCCATATATTTGATTATGCAATTTAGACGCTATGTTTAATAACAAACGAGAAAAAAAACCACAAATAATTAGGACACGTCTGTTCAAGGTCATACGTCTTTCTGAGTAATATATCTTCGATATGATAAATCGGATATTGTTCAATAAGCTTATGGTACCGGTGAAATGAGTCGGCGCTTTGAGGTAGGTCTGTAATATAATAATTGTATTTTTGTAAGTATTTTTATTTCGGTCAATGGACTAAAAGCTTTACATATACGCATTGTCGCAATTGCGCGCTCATAGTATTTACGTGAATTTCAACGCTGGATTGGATCTCTGAATGAAATAGTGCATTATCATTCGTCGTCACGAAAATATGACACTTCGTAGATTTGCATAAATTTATCAACATGTCAAGTTTATATTAATAATATTTCATTCGATGCAACCAAAAATATTAAATTTTTTCTTTCAAGTGTAATCGGAAAACGAATAATCTCTTGTTGTCTATTTATTATTCAAATGTTATACCAAACGCAAATTAGAATAAAAATCCTAATTTGAGAAAACTTGAACTGCTCAAACTTACTACGAGGAAAATTTAATATTCAGCTGTAGTAGATATTATACACATCAATTTTCTGAAAAATTAAAAATTGTATAAAATCTGAACCGCTTTATAGATTCAACTTAAATCCAATGCTGACTGGCCTATTCCATTACTTTATTTGGTGAAAACTATTCCGCTCATTGGCTAAAAAAACTGCGGCAGCTATAGAATTTTTTTTTTTTTCGAAAAATTCATCTCAAAATCTCATTATAGTCCCATAATCTTATAGATTCTGGAAAAATGCTTCAAACCCTTTCTTAAGTTACAGCCCTTTGAATATTGCAAGCCACACACAGACTCCGAAATATTTTTTTCAAACGACTTTCCTCGACGTTTTCGATTTTAAGTAATCTGACATGAAAATCCGGAATTTAGTTTTTTTCCACTTAAGCAAAGTTTCCTCTCTGAGAAAGCAAAAATCAAAAATATAATTTTCTGATCAAAGTTGTGGAATTTTTTTCATGTCTTGCAATATACCGAAATAAAAAATAAATATTAATAACATGAGGGCGCCACGTCTATATAATTGAGTGATAAGACATGACTCAACAAGAAGGATGCGGTGATACATTTAACCTTTTATTAACTTCAATTTGAGTGATGTAGTTTCATTATTCACATTTCGCCTACGCAACGGCGTTCTTCGATAATTTCAGCAAGTGCTTTGCGAGTACAAAAAAAAGTGCTGAGTCACGATGATATTGTAATCCGCAGACAAGCATAGGGTAGGATATAAGCAACGTAAGCACCGGGTCTGATCAGGTCAACATCGTGTCGAAGAATAGAAAAGTTTTATTAAATATCCTACTCCAGTGGTATAGCTAATTATTACATTATTTATAATCCTGTGTACGAAGCAGTTCCGGTTGAGGATGTATGATACGTACAGTCCCGCCAAAAGTGAGTTTCAGAGACAATTTCAATCACTTCCCGATGGGATAAAAATCTGAAAAAAATTATACATATGAAACGTGCTAAAAAGATTGTTTTGGCATAATAATAATTCGAAAATGTTATTAATAAATTGCTGAAAAAAAACAATTGTTCAACGAACAATCAGTCAACCTACTTTTTTTCTAATGAAAATGATATGTTCATTTATTTGAATGCATACGAATTTTTTTCTTCATTTTGATCTTGATGATTTTTATTTTCAAAAATGTGCGCGAAATAACGAATTTTGGATATGTGTTCGGCATAAAACCATGTGCTACACTCAAGATTTTTTTGCAAAATGCATATCTAAAATTTGTTATATTCAGCGGATTTTTCAAAATAAAAAAAATTAAAATTCAAATAAAGAAAAAAATCTGAAAAAATTCGTATGCATTCAAATAAATTAAAATATCATTTTCATTAGAAAAAAAGTTAGGTTCACTGATTGTTTGTTGAACAATTGTTTTTCTTTACCAATTTGTCAATAACGTTTTGGGATTATTATTATGCGAAATCAATCTTTTCAGCACGCTTTATATGCATTATTTTTTTCCGATTTTTATCCCATCGGGAAGTGATCGAAACTGTCTCTGAAACTCACTTTTGGCGGGACTGTACGTATGTTTTTTTTATGCTGAAATATGTTGTGAACTGTTTACGCGCGTTATCGCAAATAAACTGTAAGATATTTACATCTTATCATTCTTACCTTTGCGAATTTAGTTAAATTACACATTCAGCTTTAACTAATACAGTCTTAACTAATTCAGGAGGCTCGGTGACGACTATCGAAGTCAAATCAGTGCTAAATTTGCGTAATTGATTCTTTAAAGTTTAATGCATTAAAAAACAATATTGAAGGCTGATTTATATTGAAGCATTTATACTTAATCCGGTGAAAGATCAATAGTGATGAATTTGCATGAAGATTAACCGTTTAACTTTTCTCTTTAATGGGACATATTTTTGCTCGGTTTTTTTTCAAATGTCATCTGTAATTCTTCACCGATTACCCTGAGTGATAGTTCATTTTGTTTCTTAAGAGATACTTCACGAATTAACTGCCTAGATATTTCGTAATATTGATCGTTCAATAATTGAACGATCAACACTACGAAATATCATGGCGATCAATTCATAGAGGATCTTTTGAGAAAAGGAATAAGCCGTCACTCGTTTAAATCGATAAAGAATGACTGATTATACTTGCAAAAAACGGAACGAAAATGTGTCCCATTACAAATAAATGTTAATCGGTTAATCTTAATGTAAATCCGTCACTATTAATATTTCAAGGGGTCGAGTATATATGCTTTAATACAAATCACCCTCTACTATTGTTATTTAATGTTTTGAACTTTCAAAAATAGTTTACGAAAATATAGAACTGTTTTGACTCTGAGGGTCACCGATCTTCCTTCAGTTACGCAAGAATTCTTTTCTGCAGTTCCGATTTTTCATAGAAGAATTTCCTTGAAGCGGTTGCACGATTGAAATAACGATCAGAACCAAAAATAAATCAAATAAATATTGTAAATAATTGAGTGGAATTAGATAAATTTGGGAATCTCCGAAAGTAAACTGATATTTTTATTAGAGATATTTATGCATCATTTTCTGACGTTCTATTTGACAATAGCGTCCGAAATTATATTGAATCCGAATTGAAAAATCCAGTAACGCAAGAAGCTTTTTTTGTCTTTGACTTTCGTTAGCGTAGGTCAAAGCCAATTTTTTATTTGTTTTACAGGAGAGATAGTCGATCGATTAGTGTTTCCACAGGTCGCTGTGGATAAACACGACACAGTAATGAAAGCCTTTTGCGAGCCGCCAAAGTGAAAACAGGCATTCGGACGTTCATTTCTCACTTTTTTTCCAAAGGACGAATGGAAAGACACGTGCAGTAAATGAACTATACTGAACGTAAATAATCATCCGTAAATCAACATTCAAACAATCAATCACGTTGCTATTCGTTCAAAGTGATATGTCATCATTGATACGTGATAGGAATATTCTGTGATTAAACACAAGAACACTCAACTCTCAAGTGGAGTATTAAAAAAAAAATTAACCTTTACGGCATCAATTCACGATTTATTATCAGACGCAAAATAAAAGTTATCTCATGTGTCATCTTGTATGTTGATTATATGATTTTTCGTGGAAATTTTAATATTCAAGAACTAACCCCCTACATGAAGGATTTTTCTAGATATTACCCCTAAGAAACTCCAGACACACTGAAATAGCAACTTGGTCTTTTTTTTTTGATATCACAGAATTAAAATTCACAGTCCTAAATTTATCTTTCTTTACGGACACCAAAACAAGAGTTGGGATATCAAGAGTTCTTTCTATCTCTTCTATTTTAGTTTTAAAATTCTGTAAATAAATTTCTTTGGATGTAATTTGACTTTGATTTGACAAAATAACGATTTTATAATTTTCTCGATGAAGTTCGAAGAGTTTTTTTCTTACATTTGGAAACATAAACGACCAAACTGCTATTGTTTCGATATTGTTGTAAGTTGCTATTGTATTATCAAGATCAAACATAGCCAATTTTGTAAAACAAGAGGGAGAAAAGTCTTTTTCAAAAACTAACAAAGAATCTTCAACTGTCATGGGCTGACAAAATGGACAGATCAATTTGTTTTATAAAAATAGAGATTTTGGATATTATTTTGGTGTATTGAAACGTTTTTAAAATATACAATTTTTTATGACTTCTTTAAACACAATCTTACAATTCATTGCAGTGTAAATAATAATTTTATGCTTGTTTTTAAATTAATATTTTATTTAGAAGAAATCATCATCTCCAAACAAACTAACTTCTACCGGCTCTTCTGGTTGTTCCTCTACCTTCTCTTCTTTAATTTCTACCTTTTCTTCAGCAACTGCTTGTGTTGCTGCAACTTGGATTGCAAGAGAGGAGATAATTTCATCACCCTTAGCCATAATCTCAGCCAATGGCAAGTCTTTTGTTTTTGAAATCAAAAGTTCAAGAACATCAGTATCACATTCATTTTCTATTGCCTTGAATAGCATAGTATAGTTGCGTCTACAGATTTCTCGATACCTGCTTTGTCTAACATAATGTGAGCTGTGATTAAATGCATTTTAAGGGGGTTAAATTTTGAAAAATTTGAAAAAAACTAAAAATTTTAATCGCTGTTATCTTTTAGTATTAATCGACTATTCTTAAGACAGCCGCATTCACCAGAACACATAACTTTAAATTCGGCCGACAAATCGTCTTCAATTTGCTTGTTAAAA
Source organism: Tromatobia lineatoria (assembly GCA_949699805.1). NCBI lineage: Eukaryota > Metazoa > Arthropoda > Insecta > Hymenoptera > Ichneumonidae > Tromatobia > Tromatobia lineatoria. The sequence continues at coordinate 6,172,280 of OX453048.1, forward strand.
CTTAATTTCTTATTGGTAAAAAAGAAAACTAATGAGTTAATCAAAAGATCCATCTTAGATTCGTTAAGATTCCCGTGTGTAATTTGAATATCATTACATTCAAGTGTAGAATACACCCACCGAAGTGTGTCAGGCCAAATCATTTTTTTCGAATCGCTTTTACACTCAAAAGGCTTTTTAAGTTTAATATCTCTAGACTTTCTGATTTCCCAAAGTTTGTTTTTACAAAGCGGAAGGAAAATTTTTAGTACTTTATAGCCAGAAAGATTGTGATCGCTTTCAATGTATTCTAAATCAATTGGCTTCTTTGAATTAAACGGATCAAGAGAATCAAGATTAAATTTATAATGATTAATTGCATTGAAAGCGTAAATTCCTTCTAATATAATTACAGAAGGATAAGAGTTATCACAAAATTCCTTCTTATTATTTTCGCTTTTGCTTGTTCTTCGAAAATAAACAGGCAATGTTTCGTCGTTGTTTTGGATTGCTTTAAGAACTTCAACTATGCTAGGCCAGTCCAGAGAAGCTGGATTGTCGAAATCATATTTATCATCTTCGTCAAGTGGATTATCTGGTGAAATATAATACGAATCAAGGCCTATTAACATACTGTTAATGCCACTCTCTTTTAAAATTCCATCAAGTTGTTTTGCAACAGTTGATTTACCAGAAGATGTGGCCCCCTGTATTGCAATAAGGTGTTTATCATTATTGTTGTAATCGGATCCAATTTTAGATTCGATTATTCGAATAATTTCTTGTTTTTCATCGACTTCCAAGGCATCAAACGGAGATGTCATGAAAAAGGGATCTGAACATTTTTTATAGAGAGGTGTTTAAAATTCTAGAATCACATTATTTTCATTGATTTGTAACTTCTAAATATAATAAATGAAAACTAATAATATTTATAAGTTTTTAAGTAAATAGATGCATATTATAATATTAATATCCAATCAAAATTACATTCTAGATATATAAATCATATTACAGAAGATTTATTGATGTAAATAATCTAACCTAACAAGTATTAGACTCTCTATTTGTGGTAAATAGTTTTTAAATATTGTCGTACATTAAATCACCAATCAAAAAAATTACAATAAATGAATTTATCAAGTCAGAAACGTTATTTTGTGTGACAATTACTTTTTACAATTACCATACATTAGTTGATTTTCCTTAGAAGGACTAGCAAGTATTTATATTACTTTAAGTTATTCAAAAAATGGTTGAATTTGTTTTAATAAAATACTTGTTAAGAAGAAATGTGGCGTATTTTCAAATCATTTTTATATATTTTAAGCTAGTCTTTCTAATAGGAGAAGAAATTATACAGCATTTTACTAATTTATTTCTAATATCATTCTGACTGATATAAATAAAACTCGATATTATTATAATATATTCAATAAAAAAAATGATTGTAAGAACCATTGATTTTTAAGTCTTTTGTTTTAATTTATCTTTTTATATGTTTTAGGTGCTACTTTAGATATATTTTTTTGACACAAGCAAATAATTCATATTACCTAATTTCACCTTAGAGTACAGCAATATTTAAAAGAATTTAATTGTTAATCGTAGTAATTACACAATGTCTTAAATTTTCGTTGAGATTATGTTTTCTCGAAAATAATGATTGTGATAAAAAAAATTATTTTTATCCTTATGGAGATACTTGTTCTAAAGAAAATTAAACTCAATAAACAAAGTGACAAAAATTTCATAACCTTTTGGAATTTGAAATTGAAATGAAGTGTAACGAAGAGATACAAGAAGGAGTAGTTTTCACAATGGTTTACAATGTAAATGTAAAGACAGATAAGGACGATCAAATTTTATCAGAGGTTGAGATAGCACCTATTCCGAAAGGGAATGTAAAGTTTAGTTTAGACACAGATGTATCCGATTTGAGTAAGATTCCTTATGATCAATTGTTTGGATTGACTTCAATTATCATAATAGGGAAGTACAAAGACCAACAGTTCATAAGAATTGGTTACATCGTAGACATTTACTATCCCGAAATACCCAATGAAAAGCTTGTGCACAATGAGGTAGACGATGATGCGGACTATGAAGAGATATCCGAAGATGATGAAGAGGAAGAAGAAGAAGAACAGGAGGATGATGAAGACATTGAAGATTTAGTTGTTAGTGACTCTAAGGAAGAATAAACAAATGAGCCACGATCCCTTACAGAAGCCTTAGAAAATAAAATACATCATTCTCAAAAGTCACAAGATGAAAATGCAATTAACGAAGAACAAGAAGAAGAAGTTGGCGAAGAATCAGCTTCTCATATTAAAGAAGCGCTTGAGAAGCCTGTTGGTTCCGAATTCGAAGAAAAGAAGGAGAATCAAGAGGATGATGTTTTTGAATACAAAGGTTTTACGTTAAGTAGATCAAAGATTGAGATGAACATAATGGAACCTCCTTCTGTACATACGTTTTTAATTAATTGGGTTTCTGGCGAAGAAGAAGGAGAAGAATTAAATCAAGGTGATGAAGAAATAAGTAATAAGGATGTAGAAGAAACTTCTGAGGAAGAATCGGCTGAAGAAAATGTAAAGAAAGTTAAACTGGAATAAAATATTTTCTTATTTATCTAAATTAAATCTTTAATTTAAAAAATTTAAGTACCTTCAAATTCGTATGTTGTGCTTCTTTTTTATTTTTTCCGTGCGATCCCCCTTAATGAAAAAGCTAGAAACTCTGTATGAAGAAAGCAAAAAAACTTTCAAAGATCTCTAAAAGAACAAGAAAGTCGATGCTAAAAAATATTACACATCTTGAATACCCTAAACAGATTCTTGTTGTAATTTTGTTTACCGAATTTGAACCCAAAACCGAAGAATTTAAAGAATTTTACCATATTGTTAGACAGTACTATCTTTTAACCGATCTAATAGAAACAAGTTGCTCTAGTAATTTATATTTATTATATCCGAAAAAGCAAATTATTAAATATCTCTCATCCTCTAAAAGTGGTCTTAAAATAATTTCTAAGATTTATAAAAATTACAATTTTTTACTTTATGATGAAAAAAGTAAATTATTAGAAACTTTTGCTAAAGAAGGATTAAATAATGTTGTCTTGGCAAAAGAATTGGGCAAAATTATTATAGACAATAAAATACAGGATATTGATATTGTTTTAAAAGACAAAATCAATTTGGATAGAGATATAATCGAATGTAGTTCAACATTGACGATTATGAAATGGATTAATCAAAATGTAAATGAATTGGAATCTCTGAAAGGCTCAATTTTGCTAAAAAATTTATTTTATAAATTATTTGAGGATCAAAATTATGATTTATTAGACGTAGTGACTGAAAAATACAAGGAAAAGATCGTAAAAATTTTAGATTCACCAGGTGAGTCCTTAGAAAGTATGGCAATCTATTCAATATTTAATACAAATGATAAAACAGATAGTACGATTTTAAATCTTCTTGCAAAAGATTACGATAACTCAATAGAAAAACTAAAAGAAGATTTAATTACTTTAAAGCGTTGTAAATATCCAAAATTTACGGTAGAAAATATAAAAAAATATTTTAAGGAAAACATTTGGGTAATTGAATTTCTTGCCAAGTTTTTATACTTAATCAGAAATTTTCTACCCGATAATTTCATTTCTATTTTACTAAACGAAAATGTTGATTGCAAATATTTTTATCGTCTTATTGAAGCGATAGGAGATAAACAAACGGCGACCTTAATTTATAAAGAACCTTTTTTTTACTATTGCAATGCAATCTAATAAGTTTAAAAATTTTATGTTAGAAAAGGGATATACTTTATTTGAACAAAGCGAAATGTTTTTATTTATTTGTCGTCACACAAAACGTGACGATTTTGAATTTTATTTGCATTTTTTCAATTTTTGAAAAGGGTTTTGATCAATTGAAGAATTATTTGGAAATTTATTATAGCAATAAAGTAATCAAAAATGGAGACAAAAATTATATAAAAATTTACAACCACGTTCGTAGTATTAAAAGAATAATTAAAAGTGGGGAGGTTGTGTTAAAATCAAATGATTTTTATGTACGTTTAAAAAAGATTTTTGATTTAACGTATAATGTTAAGATGAAGGAGTTATTTTCAAATTGTATCGGTATAAGCTTGTTAGATCTTTTGTTAAATTTGTTTGCGGTGATTTATGATATTTCACTACTTTATTGTGAACAAATCGGATTTTCATTGATCAGATTTTCGATACAAATAAGATTGATAAAAACGAGGAGGTAAATAGAAGATTGGGGCACTGTTTGTATAACATTCCTTCTCTTTTTGTAAATCACTTAGATAATTTTATTCTTTGCGAAGATATGCTTTTATTTTCAATAATCAAAAACAACGAAATTACAGTTGAACTAATGGATGGATGGTCCTTTTAAACATTTAGTAATTGAGTTTATTGCCTTAAATTATAAATTCGATGTAATTTTTGAATGTTTTCATTCTGAATATGAAGATGAAAGAGATTTCTACTATGAAATTATTTTAGAAAAGGTAAAAAGACAAGAATATGATTCTCGCATTTTAAAATTGAATGAATCTGTGTGGCTTGATAAAATTTTTAATGAGATTTTTATACTTGAGAAAGATGAAATTTTTGAGATGTTGATGAAATTTAAACTAGAATTTCTTTTTGATTATTCGATACGTCACCAATCGATGAGGAAAAAATATTTTAATTTGATAGATCGGATAAACTGTTCTAAAGAGCAAGCGTTGGAAATTTTTAGAATTATGGAATTGGAAAAGGAAAATATGGGGACTGGTAAAAATTACACCGAAACTATTTTTAGAGATTATACTGATGAAGGTAACGTAGAATATAAGTGTGCACATAACATATTTTTTAGATGATTTAGATTTCCTTGAGGTTCCAAAAATTAATTTACTGTACTCGTTGTCTTTCATAAGACCAGGCGATGGAAAATTAATATGTTTATAAACATATTAATTTTCTTTTAGACGAAATAAAAACATTAAAAAAGCAACGGAGTGTGGAGGAAGAAAAACAGAAATGATAGATTTTATTCTCTCAGTATATCTTACTGATAAATATTTCGTATTTGCCGTTTGGAATGAATTAATTGATTGCCTTAAAGCAGCTACACAATCGGGAAAGCTTCTGTTGTTAAAAAATTTTAATTCATTGAATGCATCTAAAAACCACATTGCTGGTTTTTTAAATGTTATTACAAATCTTTTACACGACACAAATGTTTAAATTTGTACCGAATGAAAAAGGTTACTCAACAACATTGTTTTCAGCTCTCCCGAAATGATTTCTTTAAGATCTCAACTTATTCAATGTTTAATTGATAAAATCTACGTCAGACCATTTTTTGAAATTTTGTACATTGAAACTTTCAATCATTTTATTTGTTTAAACAGCTTAACAGTTTTAATTCAAGTTTTAAGGCTGTATATTCAAGAATATAAAGAAAATGTGCTTTTTATTATCAGAAGTCTGCCAAAAATAGTGAAACCATCTGATTTAAATTATGTCGTCTCTCTACAATATCTTATCTAAATTTGTGATAGATTATCAATTTTACACCGAAGAAATTGTAAAAACGGTCTTTGTTCTTGTTAAGCATTCAACCAACGTTTATTTTACTTTATTGATTGAAAATGTAGATAAATCGCTAAGTGTCGGATGCTTGCTTGTTAAAACTCTCAGTGTTTGTGATTTAGATACACAACGTTATGTTATAGGAAAGGTGTTTAATCAAAAAGAAGGTAATTTCGAAATACCAAACAATTTTTTAGCTTATGCACCTGAGCTGACAGTATTTAATGAATACATATCTCACTTTATTCAACTTTTAAAAACCATGTACCAATCAGAAGACTACGATAGAAGAAAAATCGCTTTCAATGCCTTTAAAAGAATTGATTTAACGGATTATCTGATACAAACGACATTGTTAAGCAATTGGACTGTAAGGTTAAATACGCTGGATCTATTTTTGAAAAAGAATGAGTTTAATGATAAGTGTTTGGCTTCAATTTTTATTTTAAGACACGATCCACATTCTGTCGTCCGTAAAAAAGCTTACGACTTGTGGAAAATGAATGTTGAGAAACCAAATAAAAAACTGAAAACTCCTTACGTATGGATTTTTGAGTATATTCGGTTTGTTGAAAATAGTAATTTCTTAAAAGACGCAATAGGTCATGCGATTTCAGAGATTTGCCCCAAATATACGAAGTACATTGAGAAATGTATCGTAAAATATTTTATTTTAAATGATCTCTTTGATTTCAGTTCTAGGGATCGTGAGTTTATTGCTGAAATTGAATATAAATTTGACGAAAATATCAAAAACCTTGCTTATATAGATGTTGATTGGAAGTTTTATTGGTAGAGTGTGTTAAACAAAAGAAACTTTTGGATGTTGTTTACAAATTTTCCTGTCAGTTTATTTCCACTAAAATTTATAAATTTCTGTTGAACGATCAAAAGTATAGAGAAAAAAAAACAATTGAACTTATTATTAGAAATATTGGAGATTGTAGACTAAATGAATTAATTAAAGATTCCTGTCTTGCTTTTGATTTATATAACACTACAGGTAATAGTTTACTATTGGAAAATGTTTCTGAAAATGAAAAAAATTAAATTAATAAAAAATAGCTTGAATAACCTTAATAAAGCAGAGGAAGTTCTCAAGAGCTTACAAACCTCATTAGAATTAGAAGAATTTATTTCTGGGTGTGAAGTAAATTTACAATATATGTATTTGACTAAAATACAAAATCTCAATGATTTTGGAAACCTTCAAAAAAAGATTTACAACAGTATTTACGAAAAAGAATAATGAAGAACTTCAAAGCGTTATTACTAACAAAAACAAAAGTTATATTCTCAATGTTTCCTACAAGAATATTACTAATTTTGATAAAATACTGTGTTTAATACTCCAAACCAATAATTTAAGAGCCATTGAAAGACTGTGTTAAATAATTGAATATTCTGGTAAACAATATTTGAATGATTTGTCTCTTTCTCAATTTAAAATATTTACTGATTTCTCTGATAGAAAAAATTTTGAGATTATTTTAGGATATTTGTTGTTTAATAATTTATATTATGAAAATAGAGGCGGTGTTAAAGATTGTGTTATAAAAATTCAATCATTAGTTGGTTTACATGAGTTTGAGGAAGTTATAAAAAGGAATGTTTTAATATAAAAATGAAAAGTATATTTAAATTATTGCAATACAATAAAAGTATAATAGTTTTTTTTAATAATTAATACCAATGCCACATTTCACTTGTTAATTTTTAATTCATAAGATCTTGTAAATTTACAGTTGCTATTGTCACGTTCGGGCTCGAATCGTCGTAAAAAAATTTAATATACACACCCTACAATATTGAGAATTTCTATTATATTATATGTTAGACAGTCAAGCTAGTTTCCCACGATGCAAGGCGCGTGCGATGCAAGACGCGCTTATCAGCGTAACGTAGGTCCTATTACACTCAGCTCTCACTGTGAATCTTTCTTACTTACACTCTTGCCTTCATATATTCTTATATAGATTCACTGCGACCACATCTTAAAATATCTACCGGTAACTCCCCACTATTTGATGTACCCAGCGCACTACCTTTAATCTAAACGTTAAGATAACTACCCCAAGGATGCTGAGCCATCAGTTTTGTTTTTATAAAAGCAGGGACGGGAGCGCCAGTCAGTCACTCTTCCTTCAACGATCTTAACATTCACACCTCACGAAACTATTTTCATTAGTTGGCTTACAAAGAAAAAGGTCTAACAAAAGGTCCAAGTATCCAATTATTTGCCTGAAATACACGGCCATATTTTAGTGACACATTCAAGCAGTCACGAGTCTGACTCTTCGCACTGCGTTTTCATTTTCTTGTCAAATCATTTTTTTTTGCATACGCTAACTGACGCTCCGTTCCCCAATCTATGATGAATTAATTAAGTCTCTATTTTACAGTAGCTCGAATGTATTTTCATAGGTTTTCTTCTGCTATCCTTTTTTTAAAAAATAAACGGGTTTGTTTTTTGTCAACATAAAACTCTCGTACACATTTATTCGAAAATTCCTTTTCCTCAATACCAAACCCCCTTCAATAGTCTATCCTGCCGATAACGGAGCCCTTGAGAGTGCTCGATCGGTATCCTCCTCTCCATCCAAAACGAGTATAGGAGCTCCATAGAGTGCTCACTCACCCCTTTTCCTCTCTCTCTCTCCCTTCCAAAGCAAGTATAGGAGCTCCATAGGGTGCTCACTCATTTTTCTTCTCTTCCCCTGTTTCCACACCCATGCCGAGAACGCGACGAGCAGGGAGAAAATATCAGTTGTCTAAACTAGAAAGAAATTATAAAAACGATTCGCAACCAGTTTATCATTCAACGGTAACGGAATACGTCAGCCAGCGCCCTAAAATTGTAAAAGATGAAAAATTGCTAACTCGAGTCCTGATCATTGTTCCGGTATACAAATTACATCGTTTAACGTTAAATTCCCATCTACCACCGGTTTCTGGCATAGATATCAGCGATCCAAGGTATCAGAGGTACTACGGCCAATTTCAGTCAAACACAGAACCATAAATCATTTTATATTCTTTTTTTTTTTCTTTCAACCAAAAATTAATAGTGTGTACCCACCAGTCTCTCATTCATTTTCTATTTATTTATTCATCGAGCGCGATTAAATTTTATTTGTCAGGGATCCTTGTTGTGGTTCAAATCCACAACCTCTATCTGTCAACTTCGTTTCCCTTCCGGACGTGACACTATAATCTTCGTTTTTTATGATGGATGAATATATAAACTATATCAACGAAACCTCCTTTATAACTTGATTTATAATATTTGATATACGTAAAATATAGAGAAAACTTACTCATAAACTGTAATTAAGATATAACTAGTTAACAAATTAAGATAACATATATCTGCATTCTAAATGTTCTGTATCCTTTCAAAATCGTAAACAGGCACCCGTTCGTACTTAATTTTTTATATTATAAACCGATAGTCACGTAATCTAATCATTTAAACTGGTTTGATTTTTGTGTAAATCACATAGGATCTGTTAAAAGAAAAAGTAAAGCTTTTAATGATATCGTAATTCTCATCAAATATACAATTATATTTTATTCTATTTGTATACTTTCAACCGAAAATGAAGAGAATGACACTTTGGAAAAAGCCAAAAGATTTTTTAAGAAACGATCTTCTAGATTAAAAAAATCTGTAAAAAAAGATACAGGAAAATCTGTTCAAAAGTATCTTAATAGAAAACTTGGAGATAAAGGATATACAATCGTTAATACTGATAATAAGAAGGAGTGAGGTGACTATAAATATCTGCAAAGACAAATAAAAATTTTATTCTAATATTAACTAAGATTTATTTATATTTCATGTATAATCTTTTGAACTGTTTGTGATGTTAATCTGTATTCTTATAACTGAGGTAACTAATTAACACAAGCCAATGAGTTAGAATTTACAATGATATCCTTGGGCTTAGTTATTTTATTTTGAAGCAGTTTTTATTCGTTACAAGATTACTGTTTAGAGGAGATGGATCAATGGAATGTTCTAAACGAGATACCACAGCCTATCAATTTAAATGCCTTCCGTTATTTGTATAAGAAAGTCTTTACTTAAGAATTTAAATAAAAAGGACTGGATAATGCTACATTTTCTCTTATGTTTACTTAACTTATATTTAGATATAACACATTGACTTATAAGACCAAGCTAATTGCAAGAATTAAATATAAAAATGAAAATTGGATCGTTTGCTATTCGTGATTTGACTTTATTTTGTTTTCAATATAAGCTTTTAAAAAACGAATATGGATAATCTTTCTTGCTCCAATAATACAAGCGTTATAAACAGATTTAAATTTAAAATAGTTAAAGAGATTTGAATATACTACTTAAGCTTTCTAAGAGCATAAATCTTATATTCTGGAATACTTAATCTATAAAGCTTGAATCATATATAAAATTATATTATTCTTCTGACACAATATAAATGATTAAAATAGATGCTATATTCATTTACAACACCTTAATAATCTTCTATTTTAAATAATTACAGTAGTTTTTTTAAATAAAATATTGAAAACTTATAATTTCTTCCATTCACTATTAGTATGGAACAAAATGTTCCTGTTTTAAAAGAGTTCCATAGTTGAATTACAAAAAACAACAGGCCTAATTACAAGAATTAAATTGATTTATTTTGTCTTGGTATACAAATAATAATAAATCAATATATGCTTATTCATTAAGATCACATAAACAGTAATTATTGACTAGTCTGTATTGAAAAGCTTTAAAATGCTTTTAAGATTTGTTTTATTGAATCCCAAAGTATTTGTTCTTATTTTATTGTCGATTTAGATTCTTATGATATTCGCAGTGGTTTATGACTGATCAATCTCTTGTATATTTTAATAATAAGTAAGGATAAATCTAATAATCATTTACAATATTTACACTCAGTTTTTTAGATTAATTAAAAACCTTTCTCACAAATACATACAATTGTTTATGTTGTGATTGGTTCTTTTCATCACAGATCAAGATATATTCATGCTTTACAAAACAATATTATTACAATTAGCTGACGTCAAAATATATTTTCAAGTAAATCAAAACCATAAAACATTGTTTAAAGTGGACTTCTGAAGACTGTTAAAAAATACATTTATATTTATGAAACCTTTTATAGTTGCCAATTGGAAGGCAAATATTAATCTTGTGATAATTGAAAATATTGAATATGATCCAGATGTAATGGATGTCGCTTTGGCATCCCCTTCAATATATTCTGATTATGTGCGTAGGAAAACGAAAAATTATGTTGAGCATTGTGCACAAGACCGTAGTAAGTTTGACATAGGTAGTTATACTGGAGAAATTCCTGCTGCCTTACTGAAAAAAAGCTGGTATCGAACATGTTATATAATAAGCCATTGTGAGAGACGGAGATTTTTTAATGAAGATAATGAAGTTCTTGCTCTCAAAGTACAAAAAGCTCTTGAATGTAAACTAAAAGTTATCTATTGTATTGGAGAAACTAGGGAGGATAGAGAGCGTGCAACCACCTTGGCGTTTTATATAATCAATTTTTTACAGTGATAGGCAAGGGGATCACAGTTGATGTTGCTTATGAACCTGCGTGGGCAATTGGAACTGGTGTCCTTCCAGGTCCAGAAAAAGTTCAAGACGTATTTGTAAAAATTAGAAAATGGGCTGATAGTATTAAAGTTTCCTGTCGTATTTTATATGGGGGCTCTGTCAATATTCCAACAATTAAAGAGTTCAAAAACATACAAGGTCTGGGAGGGTATTTAATTGGCAGATTATCTTTGACGAACGAATTTTTTTTTTTCTAAAGGAATATCAAAAACATCTTTGATTGGATTGCAATAGTGGTAATTAAATATTCAATTTAGTGAATTTCAATAAAAATTCTAAAATTTAATTCACTTCAAAGTTTATTTAAATCGATAGTTTCATAAATTTGTGCTTAATAAGAAGGAAGATTTATCTCTAGACTGTAGTAGTTGTTCTACGCAAATATTTTTTGTCCTCTTTTACAAAATATAAAAAATTTGACTGATATTTTCAAAACAAGATTTCCTTTTATCACAACGTTAAACATTTAAACATAACCACTCTGAATAAATTGGCAGGGTCTAATAAATTCTATTTTATAAAATTTTTGAACCAGATTCGTTTGATGCTCATCGATTTAAATGAGTAAAATTTTAATTTAAACGATTCAAGTTGGTAAATCTACTGTTTTGGTAATTTGTTTTAACGAAAAACTGGTCTTATATATTGCGAAAATTTTATTAGTGGGGATGAAAGATTTTTATGAAAAAAGTAAAAATTTTTAATATTTCACAAATGTTAATATTAAATAAGTTTCATAAATAAAAACGGATGATTTTAAATAAATCTAAACGGAAATACTAACCTTAGTTGGTTATAAAGAATTATTTTGTAGGAGAAGAAACTATAAAATTTCTACAGTATTAATAATGAATGAATCAAAATTTTGTCTATAAATTTTATTAAAAAGCAAACATATTAAATTTAACCCGAAAACAAATATCTATATGACGTTGATTTAGATCAGTGGTCGGCAAACTCTTTGATTGCGGGCCGTAAAATTTACAAAAACTATATGGCGGGCCGGTGTTTATAAAAATCCATTCATGAAAAGGACAAAAATTATTTTTTATTTCGAAATATATATATTTTAACATTTAAATTAAATCAGACAGCGTTGTTTTGTTTTTGATAATCTAAATATCTAATACCTGTACCGCTATCAATAACTATAATCTAATAAATATTGGTACTATACACTCTAGAAGACCTACCTATTTAGTTCGCCTTCAAACCAAATTATGGATTGACTAACAACTAAAGCAAAGCACTAATTTAAAAGACTATTTAAACATCACCAAAAACTTTTGGCGGGCCGTAGTATGCCGACCACTGATTTAGATCTTAAGCAATACATTTTGTTTATCTATATAATAAAAAAGAGTGATATTTATTGAAAAATTTTTCAATAAATGGTAGGAAAAAAGATGGTTCTATAGCACAATATACATGTAATTGAACCTCTAACTATTTTGTTCTTGTTTAAATCAATACAATTGACTGTAATTTTTGCAGAATAATTATTGACAATTTGTGCTTTAAGGATATTATAGAAAAGTAACCGTAAATAAAAAGAACACCAGTTCACGTATTTATAAGCACAACTATAAAATAAAAATTATATTGTCGTAACTATACATTACGTAATTTATATATTTTAAGCTGGATATTGAATACTACGTAATAAAGGATCTAATAAGAATGTGAAACATTGCTATTTAAACAAAAAAACTTATGAGATATTTATAACCATAATAAACACAACTCATTTTTGTACTACATCAATAAAACTGCATAATAAAAACAATCACAAGTTTTAAAAAGACCTATTATGGAGTTATTTTTTTGCTTATTAAAACTTATTTAAACCGACATAATTACGATATATCGTTGATCTACTTATTTAAAAATAATTAATCTTTATCAAGTAATCAATTCTGTCTTAACTATTCATATATACATGTATCATTTGATGATATTTTAAATCGGCATCATTTAATAATCATTCAGCTATTTATTTATTGCTGTTGTAAATATTGTAAGTTTAGGGTGCTTATTATGTTATTTATATAGAGTATGAGAGAGCATCTCACAACATTACGAAAAGAGCTAGTCTTATATTTTACAAAAGACATAAATATAGTGTGACGTATTTTTAACGTGAGCGAGCATAAATGACGAAAACGAATCGGGAACACAAATCGAGATCGGTCACCTTCGGCCGTCCACCCTCGTTCGCGCATCCGCAAACCCGGTGGGCGCCAGTTAATTTTTGTTCCACCGGTATTAACGAACCGGTATGTCCGAGGAATCGAGGTGAGCAGTCTCGATTCCAATAACTAAACGAAATCGGAAGCTCGAAGCAAAAGCTAACGATCGGGAGCAATCATAACGAAATCGGTACCTAGCTAATTTTTGTTTCACCGGTATTAACGAACCGGTATGTCCGAGGAATTGAGGTGAGCAGCCTCAATCCCAATAAAATCGAAAGTCTGGGTCAGAACTAACGATCGAGAACAACAACAAAGGCAACGGTAGCTTAGTTAATTTTTGGGGTCGCGTAAAATTAACAAACGCAACTGGATGCACTTGCGAGAGCGAACGGTTGCGGAAATGCACGGCCGTTCAGTCTGCTAGGTTGTGGTAGAGAGGGTCGAGGTATGGCCCAGTAAATAGCTTTCTTTGACGAGAGCTCGAACATAGAGAACTTTAATATTCGTTAAAATTCATTAAAATGCGAGAACAACTCACCCAAAATCATTGCTGATAATTCCGGGGAACGATAACACAATTCCAGAGGAATCATGAGCGCACCAATGCACTGCACGACACGAGAACTTTTTGGCTTTAATCAATTAAATAAAACTATCGTAGCACTAGTATGCATAGCATACATAGTACACGATACGAAGCACGAGAACTCAGCGTAACGCTGACACACGGCACGGGAACTACGCGAAGACGCGCGCGCGATCGGTAGAAAAACCATCAACACGGGAGCGCGCTTACAACCCGAGACACCTCGGCGGTGTCCCGAGCGAGACTGATTACTACGAGTAATAATCGGGAACAAATCATCAATAAAATTCTGATCTCTCCAAAATCCCTTCTTCGAGAGCTATTGCCCTCTCCCTCGAATTACCTCGTAACTATATCGGGATCGTAAATCATGCCGGTAACATCTTCGAAATCTACACAATCGCCTCCCTCAGTGCTTTGCGCGAAAACGGGCCTACTAACAAAATCATGTTGCACGAGAAAGCTCTATTCCCTGCAAAAACTAACAAAACTCCACCCGTTCTCTAGCACAATGCACTATCGCTATAGGGCGCCGGATTTACACCGGTCTATAACTAATTGCAAGACCCGATTGGTGACTCTTATCTATCGGGCTGCTCGTTTCGTTGAGCTCTCGTCCTCGCGACAGATTCAAGTGCACCAATCTCCCATAACTTAAAAAAACAACAACAACAAAACCTGAATATAAAAATCATTAGTTACACGAAGACAGTAAATTCGGGGAGTAGCATCTCGAAATCATAACCAAACTCAATTTGCGGTAGCATAAAATCTTGTGACGTCATTTTCACAAAAAAATCACGTCACAATAGATATAAATATTTTAACTTAGTATAAAAAAGAAGCTAAAGTAAAAGCATATTTGCAAAACTATAAAGAAATTATAGTTCATTGACAGGCTTGTTTCAAAAACGCTTTTAAGTTGTAAATTAAAATATGTTTCTGTTTAAAATCTTAATAGAGTTATAAAAGTGCAACCTCTTGAATATTCATGACGTATAATAATGTATAACTACTTTAATAAGAAATCACATTATTACATTAAATAAATTAAAATTTTCTAGAATATATTTTACACATATGTTAATTTAAAAAAATTACACCGTAACCAATATAATATACATTGTAAATAGTTATTAGGTATCTCAATTTTAAGTTTCTATCCTAATTTATTTTACATTTGAAATTTATTAATTTATCTGCAAAAATTTTCGATATATTTTGTAAATGTTGGTGAAATGGTACTTTAGTACTAAATTATCATCTGAATTTAACTACTTGATATTTTACTGCTTATGTAGAACTTTGTTTTAATTCCACTAAGTTCTAGAATAACAAAATTGTTTTTTAAATATTTTAAAAAATTGCGGGAAATCGTAAAACGCAGTTTTAATGATATAAAACTCAATGAAAAAACCATCAAGATTTTTTTAACGCCAACTAAGAATCATTTTAACCTTATTTTGTTTCAATTGAGGTCCAACTCATTTTTTAATTTTTATATTGGTCGTTATTAATTAATAATTCAATTTATAAAATTAATTAAATTTGTTTATTAAATATAACGAAGAGAGGACACACATGGTATCACCTTTAGCAACAATTTCTGGTGGATTAGAGGTCGAAAGAGATAGGAAAATAAATGAAGATGAAGAAAACGTGGAATGTGCTAATGATCAAGTAGGCGCTGATATGAATAACAATAAAGAGACAATAAGCTTCTATAAAAATAAGAGCAAAGTTCATAAAACATTCTTATGTCTAATTTGCATGTTATCTTCTTTCACAGGAGGATACACTCACTCTTCCTTTTTCTGGATAATGAAACAAGCATTGCAGGGTTCTCATACAATTTTCGAGGGACATTTAACTTTATTGAATCTTATACCTTCGACATTTTCTGGACTTGGAACATTAGTTGGAATTTTGATAATGTTTAGCAGAAAAAATTACAATCATAAAACAATAATTGTTATATCAATAATAATTGGTTTGATAAGTGACATTTTGACATTTGCTTGTGTGAATACTATAATGGTGTTGATAACAAGGTTTTTATTGGGATTTTCCTGGTGGAATTTCAGGTGCCGTTATGCCTCAGATATTTTATTCTATTGCAAGGCAAAAAAGGCGTTCTTTTATAAGTTCTCTAAATATTTTCTCGTATCTAGTAGGTTTGACAGTTGCTGTCGGGGTTGCACCCTATGCTGAGAACTATTTTATATATCTTATCTCGTGGCCAATATTGGTAAAAATACTTATTGTAGTTTTTTTTTAATCCAGTGGGCCTTTAGCTCAGGTTCAAAAATCGTATAACTTTGTTGAAGGTACAAAATTGTTGTTCAAGGCTCAAATTGGCAAGTCAGTGATATTAGTAGTTCTCTTGCATTTTTTTACCCAATCTACAGGGCGAACCATGATATCAACTTTTTCAAATACACTTTTTGAAGGTGGTGCATACTCTAATCTAAAAAATATATATGTCCACTTGGATTAGCCTCTCTAATGAACTTGATTACAGGTAGGTATTGTGCCAGATTTGTTTGGAAGGAAAAGAATGGTTATTTTATGTCTAATCGGTATTGCGATTTCTACAGCAACTTTAGGATTCTTCGATTCAAATTTATTTTCCTATGTTGGTTTTATATTCTTCTTTAATTTTGAACTTAATTCTGTTCCTGGATTTTATCACAAAATGAGATTGTTAAACTTGGCTTTGAACCAATTATTAATGAGATAGGTGTATTATCCAACTGCATCATAGGGTTATTTAATGGCCATCTTTATCGCATTCTATAAACCAAAATTAATGGCTTCGATATGGTTCGTATTTAGTGTTATGTCAATCATAGGCGCCGTGGTTTTATCAATATTAATGATTGAAACTAAGGGAATACCTTTGGAGAAAAAAGATTTTGTTCCGAAATTTAATAACATAGAAGATTGGAAAGCAAAAAAATTAGATTAAAAGTTTTAAAATGTTTTTAAATATTTTAAAATTTATCGATTATTTATTGCAGTTATTTTGTTAAGGAAAATATGATAATAATTTTTTTTTAAAGTAGTAAATTAATTTTTACAGTTTAGATACTATCAAATCCTTTATTGCTATTCACAGTCTTTTTGTTAATGTATAAATTGAAGTTGCTGTTAAACATATTTTTTCATATTTAATCTGATTTAAAAATTTGACAGTCATTTGGGGAGGTAAATAACTAAATACAGCCTTTCTTATTAGATTGCTGACATTTCTAATAATTAATGTCGTGGATTCACACACTTTTACTATTTAAATTATTTTTATTCTAACCCCGATGCAAGATAATAAAATCTTAAATCGAGTTCTCGTTCGATGCTAGAACGGTGCGGACGTGTTTTCGGTGCGGTCGCGGCCTTTCTTGCCTCTGTGCCTAACGCGAGTGACTATCCAAGCCTCTTACGATAACAGTTAAAAACCCACTAACCATTCTAGCGAAAGCTAAAGGTACAACCTATCCACCAAAGGAAATTTCTCTGAATACAGAGAATTCCCATAGATTCAGTTCTCCAAAATGACATCCCAATCAACCAGTAGCTATGCAAACGCCGCTAGTACAGAGTATTTCCCAACAAAAGAACAAGCAATAATAATAGACGCTATTCCGGGCAGCCAATTGAGCGAACACGCGTTAGCTATCGCTGAAAAAACCCCCGCGGATCGAATTAAATTTATTTCAAAGATCTCGAATAATCGAGTTTGTGTTTACTTGGCCTCGAAAGAAATTGCTGATGATCTCACCGAAAACCACAAGTCTATCATCGTACAAGGCAGAAAACTCCAGATCCGCCCTCTGATTACTAAAAACCAGAGGATCATTCTCTCTAATATGCCTCCGATTATTCCACATACTGTGATCGAAAATTTGCTAAAAGCAAAAAACGTTCATCCAAGTTCGCAATTTACGTTCCTTCGGGCAGGCATGAGAGAACCACAGTTCTCCCACCTGCTTAGCCTCAGACGACAGGTCTATGTGAGTCCCGGCGATGTACAAAAACTACCGGAATCGCTACTAGTCACGTTTGACGAAACTCGGTACACAATATACATAGCTACTGACTCTCCGGGATGCTTTATTTGTAAACAAGAAGGGCACCTCGCAAAGCATTGTCCCACAACGAACTCGCGAGAGGATAGAAACAATGAGCCCCAATCGCAGGAAAGACAAACCACCAAACCACTGCAAGAAGATAATAAACAAGGCTCTTCCACAACTCAGTCACGGGAAAAAAGACGGCTCTCAAAGTCTTCATCAGAAGAAGCGATAACGAATCAAAGAGACAACACTATATCCTGATCTCCCTTCATCCCCACCCGACGATACGACAGTGACCCAACTAGACAACATAAACTTTCCAGTGCTCCCACAGAATTCGGACGAATTCATCACACCAACACGTCGAAGGAACCGTAACAAATTCCAAAAGGTAACAGAAACTACCCACACCGTTCAAGACTCCTTCGTGTCTATTAAAAAGGAGATGGAGAGCAATCCAGATAACTACCCCCTAAAGTTTATGCAATTCAACAACCTCTGGGAAAAAATACAGCAGAAACAAGACATTAACGAATTATCAACGGAATTCAAGGTCCAAAAATCGGAACTGAGTAAGATGTTTGGAACTCTATACCTGTTTCTCCTCGATCGCGGAAGCAAGGTCAGGTTCAGCAAAACAATAAAGAAAATTGAATCTAACACCCCAATTGACGGCACATTCAAACCAGTATACTCAGCAACAGACGAAGACCAATCTGACTATAGTACAATGAGTCTGGAGCAATAACTATGCACCTCGTACAGTGGAACGTAAATGGATTTTACACTAGCCGGGAATTTATCCAATTGATTCAGAATAAATTTTCTCCGGCAGTTTTCTGTCTCCAAGAGACAAAATTCAAGAACCACCATTGTGCCTCGATTAGAGGATATGATAAATTCTTTAAAAACCGAACAAACACTGACCATGCCAGTGGCGGTGTCGCTATTTACGTCAAGGAAAACATCCCTTGCGAGGAAATCCAAATCAATTCCAATCTCGAAGCCGTAGCCGTTTCGATATCAATTCCTTCAAAAACAACAATATGTAATGTATACCTCCCGAACAGTACAACTCTCGAGCTGGCAGACCTCGAGTCACTGACCCGGCAATTACCAAAACCGTTCGTAATTGTTGGTGACTTTAACAGCCTCAACACTCTATGGGGATCTACAAGAACCGACAAACCTGGAAAGACGGTAGGGAAATGGCTAGAAAACACCGAAATAGTAGTGCTGAATGAAAAGGAACCCACGCACTTCAATTGCTCCTCAGGCTCACTGAGTTCGATTGATCTCAGTTTATGCTCAGCCAACATCAGCTGCTTGATCGAGTGGACAATAAACGAAGACTTACATAATAGCGACCATTTTCCGATACATATAAATCTAAATAGCAACCTCTCGGACTCGAATGTACGAAATCCAAATAGTTCTTGGATCTTCAACGAAGCAGACTGGAACCTCTTCTCTGAACATGTGAACTCCAATCTCCAAGATTTTTCGTCTCTTGACCCTCAACAAAAACTAAGCTCTGAAGAATTACTAAGACACTTTGAGACTCAAATAAGAAGTGCAGCTGATGCAGCCATTCCGAAAAGGAAAAGGAAAAACTCCGAAAAAGCCGTTCCTTGGTGGAATGACGAGTGCGAAGAAGCAATAAAGGCCTATAAACATGCATATAACGTATACAAACGACACCAAACCTACGAAAATAAAACTGAATTTAAAAAACTAAGAGCGAAGTCCAGAAGAATCATCAAAAATAGCAAGAAAGAAACTTGGAGGACCTTCATTAGGTCATTAAAGAGCAATACGCCATCAGGAGAAATTTGGAATGCCCTGAAACGGATTGAAGGCAAAAACCGAAACAACTTCACTAGTGTACTCACCGACGACTTAGGAAATTCTATCACAGACCCCTACGAAATGGCTGATCTATTAGCTGACTCCTTCGCCTCAAACTCTAGTGACAACAATTACAGCGCTGTTTTCTCGAAATACAAGATCGAAAACGAAAATGAAACAGCAGCACCAAATCGAAGCGACAAATGCGAAAACCGATACGACAACGACCCAATAAATAGTCCGTTTACCAAAGCAGAACTGGAAACCGCTCTGTCGCTCTGCAAAAACTCCAGTCCCGGCCCGGACGGGATCCCCATCATCCTCGTAAAAAAGCTACCAACAAAGGGCCTAAAGCTTCTTCTCGAAATGTACAATAGAATATGGACAACGGATACTTTCCCACATCCATGGAGACTCGCCACTATTATCCCAGTTGCGAAACCTGGAAAGGACCGTACCCGCCCAGGGAATTATAGGCCAATATCGCTGACATGCAACCTCTGCAAGCTGCTGGAAAAAATGATCAATCGCCGTTTGAGATGGTATATCGAAAATAACAACACGCTGTCCCCCTCCCAAAATGGATTCAGACAGTTTCGATCAACGATGGATCATCTCAAGTCTATCACGTACATTGATTTTAACCTCAATATTCAGCATTTTCGGTGAATGTACATTAATTTCAAATTATGTTATGTACCCATAACATTATTATTATTTTCATGGATGGTTAATTCGAATTATTTATGGGGCAATCCACCCCGTTTCGACCAGGTTTTGACCTTGACTCCTCCGATTTAGCTGTTAATTTTATCTAGGCTTATTTAGACCCTCAACTACGCAAAAAAATAAAACATTCGACCAGGTTTTGACCTTGACTCCTCCGATTTAGCTGTTAATTTTATCTAGGCTTATTTAGACCCTCAACTACATTAAAAAAAAAAATTTTGGTATAGTTAAGCGTCCAACTAAGCCGATGAAAAATAATGAGCTGAATCGGAGGTGTTGAGTTCCAAACCTGGTCGAACCGCGGTGGATTGCCTCTTATACATTTGTGTTTGGACACGTATGTGTGCTTGTGCGAGTATCCCGTGAAGAAAATTGTTAGGGATGCCCTAAGATAAGCTTTCGGGCTTTAATGTGAACTCCATAAAAGGGTTTTCTATGTCACTCCCAATTAGGGTCCCGATAAGGTATTTTCTAGGTTTCCATGGCGAAGGTTTTGATAAGGTAATCGCTTAAGGGCCCGGTCAGACACCATGGCACCAACGAAACAAATCAATAATAATTTTGCCAGATTAGGTTCTCATAAGGGAATTCTAGGTTTCCATGACGGATTTTGATAAGGGCTCGATAGGCTCGATAGGCACTTAAGAGCCCAGTCAGGCGTAATCTCGGCAATAAGTTAACAAATCAATAATAATTTTGCCACCTAAGCGTCTCATAAGGCAAATCTAGGTTTCCATAGCGAAGTTCAATAAGGGCTTGATTAAGGTAATTACTTAAGAGCCCAGTCGGGCTTCATCATGACACCAAGTAAACTAATTAGCCAGCTCTACTAGCATTTGTACACATAACGGTATTTTGTTGAATAATTTTGTGTCACACTAGCATCGAAGTGGTGAACTTCGTAGTTGTTTTGCGGGGCGGGAGCGGCTCATATACCCGATATGGCGCAGCGATTCCGACGAGTCGCTTCACTAGGGCGACAAACTTCACATTTGTCGGAATCGTCGACTTTCGGCCGTTGTTGCACAATATACTATTTCATACGTACAAGTAATGTTAGTGTTGTTTGTTATTGAATTTGACTGAAATCGGAAATGCGGTTCGGATTTTGTGGAGTTTTAAAATTGTCGAAAATTTCACGATTTCATCCTAACTTTAGCAAAACATGAGATGATGAACTTAGAGTTCATACATGAAATCGATACCATTTAACGAGTATTAGAATTCAATAATGAGTAGTACATAGTTTCGTCATAATCTGCAATGTGATTCAAATTTTTCAGAATTCGAACTTTCAGCAAAAAGTGGTATTATTGTGATAACTTCAGCAAAACATACGATAGCACATTCAAATTTTATACGTGAAATCCGTACTCTTCAGCAATAATAGGTACACAGTTCTGTCACAATTCGTTATATCACATAACGATTAAAATTTTCCAGGAATGCAACCCTTATTATAAATGAAGATTCAAAGTTGAAGTTTGTAATTTGCGTCTGTTTATTTTTTTATTCTTTCTATGAAGCTTACTCTATCATGAAGCCAAACTCTATTAACAAATTCCCTCATAGGGGTATCGGTGTAACCAAAGAACCAAAAATAATTAAATTTTCTCCTGAAATGATGAACGATTCCCCCGGGAGAAATAGCCCTCTAAAAAATATGCCTAAAAGAAAAGTGACCTTCGAGGACTACCGATTTGTTGGTTGGTATACGGTTGAATCTTGGTAGGAATTCGGTGGGATTGAAAAAAAGGTCGACTCGGATATCGGTGAGATTTAGGTTGTACAACTACTGAATATAAACCGAATTATCACCGGTTGTTTTGCGCAAAAAATAAACCCGTAACCAACCAAGTTTCAACCGTTTGAAAATAAGTCCACAGTTGGATTAACGGTTGGATTTACGGATTCCTACAAAATTCAAGCTTTTGCAAGGCGTAGCACTTGGTAGGTTAGGCGGTTCGTCATACAAAATCCTACCTAACTGCAACCTTTACTCTATATGACGGTTGGAATTGGGCTGGCATTCAGTTATTTAAATTCATGAGAGGAAAAATATCCGCACAATACATACACTTCGGAGGCTCGAGCAATTACGTCGTCCGGGCTTAAAAGAATGTCCTCTGCAAGGCGTTTAACCTCCTGGCGGAGAAGACAATCATCTCTCATGACTTGGTCCACTGGATGATTGCGGGCGCCATGTTGAGTAATTTGGCCGTTTTCGGCCATGTATACGAAGGCCTCACACTTCGTATCCCCACCACGGTTGATGCAGCGATAATATTTTTGGGGACGATTTTTATATCGCCCATCGAGGTGGTAGGGTTCGATGCCAAAAAAATACACCCACGAATCACGTCTCTGTCCTGGCAGACGCTCCATCTAGGAATAATATTTAAATACTTTAGAGATAAAATATAAAAATTGATAAATAAACAACCGTATTGAGTATTTCGGGTTGTACATAGGTTAAATATTTATTTTTTATTTTTCATGTGTTTATCCGATGGACTGTTCAACGCTGTACCTATGATTGCTAAATAGTACCGATTTCATGTCTAAAGTTTGACTTCACCATCGCATGTTTTGTTAAGGTTAATGGTTCAACATCATTTTTCAGAAACTTTAAATTCTGATTAATTTGAACCATATTGCATGTTATGACGAAAAAATGTATTAATCATCATTATGCAGTGCCGATTTCATGTATGGAATTCAAATTTATTGTCACATGTTTTGCCAAAGTTGGAGCAAAAACGTGACCTTTTCGAAAATTTCAAAATTCCACGTTCTTTAAAAAAAAATTCCGAAGTAGTCACGAATTAACAAACTGAAATAAATTAACATTTTCGACTTTGAACAACAGAATCTTTTTTCACTTTTAAAAAAAATTGAAACAAATCTCGTTTTGAAAGTCAAAAATGTAAATTTATTTCAGCTTGTTAATTCGTGACTACTTTCGAATTTTTTTAAAAAGGACCTGGAATTTAGACATTTTTGAAAAGGTCATGTTTTTGCCCTAACTTTGGCAAAACATGGGACAATAAACTTGAAGTTCATACATTAAGTTGGTATTACCTAATAATAATTAGTACATCCTGTCGTCATAATATACGATACGGTTCAAGTTTATCAGAATTTGAAGTTACAAAAAAATGATGTTAAACCATGGACCTTAACAAAGCATGAGATAGCGGAGTCAAACGTTAGACATGAAATGAGTGTTATTTAGCAATAATAGGTACACAGTTTCGTCATAATTTGTTGTGGGGTTAATTTTTTCAGAAATGTTACTTTGATAAAAAAAAGCTGCGATGCAAAGTTAAATTGCGCAAATTGCTCCCTCATTATTTTTGGTTTTTCTACGAAGTATTCTCTATGAGGTTGCAAAAATCTCTTACAGAGGTAGGAAAAAATGGGGGAATCACAGTCACTAAATTTTTTTTGCTATTTTCTGTAAATACAACGTCTATTTTGCCAAAAAGCGATGGTTGTTGGATACTTTATTAATTATTGATGATAAGTGATGGCATTAAAATTAACAAAACAATCAATAATTTTTTATTTATTTGTGAAAATCTGTTGACTGCCATTGTCCGACGATCCGGGCAATTGCAATCGCTTTTTGAGAAAAATGGAGTAACGTTCAAACGTATGACAAAAGATACGATTCATTTCCTCTCAACAGCGTAACTTCATACTATTAGTGTGATAACAGTAATTGCACATACAAATTTTTTATCTGCGGTTCATAGGAAAATCAAACGTCTAACTTTAGAAATTCTAGCTTCACGCCACTACTGGAATCTCAATCAAAAGGAACATATTTTTCATGTAAATTTTTCAATACTCTAATTCTTATTACATTCTAAGTTATTATTTAGTGAGTATCTATCATAAATGCGACTACTATTGCCCCGTATGCATGACCGTTGTTATCCCGACAACCACGAAGATTTATTATATTAAATTCTAACAATTCTTCTTAGTCTAATCAGCACGGATCATTAAATTCGTTCATTATCATGCAAAATTAACGTGACTAGTATTGGGCGATGACTGTAATTCCTTCGTTCTCCCCTAGCTTTGTAATGAATCCAGAAATAATGAGGAGAACAAATCCATTCATAATCGGGCAGGCAGTCAATCGTGGTGTCACGGAACTCTCCCAAGTTGAAATATATTATTCTTGAACGAAAAAATTTGCTACGAAGTTACGGCCATTGAAACGTTTTTACATGCGGTACCGAAATCCTTGGGAAACGAACTTTTTTTCTGTTGAAAACGTTATATCTTCAGAATAAATCGTCGGAGCTACTCCATCATGATCCCATTTTGTAGGATTCCCTGCATTCTTTCGAAATCCGGAGAAAAATTTAGAGTTTTAAAAAAATTGACGACATGACGGGCATTTTTAAAAATTTAGGGAAATTCAATTTCCTCGAGATATATTTTTTATCTTAAAAATTTTACACAATATGTGCGATGACATCACGGATATGTCCTATGAGTTTCATCGATAGTGAAGCATTGCTACAAATAGGAAAAAAATCATGCTTGCCTAGTCAACACTGTTTAGTGCGAATAGGAATCCAACGCAGGTAAAATTTTGACTAGGCAAACATAATTTTTTTTCAATATGTAGCAGTTTCACCATCGATGAAACTTATATGGCATATATGAATATGTCACACAATATGTGCAATGATATCATGGGATATCATCGCACATATTGTGTGAAATTTTCAAGAGAAAAAAAACACACACACTTTTCGAGAAAATTAAGTTTTCCTAATTTTCGAAAAATGCCCGTCATTTCGTCAATATTTCAAGAACTCTCAATTTTTTTACGGATTCCAGAAGAATGCAGGAAATCCTACGCAATCCGACTTTTGCATGTGACAACACTGTTTACTGCGGATAGTGATCCCACGCAAATAAAATTTTGACCAGGCAAACATGATTTTTTTTTGGTCAAAATGTAACAGTATTTCACCGTCGATGAACTCATAGGACATATCCATTAGAGTGTTTAGAAAAGATCGATTTTTTTTCCCGGAGAACATTGAAAAATCGTCAGAATATCTCTAGAAATAGACCCTGTGAAAATTTGAGCTCTTAATATTAATATTTAGAGGTGGCGATGCGTACTTTTCTGTTTTGCATTAAAATAACATGGGTAATTATTTTTAACTTTGAAATTTTGTACATCAATAACGAGTCATTGTACAAGCATGAGCAAGGTATCTCCTTATAGGAAATTTAATGCTTAATGGTTTTCATGATAATTTCCGTCAGTCGAGACGTTTCAAAGATATAATAAGATACAAGCCCTAAACTGCGACGTATTGGAAATTATAAGATTTTTTTTTAACCCGAAAAAATCTATTTATAGCACTTGAATACCCAAAATTACCAACTTCCATGTAAACATCCACAAATTCTAGGTAGAATATTGATTATAAATTCTTAATTACATGATAAATGATCATTTGAATTGACATTTCGCGAAAAACACTTACCTAACTGCCGAATATGCTATAAATTCATCATAAATTCACTCATATTATGTATTAATAATTCATTAAGTACTTATAAGTTTATCTATCTTAATCCATACTAATCTGCTTCAACTTGTATCAATTTCTTTCGATGAGAACATTATTCTTAAATTACTTACTTGAAGTATATAAGAGAAAAAAATTTATACGAGTGGAAGCAGATTAGTATGGATTAAGATAAATTAATTTATAAATGATTAATAAATTACATACATACATTGTGAATTTATTGGCATTACATACATTTATCGTTGTAATATTTGTATTTTACATTAATTTTGATTCGTTGCCATGTATTGCCAATTGGCCATCGACCGCGGTCCTTCAGCCTGGATTTTCTGTATTATTTTGCTGTCTTATATTATGTTACGTTAAAACATGGGTCTCTCCTTTTTTTATTATAAACTTTTTATTCGTTTGCCATTGTTTCAAGGTGTTGATATGTTGTGTGTGTTAATAAATTATTAATACATAATATGAGTGAATTTATGGTGAATTTTCACCATATTCGGCAGTTAGGTAAGTGCTTTTCGCTGAATATAAATTAAAATGATCATTTATCGACTAATAAAGAATTTACAATCAATATTCTACCTAGACTTTATAAATCATTTCTTAAGTTATAATTATTACTCGAAAGTTGGTAATTTTGGGTCAAGTGATATAAATTGATATTTTCGTGTTAAAAAAAAAAAAAAATCTTATAATTTCCAATAGGTTGCAGCTTAAGGCTCGATATCTTTGAAACGGCTTGACTTACGGAAATCATCATTATAACCATTTTAGTAGAGCATCAAGAGACGCGGTAGCGTTCTCGAGACAAAGACATTTACCCACGTACCGACCGAGAAGGCGAAACGCTACAAGACTCTCTTTCTGTAGCCAACTCATTTTAGCCACTTTTTCAATAGGTTATTTGGTGATATAAGCGAATTTCGAATGTTTTGATGATATCTCATGTTGCATTTAGATAGATTAGCTTAAAATATTAAGATTGGGAGTAAAACCAATGCTGTAGCTATCGTTTATTACAAAGATATGGTTGTTTGTAATTTCAAATTTCCGAAATTTGTGATCTAAAACATGGCACGCGCGCAACTTCTCGCCGTACATGGCACGCGCGCACCTTTACGCCGTTCATGGCACACTCCTAACTTGATGCGGTACATGGTACAGCCAACGAGATATATATATGTATCCCCCAAAAAAACCCTCACGGGCAAAAAAAACCGAGACAAGCACATTTACGTGAGTAGCATTCTACCCCAAAATGCACCATAATTTTCAAAAAAATTTAGCAGTATATTTTCTATATTATATATGTATGCAAAAACTTGTGAAATAATCTGAAACCATCTATAGCATGTCATGTCAAGTACATGTATGTAAGCTTAACCTCACTGTTAAAAATTTTTGTATGAAAATTCATAAAATGTATATGAAGTTTTATGCATATACAGTATATGAAATTTCATATACAAGTATGTATAAATATTAAATTATTCGTATATTAAGAACAATGCATTATTTACACACATACTTAAATTTGATATAACTTCGTATATGAAACGTGTTGTAAATCTAATAATATTTTCAACAGTGATATATTAATATTACAACAAAGTTTGTGAATTCACTTTTGCAATACACAGCTTATTAAATTTCAATGTCAGCTACATCAATTTCAACATTCAGGTATTGAAATTACAACAGAATTATAAAAATTTTTATACATTATGAATGAATTTGAATTTGGTATACCGCGTTTGTAAATTTGATATAACTTCGTATATTAAACGTGTTGTAAATTTAATAATATTTTCAACAGTGATATATTAATATTACAACAAAGTTTGTGAATCAACTTTTGCAATACACAGCTTATTAAATTTCAATGTCAGCTACATTAATTTCAACATACAGGTATAAAAATTAAAACAGAATTATAAAAATTTCTATACGTTATATATGAATTTGAATTTGGTATACCTCGTTTGTAAATTTGATATAACTTCGTATATTAAACGTGTTGTAAATTTAATAATATTTTTAACAGTGCTGTTCTGAACACCAGGACCGACACTCAGATAGTTGACTACCTCCATACACGGGCTATTCTTCAAAGTAACGCCAAAAATAATGAAATAATAAAATAATGACACTCGATCGTTACAAATCACTCGCCGCTCCAGAAACCCTCAATCAACAATATAACAATTATTACAACAAATGTCGATTGTACCTGGAAGCCAATAAAACCAACACAAAACAAATAACTAAATAGCGTATAAGCACTATGTAAATAACTAAATTTATAATTCAACATTATAACTCCATAGTGTTCTGCAAAACAAGGGCTGAAGGACTTCGGTCGATGGCCCTTTGGCAATGTAAAAAAAAAAATTGTATTTGGAATTGTCAATAAAGCACTATTACTACTACTACTGAAATAATGAAATAATGGAATCAATAATGAAAACATCAATAATAAAATAATGATAATAATGATAATTTAAAAAATCAAAAAATTCTTGCATTAGAAAAAAAAAGAAATATCGGAAAATGGAAACAAACAAAATTGAAACTAATTTGATAATTTCATGGCAAAAAAAATTTGCCCTCAGTACTTGGCGAGTTAATATCATACCATACATATAAAGTAATAAAACAATTTAGTATATTTCACGAACTCGCCAAGTACTAGGACAAATTTTTTTTTCAAAAGCGAAAAAAAATACGGGCGTAAAGATATCTCAAAAACGAATAAATCTGCCTTCGGAAATCAATATTGCATTAACCGTTGAGTTCGTACAACTGGCCAAGCCGAAGAATCAGAAAATCAATCGCCAATTTTCGAAAAAAAAAAAAAAAAAAATTAAAAAAACTTTTAAAAAATGAAAAAAGTGCCTGAAGATATGCGCAAAACGAAATTTTCGCGTTGGAAAGCTCGTGCAATAAAATATACATATTTAGTATATATGATCGTATTCTTACTAGTGTTGAAACGCGTATATTATGGAAATAAAAGCTTGTAAAATTATTTCGTAAATTTCATGCATAATATTAAATCCGAAAACATTGCGAAAATGAGTTCATAAATCACTTGTAGGTATATATTATTTCTCGAAACGTTTCAAGACCCTTGAAAAGGCTCAAGATTCTTGACCATTTTCAAGAGTCTTAAGAATTAAAAAAATTCTTTCTAAGGTTGACTTCTCGATAACTTTGAGTGTCCAGGTTGATTGCTCCATAGTTTTTTATGTCCACGTTGATTTCTCCACAGTTTTTTATGTCCAGGTTGGTTTCTCCATAGTTTTTTATGTCCAGGTTGATTTCTCCATAGTTTTTTATGTCCACGTTGATTTCTCCATAGCTTTTATAGTTCAGGTTGATTTCTCCATAGTTTATTATGTCCAGGTTGATTTCTCCATAGTTTTTTATGTCCAGGTTGGTTTCTTTAGAGCTTCTAGTTTTAAGGTTGATTTATCCATAGCTTTTACGATATGAATTTTTCTTGTACTTGGCGGACAAGTCAAACTTTTTCGTATAACCGTGAATCAGAGTTCACTGAAAACTAGGGAACAATTAACAGTGGATGTAGAAAACTATAGAGCGGACACTAAAAATTGTGAAAAAATCAACCTGGGCATAAAAAACTATGGAGAAATCGACCTGGACATAAAAAACTGTAGAGAAATCAACCTGGACATAAAAAACTATGGAGAAATCAACCTGGACATAAAAAACTATGGAGAAATCAACGTGGACATGAAAAACTATGGAGAAATCAACGTGGACATAAAAAACTATGGAGAAACCAACCTGGACAGAAAAAACTGTGGAGAAATCAACGTGGACATAAAAAACTATGGAGAAATCAACCTGGACAATAAAAGCTATGGAGGGATTAACCTGGACACCAAAAGCTATGGAAAAATTTACCACGGTACCAAAAGCTATACAGATATCGACCTGGACACCAAAAGCTATGATGAAATCAACCTGGACATCAAAAGCTAATGAGAAATCGACCTTAGCAAGAATTTTGAAAATTCTCAAGACCTTTGAAAACGGTAAAGAATCTTGAGCCACGATTTTTCTTGTCTGGAAAGAAATTCTCATCGTCAAGACAAGATTCTCTTTGTGTATTTATATATATATTCTCACTCGGTGTAATCGATGAAGAATTACAGATGATATTTGGAAAAAACCTAACAAAAATGTGTCCCATTGAAAAAAAAAGTTAATCGGTAAATCTTTATGCAAAATCGTCACTGTTGATTTTTAATTTGATTGAGTATACATGCTTCAATACAGATCACCCTCCATTATTGTTTCTCAATGGTTTAAACTTGAAAGAATCTATTACTTACAAAAATTTAGCACTGATTTGACTTCTGTAGTCGTCATCGAGTCTTCTTAAGACGCAGTGATACTCCGCCAGAAATTTCGTCGCCTAATGCTCATTGCCTATAGGTCTGTCTTTCTCTAAAATAGCTCTGTCTCTCTCGCACTATTTGTCTTAAAGAAATACTGAAGATGAAACGAAATTTTTCAAAGCTCTATTCTTTAGTGCTAACACTCGTTTGTGTTGACTTTTCGTCGTGTCGAGTTGTCGGTGTCGAACTTTCGTCGTGGCAAGTTTTCAGTGTCGAGTCTTCGGTGCTGAAGTTTGATCGTGTCGAGTTTTCGGTGTCGAACTTTCGTCGTGTCCAGTTTGTTGTTTCGTCATTTCACTGTGTAAAGTTTGTCAGTGTACATTTTTTCTAAATGCGCGGTGTCTAGATTTCGGTGTAGAGATACTCGGTGTAGAGCTGCGTGCGTGTTCAGTCGTTTGGAGCAAACCTTTAGTATTGATTCGCTTCCGTGTAAAGCCGTTGGTGTTTAGCTTTTGGTATAGAGTTATTTTGTGTTGATTTTCTGATGTGTACAGTCTTTCTGTGTCGACTTTTTGTGTAGACCTATCTTTGTGTAAACTTGGGAGGTGTAGAGTCGGTCCCATGCCAAAAAATGATTGGCTTTGTTGCGTAACCAAGCAAGATTACTTTAATTCTTATTTTCACATATTTCAACTTATGAGTAAGCTTCGTACTATTTAATTGCGGATAACAATTAACATTTTTTACGTCATCGGTGGCACTCAAACCTGGAACCCTGCAAATATGAATCTGAGTCTTAGAGCACATCTTTATTAATATATATTTTATTGTCCATGGACAGTACAAGGAAAGTTGGAACGTGAAACAATTTTAGGCACGATCACGGCGGAGTTATTAAAATAAATAAATAAAGTTCACCCGGTATAATATTATATTTTTACGTTTTCGATATCAAATTTAGTACACCGACAAAATATAACATTCTACCGAGTGAACTATAGTGAAGTACCGAAAAGCCGAAGGAATTATATAACAAACAAATGGAAGAAATATTGATAAAATTAAAACTTTACAAAAAAATGGGAACAATCATTTCCCACCATAGGCTTAGTTTAAAATGTTGAGTATTCAATGTAGAATTTCATAGATTTTGTGTAACGAAATCGGAAGGGTTCTAATTTGGAGATACATGATTCCTAAATTAAAGACGTAAAAAAAATATATGAATTATTATTAAATAACCTATTTTTATCGTCAACTATGTTGAATCATGAAAATATTGCCCTGGTTATTTTTATCAATATGATTTTTCCGCGTGACGTTAGATTTTTCTCCATTAAAATTTTTTTTTTAATAACTCGAACACATCTTGGCATAAAATTGGGAAAAAAATCACAGATGCTCTATTCGTTTTGATCAATGGCACGACATTTTTTTAAAAAGATTGGAGTCGGTCGGGTTTTTGGCTTCATGAAGCCATGGAATGCCTCACATACATTGCACTGTTAAACCTACTGATCGTCCGCGGTAGTAATTAAATGATTTCAGATGTATACGAGTAAAGGTATAATATATAAACATATAAAACATAACATATAAAAAATTTCCTTATACTTATAATAGAAAAACAATATAGATTCTTATAAAGATGTGCATAGCCGAATGGTCTTATTCTCAGATTCATATTTTCAGATTTAGAGTTGGAGTACCACCAATGACATAGTATTTTTTTATTTTTACCGCGAAGATATGTACCAAACTACCAATAAATAGTCCGAATATGAAATCAAAAGAGCTACTCAATTAATTGCAGCACAGTTAATTCTTATTTTGAACAGAAATAGCCCTATGCTTTGTCGGTTTTTGCAACCGAAAAAGGACGGTTCACTTTGGCGTTTTCTGTAGTCCGTTTCGTTCTCCAACCGATTTATTATATTCGGCTTGTTGCGATTACGAAGTTTGAAGATTGGTTATCGGGCTAACTGGCCAAGTAGATGAACATAAATACGGCAAAAAAAGTAGGGCACTTAGGGCATCGGCACTTATGGAAGAATGACCGATCTTAAACTTTGGAACAAGAGTTACCCTTCACAATCTGAACTTTTGTGCCATATTAAATGTGGAAGAGGTTCCTTAGATATTTTGCAGTCAGATATAATCTCAAAAATACCGGCATCATCGAAAAAATTAAAAATCCGCAATTGTTAGTTACTATTGCCGATAAAATTGGTTTCCCGCAGTAATGCAACATATTCAGAAATACGTATTTATAGTCACAGTGATTAATCGAATGTAGCTTCCTGTTTTAAGCTCACGACCTACAAATATTTCTGACCAGTTCGTCATTTGACTGGTATGGGTCAAATAGGGTACGTAAGGACTACCTTGACAAAAAATAGCAGTCCATTCTGTCTTTTTTTTAAGTCCGTTTCGTTCTCCAACAGACCTGTCCGTTTTCGTCAAATTCCGAAGTCCGTCAACTTATTAGGACACTTCCAGCCTTTGTGTTTTCCTTTTAATATCCGCTTGTTTAGTTATCATCCTTAGCGGTCACCGCGGTCAGTCCTATTCCTCTCCTTCCGTCGATCCCATCAATATATACAATGCGAACGAATGTTGCGCACATTATATGTTATAAGTGACTTCCGTGGCGCGTCGAGTGACTTATAATTAGGAAGCGAACGTCGCTGGCGAGTCAGACAGCAGAGAGAAGACTGGCAGAGGCAAAGTAATAGTGAAATACGAGTATTACGTAAACGCGTCGTTCCGATCGGCCTCGAGGTACTCTTCACTCTCTCTCCCCCGCAGAGAAAAAGCCGGCGAGTGCACGCGATACCGGCGCGCGCGTTTACAGTGCAGATCGTCGAGCACGAGTCGCTAGAATTCCAGGATCGTCATCGTCAGTACGCCAACGGCAGTCAACGCGAGCGGAGTTATTCTCGCGTCTCCTCGTTTAGCCAGACAAAACGTGGCCCTCGTGTTCTCGATCGTGTATCTCGTGTTTGTTGCTCTATCTTTGTGAATAGATCGACACTACAACTGTACAACTTGTGGTCGCATTTTCAGGCCTAAAATTAACGGCGCTTGTTACACTGTGCCAGGAATATTTTATCGGGTAAATGTGCCATTATTGTAACTCGCTCTATTTTTTAAGATTGTTCTAACGTTACTAGTTTTACGTTGGAGCATCGCTCGTAGGCAAGTGGGTAACTCTAGGGCACCTGCTATTGTGTTCGATTAAATTTTATACATCCCATCGTATTCGCTTCGACGAAGCTTGACCTATACCGGTGGATATCGACCGTTTTTTTTTATTCATTCATTAACCGACCCCGCGTGCTGCTTTGTCACCTACGCTCGAATGTGAAAAGTTATTCACGTGGTAAAAATGTTAGCATGTGAATTAGAAAATTAGAAAAATTAAAATATCAATATTGCTCGGAGTCGTAAGTGTACACTTGCCGAGTCATGTTGGATTATATTGATAATGCTAATATAACATTGATTCTGGACAAACATTAATTTCCAATACCATTTTCTACAAATTAACGGCGTGCTTTCTTAATTTTTCGCTGCCTCATAGAAGAAGCTTTGTTTTTACGAAAAAAAATGTTATGTCGGAACACTCAGAATGGTCAGAAACGCCGAGAAAAATGTGTGTGTGTGCGCGTGTCAAGCTTGAAAAATTCGAGACGCTCTATCTCAAAAACGGCTCTAACAACCAAGTCAAAATTTGTTACACTTGGTAGAGCACCGACGTCCCTTCCTATGGTATGGATTTATGAAAAAATTAAAAAAATTTAAAAGTATTTTAATTAATGTTTTTTTTATGTCTGTTTTTTTTTAGCTAATGAGCTAAATGATCTCGAAACTTAAGGAAATGAAATCCATGAAGGGTTCTAGATTTTATAGAATTTCTAGTTTTCAAAAAATTGATGTTTTCGTTCTAATCCAATTTAACTTCGCCCAACCCTGCTTAAATCTTCTACAAGGTCGCATTAATATCAAGGGTCGTAGTAGCGACTTAACGTCTAGTTAAAAAGAAAAATTAATAATGCATTATCATGTCTGATCTCGAGTGGGCTTCATTTTTGATTCGACGAGCGACACCGTTACTCTATATATTCCGAAGGTTGTATAATAACTCACCGTCTGTTTTCAAATTCAATCGTAGTAGACATCGAATTTGGTGATCGGAAGAGGGGTTTGGATTTTACAGGATTTTTCATTGTCGGCAAATTGACGTCGACATAATTGAAGTCAACTAATTCAGCAAATTCTATAAAAACGTCTCTCGTGTCTTAACACGTGTGCAAAGTAAAACCTTGCAAACTGTTATCTTTTTTTTTTTCACTGCTTACAAAGCTTCCTCTATAAGGAAGCCAGAATCGATCACCATGCATCCTCATACACAGAGAAGTGTACTAATAGCTGCAAGGTTTCGGTTCTTAGGTTGAATGATTACAGTAGCATGGTGACACATGGACTCTATTAAATTTGTTCTTATGCACATAGAAGCATTCAAAATATGAATTATGATCTTTTGGATATTTGTCCAACGATTATTATACGTATAGTGAGCTCTGAAAAAATTATTGCGACGATTACTATACGTACAGTGAGCTGTAAAATGTTTACATAAGCTATTCTAATAAAGCTATGTTCCACCTCCGTACCATATTTTTTGCCACTGGCACCTACATTCGTGGATTCATTTCATTGCGTGTAGAGGTGGCTTTGTAAATAACAAAAAATAATGAGGAATCCATTAGCAAGGTTCTACTTTGCCGGCTTTTTTATTTTTAACTCCGTTTTAATGTTAATCTTCTTCTTGACGACCAGAAGAATGAAACTAGAATCCCGAATGAATCAAGTAGTGTACTGATCAACGTTGTGCAATTTCCGTTGCAATCTCTAAACACAACGACGGCCTGTCTTCACCCAGATCACGTATCAAACATATTATAAGTGCCTTTGTCTATTTATTTTCAAGCATTATCGCTGAGAGATCGATTGCATGAATTTTGTAAGAAGTGTCGTAAAGTTGTGCAAAATTGTGATAGACTTGATAAGTCGAACTATGATTCATTAGAAGTAGGAGATAATAATGAATACATCCGTTTCGCGCACCAATATCTCGAGATGACACTGAACGTCTCTTAGAAATTACTTTATGCATTCGGAGGGATATCAAATTGCGGGCTGCTTTCCAAATCTAGTGCGGATATATATTACCAGGAGAAAACTCCGAAAATAACGCCGAGAAAAAAATTCAGTTAATCCAACCAAATATATTTTGTTGCCTAGATATTCGATTTCATTAACATAATGTTATTTTAAAACGAAGCCAATGCGTAATCATCTAAATGTAGCACTTTGTTCAACGGAAATCGGTTGACCGCACTGATATATTTGAAATGACACGTTTATTTCATTGCTTCCAACAATAATTATTCGCTACAAACACTATATACATTTGATGACGCAGCTAGATACGCTATGTTCATTCACCGAATATTTTAGTATTTTCAACAAAAATATATGTTTGAAGATTTACAAGATTTGTTCCGTGAAACGAACACTAAATATGACAGTAAATGTAACAAATATTTTATCTATTGAAGTGAATGTGATATCGAATTAACTCATCAATCAGTCGTAGCAACTGAATATATTGTTGTATTATCATAACCCATGAACGAAAGCAAACGAAAAACATACACTCATCACGAAATCGTCAACCTGCACAAACACCTTTATTCCGCCTGAATAATTTATTCGCTTCATTGTATTACATTGATATTTTATATCATCTATTTAGTCAAAAATAATTTCATTGATATAATTACACTGAAGCATCTTCACTCTTATTGAATAATAATTTATTACGGCGTATTTATTAAATCGTTTTGTTGGAAACTTTCATTTGTGTGAACCTGAAAATTGGTTGTGGCAATTAAATATATGTGTACCACGTACTATGAACATTGTTCACTAAAACAGATCCCGTATTTAAAAAATCTTTAGACATGATTTTTTTCAATCTCGAAGAAGGTATCACTTAACTAAATATGCACATTTATATTTAAAACAATAATAGTTAAGTATAATATAAGCTTGAATTGGTCTAAACGATAAGATAATGACAGTTAAACGATAAGGTAGTTAAATGTGTAGATTTCTCAAGTATTGAATGTATCAGACGTACCGATATTCTTACAGCCCAAAAAATATTATTTTTTTTGCTAGTCCTCCGATCGATGGACCAGTCGTCTCCCCATTACGTCACATATCTTTTGTAATAAATAGATAGAACAGAATTGGTTTTGTAATAAATAGATAGAACAGAATTGGTTTTATAATAAATACATAGAACAGAATTGGTAAACCGATTTTCCATAAGATTTGAATTTTTCGAAAAATCTACTTTTCGCTCTAACTCACAATGAATATCAACAAATTAACTGAATTTTCCTACGACCCTACTGAAAATTAGTACTGCGGTGAAAATCTTGCAGAATTTTCAATTTTTTTTTTCAGTTAACAATTTCACTTTGGGTTTCACAAACCTTGAAAAAGTAAGCCAAAATGTTGTGAATAATGAAAATGTAACACATCAGTATTAGTATCGGTATTTCGAAGCCGTTTGTAACATTGTTCATTTTATGTTCGTTCCTACTTTTACTGTCTAGGATTCCCCTCAATACCAACATTCAATTACTCGAAACTTTTAAACGATACGATGTATCAAGCTCAACATTTTTTGCATGAGTGATATATTAACTCATCTTCAGTTAATGTTATTTCTTTTAATTCTTCTATCTTATATTAATTTAGTTAAACTTCTTACAAAGCTATATTCTCGAGGAAACCAAAACCGATTAATATACTTCCTTATAGAGATAAATTTGTAAAACGTAATGAGGGACGAATGGACAAAGTTCTACTTTGCATCCTTTTATTTATTTTTCAATGACGCTTAGAAAAGCGCATGCCTCCGATCGATTTCAAATAAAGTTATTCAGTTGTAATAAGTAACTCTCATATATAAAATCTAATAAATATTTTTACTTCCAAATTAAAATGTTTATGATACAAATAAACAGAATTCCAATATTCTGTTTACGTTAAAACTAATACATCATATCTCTGGGTGTATAAAACGTCTGTAGAATAATTAACAATTCGATCCATCGAGTTGAACACCCGCACTTATTTACTTAAATTAATAAACGAGCAGAACACTATGTCCGATGACGTCTTGAAAATAAAAAAATTCAAAGAAAACGCTTGGATAACATCCTCATTTTGTAGAATACTTAGGAGGCGACAGTTAGTCGAAGTTTGACTGTACAACTATCATCTGTACAACAAATTCCAAGACTTCTTTGCTGCATATGAAAAAGAAACTCGTTTTTGCCATATAGAACATGTTATAGTAGTATCTACCTCGCCATGTGGGCTGGATCCTCTTTAGGTTTTTCCCGTCTGACCATCTTAGTCATCTTGGGCTTACGGTTCATGAAACATTTCATCTCTCCCTTTGAACGCTTCGTGGCGGGATACGCCAACGATCAGTCCATTTCAAGATCTTGTGTAGGTCTTTCGGGATCTTCGGAAAATGATCTCGGACAGCAGCTGTTCTTTTACGTTTTGTAGAAGTACTTTAGCCGTTAGTTTGGAATGTGTGGGAAGTGCTTCGGTGAATGACGGTTTGTGTTTCCTTTTTTCTTGTTTATTTTACTTTTCGCCCTTGTCGGGGTCTCTTCAGAATAACAGTTGTTCTTTTAAATCAATAATAAGCTGTGATCATTATTACTTTCATTATTATCTATTTTTTCCTGTTCTTGATGTTTATTTCGTTTTTGTGGTAACCTGAAATCCCGGTCTTTTAGGTCAAGTCTTTCGGTTTTTATGTTGGGGTTTTGTTTTAAATTAGTCCAGTTTTGTTATAAATTATATATAACTTTCAAAAACCAGAGCGTCAGCATGAGATTACATTTTTCTTTGTAAGTTGTTCTTTTACGTTAGAAATGTTCCCGTAATCTATGAGCAATCTTGTCAACCGTGGTTTTTGGCTGATTTTTCATGAAAACAAACAATCGTCAAACTACTGGATGGTTTTTCGCAAAAATAAAACCAAAAATTGGTCATAACTTATAAAAGTCATAATTATCTAAAACGGATCTTCCCGTTGAAATAAATAAATGAATAAATGAATAACGACTGCAAAAACAACAGCTTAAAAAAAATATATTTGTTTAAAATTTCCGGTCGTTTTGACAGTGATTGTTCTCATAATTACCGAAAAATAACCGGATATAAATTTTATAAACAGTACGTTTTTACAGTCGCTTACATCGATCGACTACCGAAAGAATAACCGATTTTTTTTCCTTTTTTTGAGCAGTCATTTATACAGTCATTACAACCGATTTTCATTGCTAGGATGTTGCGTCAATCAACGTGAAAAATGCCACCCAAGCAAAGGTGTAAATGTTTTTTTCAAACTTTTAGTTGTTTGACGTTGATTTAGGAAAATCGTATCAAATGCGTAATCAGCATTTATCTCCCAAATGTATATTGAAGTCGCAGGCGCTGCTTATCATTTTTTTTCGACAATGTGTACTTGAGTTCTTAATTTTACTACGAGTATGTGATGTATCAAAGGTCAATGTCAAGATTAGCATAATATAAGTCGTTCAGATAACACAAGTTTTTTGTCTACAACGAAATATTTTTCGATCTCGCAGCTTGTTACTATTTTTCAAATAAATATGTTCAATTCGTTCTATAATAATTATCTAATAATGAGAATAGGAATAATCTACAGTGGAAACGGAAAAACTTTTGGATCAATGCAAACAAAATTATTTTTCAAGGATATTTGTTGAAAAAAATGTATTAATCAGCTTGACTTCAGCGCCACATGGTCGCCGTAACGATATAGTGCAAAAGCATTCGCCTTCCAATACAGGGCACTGATAATATCACTTGGAACCGGTTTGAATTAAAGAGAATCGAATAAATCAGCGTTCTCCAGATCTTGGTCATTATGGGCTTACGATTCATGAAACATTCCATCGCTCTATTTGAACGCGTCATGACAAGACGTACGTACTACGCCGACGATCAGTTCATTTCAAGGTCTAGTGTAGATTGGGGTGTGTCGAATTTGTTTTGTTGCTTTTTTTTTCATTTTGCATCGTTTTAATCTATAGGTTGTACCTTTGAGCAACTCTTCTCAAAATTTTAGCGCAATCAAAATTTTTTTAGACGTAGCTCAAGCGATGAATAGATTTCCCATTTGATTAGCACGTAGATGAATGCGACTCTCAATAAAATCATATCTCTAAATTACAGATACGATATATTGTCGTTCGCATATCTTTTTCGTTATCTTCAGATCATTGGGAACAGAAAAAGTGCTTACAAATTTTTCGTATAAATCGACAGTTTTCTAGTTATGAATTTTTGAAGCTCAGAATATCGCCCTCTCCGCCCTGTAAGTCAGTTTCAATTGAAATTTCAAGTTTGAGGTCAATCCTGGAGCCACTGTCTATCGTGAAGTTTAATTATAAGTGAAATTTCATTCAACTGTTGAACGGATGTTTCAATTTGTTTGTAAATACGGAAAAAATGATGAATTAGATCAAATATTTAAAAAAAAAAGAAAAAAATTCATCAGCTTTGTTGCAAACATTTGATAAACCTGTCAAATTCGACCAAATATCGGGAAAAAATTCAACAAAATATCAAAAAATTTGAAAAGAAAGAAAAAAATTATGAATCGTCCCAAAAATTTTTTAGACTGGGTCACAAATTTTACAAATAATGTCAAAAATGGAGAAATCGAAAAAAAAATTTTTAAATAAAGAAAAATCGAGAGGATAAAATCAATAAATCATCAAAAAATTGCAACCGAAGAAAATCATGAAGATTCCAAACAAAATGTCAGATTGGTTCGAAGATATAGCGACATTTGGACATTTTCTATAATTTTTTATCGCGCTAAAATTTTGAGAAGAGTTGCTGAAAGGTACAAATTATAAATTAAAACGATGTAAAATGATTTAAAAAAAAAATTTCGACACACCTTAGAGTAGATCTTTTCGGATCTTCGGAAAATGTTCTTTCACAGTATTTGTACCTTTACGTTTAAAATGTTGCCGTAATTTTGCGTCAATCAACGTGAAAAATTCGACCCAAACAAGGATGTAGAGTCTTTTTTAAACTTGTAGTTGTTTGCCGTTGATTCGCGAAAATCGTATCAAATACATAACCAACATTCGTCTCGACTCACGGATTGTGCTTATTATTTTTTTCAACTGCCTGTACTGAAGTTCTAAACTTCACTTCGAGTATATGATGTATCAGAGGTCAATGTCAAGGTTATTTTGTTGCTGTCTATAACAAAATATTGTTTGATTTAACAGTTTTTTATTGCTTTCCAAACAAATATATTTAATTCGTTTCACAATAATTGACTAATCCTTTCGTAAAAAAACAAAGCACATCGAAAGTCGAAATATCGAAGACTGAAGTCACCTCTTTAGCATTTCGATTGGTCGTCGATGGATTTGACATAAAGCCAACTTCAGACTGTTATAATCGCTGCTTTTTAAAATCCTGTTTCTTTCGCAGTTGTGAAATAGTATAAATTTTTCTTCAAGAAATAGATTTTTATTTCTCTTCGTAAAAAAAGACATGGCACATCAAAAGTCGGTTATATCGAAACACTGAAGCAGCAAGAGTCACGTAAAGTGACGAATGGTATAAACATGCAAATTACATGTTTAGCTATCAGAAGAAACAGATGAAAGAAAAAGAGTGTGAGCGATGCGAGCACATTGCTGCTAGTAATAATAATATGATCAAGAATAATCTACAACGGTTACAAAAACAAAAACTTTTGGATCATTACAATGAAAATAATTTTTCAATTAAATTTTGCAAACAAAAAATTATAAATCGGCGCGATTTCGGTCCCACATTGTCGCCGTAAAGATATAGTGCAGACGCCTTTTAATGCAGTACAACGAAATATCGCTTTGGACCGGTTTGGATTAAAGACAAACGAATAAATCAGCGCTCTCCAGAGGACGTCTACATAGATATACATCCAGATGCAGACCCAACAGCGAGGTCGGTACATCGAACAAGGGCCATGACTGATTCGCCTAACGTTGACCAGCAGTGTCCTTGAAAGGCTGCCTACAGCCCAGAGAGTTTTAAGCTGATCCGATCTACTAGCTAGCAACACGTGACTTTTTCGCCTTTGCCAACATTACCTATGAATCGCTTACTGACCCACGCTCCGAATCACGTGCGAACAAGTTACACTATCTTTAATTGCGCGTAGACTCTTCGTCGCCGTATCACGAAACCGGAAACTTTTGCGATTAATTGGGGCATTATGGACAGTTTTTTGTGTTGTAACCTTTGAACCGATTTTTTTTTCACGATACTTATAGCACCAATTTAGCAAGGTTATTAGTATTATTATTTTTATGATTATTATCCCCATGATATAGTGACGTAACGGATTTTTTTCGTCCCGCTGTCTCAAAGATAACGTTTTGTTTTTATGAAAAAAGGGACACTCAGGATGGTCCAGAACATCCCGAATAGTGATGTAGAGCAAAAATGTTGTACAGTGAAAAATGGGCAGAATATAAAAAATTTTGGATTTGCGTTTTGCAAAAAAAATCTTGAATGTAGTAGATGGTTTTATGCCGAACACATATCCAAAATTCGTTACTTCGCGCACATTTTTGAAAATAAAAAAAATCAAAATATCTGAAAAAATTCGTATGCATTCAAATAAATTAACATATCATTTTCATGATAAAAAAAGATAAGTTGACCGATTGTTTGTTGAATAATTGTTTTGTTGACCAATTTGTTAATAACATTTTGGGATTATTATTATGCGAAATCAATCTTTCCAGCACGTTTTATATGCATTATTTTTTTCCGATTTTTATCACATCGGGAAGTGATCGAAATTGTCTCTGAAACTCACTTTTGGCGGGACTGTATGTATCATACATCCTTAATCCGCGGGTGACGTCGAAGTGGGGAAAGATGCAACGGAGTCCGCGTAATGCAATTTTCGCGGATGCCGCGTTAAAATACCTATACCGGTGTATAAAGCTTGAAACAAAAATGTTGTACAGTGTTGATACAAATGTGCAGTCGTTGACCCGAATAAATTTCAGAAATTTGATCGCAATTAACTTATCGACCGTTCAGATTCAACAGCTGACCATATTAGACCATTTCACCCCACTCACAATATATGTCTTTTCTATACATCACCTTGATCGAGGACGTATCATTTGACCACAATGCCGTACTGCCAAGCAAGGTCGTTACGTTCACTCGACTGGGAATTCCGGTTCCTTTTCAAATGATGATCCTTGATCGGTATATGCTACAGGTCGTGAAGCCGTTTCATTGACGTTTTACTATTTGCGAAAAGGACTCAGTATGACTCAATAAAAAGAGTAACTATCTTCTCTCTTGAAGTGACTGAAATATGTTTATATATTGGTATGAAAAACTTTATTCGCATTTTGATCAAACGTATTATTGGGGAAAAATGATAAATCTTGTAGTTTTGAATATTCCAAACTAAAAATAAAAATTCGGAACGCATCATATGAAGAACACCGAACATCGATTTGTTAATAATTATATGGATCTTCTGCCGCGATTTTGGGTGGCAGAGAAAATGAAAAGCAGTTTTACTTGTCACGTTTCGACTCTCATCAGAGTCCTTTCAGTATTTTATGTTTATCTCATCATTAAAAGCAAGTATTCAATCAACACTGATGTCGTTCGACACCTCATACTGATTTTTTATTGAATGGGCAATCAAAATTTTTCAAAATTTTTTTTCCCAGCGTTGCAAACTTCAGCATCATCTTGTTGCTGCTTGTTGCAAGGTACTTGCTGCCATAACAAAAGTAATGAGCAAATATACCGATATCTAATTATCTTGCTGTAACAGCATATGCCATTTGTAACTTAAGATTAACTTATTTATTAGTTGCAGTAACAAAATGCATTTGCCCTAGCACCTAATAATTTCGGCTTCCTCATAGAGGAAGCTTTGTTTTCATGATGAAATTTTATCTTGAGGTTATTATGTCAAATCACTCAGAATGGTTTGCAACGTCGATAAGAGTGGTCTAGAAAAAAAGGCCGGATGTATGTATGTATGTGTGTACTAAAATGCCAAAACTTCATATAAACGCAATTTTTAAACTATTCGACGTGAATCAGCCCAAATTCAAACGACATGTATAGTACTAGTTAATCTTCAATTGGTATAAATTTTATAAAAAGAGCTCAACGCATTTTATTTTTATAGGAACATTGATTTCTTTTAAAAAACGTAAACGCTCGAGTTCGAATGAATTTTCAACTGTCGGGCTGAAACTTCATATTAAAATTGAACAAGGCGATCCTTTGTATTAAGTTCGGGCCAAGTCAGTAAAAACGTTCGATTTTTTAAAAAGATTTTGGGATTTTCGAAAATTGTTTGTTTTTGCTCTGATTCAGGTAAAGTTTTAACGAACCAAATAAAATTTTCTATACAGGAAAAAGAAAAATTCAGCCCTGCTACGTACCAAATTTGATAATGATTGGTAAAGCAGTTTGGATTTTCCGTGAGTTCACATTTTTCATGTAATTTCCGTTTTCGAGAATCCTTACCAAATTTTATTTCTCAATGACTCAAATTTTCATGAATTTGAGGTTTTTAAATGTATCGAAAATGAAGATGCAAAGTAGAACTTTGCACATTGCTTCATCAATAATTGTCATCTTTCGAAAACCAAACATAAAATAGACTTTCTCATAGAGGCCTTTGAGAACGATGAAAAATAATGAGGAAGCAAAGTGCAAATTTTTACTTTCCGACATTATTTTGGATTTTTTTTCGGATTACCGAATTAATCGAGATCGGCATTGTTTGTTTCCACAGCAAATGCTTGTATGTTAAAACTACAATTTCGTGGCTGTATAAGCAAAACAAATGGCTGTTAGAGCGAAAACTGTGTAAAAACTGGGTAAAAACTGGGTTTTCCGGTTGTACGAATATCCGTTCTCTCTCCGTATGACCGATGCAGCACGGCCAAGGTTAAACGTTAACCACGAGTTCAGTAGCATTGTGATTACGTCACTGCGCACGATATAATCATCTACATTTACGTAGATGTATCTGTATGTGTGTTAGACTCTCGGTAGTTTTCCACGTATCGATAGAAATCGAACGTGGTCGATAAGCCAATTGCACTTAGTAGTAGAGCTAAGG
The DNA here is from genome assembly GCA_949699805.1 of Tromatobia lineatoria. Classification (NCBI taxonomy): domain Eukaryota; kingdom Metazoa; phylum Arthropoda; class Insecta; order Hymenoptera; family Ichneumonidae; genus Tromatobia; species Tromatobia lineatoria. The sequence goes on from OX453048.1 coordinate 6,217,214, forward strand.
CGCCGGCGAGTTTTTCCAGCTCTCATTTGTTCCACAACGCAAATATCGAAGATAATGATGGAAATTGCAGACATGAACTGTTGCAATTTATAGTTCGGGATGACAGATTTAAAAAACCGATGTGAATGATGAGCTTTGCATCGTTAGCGATGCACTTCAAAGATCAAATTATTTATCGTGCTGATCATGCAGGACATCAGCATCATGAGTTCCAATTGCTTTAATGAATGAAAAAATTATCACCTAATTGATCCTGAACATGTTTCACTCGCATAAAGTTCAATAAAAAAATGTGTTTGAAGATATTCAGTACGACTCTCAAAATCAAATCAGTACTGAATTTTCGTGATCGATGTTTTAAACCTTCAGGCATTAATACTTCAAAGTTTGAAATATGTATACTTCCCCCATAGAAATATCAATGGTGACGAAATTGCATTAAAAAAACAATTGATAAAAATTTTATTTCATAATTTCGGGTTATATTTCCGTTAATTTCCTCCGTTGATCCTTTGATAATTATAGCTCCTTGTTTAAACAAAATTAAAATACTTTCTCCAACAACAGGCTATAATTATGGAAAGATTAATACTATGAAATATTTTGGTGGTCAATTCGCAGAGTATCTTTTAGGAAAAAGTGTGAATTCCTACTCATTTGAATCGACAAATACTTACGGATTTTACTCGGAAAAAACTGACCAAGCATGTATCCTACTTAATGAAATGGCAATCAGTTAATCTTAATTTTTTTCTATGGATTCAGTATACATGCTTTAAGAGTAATCACCCTCCACTAGATTATTTGATGCATTAAACATAAAAAAATCAATTACGAAAATGTAGTACTGATTTGACATTGAGAGTTGTACCGAACCTCCTTAATAAATATAGAAAAAAAAGTATTACTTCCGGCTTTGAATAGTTAACGTAACGAAGAATTATTATTAAGGACCGAAACTTTCAAAAAAATTCGAAAATTAGGCTTTCCCATTAACAACTAAAACGTTTTCATACCGTACTTTTGTAAAAAGTATAGTCCAATGATTTGCAATTTATAATTTAATGAGTTTTATCAATGATTCAGGGATATTTGAAAATAATTGCCCATAAACCTTGGAGGAAAATTGTTGAATAGAAAATGACCAGCTCATCACACACGACAGTAAATCGTTTCATAATGACTGTGATAAATGTACATTGAGTTATCACGTAGCAATTGCGTTGCATCATCGCATATCTACCATAGAGTTCCGTAAAAAGCAGCGAACTGTCATGTAAATGCGTAGATATACGTATTCCTCGTTAACGAACCAATCAATCTTTACGCTGATTAACTCGCACGTGTGACAAGCTGACAATTATAGCAATAAACTATATTGCATTTCTAGCAGTAAGCTCGGCTTCGTTGGAAGCCGAGTTTATTGCTGTTTCGAATGCATAAAACTGCAGCGGTAACTGTCCATTCCCGGGTGTTTTATCTCGATATCCGTCACGGTTCAACGGCGGCTCACCGAAGCGAAGGTTACAACTTCCACCACTTTTACAACATTCCAAGCACCTTTCCTCGAAGAGCCCGCGTCGGTCGCTCATAAGCCTTAATTTTTGCAACTCACTGCACCGTCCGACACCCGTCGGCTTTTATGAAAGGATAATTGCCACTTGATTAACTGTTTCCTCAACTATAAAACTGCAGATATTTATTTTTATTACCACATTATATACAGTGTGTAACGAGAATATGCGAAGTCCTGTTGAGTATGGATGCAGAATACTCTCCTAAACAAAATATGTTAATATTCTATTATACAACTAATGTTTGTTGAGATACAGGCATTTTACGGCGGACTAATCACAGAGTAGAGATTGCATAAAACCACGAAAACTCGACTTCGTTGTACTTCGGCTATATAGTATGCCGATAAAACACAGTCGCTGCCGAGCTTGGCTCGCGCGTGACCTTGAGACAGCGTGAGAATAATCGACGGCGCGATACAGGATTCGTCATGTGGCATTGTGAATAAATAATTAAACTCATGCGAGGATATTAAATTGTACGAATTAGAAAAAAACGAGCATGGGGGTGCCTACCTTCATTAACAAACTGGTGTGTTTACCGACTTCAAACAAAAATTGATCCGTTTTTTCATTTATTGTGAAGGGTTAATCACATTGGAGTTTTGAAACAAATGGATTTTTTATTTGGCTTGAACAATACTTTAGGTTCATAAACACAATATGCGGTTCGTACTACACTAAAAAGATGTCAAAACGTTTAAACATCGATTTGGCTCCACATTTCGAAGCTCAGCGTGATCGTTAAACTTTACAGTAGTTATATCACGTGATGTTTATTTCGCATAAAATCGAGAGTAAATGGAAAATATTTCTCGACGGTATAAGAATCTTCAAAAATCATGTATATGAAAGGTATTGAAAATAATTTTGCATAATAATAGTTCTAAAATGTTTTTAACAAATTCATCAAAAAATTAATTAACAATAAAATTTCCTGGAAACCCAATTTTTCTTATTTATGAAAATGATTTGCTTTGTTTCTGAATATGCTTGAATTTTCTCCGATTTTTAAATTTACTATGAATTTTTTTTTTCATGTAGAATAAATGTGTGGAAAAATACAAAGTTCAAAATAAATTTGAAAATCTAAAAAACATTATGAGTATTGACCAAAATGAACGAATCATTTTCAAAAAATGAATAAAAAATTATAATAATACAAAATAATGAATTTGCCGGAAATGTGTTAATTGGTTAATTTTTCTATCAATTTGTTAATAACATTTTGGAATAATCATTGTGCAAAATGATTTTTCTGCGTACCCTTAATATGCATGATATGTTCTTAAATTTTCATACCACCGACAAGTATTTGCAATTTTCTCTAATTTTTCACGAATTTGTGCGAAATGAACACCAAGCGACAGTACTACTTTAAACTCCATAACCATTTTTTCTCTAACCGTGTTGAGCGATTCCTAGAACACTGTTGCCTGGATCAGTTTAAAATGTTAACAGTAGCTTCACAATTACATTTCCGATAGAAGTACGTAGCCGTTTTTTTATTTAGTGTAAACTTTTTTTTAGGAACAGTTTACTACTTATATTTAGCAAAGAATCGATTTTTTTTCAAACGTGCACTAGTTTTATAGGACATGATTTTTAAAAAACCCCTCCGACTTTCTATAGTCAAAGTCAAATGGCACATTGAAACATATACACATAAGTGTTACACAATAATGGTAACAGTGTATAAATTTATTGTGAAATGTATAAAGAAAATATTGCATATTAACATAAGAAATTTCAGGTATTTCATATCCTTCTGTTAAAGCAACATATATTTTGTAACGTCTAAAATTCGCTACATCTCTACATCTGTAAAGTTTTCTTCATAATCAGCACACCATTATAAAAGTCAAGTATATTCTACTCGATTTTCTTTTTCGATATAAATCAATAGAATACACTTTTATTTTCTTTCCATTGTTTTATCATGATCTTGTCGTGATGAAGTTAAACCCTATCTTAGATCTAGTATGACAAGAATAAGTGGATCTGCGTCGCGGAAATAGACAACTACGCAGTTTCGTTAACGATAATGAAGAAGCACGATCGATGTATTCTCGTGTTTGAGTACATTTTGTGCCTTCCGAGTATCCGACTTACATAGTCATGTGGAAGTACGCAACGAGCATATACTCGTGTGGTATTCGATAACACAGCTCCCTTTCTGCATTGTTCACGACTCTGCGCGGAGAGAAGAATATGGCGATAATCCCTCGACTCAACATAGCAATCGAGTTATATTCCGGTTTTGATCATGGTAACAAGATAGCTGCGTATAGCGTAAATCGCCAGAAAACCGGAATATAACTCGATTGCTATGTTGAGTCGAGAGATTATCGCCATATTCTTCTCTCCGTGTGGTAATAATGATACCGGCACATAATTTTGTAGAGCAAAGTTTAATTTCGTAAACGAAGCTTTATTGTGTCTATTTGTTAGATGAATGTCAATTAGTAGGAGACATAAATTCACCATATGAGGCATTCTCCACCGACATAGCCTCTTTTTTACCACCGGATCTGTTCCATAATTGGCCATATAGTAGTACTTTCATATGGAGGAACTCTCTGCGAATTCGTTAGCTTTGTTAATTCACTCGTTTCAGAAATGGAATGTTTTTCAAGCCTGCTTATATTATGGATGATTGAGGTGGGGCAAAAATGATGTAAAAAGAAAAACGTTATGTTTCTCCATTAAATATTTAATGCAATATATTTTGTGTTATTGACTGCATAGAAATGGAAAATATATATATTTTTTTCCAATGCGATACCTGTAATAAAAAAAACTATATTTTCAATTTTTTATGCAGTCAAAAATACAACATTTATCGCATTAAATATTCAATGGAAAATCATAACGTTTTTCTTTGTACATTATTTTAAATAAGTACAGAATCAGAATCGTCCAAATAAGAACAGATATAAATATACGTCCGTTTCTGTATTTATTTGAATAATTGCGGATATGGGCATGGATATGTAAAAATCTCCATACTTTATTCCAATTTTTTAATACGCCCAGGCCTCCCGTAATATTTTAAATATATTTTGTCGGTTCTTCTCAAATTTTCTTCTACTTTTGTGGGTCTTCTCAAATTTTCTTAATTATTATTATTATTTTTTTATTGGTTGTTACTCAAGTACGCCAATCGGCTTTTACTCTCCCCTCCCTCTTTAATCCACATTTCATTTTTCGAGACCCCCTAGAGTGTTGTTCGCTTCCACTCATCCTAATGCACTACTGTATCGCATTGGCACGAGGGCACAGGGAAACTGCGGAAAACCTGGCCGATAGAGACGGCTTTATTTTTACTGAGTTTCTACTGTATGAGGATACATTAGAAGCTCAGAAAAACTGCCTCCCACTCAGCAGTTGGCGCGCAAACCAGTGCCCGGCCAGGCGGTCACCCATCCAAGTTATGGCCGCAAACAATGCTGCTTAACTCTGGGGACAGCCGAAGCCACATACCGACCGCGCGTCCACTGCTGTCGGTAATTTTCTTAATTAATTATAACCAGTATTGAGATAAATTACTTATTGTTGTTATCTAAATAAATTTTCCTCTCCTTTTGAACGGAGAAAAATCATTTGAAAATATACCAATAGCAAATCTTGTTAGCTAGAGCAAGAAATATTTTTGCCAGCCTACCAAATTATTTGTAAGTCCAGGAAACATATTTTTGACCCAGAAAAAAATTTTGTAGTCTAGTAAAAAAAGCGAATAGCTTTTCGTATATTAACTGGCCTAGCGAAACATTGCATGCAATGGAAGAAAAAAAATATCATTATGGGCTGCCAAAAAAAAGTATTTTTGAATTAACTCTAGTTCTTATTCGTACTATCTCATATAACATTGAAATCACAAAATATTATTTTGACTATTCAAGAGTTATTGTTTCGATCTCATATGGAATTATAGGAATTACAAGTAAAATTAAGCTAATAACATTTATATTTAGCTCTCCGCAGTCTTCTTGAATAGAGGACTTTTTTTCAGTGTGACTAATGTCCAATTTTGTGCATTTGTTGCAGGAGGAGAATCTTTGGTGGCGGGGGAGATTCATCGTCAGGTAAAACTTCAAATATTATCCAATGGTATTAGATTCGTTTGCGATGCCAAAAACCAAGCATCCCGCTGACGACGATGCAGATGTCGTCTACAAAGACGTCGTTATCGTAGGTGAGTTGATTTTATAAATAAACCCATAGTTCACCTTATAAAACCGCTGGAAATGTTGATGGCAGCATCTTAGAAAAGCCTCAGCGAAGTTTAAAGTTAAACGAATAATTTTGTTTTTTTACATTTATGGTTTATTTACAATCTGTTGAATAATTAATATTCAGAAACTTGCGTTTTATAATAAAAATAAGATGGGAAGAGACAGCCAAACGGCGGCGGCCCTCATATAAAATTTAAACTAACAAAGTCGTTATAGGGAATAAAATCAACATGAAATCTTTAAATGTTGCTAATTTTTAAAAATTTGCGCAGTGAACGGGACGTGCAAGAAAATTATTTGAAAATCTGCCTTTATGACTACTTAAAATCTGGGTTTATACATTCTTACTTAATCAGTTGTCTATTATTATCCGAATGATTAATCCAAATTGTAATAATTCCAAAATACGTTACGATCGCGTTGAATTTCAAAGACGTGAGTAAATGTTTGTTTTGAAAAATTCGCTGAAGTCTCATAATATATTTAGATATTAAAATTTAACAACATGGAATCTTTAAAAGTTGCTAATAAAAAAAAATTGCACAGTGAACGGGACGTACAAGAAAATTATTTGGAAATCAGTCTTTATGACTACTCAAAATCTGGGCTTATACATTCTTACTTAATCAGTTGTCCATTATTATCCGAATTATTAATCTAACTTGTAATAATAGTCAAATACGTTACGATCGCGTTGAATTTCAAAGACGTGAGTAAATGTTGGTTTTAAAAAATTCGCTGAAGTCTCATGATATATTTAGATATTTAAATGTATTCAACCAAACTAAATGTTTATTCTGTGTCTGGCTTCAGGCAATGGACCAGGTGCCATTTGTTTATCGTACATGCTCGCTGGTAATTGGCCGTATTATACCGGAGAGCCGCATCCAGGAGATGAGATGCTCACGGCCCGATTGAATTACGTGACCCGAAGCTCTCAATACGAGACTGAGCTGAATGATGAGAACTTCGAAAATAGCTACGAGAAGAACACCCGTCGATGTAAGATCCCAAACAAAAGTCATCTAATCGGTTTGGCTCGAACTTCACGGAGCAATCTTGCTACTCTAACATCAGGCGTCGAGGGACGAGGCGGCGGGAAGCCTTTGGCTCTGCTCATGGATCAATTGCAACATCCCTGTGTAGATATTGGCCTGGACCTGCCATCACTCATAACTTGGCTCCCGACCGAACATAATTCCGAACACAAGATCATTGATCACGTTGTTTTGGGAAGGGGACCACCTGGTGGCTCTTGGCAGGTTTGTTCAAATATTAACTGAATAGCGGTCATTTATTTACCATTAAAATAAGAAACTAGAGTCATTCGGGGCAAGTATCAACACTTTGCCATCTGTGGGGTTGTCAGGGTTGAAAGATAGGGTTTAAAAAAACCAAACCATACCCCTCAGATAGTGCATTTATTCGAGTACTGATAAAATAAAGAAATTGTAAAGAAAACAGTCATACTTTTAAAAAATAGAATATTGATTAAGAAAACGCATAATGTCTATACTTGACACATATTGCAGATAATTGTGCGCACTCTTGTGGGCTAAGTGAGCGTATTTTTTTAAGTATAAATATAAATGCTTCAACGATTAATATTTAAAATAAATAAGTTAATTATCTTAACAAAACTTATAAATCTTGTCAATAGGTAATTATCCTTTGGGAAAAATCTACAAAAGCTGCTGCCAAGTAGAACTATACAAATTGCTTCCTAATAGAGTAAGCTTTGTTTTGATGTAATAATAAATTTCTGAGATTTTCATGTCAGTACACTCAGAATACACCATCGAGAAAAATGGTTTAGAAAAGGTGCATGCGTTCGTGCGTGCGCGCGCGCGCGTGTGTGTGTGTGTGTGTCTGTGTTTACAGGGTTTCGAAATTTTTATTACCTGTAACTCGTAAACCGTCCAATCAATTGAGCTAAAATTTGGTATACGAGTGAAGCAGCAGAATGTCTTTAATTGATATAGTTTTTTTTCGAAATGTATGCAGAAATTTTCATTTCATAGCTATTTACATTTTTTCAACAGAGGACATGTGCGCTTTTCGTAAAAGTGGCGATATCTTACTAAATAATTCTTTATACGTGCAGGTATTGTTAATGCTGCTTGGTATTGAATTTGACCGAAATCGGAAAAGCGATTCGAGTTTTATAGAGTTTCGAAATTTTAGAAAAAATCACGTTTTTGCACTAACTTTGGCAAAAGATATGATAACGAAATCAAATTTTATACATGAAATCAGTAGTATGCAACAATGATAGGTATACAGTTTGTTACGGGGTTTTAATTTTTCATAAAATTAAGTTCAATAACAAATTAAGCTGCAAAGGTAATCTTTGCAAATTGCTTCTGCGTTTTTTTTGCAAAGCTTACTCTATGAGGAAGCCAAAATTGATTCACATGCTTCTTCATAGAGGTAGCTTTGTATTTACTTCATTTCCACCTCCATGCACTTTCGCTGTCCGCGCGTGCAGCACAGCGTCAGCGTTCTCACGATCATCAAGACCCCCACTTAATATCCTGTTCACCCTTCTCCGGAATCTTAAACTTCTAACCCATCAGTCTCAAATCAATCTTCAATCAACAAACATGGAATAAATACATTATTAACGCTGAAAAAGCGTAACTTTTAAATATAAGCCTAATTAATTTCCTGTTGAATCAGTTAATTAAAAGTGTTAAATGTCCTCATATCAATAAAATATACACGTGTATCAATTTAAAATTTGAGTTTCAACTCCTAATCGAACAGGAACTCTCGAAAATATATCCGTTTCCAATGTGTCGTTAGCTACTAACAAGTATATTGTGTATCAAGTGCGTAAAATAGATTATTTCCGCATGAGTTGCGCATACATTGTTTTGTGATAGTGGTACATAAAACGAGTTTTACTCTAATTTAACTTCAAACACAGTTGTAGTGGTCAAGTTAGGCACAGTTCAACTTACGTACCCTGTGCGTAAAGTGTAACTTTCCGCACAGGAAACCTTGCGGTTTGGAAAGCGATTACTCTACGCACACTATCACAAAAAATTGTATTGAACCTGAACATCACGAAATAGTTCATGATTTTTCATTTTTAAAGTTATCAATGCTGATCTGAAATTGAAGGAACCGCCATAAATGTTTTTTATAATTCTATCAGTTCAGCAACTATTTTTTATATCGTTTTTGTTTTTTTATTTCCTTAGACACCTTTAATATTCCACTTAATTTTATATATCCCAAAATTTTTTGTACGAATCCTACAAAAAAATCGTAGAAGAAGCAAGGAATGCTTTGACGAGTGTCTACACCATTATTTTCACGTTATTTTAACTAAACCAGTGGTCTCTTCCTCATCCAAATTTTTTTATTCGAAAACAGGATAATGGATAAGATGTATTTCGGTTTTATTTACAGTCAATGGATCCAAACGTGCTGACAATCAGTCTAAACCGTTGGATGTCTCTTCCGAGTTTGCATCTTAAGAAATGGGTAAAACTGGTCGAAGCAGAGGAGAGACAAAAATCTGTTATCTTGACGGATCGTAGGACCGACTCGTGTGTTCCGAAGAAAAAAACTTCGTCTTGCAAGGCTAGTCGAGTTCCTGTGGGTACAGTTGCTGCCTATTATGAGGACTACGTACGGACTCAGGGTCTGGCAAAGTATTTCAAGAGGTTAGTCAACATTTTTTCCAACTTCCGCTTGAATTCGATCCACAATAAATATATATTCGGTAGATGCTCCCCCAATGCACTCTTTTCGCCCTTCTTCAGTTACATATCTGGAGATCCGTCTTAAGATCGGTTGGTTACTCGATGTGTACAGCGGGAGGACGGTGACGTCGGTCAGGCCTATCCCGGAATTACGTGATAACGAGGACGAGTACGGCTGGCTGGTTATGGGATACGAGAACGAGACCGGTAAACGTTTCGTCTACAGATGCAAAAGGGTCGTTCTAGCTACTGGCACTACTGACTCGCCAAATCGTCTTGGGTTACCAGGAGAGGAAAGCCGACTCAGCTGGCTTACTCATGATCTGAATGATCTTGAAAATAAACTCGACAGGATAGCCAGCGAACACAGTAAGTACACTCAGAGAAAAATCTAAGTAGTATTTATTTATTCATTCCATAGCTTATTCAGCCTTTTACATTTCCCTCCTTATGTTTCCAGATAAATTTGTTTTCAATTACTTAAACTTAGAATTGAATTTAAATTTACATAAAAGTAATAATAAAATAAGGTTGGCTTAACTTTTATACAGGAAGACTTGTCGATACGCGTCCTACGCTCTACGTTTATTTATGGCTACCGTTTGTACAGTTTTATCACATCGTTCAGAGAAAAATATAATTGGATTTAAATGACCCAGTTATTTTTAAAAATATTCAAGAGCGTGGTTTTGTTGTATTATATAAGTTATTTCGACGAACACAGCCCGAAAATAGAGCCTCCAAATTAATGGTGCTCTTGTTTTTTCAGGATTCGATTCACTATATTAAAATAAAGAAAATGCCTGAATTTGATATTTTTTTGTTATAATTCCCAAAGGGAATCGCCTACTTCAGTTTTCAACTCGAAATTCTAATGCCTTACTAAATCTGATCAGGAATATCCAGTACTTTTTTTTGCCGAAAATTTTTCATATTGTCGAAAAAAATGTGTATGTTCACATTCGACGACATTTTCAAGGTCGGAAGTTCAGAAAAGATTTGAAAAGCCTGTTTCGAGGATTACCTCACTTTTTTCGATTTTTTTCTTAAAGTTCAGAAATTTTGCCTGAAAATCCCCAATTATTTTATTGTGCTCTCCGAAACTCAATTTCCGACAGCACAAAAACATAAAATTGGAAACGTATAATTCATCATTTTTCGAACTTCAAATTATTACAATACTCAGAGAATTTCTTTTGCAATCAAATAACTGAAAACCTTTACTAACGAATCAAATTTTAGAGAATTTTAGAGAATTAATTTTGCTAATCCACTAATTTTAGAGAATAATAACAATATATTTCGAAAATAACGTAAGGTAAGCATCGAAAAAGGCTTTTGAAATCTTTTTTTACTAAAGTAGACGATTAACTAAAGTAGACGATTACCTTTGGGAATGATAAGAAAAAAATCTCGAAATTGTGCTTTCTGTTTATTTCAGTATAGTAAATCGAATCATAAAAAAAAGAGCCCCAAATATTTGAAGGCCAGATTTTCGTCCGAAATTAGATGGTAAAATCCATATATAAAATTTAGTGTATTCAATTATATTAATTGGATAAATAAATTTTACTAATAAGCCATTGATTTTAAAATATTCAAATGCAAAGCTTATCAGAATTATATTGTGACAGTATGACCATCAAAATTCCTGCATTTTCAAAAAACAAGTTTGTCACGTTGTAGCGCCGTGATATTAGTTCTGAGAGGAAAATGTCTCGGGACTTTTTTGTTCCTTTGTTAATTTCCCGATGGCGGATATTTTCGAAGAAAAATTTTGTGTGAAATTAAGACGATCTGTGCAAATTGAAAACTTTATCATGCTGCATCTTTTCCGTTTTGACTCGGAGAGAAAAGTTTGTAGGAGACATCTTCTTTCTTTTTTCATTTTGAAGTGGCGGTTATTCGTACTTTTGGAGTGACGGTTATTTGTGAGTAGTTAATTGGACTTTTGTCTCTGTCCACGTTTCCTGACTAGAATATTGATCAAGAGCAAAAATGCCATAGGACTTTTTTGTAGTACCCATGATTATTATGATTATCTGCCATTATTTATAATTGTTTTCAAGGGCTTGTCCCGTCTAATGGAATGAAAATTACTTAATTATTTATTCGGTCATTGATTCAGTCATTCAGTATTGAAGTCGAATTTTATAGCATTTCCGAAGAATCGGCGGTGTAGTTCTAAATCAAGTCAAGCATATACAAATTCGCGTTCAGTTTTAGTTACTTTTTTCATGAACAAAAAATGTAGGGATTACTAAGTTAACGTATTTTGTAAAAGTGCTCTTCGGCGTCGAAAGACTCTTTTTTTGGTAATTCAAGTTTAAAAAAATCTAGTGGCGGGTTCCGCCGGATTTTTTTAAGGGCAAAGAAAAAATTTTTTTGCCATTTAAAAACTTTGGACCGCGATATCTTGGCTAGATCACCTCCTAGAAAAAAAAACATATCTGCCTTTTCTGTGCCTTTTTCAATTATCTAGTGGCGGGTTCGACCGGATTTTTTTTTAAGAGCAAAGAAATTTTTTTTTTGCCATTCAAAAACTTTGGACCGCGACATCTCGGCTAGATCACCTCCTAGAGAAAAAACATATCTGCCTTTTCTGTTCCTTTTTCGATTATCTAGTGGCGGGTTCCGCCAGATTTTTTTTAAGAGCAAAGAAATTTTTCCGAAGTTTTAAAATGGCACAAAAAATATCTTCGTCCTTAAAAAAAATTCAGATAAGTTTTTTCTCGCGGAGGTGATCTGGCCAAGATATGGCGGTCCAAAGTTATAAAATAGCAGAAAAAAAATTTCTTTGCTCTTAAAAGCAAATCTGGCGGGACCCATCACTTTTTTTTCTCTAGGAGATGGTCTGGCCAAGATATCGCGGTCCAAAAGTTTTACAATGGCGAAATGAATATTTCTTTGCTCTTTAAAAAAAACCGGCGGGACCCGCCACTCGATAATCGAAAAAGGCACAGAAAAGTCTGGTATGTTTTTTTCTCTAGGAGGTCATCTAGCCAAGATACCGCGGTCCAAAAGTTTCAAAATGGCAAAAAAAATATATTTCTTAGCCCTTAAAAAAAAAATCCGGCGCAACCCGCCACTAGATAATGATGGGTACTACAAAAAAGTTCTACGGCATTTTTGCTCTTGATCAATATTCTAGTCAGGAAACGTGGACAAAGTCAAAAGTCCAAATAACTACTCACAAATAATCGTCACTTCAAAAGTACAAATAACCGCCACTTCAAAATGAGAAAAGAAAGAAGATGTCTCCTACAAACTTTTCTCTCCGAGTCAAAACGGAACGAATCAAATGATGATTCTGAACAAAACATATGAACTTGAGAGAGTCTCGAAACTCATGGCAAATACAAATGGCGTGGAAATTGAAAAACACGGTTTTTCATTTTAGGAAATTGTTCGGTCAACGACGAAGGCGACAATTCGACGGAACTGGAAGTGGAGCCTGTGCTCGTCGTAGGCGCTGGATTGAGCGCAGCCGATGCGATAATGGCAGCCCGATTTAGGGGTATACCGGTAGTCCACGTGTTTCGCGATTCATCGGAAGACTGGAAAAGGCAAAAAGGCACCAATGGATCCGGTCATAAACTCGGTTCCAGCAATTACGACAGATTGCAGTGGCTTCCGGCTTCGATTTATCCGGAATACCACAAAGTTTATGAGATGATGGCTGACGGTGGCACAAACTATCCTCTCTACAAAGCACTTAAGGGATATTCTGTCGTAGACGTTGGAAGCAGCGAAGATGAAAAGTTTGGAACACACGAACGGAAAGTCACCCTCTGTGCACCAAATGGACAATTACATACTCACAGAGTGTCGGCTGTGGCCATTCTTATCGGTAATTATTTTTTTACTTATCGACGACTTTCTCTTTTAAAAGGCCTGAGACACCTAAAAAAAGTAATAAAAAAAGATCCTGTAGATGATAGACTTATTTTTAAAATTCTTACATTCAAGCGTCATTGAGTATATGTCACGCATTGTAATTCTGCAATTTTTTAGAGACATACAGTGCTCTAAAATGGTTTGGGGTAAAAAAAAAGTTTATCTGTTACAACTTTCACAACAAACCTGTGAACAAACGTCTTATTTGATGTGTCGAAGAGTGCATTTTAGGATAAGTGTAGCAATTCTGAATGCAATAGAAATTAGATTTGTTGTAACTAATTATTCAGTGATATATATATTTTTTAATTGCGTCACTCATAGAATGCACTCTTCGACAGATAAGTTGAACAGAAAAAATATAAGTTGGAAATGTTTCTTTTTACCTTACACCACTTTCGGCCACTGTATATCGTTATGGAATTGCAGAATTTAAAGATAAAAAGGGTATCATCTATCGACTTTTTTTTTTGTTATGACGGGTTTTAGATGTCGCGACTTCCTTAATGTATACGTGCTATATTCTGCCACCAATTTGAAAAAATTCAGTAGAATGGAAAGCGGCAATCCAAATCAGTTGAACCTCGTTCTGAATCTCGATCTCTCGGTCGGCTACTTTTTACGTTCGTGTTTTAACTCTAAACGAAAAGTAGATCATTTTAGATTTTTTGATTTACCACTCTGAAAGAAAAAAAACAATAGTGGTCGTAACTGAAAAATATGAAGACATTCTAAAAAATCTCTTGACAGATTGAATAAATTTTAAGCATAGACCCAAAGTGGGTCAGCATTCGGTTCCGTTTTTTTTTAAAACTTTTATCGAAACAAAAAAGAATAAATAAAAAAATTCGAAGAATTAGTAAATTGATTGTAAGATAATGCATAACCACCTTTATTTAAAAAATACGATGTTTTAAAGAATTATCCACGATTTTTCCAGTCATTTTCTCGATTAAAAAGTTACTTTAATTTAAAAGGTGATTCATAAGTTTTTTTTTATTTCATATTTTCAACACCGTTCTCCTTTCTTTTAAAGAATAAGTAAAAAAAAAATCTGGATTTTATAAATTGGATAATAATTGGTGTGGTTTGCCCTATACACAAAACGAACTACCAAGAGTATGGTAATTATTGGTTCATATATAATCGATTTCCATTTACAGGTTCAAGACCAGATCTCTCTTACTTGGGAGAATACGCAACGCGATTGGGCAAGATCATGAACAAATCGATCGACAGTAAATCGAATCCCATCGAAACGGACGATTACACGTACGAAGCAATCAGGGCGCCTCGAAAGGGTCTATACGCTATGGGACCACTTGTCGGTGACAATTTCGTGCGTTTTCTACTAGGCGGAGCCTTCGGAATTCTTGCTCACATTGTGAATACTTCAGGAACGTGAAGTCCACTAAACGAAGTGAAAAAAAAAAAAAAAAAAAAAAAAAAACGGTACAAAACGCGAATGAATCCACAGAAACACCACATTTGCGTTACACTAATTAATCACTGCATAGAGTGACGTGTGCATTTTTGCTCAAGCCGTGTGTGCTCCGTTTATATGTGGGATCAGAGTACTTAAAGAATTTACGAGTATTCGCTAAAATCTTATCCTACAGAAATTTATTATAAATTATGAATTTATTTTTTTATTGCTTCGTAATATACGATCGCGATACGAATGAAAAGGCGATTTTTCCTTGGTGCTAAGCCGGGAACAACGGGGAGATCACTGGTCAACATCGCGATGGCATTCGGAAGATTTGATAATGAATTTTTGTACAGTACTTCGTAAAAGTATTTAGTGAAAGCAAGAGATACTTGTTAAGGAGGTGCGGTTGTCATATATTTGTGAAATAATTTTCAACATCGTGCCTTCGGAGTAGCATCGTTCTTTAGACGTATATTTTTTTATTGTAATCAATGCGGACCTCAGATATTATCGAATATGGAAGGCAATAAATGTATATAAAGAAATGCGAACCCCGTGGCCTACGGTACATAATACACACAGTCATAGAAGGTTATAAGGTCTGTGATACAACGTGTTACGCATTTTACAATATTCAGAGACTAAAGAATTTGTACTGAATTGTAAAAACTGCAGTGACATTAAATGGCGTAAAACTCTATGTCTTATTACTTATGTGATAATGTTTTTCTTTTAATGCCCTCTGAAGATAAAATATACTTAGGATGAAGGAAGATTAAAATAGGGTAATAAAAAAAGTGTTTTAAAACGGGTTTCGAGTGATGTAAAAAGGATAAAACTATAAAAATATACGTAGTTTTTCATTCAGTCGTGTAAATTATAATTTAAACATTTGTACATTATTTCTACACATTCACCGATACATTGGAATAAGAATTATACATATTGCGCAATAACTGCGTCAATCATCGCTGATTTTCATTCAGACTATTTGGTTGTCGAACAATAGCGATTTCGCTGGATATAACAGTCTTCAATCTTAAGCTAACAATGACATAAACTTCCTAATTCTTCGGAATAACAGCATTACACGGATATTCTTATTCTATAATAATATACATTTAAGCATTTCTCCAGGAGCGATTCCCTCAATTCCTGAGATGATAGGAAGAAAATCTCCTTTCTTTCTTTCTCTGATGAAGGACATTCGACGATGCGTTTGTCATCACCAAAACATCGAATGTAAGGAAGTATCGAGTTTTGTAGCTGTGTACTAAGTTTTAAATACGATGAAAAGAAAACTAATGAATATTATGGATGTCGCGAGAATAAAAATGCAATACATTTTTCTACTGGCTTTCTGGTAAGAATCTGCTTTTCTCAATTGTTTATAACCCTCTTGAACCTGACCCTGGGTCTGCTCGATGTTGTAATCGATTCGGTCAAGAATCGTGCCCTGGTCGTGCACCATCGTTGCTAGATCCTTTACATAACAAAATATAAATATTCATCAACATTTTGTCAAGTGCGAAACGGTGAATGAGTGCAAAGTCGAATTTTACACATTCTCACAGTCCGATAGGTTAAAATCGAACTCAGTTTTATTACGCTGCAATGTTTTTTTTAAAGCCTAGAATGGTTCACATGGATCACGGGTAACCAGAGCATTTTTAAACGTCGATGAATCTCCCAAATGGGAAAATTTTTGGCGGAGGGAAAAATTGTAATATCTGTTACACATAAATGACAGTGATGTCCACAAATGGTGCAAACGGCTTTAAACACAATTTATTAATGAATTAGGTATTTCAACCATCGCATATTCAATGTAAAGTTTGCTTTGATTCATGAAAAGTAATCTCATTCACTAATTTGAATAGGTTCAAGTAATGATAAATTAATATTCACATTCTCTGTGTGGCTGCTAACGGTACAATGGCCACAAAAGGTACGCTTACCATATGACCCATCAATGTATCATTTGCCTTTGATTAAGTCGCATCCAAAGTTTATTGAGGTGCCGCGACTTTTCGAGAAATGTGAAGGGATTTAAAAAAAACTCAAGAGGTTCGTATTACTGTAAACAAGCTTAGAAACTCAATCAAAGTAAAAGAAAATTGCGTTCACAATGTTGCTGTAAATCCGACAAGTACGAGGTGTAAATATTTGTATAATTGGGTGGGAGTCAAAATAATGAATGGCAAAAATAGCCAATTTCAAAACAATGAACGTCTGAGTCTAGAATAGCCATTGTTATGAAATTTGCTATTCCAGCCATTCTCTATTTTGACTCTATCTTGTTAAAATGAAATAAAAATAGCGAATGATCAAAATAGCTCATGGATAAAATAGCTAATTTCACAATGACGGCCATTCTAGATTTAGACGTTCTCATTATTCTAAAATTCGCTATTTTAGCTATTCCTTATTGTGGTTATTCACTATTTTGACCCCCACCAGTCTTGAACTCTTCGGATTAGTACGACAGCGATAAGACGGCCGGCGCGCGCTTGTTTGCTTTGCGACGATCGTCCCCGAGCGCGGGACCTCTGACGCAGCTCAGAACAATAACGAAACATAGAGGGAGAATTAAAAGGCCATTACATATTCCTTCACTTATTTTGCAATAATATTACAAGTATTGAAAATAGTAATATTTAAAAAGTAACGTAATGAAATATCGAAAAATATACGTTTATCAGAGAGTTTGCAAGAGAATATTTTGTTTTTATAAAGGACTTTTCAAAATTCGGTTCTCAGTGTGTTATGAATTTGAGGAGCAGAATAAACACTGAAATCGTACAAAACGTCGTCAATACGTTGCTGACGATGCTGAGAATCCTAATCATTTAAATTAAGAGTCCGAGCAGCCGACACAAGCAACAGACGACCTTCGCTAACACAGAAAATGTATTTTAATTGTTCATTTGCAACTCCAAAGCGCATTCCCAAAATACGATAAAATCTGAAAATCTACTAACGTCTTCAGTAATTAACGGTTTAATCCTTTAAAATTTTAAAACAAACTAAAAAAATTCACTTTTTTGTAGGGTATTTCATCCTCATCAAGAAAAAGATTTTGTTCTCCTCATTAATTTTTCACAAGGAAGTCAAGAAACGTTTAACGATCAGTCATTTTTCATTTGCTTTGGCCATGTCTCTATTTTTAAAGCTCGTAATTTTTTATTTAACTATTAAATCATCTCTTTCCAGGTGAGCTTATAGTGTGTCGTTTCGATTAATTAGAAACGAAGTTCGAATTCTATAATATCAAGTTCCGGCGAGTTTCGTCCAATAAATATAACGTACCCAAAAAAATATGTGTACCATTCTAGGATTGAGTAGCCAAATTTTAACCTGACATTGGTAACCGACGAAGACATATTTTCGAATTAAACTGAAGGCTACAAACCTTGAATATGTGATTGAGATCCGAAATACTTCTGACTATATGTCCAACTTCCTGCTCCCTTTCAGTCGCTTGTCTCATCAACTCTTCAGACTCTTCTATTTGAAGTAAAACGGATTCCTGCTTCTGAACTCCCGATTGCCAGAAGGTGTCGTCGCTTTGACTGAACGATGGTTCCGTGAGCCAAGAATCCGTCGCCGAATTATTAAGAAGACTCTCATCGTCCGCAAAGAATTGTCGGTTTCTTTCCTCCCGAGAATTTACCTCTGTAATATCGTTAGGTGAAAGTAATGGGGTGACGAAGTCATTATTCATTATTTTCTTCTTTTTTACGATTACCCTAAAAATCGCGAGGAAAAGCAACATAGCGACAGGAAAAGTAATACATAGGGAGGAAAAGTAGCATAGCCGAAGAAAAAGCTGCGGGGTTGAACTTTTCATATTGCTTCCTCATTATTTTTGGTTTGTTTTCAAAGGTGCCTTGGATGTATGATAATCGATGTATCCTCATAGAGGAATCTTTTTAAAAAAACAAAAAATCATGAGGAAGCAATTTGCAAAGTTCCACTTTACAGCTTTATTTTGTATCGAAGTTAATTTTCTGAAAAATTTAAACCCTATAATTAATTATGGCGAAACTGTGTACCTGTTATCGCCGAATGCTACTGATTTCGTGTATAAAATTTGCGTTCGCTCACTTATGTTTCGCTAAAGTTAATGCAATAACATCATTTTTTCGGAAAATTCAAATTCTGAAAAATTCAAACCACATTGCATATTGTGACAAAACTATGTGCTAATCGTCGCTAAATGCCGACGATTTCATGCATGAAATTTGGGTTTGTTATCTCATGTTTTGTGAAAGTTAGGGCAAAAACGTAATTTTTTCGCAAATTGCAAAACTCCATAAAATTCAAACGATTTTTCCAGTTTTGGTCAAACTTAAGACCAAGCAACATCAATAATAGCTGCACGTGTAACAAATTATTAAGCAAAATATTGGCATTTTTGCGAAAGCTAAAGTGCCCACGTCCTTTTTTGAAAAAATTCAAAAAGCTACAGAACGAAGATTTTTGCACACATTAAAAAAAAAAATTGCATCAATAAAATACGGACTGCCGCTTCACTCATGTACCAAATGTTGGCTCAATCGATTGGACTGTTTTCGAGTTACAGGCAATTCAAATTCCGAAGCCCTGAACACACACACGCGCACATGGTTTTTTTTTCAAATATGAAACTGGGCGACAAGAACTTTATATCGGACATTTGTATATATCAGTATATTTTCTTCTTAAACCGTGTCTGTAGATGTATTTATGAATTATGAACAAATATCGATATGCAAGCCACACTTCGACATAGTCAGCAAAGTTAGCAAAATTTGTATAAATACATTTTTTAATTTAGCACTGATTTGACTAGCACATAGCAGAGCGATATGCTTAAAAATCAGCTATCCTTTTTGCGATCATGGAATGCAGTTATTTTTTAGCGACATCGAATTAAAAAATACATCGTATGCTGCATGTAAAGCAGTGTGATTTTCACTTCAGGTGATTTGTGCCCTTGCTTTGTTTGGGCAACAAGCTTCACCTTCGACAAAAATTATTAACTTTGTAGCATAATATTGTATACTATTGCAGTGAAATTTTCCATACGTTGTAGATAATTGCTCTGCGCGGTTCTGTAGCGCACGCTAAGCTCCTGTAGGCCAGAGGAAAGAGCCAACACAGCACTCATGGCGAGTTGACGTTCACCGGGTTTTGTTTCGTGTCGGGCAGCAGATTTAATCGTTTGTACTTGACGATAGCCATTAGAGAAAGCTCGTCCTATTTCTCTTGTAAGTTGCTCCATTTGTCTCTCCTCCTACAGTAAGTATCATCATTGAGTTCATTTTCTATGAAATGGTTTTTATAAACGAAACTTACTGGATGCAGGACAATGTATACAACAAATTCTATTTACAGAATGTCTGCTTTATATTTATAAGCTGAGTTCACAACTTTCGTTACAGTATGCATCCATGAAATTTCTGTCCATTTACAGATGGTTTAATTATCAGCAATGTTCTATAAAGCTTGAATTCCAAATATACATAAGAAGGAACTGATTCAATAATAATTTAGAGAAATAGATGATACGTCATTGTTTAATCAACGGTACAATTTGTGACCGATTATAACGTGGAATAAAGTTTTTATCACACTTGGTGTGAATATTTGTCCAGAAATCTTGGAAAGTTTCTGTGAATAGAACTTTGAATTGTGTACAGTTATCATACATTACAGAAAAAGTTGATGAATTCTCGAAATTTAAATATTTCTGATTGTTCTGAAAATGTCTGGTTTTCTTTGCCAAATTTCTGAAAAAACTATGAGCATTATTGCTGGCATTCTAAGGCTCTCATTTATTTATATTTAGAAAATATTTTCTAACGAGGTGAAATTTTCGTTGAATTTCCCGTACAAAGTATATATTGTCTTTCTCTTTCAAAAAATTCAAAAATAGTCTGATTTATAAAAAAAAAGGCCTTCACATGGTTGGCTGACAATAATTTTTCAAATTGCTGTGAAACTATATAATTCTTTCCGCTGACTTCTCTTAATATATATTGTTTTTTATTTGGATATCACTTATCTATATTCACAAACAATTTTTTAAGAACTCCGATTTGCACTGATTTTCTTTGCTTCATTAATAAATTCAGAATTACTACTATTTACAAACTCTTATCAACATTCATGTTATTAGAGAAACTTATAAGTTCTCTGAATTTAGAACTTGAAACTTATAAGTTCTCTGAACTTAGAACTTGAAACTTATAAGTTCTCTGAACTTAGAACTTGAAACTTATAAGTTCTCTGAACTTAGAACTTGATACTTATAAGTTCTCTGAACTTAGAACTTGATACTTATAAGTTCTCTGAACTTAGAACTTGAAACTTATAAGTTCTCTGAACTTAGAACTTGAAACTTATAAGTTCTCTGAACTTAGAACTTGAAACTTATAAGTTCATTGCAACTCTCTAATCACACATTACCGTAAAAAATCTGAGCTCATCAGAAAATAAATCGTATTGTCTCTGAAAAAGTGTAATGTTCGTTTGCGTAACAGAATAAGTAGATCGTAGATTTAACTTGTATTTTCTCATAAGGGACTTCATTTAAAAAAATGAAAATTTCCTAGAATTTTTTGGTAAAAACTTAAATTGTGAATTTTTACAGTGAAAGATTGAACTCCACATTTAAAATCATAACTAAAATAAGACACAGAATTCTAAAATTTGTTCGTCAGATTGGTCTGAAAGCTATGGCAAGTTAAATATTCTACTTTCTACATCACACCATTCAGGTACGCTATATATCTTTACAAAATTTCCAAATTATGATGCTTCATAATTACTTGGTGACGTTAGAATGTGAGATTTTTTGGAAGAAGGAAAATAACTATTTTTAGGAGATTTTTGGGGGGTGCCCTTATTATCTAATTATCAAAAAGAGTTTCCACCTTTCTTCCCTGATTTAGCTGTCAGTTTCTTAATGTTAAGACGTCAATACTCTTAGAGGAGTTCGCTTGAACATTTAAAGATTTTTTCTTAAGTTACCCTACAGGTTTTCTGAAGGTGCCGAATCATTGTGATTTTAGCAACATTATTTCTATACAGAATTAATGGTTCTTGAAAAATGTAAGATCAGGACTTATTCCTAGGTGAAAAGTCCTTCCTTCATTTGCTTCTGAATTTGGTGAAGTGCCAAAAATCAACAAACTGGTAGAGAAAAAATCAATTTTTTGGAGGCCCTCTGACACTTTCATTAAAATTTTATTTTTGAACAATTGAGAATTTTTCACATCACATATGTGAATATCTGAGTATGATCTGAAAAGCTTATCAAATTATCCTATGCTCATGAAAATTGTATGTAGCTAAAATTTTTTTTTTTCATGCCATTGAACACAGCTTTAAGTGTATAGACAAATATTCATACTAAGTTATTGAAAAAGCAAAACCATTGGTAAGAATGTGCTTTAACTCAAAGTCTAATTTGCACTGTTTCCACTCTTGGCCATAAAAATAGTCTATCCTAGTCAAATCCTACTCCGGAATTAACATATTTTATGTGAAAAATTCTGAGTTTTTCAAAATTAAAAATATAATTGTAGATAAAGTGGCGGTACATCACCCCCAAACTGTTTTTTGACTAATTTGGTGATTTTCACTGTTCTAACAAATTTAAAACCAAATAACAGTATTTTTATTGAAGAACTATGACTTTTGTTTACAGAGAATTACATTGTGATCTTACATTTATCGGGAAACATCAATTCTCCATTAAAATGAAGTTCCTAGCATCACAATAATTTAACAGATTTATGAAATCTGTAGAGTACTCGTTACAGCTAATCAGAGAACGATGGTACAAGCCCGTGTCAATAATCAGTATAATCAGCCCGATGTGTATGTAATCATGATGGTAGTTATCACGTTATTGCAGTATTTACCAATTTCATATTTTTACACAAAATCGTCTGAGTGCTCAGGTTGAGCGCCTTGTTGACTATGTGCGATAATGTTAAACTAAAAAGAAATTTCTTTTGTATTACTATAAAGTGGTTATAAAAATCAAGGTGTTGCAAAAACCTGAGAAGTATCATCTAGCGTTGGCCTAGTAAGCTGTTTGGCATGGAGTTCCATAAGATTATCTAGTTTGACTCGCAAGCGACTCAGAATGTACTGAGTCTCCTCCAAAGCATCTGTCCAGGCTGGAGGTGAAGAATCTCCAAGATTTATTCCTTTAAGTTCAACGTTATCCGATGCCGCATTTTCGCCCCCAACGAGAGCCATGCGATCCGACAAATTCTGCAAATACGTGCAATTTTTAAATGTATTTCTAAATTCATATTGAATAATATTTAGGTTATAAAAACTTACGTACCTGTTCGGCATATATGTGTTTGCTCTGAAGCGCATTGTTTCGCATCAGAACGAAAGGTTCTGTAAGATTTCTCGTGGCCATTTTTTCTATCTTGCTTTTTAATCCTCCTCGATCACTTAATTAACATATTCACCACACGAATTAGAGGATCTGTCACACGATAATCCATCTGTCAATGCGGAACAGCTGATCCAGCGCTGATCAAAGTGTGCGTGCGTCATGTGTAGGCCAATGGCAAGTGATCGCAAGCCCTATGCTGCACCAAAGAATACGAATATGCATAGAAGCACAGTTTTTGTGCGTCGCTTGAACCTGCGCAGTAGCTGGGGTACTCATCTAAACCGACTAAAACACGTGATGACCCCAGCTTCTGCGCTGGTCCACGCCGCCCACAACAACTGTGCTTCTATGTAAGTCTGAATTCTTTGGCTGAGCGGAAACGTTTGTGAAGACATCACGTAAGAAATTTAAAAAACTATAAGAGAAAAAACAAGCCTGCAAAGCAAAACCTTGCAAATTGCTTCCTCATTATTTTTCGCTTTCTACAAAGCTTCCTCTATGAGGAAGCCAAAATTGATCAACATACTTCCTCATAGAGGAAGCTTTGTAGAAAGCGAAAAATAATGAGGAAGCAATTTGCGAGGTTCTACGCAGACTTGTTTATATTCGGAAGACATTTTTATAAAAATTCAAAGTGACGTAAAATTTTTACCGCTCGATCGATTTGTGTAAAATTGTTACTCAAAAATTGGGGAATAATAGTCCATATGTAAACTAAATTGAAACCCGATACCTAGTAATTTGCATGAGCAAGCGCTCGAACGAGATTTTTCAAATAATTCAAAATGCTGTAAAATTTGAATCACTCGACCGATTGGTGTCAAATTTGTACCAAATATCTTTTTAAATCGTCGTCTAAATGTGAAGAAAATTTTAGACAAATCTCTGAAAAATTTCGAAATATTTTTTTTTTCGTAAAAGCTTTTTTTCTGTTTGTTCACCAAAATCGAAATTTTCTGACACGTCAACAGTTAATTAGACCAAAACCTTAATTGGAAATCAGTAATCGGGAAATCATATCGGCAATTGCAGCCGAATATCTCAGAATTCGCATGAGGTGTATTTGCAGACATTTTTGAAAAAATTAAAATTGTAATAAAATCAGCACGGCTCAACAGATTCTTGCAACATTTGGTTCACATAATGTATTACGAGTAGTCCATTTATGTACAAAATTTCAGCCCGGTGCCTCTTCAATTGCGTTAGTTATAGCGTGAAAACGATTATTTCAAAAAATTTTAAATGCCGTAAGAAAAAAAAATTTCAACCGATACGCGTCAAATACAATCCCAAATTTTGTTATATGATAACCTACTTGAGTGCCAAATTAGACGAAAATCCGTAGAAAATTACGACAGTTATCGTGGATGCAAGGAAATCTGCACATACACACACACATTCAGACATTTC
Source organism: Tromatobia lineatoria (assembly GCA_949699805.1). Lineage (NCBI taxonomy): Eukaryota > Metazoa > Arthropoda > Insecta > Hymenoptera > Ichneumonidae > Tromatobia > Tromatobia lineatoria. The sequence continues at coordinate 6,241,882 of OX453048.1, forward strand.
GTAAAAACCATTTTTCTCGATGTTTTAGACCATTTTAAGTATCTTGACATGAAAGTCTCGAAAAAAAAAAAAATTTCACGAAAACAAAGCTTCTCTATGAGGAAGCAAAATGATAAAAATATTTGTGGGATCGAACAAATTTTTTTTTTTTTAATGATCAAGGCATTGAAGACGCGTGCAAAAGAAAAGCTATGTTGACCGTCGGTGTAAATACGAGGCACTTTCGGAAGCTTTGTCGGGCAACACCTTGTGTCAAGTGTCGGTAATCTGGCAATACACTTTACATAGATTCGTGAAAAAAATCCGACAATTTATCTGAAAAACTATTACCGGAATCGTTCAAACATTTTCGTAGATTATTCAACATTTTAATCATCTGAACTTTCACGATACTTGCTTGCTTAAGGCAAGGTGAAACACCTTCCTTATCGGCCGTTCCGTGCCCAGTTGGCAACAAAAACTGTAAACAATTTTTTTCACGGATGCCTACCTGTTTCTGTATGAAAGACAACTCTTACAATATGCAGGATTGGTATAGGAATATTGTAAAACTTTTCTTTGATCCAGAAACATTCGGCACCCTCGCGGACTTCACCAACTGCACGCCAACCCAATTCCAACTGGTTGGTTTGTGCAAAAAACCAACCCGTAACCAACAAATGCCAACCAGCATATAGACTAACGGTTGGGATTAGGTAGGATTTTGTAGGACCAACCGACTATCGTACCAATTGCTACGCCGTGCAAAGCTTGGAATTTTGTAGGAATCACGAAGATATCGGTCACTGGCCATATACTCGACCACACGAGATTTTTAATCAGAGCGGTCGATTAAAGAATTTATTAAGCGGGAACGACTCACCGGAATTCTTCTTAATAAATCCCAGGAGAGAACTAATAGTCCTGAGAACCCACGAAAACTGTAAGTGCACTATACTACACGAAAACTCTAGTTTTATCCATTCGAATAAAACTACCGTAGCACCGGTACGCATAGCATACATAGTCCATGATACGAGACACAAAAACTCAGTGTAACAACGATATAAACTGTTTACTTTTTGAAGTACAAAAACTGCGGGAAGACACGCGCGCGATCGCCCGAAAAACTGTCAACACGGGATAAGCGTGTTGATGGCTCGAGGCACCTCACCGGTGTCTCGAGCGAAACTGATTATTTTAAGGAATTATCGAGAACACCTCATTCTCACTTGAATTACCTCGTAACTATCTCGGAAACGCAAATCTCCCGGTAACATTTTCAAAATGTATACAACCGCCTCCCTTAGTGTTTCCCACATGGAAAAACATCCAAGATATATTAAAAAATATCTCTCATATATACGACAGATATAAAGATTTAAACTTTGTCTCTCTAAAATTGAAAAAGTTTAAATCTTGATAGCTTATTACTTATTTTCCTGTTAATCGATTGAGGTCGACTTCAATAGCAATCTACTTTAGTGATCATTTGACATGTGTTCCAAATTTCAGCTAGATTGCTGAAAATTTGAGATCGTTTTCGTCTTCACCGCCTTTCACGAAATACACACCCATAGATACACACGCCCACATTTGCACATATACATGCACCAGACATTCTTTCCAGATATGCTTTTTTAACGTAACATTCTGAACATATTTTCTATGAATCGCATTTTTTTTTACGAAAAGAAATCACTTGCAGGAGAAAGCAATATTTTAGAAAATTTTGTAACTTTTCCTCTTTCGTTTCTAAATTTATTAATACCTTTTTATAGAAAAAAAAAAAAGCGAAACCCGGCCCACTTTGGTTTTAGGTTCAACCATTATTTTGTTTCCTCATGCAGAATTTTTTCAAACTTATTAAAATTTTTTAATTTGAGCAAACGATATGTTAGCTTTGAAAAATCGAAAAAAATAAACTTAAAATATGACCATCAAAATTTCTGCATCTTCAAAAAAAAACTTTGTCACGCTGTAGCGCCGTGACATTAGTTCTGAGAGGAAAATGTCTCGGGACTTTTTTGTTCCTTTTTTAATTTTCCGATGGCGGATATTTTCGAAAAAAAAAATTGTGTGAAATTAAGACGATCGGTGCAAATTGAACACTTTGTCACGCTGCATCTTTTCCGTTTTGACTCGGAGAGAAAAGTTTGTAGGAGACATCTTCTTTCTTATCGCATTTTGAAGTGGCGGTTATTCGTACTTTTGCAGTGACGGTTATTTGTGAGTAGTTATTTGGACTTTTTCTGTTCCTTTTCCGATTATCTAGTGGCGGGTTCAGACGGATTTTTTTTAAGAGCAAATAAATTTTTCCGAAGTTTTGAAATGGCACAAAAAATTTCTTCGCACTTAAAAAAATTCGGCCGATCCCGCCACTAGATAATCGAAAGAAAAAAAAAGAAAAAAAAAGAAAAAAAAAAGAAAAAAAAAAAAAAAAAACAGAAAAGGCAGATATATTTTTTCTCTAGGAGGTGATCTGGCCAAGATATCGCGGTCCAAAGTTTTAAAATAGCAAAAAAAAATTTCTTTGCTCTTAAAAGCAAATCTGGCGGGACCCGCCACTAGATGATCGAAAAAGGTACAGAAAATGCTTATATGTTTTTTTTTCTCTAGGAGGTGATCTGGCCAAGATAGCGCGGTCCAAAAATTTTACAATGGCGAAATGAATATTTCTCTGCTCTTAAAAAAAAACCGGCGGGACCCGCCACTAGATTATCGAAAAAGGCACAGAAAATTCTGATATGTTTTTTTTCTGTAGGAAGTGATCTGGTCAATATATCGTGGTCCAAAAGTTTTAAGATGGAAAAAAAAATTTCTCGCCGAAAAAAAAAAATCCAGCGGAACCCGCCACTAGATAATCGAAAAAGGAACAGAAAAGGCACATATGTTTTTTCTCTAGGAGGTGATCTAGTCGAGATATCGCGGTCCAAAGTTTTTAAATGGCAAAGAAAAATAAATATTTCTTTCCCCCCAAAAAAAATCCGGCGCAACCCGCCACTAGATAATCGAAAAAGGAACAGAAAAGGCACATATGTTTTTATTTTAAGAGGTGATCTGGCCAAGATATCGCGGTCCAAAGTTTTTAAATAGCAAAAAAAAATTTCTTTGCTCTTAAAAGCAAATCTGGCGGGACCCGCCACTAGATGATCGAAAAAGGTACAGAAAATGCTTATATGTTTTTTTTTTCTCTAGGAGGTGATCTGGCCAAGATAGCGCGGTCCAAAAATTTTACAATGGCGAAATGAATATTTCTCTGCTCTTAAAAAAAAACCGGCGGGACCCGCCACTAGATTATCGAAAAAGGCACAGAAAATTCTGATATGTTTTTTTTCTGTAGGAAGTGATCTGGTCAATATATCGTGGTCCAAAAGTTTTAAGATGGAAAAAAAAATTTCTCGCCGAAAAAAAAAATCCAGCGGAACCCGCCACTAGATAATCGAAAAAGGAACAGAAAAGGCACATATGTTTTTTCTCTAGGAGATGATCTAGTCGAGATATCGCGGTCCAAAGTTTTTAAATGGCAAAGAAAAATAAATATTTCTTTCCCCCCAAAAAAAATCCGGCGCAACCCGCCACTAGATAATCGAAAAAGGAACAGAAAAGGCACATATGTTTTTATTTTAAGAGGTGATCTGGCCAAGATATCGCGGTCCAAAGTTTTTAAATAGCAAAAAAAAAAATTTCTTTGCCTTTAAAAAAAAATCCGGCGGAACCCGCCACTAGATAATCATGGGTACTACAAAAAAGTCCTACGGCATTTTTGCTCTTGATCAATATTCTAGTCAGGAAACGTGGACAAAGGCAAACGTCCAAATAACTACTCACAAATAACCGTCACTTTAAAAGTAGGAATAACCGCCACTTCAAAATGAGAAAAGAAAGAAGATGTCTCCTACAAACTTTTCTCTCAGAGTCAAAACGGAAAAGATGCAGCGTGACAAAGTTTTCAATTTGCACAGATCGTCTTAATTTCACACAAATTTTTTTTTTTTTCGAAAATATCCGCCATCGGGGAATTAAAAAAGGAACAAAAAAGTCCCGAGACATTTTCCTCTCAGAACTAATGTCACGGCGCTACAACGTGACAAAGTTTTTTTTTGAAGATGCAGAAATTTTGATGGTCATAATTAAAATAAAAAATTACTATTTGGAGTTAGTCCAATCATATAAAAAATGTTCGACCAAATCCGAGAGGTTGAGGGTCCGACCCAGGTCGAATCGGTATGGAATGCCTCATATATAACCGTTTCACGGCACGGGACGACACGTTTTTCATTTCGGGTAATTGGATCTCAATGTAACATTTTTTTAAAGCCGGGTACCATTTAAAAAGAATTTTTTCCCTCATGAACTGTTTTAAGGTAGCCGCCTCGATAGGTGCTAGTCAAATCAGTACTAAACTTTGAAAAGCGTTTCTACAAGTTTTTGAGGATCAATTGACGGCTCCATGAACTTAATTAGGTACCAGCATGTGTTCTTAGTATATAAATAAGTAACCGTGCACGATTCCAAAAGAAAATACACTATAATATATGCCAATGTTCAGTAAGATGTTTCTGTCATCCAGTTATATTTTTTTTTAAATCATAATATTAGTCCGATTATGACGAACAATAGCTCAGCTCGTTCATCGAAAGTTGCTCTGATGATTTAACGAAGAGATTTTTCAGTAATATTGCTTGTACAACAATTACAACTATCTGTTTATCCAACTTAACCTAACATTAGACATACAAATGGTTGTAACTTTAAAAAATATAATAACACTGAAAAATCTTTCCGTTAAATCGTTGAAACATCTTTCAATTAACTAAATGAGCTATTGCTCTTCCTAATCGGACTACTATTATGGTTTTTTCTAATATAGAACTAGATGACAGAAACATCTCATCGAACATTTGCGTATATCAGTGTATTTTCTATTTAAAACCGTCAGGTGGACCACAATGATTTGTTGAAGTGCTTTTCAAAATTTAACACTGATTTGATTAGCACGTAGAGAGACGAGTACCTTAAGCTTCTTGGTCTCCCTAAAAAGAATATTTGCAGAGGAAAAATAAAATAAAAAATCTAGTGCACCTGAGGGTCTAACGAATATTACAAAAATTACGATCCTAATCGGGGGTTACGAAGGTCAGACCCGGGTCGAATTGGCATGGCATGCACCATAAACAGCAATGCTTTTTCTATGTAGAGCTTCGAGAAAAGTGGCGCTGCGTTCCTAACGCGCAAGACCAATAATACGAATAGTGCTGTATAGTGAGCTGTGTCGTCTTCACGATTTCGTCGTACAGCGACGTCGAGTAGACTCGAGTGGAGTGTCAATACTGTTATCATAATAATATTTCCAAAAAAAGTGAGTTTGATAGGGTAAATCTATCGATAATATTATGTTTTGTGTATAGTTTTTGAAAACGATGCATCCAAAGAAAGACTTTAGATTTTTTAACCTCTGATATCAATAATTTTTTTCCGATTCTTCATGACAGTGTTTTTTGACCTTGCACAACACTATTTTACAGATCGTTCAAGATGACAGGTCCAGCGACAACAGCGAATTCCACCGCTAACAGCTCAACAACCGAAAAATCGTCCAATAATCCATTGGAACAATTTGTTCTCTTAGCTAAAACTGCAAAAGGCGCCGCAGCCCTCGAATTAATAAAACAAGCTATAGAGACTCCGGGCGTTCATGTATTTGGCGAATTGCTCGATATGCCAAACATAAAAGAGCTGGAAAATGGGCCTCACGCTATTTACTGGAATACGCTAAATCTGTTTGCATATGGAACTTACAAACAGTATTTGACGGATAAACAAAAGTACTTGGAGCTCACAGCTACTCAGAAAAAAAAATTGCAACACTTAACGATAGTGACATTGGCAGAAAAGACCAAGTGCATACCTTATGCCATTCTTCTGGAAGAATTGGACATCAAGAACGTCAGAGACCTGGAAGATTTGATCATTGAGGCTGTGTACGCTGATATTATTCAAGGAAAACTAGACCAAAAAAATTCACAACTAGAAGTAGATTACGCAGGACTCGGACGAGACGTCACACCGGAAGATGCGAGAGCAGTTGTAGAAACGCTTGCTGCTTGGGGACAGACTTGCGATACAGTGTTGGCTTGCATTGAACATCAAGTATTGAGGGCCAATAGCGAGAAACAGAAGGCAACAAGTCACAAAGAAAAAATACAACAGGATGTACGTTGCAGCTTAATTGTTTAATTCAGATTAAAGTTTTTCAAAACTAATTTCGAGGATCAATTGAAGCATTCTTTGTGAATTCAGCCACTTTCTTCATTGATTATCTCAGATAGCTACTCATAATTGGGTTAACGTGTTTTTGATATTCAAATACACCTTGAACTTTTTCAGATTTTTTATCTAATGTTTTTGGACATTTTTTTTTTTTAAGTCACTGTATAATTGAACTTACAACAAAATGTGTTGCCATAAGAGTTTTCGGTTTTTGTTGACCTTGGAACGCTATATTTGATGTAATTTTCACATTCTAGCTGATTATTTACTGAAAACGGAGAAATTATTTTTCAAGTTGCAACAATAGATATTTTTTTGTCTGAAAAAATTACCGAGCCTTTCAGTATATCGAACAATAGTGCAAAAAGAATCTTCAGAATGCTACGGATCAAAGTTTCAGGGTCAAAAAAGGAAATAAGATTATTTAAATTTTTCTGGAATATCTTAACTATAAAATGTTTTTTCGACATTCGAAACTTCCATCTGTGCAACTTCGGTGATTTTTACGCCATAGACAGTTATGCAAGAATACGCTGTCATTTTTTCAGCCCAAAAATAATATCCACTTTCGAATGAAAAAATAATATCCATTTTTAATAAAAAATAAGTCTCCGATTCTCGGTACAACATCAGTGTTGCCAGAACGTGAAAATTACTTCAAATATTTTGAACGGAAGCTGGCAAAAAAACGACAGCCTTTAAGCGAAGACATGTTTTGTTCGATAAATTCAAGTTTCCGTGATATGTTTACGTCAAAAAAGGAGCATCTGAAAAATATTGGCTAAAAAGTCTGAAAAAAGTCACATTGTTTTATGATGGTACTTCAATATAACCAATTATGAAGCAGATCTGGAACACATAAAGTCAGTGAATTGATTTTATACGAAACTACAATTTTTCTTCCCCTTATCAGAGAAATTACTACATAACTAGAATAATAATAATAATAATCGTAGTGCATAATGGTTGACATTACAAAAACTTTTATTTTGCTCCTATATAAATGAATTGAGATGTTTATCTTGACTTATTTAAGATCGCAATTATCAAGAAGGCGTTCCTCGCCCAAGCGGGTGGCGGTGGTGTACAAGAGGCGGATGCTGCTGGCGGTGGTACGAGCGCAGGTGGTAGTGACTCGTGCAGAGAAGCTCTTCCGGTGCCGCCGGATCCGAAAAAAAAGCTACAAAAGGGAAAAGGTATTAGAGGCAGTGGTAAGTTTTGGAAGACCTAAATTTCGTTGTTGTCCCATGTATAACTGAGAAATCAAACTATTTGCACCCGGCCTCAATTCCAAACAACGTAAATTCGTTACAAATAAAAAAAGATAACCCGGGTAAAGAAATTCAGCCCGGAATTAAATGTGCACATAGTCATGTCAATTGAACAGAATTATATCCGATGAATAGCAGTTGCAAACCTTGTTTTCCACGAGTAATGAAACGATTTTTTTTCTTTGAATATCTTTATCTTTTAGTAACTTTTTTATGAATTATCGAGGCACCAAAAAGTACCATTTTGTTGCTTCTAATGATTGTAAGGTCAATGTAAAAAAAGTTCATGAAGACTTTTCTAATTGGCGCGGGACGCTGTCGAATTTATTGCAAAGCGAATGTTACAGAGTACATATCGTCTGTTAATCAGTATAGTATATTAGAGAGACGTTTTTTAAAGGCTGGTGAACTTTTTGTCTGACGGCTGTGGTCTCGCCAATTTATTCCGAATTATATTCTAAGCAAAGGTAGCCTCTGTTGATTCTTTATCTGCAGGAAAAACTAGTCCGAAATATTGAGAATATAAACGCGATTCGATTCCAGTACACGCAACGAACGCTAGATTGTATACGAACGCATCTAGGCTAGTATACGAAAATGTTAGCATACCTGAGGAGCGTTGTAATTGCTGATGGAATAAAAAGTCATTTATTTTAGCGAAAATATACATGAAAAAAAAAAGAAGAAGAATGTTTTTCTCTGGACCCTCATTTAACGCCTTATCCTCATGTCCGGTGCGTTTCACGGTACGCGGAGGTATAGAACTTTTACGGTAGGGTGAAGTCACCAGTAAATGAACAGAACGATTTGTTTATTGTTTGTTTCTATAGAATGTAATAATTCCAGATTGTCGTTAAAAATTTTAACGGTCAACCAGAATGTCGAATTATCTGATGCATTTTGAAAAGTATCGAGTTTTTATCGCAAAGTATATAAAAATAAATATTTCATACCGGGAATCTAAAAACACGAGTTGATAAACAAGCCAATCTAATATTTTAGTCGAAATCACGCTTCTGCGGTAAGATATTCGTAATAGATAACTAAAAAAGCTACTTCTATGAGGAAGTATTTCGATCAATTTTGGCTTCCTCATAGAGGAAGCTTTGTGAAAAGCAAAAAATGATAAGGAAGCAATTTGCAAAGTTCTACATTGCAGGCTTGTTTATGCTCTGAAGATATTTTTATATAATTCGTAAAGACGTAAAATTTTTACCATTTCATCGATTGGCGTTAAATTTCGACTGAAACATCGTTTTATGGTAGTCCATATGTGGACAAAATTTCAGCTCGGTATGTCGTAATTTACACAAGTGAGCGCGCCAACGAGATTTTCCAAAAAATTCAAAATGCCATAAAATTTGAATCACTCGACCGATTGCTGTTAAATTTGTACCAAATATCTTTTTAAATGGTCGTCTAAGTGTGAAAAAATTTAAGATGAATCTGTAGAAAATTTCAAAAAAAAAAATTTGTTCCGTAAAAGTTTATTTTTTTTTTGTGCACCAAGATCGAGATTTTCTGACATGTCAACAGTTAATTGGACTAAAATCTTCATTGGAAATCAGTAATCGTTAAATCATATCGGCGATTGCAGCCGGATGTCTCAGAATTTGCATGAGTTATAGTAGTTGCAGTCATTTTTGAAAAAATTGAAATTGTGATAAAATCGGAACGACTCGACAGATTCTCGCAAAATTTAGTACACATGGTGTTTCACGGGTAGTCCATTTACCTACAAAATTTCAGCCCGGTGCCTCTTTAATTGCGAAAGTTATAGCGTGAAAACGATTTTTTCAAAATTTTCAAAATGCTTTGAAATCTAAATTTTCAACCGATTCGCGTCAACTATACTCCCAAACGGTATTCTAGGATAGCCCACTTGCATACAAAATTTAAAGAGCATTCATCGAAAATTGCGACAGTTATAGTGTAAACAATGAAATGTGCACATACACACACACACACACGCAGAGAGAGAGAGAGAGAGAGAGAGAGAGAGAGACATTTCGCACAAACTAGTTTTCTCGACGTTTTGGACCATTCTGAGTGTACTGACACGAAAATCTCGAGAAATTTTTTTTTCACGAAAACAAAGCTTCCTCTATGAGGAATAAAATAGTCTAATTAAAAATGGAATGGTCAGTTAAGTCGTTACAATTGTTTATGAATTCTCTAAGGCTGATGGTTATTCACTGGTGACTGTTCAATAACTGGTGCATTCACCCTAATACAGTAGAACGTCGATTACACTGTTTTTGAAAAAAATTAATAGTTCGAGAACGCGAGTTGCGCGGATCATAATCGCATGATAAACAGAAGTCGATTAATCGAATTTCTACTGTAGGACTGCAAGGAAATGTATGGTAGATAATTGTTAACGGAAAGCGGGAAAAGGCGGTTTAGAAGTATTACTTGGTGTTTTGTTATTATGGAGTAGTTTTGTCTTTTGGTGACGTATTCTAGGCCATGTTTTCCGTGCTACGATTCATTGATAAACCAGAAATCATTACGACTAATCGGGATTTTCAGGATCTTCTACTAATCCGTTAAGCGGCAGCATGAACTGACACTGATCAATCGAAGAAATTGGGAAGATCCAAGCGCAACTTGAGCAAAGCGTTACATCAATGTTGAAGTCATTGGATTGTCCACGATATTTCACGATGCGCATCGACTCTCCTTTAATTTTTGTATCTTCTGAAATAAATCTCATATTTGCAATTGCTTTATTCTATGAAAAACAATTACCCGATTACAATACATCGAACGAGTGGAATGGAAGAGAGAGAGAGAAAGAGGAAGAAGTGAATAGATATTAAGCATTTTTGGACGGTTCAGCTATTGTAACTTTTCAAAAAATGTTAATCTCCAAATATTTTCTGCTTACAACGCCCAAGTTTTTATCAGTTTCCGCAATCCACTGAATGGTATATAAAATTAAAAGCAGAACAAAAAGTGTTCGCATGTGTGAAAGAAAAAGACCATTAAAAAAGAGTGATTGTCCTAAAGGACATCTGCAGCGAAGGTACGTGAATTCCTATATTAAAAAGTTCATGGATGATAAATGCGAAATTCATTGTTAGCGATTTATTCGCACTGTGATTTGTCGGTAGTGTCATCAGACACACTGAGATTAGGACCAAGTTCATGCATTGAGTTTTTTTGTTTATGTCAGATGTCAAAACTGACGTGAAGAGACTCTGCCGCTTCAGCGCCCGTGTCGGCTAATCTCCTATATCAAAAAGTTCATGGATGATAAATGCGAAATTCATTGTTAGCGGTTAAAACATACTCTGATTCGTCTTGCTGTCGTCAAACACACTGAGATCAGGATCAAGTTCATGCATTGAATTTGTTTGTTTATGTCGGATGTCAAAACTTGACGTAAAAAGACTCGGGCGCTTAAGTGCCCGTGTCGGCTAACCCTGGTAATTGTAAATAAGCGATTTTCGTGACGAAAAAAAAAATGTATCGCCCGCGATTGTAATTCCCTCAAAATGTATCCCGGCTTACAATTTTTAATGATCAGACCTGACGATTTTATTTTCGTGCTTTGCATACTATTCTCCACAATAAAGAGTGGTAGACTTTTTATATCATTTTTTTTTTGCTATTCTAAAAAACCGGCAGTGCACGAAACTCGATGTTATTTATTCGTCTAAATATCAAAAGTCCAAAATCTGTTAAGGACTGCCGACACGAGTGCGATCGAGTCATAAAAGCGTACATAAAGTAAAAAATTGGCAGATATGCGCATGCGCACAGCATTATTTATATGACTTCCTGACAAATACTACCTCATTTCACTCGGGGCAAGAATTGCGGTTTTACGTTATTCTTGTTTGCATATCTTGTTAAATAAAATTTCGTACGATACTTGTAAGATTAACGTTTTCTTAATTCATGTGATCGCAACACTCACACTCTTGGGTGGGGGTCAAAATAACGAATGACCAAAATAGTGAATGGTTAAAACAGCGAATTTTGAAATTAGGAACGTATGACTCCAGAATGATCATCACTATGGAATTCGCTATTTCAGCCATTCGCTATTTTGACCTCCATCTTATTAAAATGCAATCAAAATAGCAAATGATAAAAATGGCGAATGGCTGCAAAACCGAATTTCACCATTATGGCCATTCGACATTTGGACGTTCTTTATTTTTTAATTCGCTATTTTAGCCATTCGCTATTTTGACTCCCCACACACACTCTTCAGAAAAAGTTTTGTCGCATTAGTATAGTAAATTAGTATTATGTGACTCCCGGCCCGATTAAGAAATTATATTTTTCACATGGGTGATATAAATATAATAATGAATTACTTCTTCCCGCACTTACATTAATAGAGTTAGGCGTTGGCACGCGAAGTTTCTTGTAGAATTTTACTTGACTAATATATTGGATTGGGCTTAATTTTTTTACAAGGTTTTTTGCTGCTTGCAAGCACTTTTTTGTTGTGCGATGACCACATCTCTTTTAATACCTGGCGTACCATTTTTGGTTAAAAAAAAACAATTTGGGGGGGGGGGGGGTTGTAACTTCTATCTTAGTCTGACCCCCACCGCCTGCTAGACTGCCATCAGCTAGCCGACAGTCTATATATAAACCCACGATGCCCGCTCGAAATCGGCTTCACTCTGTCAAGTGTCGTACGCGCGGACAAATTCCACCCAACAGCGCGAAAATTGAATGAATAAGTGAATAAAGAAGTGATGGTGTCCATCATCTTTCTCATAGTTGTCGTCAGCTACGACAAGATGATCGACGCAGCGGATGTTCGTTCTAAGGTAAGTTGCATTGTGCTTGATTTTTTAACGAAACAATCAGGGAATGTTCCGATAATTTTAGAGGTCTCTCGGGATATCAATACTGATAATTCTCCTTGGTTTGCGCGGAATTATACGCTTGAGGTAATCCTTGCGCTTTATCTAGTCCGCATAAGTTTTCGAAAAATGAGAGGGAAATAGAAACACTTCTCGATAATTGTAAAATTTGAAAGAAAATCATACATATTGAAAACGTTAAAGAGATTAATTTTGCATAATGATAATTCCCGAATCTTATTAACAAATTGATAAAAACTAAATCGTTTAACACATCTTTCGACAACCGAATTAAATTTCTTTAATTAAAATTGTGACCCGAAGTTCGCTCCTGAAATGGTGGGAGGGGAAAACGGGTGAAATAAATAATTAACGCAGTCGTTTTTATTTAAAACTAGAAACTACTTTAATTATTTTTAAAAAATCAGCAAATACAAAAAAATATAACAAAGAAAAAAAAAGAAAAAAAATGGCGATAAACGAAATCCGATTACTCGGTTCGGAGGGCAGAAAAAAATGATAATAAACAAAATATGGGCCCCAGTTGCAAATTTGGTGTAACACCGTTTCCGAAATTAATTTAAAAAAAAATAGTAAATATTACAAAACCTCAAACCACGAAGTGGGAGAACAAATACGCAAAATAATTTAAACAGGGGCATTAGCTGTCGGGTAGGGCTGAGACAAAGGTCAGGGCGAGGGGCAAAATGGCCTAACGGTCGGCTCTTACAAATTAACCCGGTGATCTCAACTATGGCAATAATCAGGGTGGCACAAAAAAAAGGATTTTGGGGTCGAAAAATAATAAGGGTAATTGGTTAAAGGGGAAATAAAAAAAAGGGGGGAAGAATTTATATTGAAAATTCGTAAAAAGTCCGAAGGACGATTCACGAATTTTTTATTTAAAAAATAATTACAAAAAAACAAATTATCGAGGGAACAATTAATAGAAAAAAATCCCAAATTGTCTGAAGGACAATTTGGAATAGGGTGACGGGTATTAATAAATAATTGTGGTGGAGAGATTGGGAATTTCGGTGCTTCTTCGCACGAGTATTGACAGGTGGCAAAATGGCTGATAACGAGGGGACACTCACTATTTATTTATTGGGTATTACGGGGGGGTTTCGGTGGCAAATCGGGGTGAAAGGGGTTGCACGGGGGCGTAAAAAATACGGTCTCAAAACTTACGGTTTTTTTAATTGCAAACAAAATCAATCAAAGCACTCAGCAGTATTCAATTTAGTCGTTTTGGCACTTTTCACTTTTTCTCTTACCGAAGGCAAGGACAAGAAGAATAATAATGGCCAAGAATCTTCTCCGTCTTCTTGCTCAAAACTATCCTAATTTTCTAATTTTCCTATTGGCTGATTAGCATAGAGAGAGACATCAACGCTGCCGCGGGCAGTAATTGTAACGCGGGGTGGTAGTTCGAAAGGTGAGTGACGGATGGCGGCAGGAGTCCCGTAAATCCCCGATCGATATCCTCTCGCTCAACGACGGCTTCCGATCCTCCTTATTGAACGGCTCCGCGATGACGTCATCCGCGCTACAATCCTACTCCGCGACGTTTGTCGTCCCTCTCCTATGCTCAGCACTACTTATTTTGATATAGGTGGGCCGGGGGGAAAGGCATTGTGTTCTGTTATTGTTTTTGGGAATGTGTTGTGCGCGTTCGGGCAGTGCCTGTAGCGAGATTTCGCTTTAGCGAAATTTCTCGTTACAAAATAAATGATTCGTCCATTTTTCTGAGCATGTATGAATTTTTTTTTTTTTTCGAATTTACTTCGAATCATGTGATTTTCACCATGTCTAAAAAAAACTTCAAGGTAAATTAAAATATTTGAAAAAATCATGCGTATTTAGGAAAATAAAAGAATAATTTCCACCAAAATAAACAGATTAGGTCGTCGAAGGATTTGTTGATCAATTTTTTTTTTAATAATCCGTTAATAACATTTTGGCTTTATTGTTATGTGGAATTTATCTCTTCCACGCCGTTGATATGCATGATTTTTTTCAATTTTCAAATTACAGAGAATTGTTTGTAATTCTCTCCCATTTTACGAAAACTTATGCGAACTTATCGACATCATGCGCAAGGACTATCTTAACGGTTGAATTTTGCATAAGCCAACGAGAATTATCAGTAAAAATATCTCGAGATCTCCAAAATTATCGGTATATTCCCCGATTGTTTCGTGGGGGAGGAACGAGAGGGAGAAATTTCGCATATTAATTTCCGAGCGCATAGTGGTGTTGTTGTAACAGTTTAACAAATATTGAAGTCTTATGTTTTTTGACGTATATACCGTTACGCCGGTCATCCGTGACATCCCGTGGTCGGCGGTTGACCGGATGATCTCGACAGATGTTATCGAGCCATCTCGGAGTGACTGGGCTAGTCCCGTAGTCATGATAAAAAAATTGACAGGCAAATACCGTTTCTGTATTGACTACCGAAAAGGTGACGCAGTCACGAAGAAGGACGCTTACCCCATCCCGAACATGACGGCTATTCTCGACGAACTACGGCAGGCCCATTACATCTCGACTCTTGATTTGAATCAGGCGTATTGGCAGGTTCCGATGGATCCCGCATCACGATGATCACGGCTTTCGTCGTACTTGGCAGACGCTTGTATCAGTGCAAGCGGATGCCGTACAAACTTACGAATGCTCCCGCAACGTTCCAGTGAATGCTGGATCGACTTATCGGCGAAGAAATGCACCCGCATGTTTTCGTTTATTTGGACGATATTATTATCGTTACCCAAACTTTCGAAGATCACTTGATGTGGCTCGGAAGAGTTCTCGAAAAGATCACGCAAGCGGGATTGGCAATTAATCGCGAGAAAAGTGAATTTTGCCGCTCCCAGGTTCGCTATCTCGGGTTCCTCGTAAACAGCGAAGGCCTGCGCAGTAGATCTCGAAAAGACAGCTCCCGTATGCAAGTACCCGACATGCAAGTACTCTACACCAAATGGGTAGAGATCTGCTCCCTTCGGAAGGCTAGTGGTGCCACGATCGTGAAAGCTCTCGACAAACTCGTAGTGACGCGCTGGGGTGCACCGCGGGTCCCGCTCACGGACGATGGCACGGAGTTCGTCAACCGATCGATCCGCCAGTTTACCGAGCGGGTGGGTATACGGCACAGTACGACACCGCCGTACCACCCACAGGCTAATCCTACCGAGCGCGTGAACCGCGTGATCAAGACAATGATCCGGGCGTTCCTTGACGGGAACCACCAAGAGTGGGACCGTCACCTGCATGAATTCCGATTTGCATACAATACGGCACACCATAGTTCTCTACAGGCTACCCTTGCGTTCGCGAAATTTGGCCGTGAGCCACCTTCGGCTTTCTCATTGCGACGAGAAACCGAAGGAGATCTGGACCACGTCCGCCAGAGGAGTGGATGAGGCGTATGGCTCGCCTAGATACCCCGCGTACAGCCTTAACGCACGCTCTCGATGAAGCTTTCAGGAGGCAGTTCGGACCCTACAACCTCCGTCACCGAAACAGGACGTTTGAGGTCGGAGATCTCGTCTTGCGCCGGTCGCATGTGCTATCGTTCGCCGCATGGCATATCTCGGCGGCATTGGAACCTTCTTTCGAGGGGCCATATGTGGTTTCGAAACAACTCTCGCTGGTAGTGTACGAATTATCCGATCTCGATGGGCGATCTATAGGGAAAATTTCCGTGCAGGATATCAAACTGTATCGACCCCCGGAGGTACCGGTCTAACAATTATTCTGTTGCAGGTTCCCGAAGATGTCCGGATCTGACGACGAGGTTATCACCCCGGACGCGCCAGCGAATATGGCGATGATCCAGGCGTGCACGGCCACCCTGGGGAGTCTCGACGGAGGAGACCTCGCCTCGGCCGAGGTGCTGGTGAAGGTGATCGGGGAGTTGGCCCAGTATCCCCTGGACCAATCCCCCGGATCCCCCGATCCGGTACCCTCGGACCGGCGAGACGCTCCCGAGTCGGAAGCGTCAGGCCCGGTCCCGATACCGACTGAAACGTTTGCCGTGGGACCTCGTCCCACGGACTCACGGCCGTGGAAGGTGGTACGGTGGACGGGTACCGCTAGGCTGGACCCAGCAAGGGGTCCTAAGCCCCCCACGGCGCCCCGGACCTACGCTCTCGCAGCGTCGGGGACGGCGTCGAAGGGTGCGATCCCTCGCACCCCCAGACGACCACCACCCGCGACGGCTACTGTAGCCCCGACGAGGACGATCGCTTCCGCCCCTCGACCATCAGAGGGACTCCCCGCAGCTCGCAAGCGCGTCCTCGAGAGGGCGTGTTATAGCTGTAGGGCGACGGGGCACTGCTGCTCGCAGTGCCCACGTGGCCCGCCGCCGACCACTTTCTGCCGGCGGTGCCGTCGGAAAGGGAAAACCGTCCGTACTTGCCCGTCGTGCAGTCAGGGCTGGAGGCGTGAGGGGCCTTACTCCCGCAGGTGGGGCGTAACGTTCCCCGGGAAGAGCTGAGGGTCATACGGGCGGAGGGACCTGGGTCTCGAAGGCTACGAGACCCGAGGAAGGCTGCTCGTGGGGATCGAGCCGCCCCAGCTGTTCCCGCTGAGACTCCGGAGGTGCCCCCGCAATAAGGAAACCGAAGGGTAAGCTCCCGAAAATAGGCCTCGAGCCTAAGCTACTGAACATGGGTCGTAAGACCCAGCTCCCGAACATGGGCCTCGAGCCTAAGCTACCGAACATGGGTCGTAAGACCCAGCTCCCGAACATGGGCCTCGAGCCACAGCTACCGTAAGAAGTTCACGAGAACCAGCTCCCGCAACAAAGGACCTAAGGTCCTAGTTCCCGACAAGATGGGCCTCATCCTTAGCTCCCGAAAAACCAAGGAAACCAACCTGCAATGGATCTTGGAGAAATCGCTCTCAACGTGAACAGGACCATCGGAAAGACCCTCCCGCCTACTTTGGTATCGTTACCATTTTTTTATACCTTTCTCTTTGTTGTCCGCCCATGAAAATGAATAGAGAACTGAAATGGAACTTAAAGAATCGTCTCGTATTGCTAGAGTACGTTCTTGCATTGATCTCGACTTACCCACGACCACTATTGATTACCGACAGTAATCCGTGGGTAAAGACTAATAAGCTACCGACACACATGTTTTTCTCTTGTTGTCGATCCCGAAAATATTTATCGTCAATGACGATAATATTTCTCTCATTCGTGTAGTTTCGACGGAAACAGAAACCTACAATCCGATTTTAAGCTATGGTTACGTTCGGTTTTGTAAAGCTATCGTGGAGTTATGGAAAATTCAGTGCACTCGAATCCGTTGCGAGAAAGAGAGCTTAAAGAAACAAGCAGCCCGATGGATGAGAGTCACTGACACGATTTCTTTCGATTAGTTATAGACCGGTGTAAACCCGGCGCCCTATAGCGAAAGTGCGTTGTGCTGGAGAGTGGAGTTTTGTTAGTTTTTGTGCAGAGAATGGAGAATTCTGATGCCATACGATTGTGCTTAGTAGGCCCGCTTTCGTGCATCGCACTAAGGGAGGCGATCGTGTAGATTTCGAATATGTTACCGGCATAATTTGCGTTCTCGTTGTAGTTACGAGGTAATTCAAGGGAGAGTGCAGTAGCTCACGAATAAGAGATTTTGGGGGAAATGGAAACAATAATCACGCAGAGCTCTCGATAATTTCTCGAAATATTGAGTCTCGCCCGAGACACTGGCGTGGTGCCTCGAGCCTTCAACGCGTTCCCGTGTGTGTAGTTTTTCTGCCGTTCGCCCGCGCGCTTCCGCGTAGTTCTCGTGTACTGTGAAGTACCTAGTGTGTGGGTGGGGACCAACTGAGCACCTCCCAGGTCAGCACGAGAATAACTTTGCACAAAAAGTGTACACCGAACGACTGTACACGCAGACAGCTCGACACCGAAAACTCTGCATGAAAAACTCGACACCATAAGCTCTGCACGAAAAACTCGACACCGAAAAACTCGACATGCCGAAAAGTTGGCACGAACAACTCGACACCGAAAACTGAGCACGAAAAACTCAACACCGAAAAGTCGATACTTTGATCGATTTTGGGTAATTTTAAGGCCCTATCCGATGTGAAATTTTCCGTTAATTACTATCTTTATTTTATTCAGTGCGTAAAACGAGGTTTCATTTTATTTTTAACCCACTATTTCCATGTATTTTTGCCAGCAGACAACGAATATGTTATGTTTTAAAAAATCGTAATATTTTTCACTGAAAACCCAGAAATACATTACTTTTTTGAATTAAAAAAAAAAAAATATGATCTATTCAGATATCTCCCTGAACGATAGTACCATACAAGTGCGACAAAATTTTTTTTGACTTGTGCAGGAATCTCAAACTTTCTGCTCTTGTAGTGTAATAGACTATTTCGCACGAGTATCGTACCTATTTTTATTTCACGACGTGTGTAAACAAAGTTTCACGCACGCTTCGCTTGCGCAATCGCGATTTGCCCACAGAGTAAAATAAAAATTGTAATTAACGGAAAATTTCACATCGGATAGGGCCTTCAAATTCCCCAAAATCGATCAAAGTGTCGACTTTTCGGTGTCAAGTTTTTCGTGTCGACTTTTCGGTATCGAGTTTTTTGTACCGAGTTTTTGGTGCCGACTTTTCGGCGTGTCGACTTTCTCGTGCTGAGTCTTTGGTGTCGAGTTTTTTGTGCCGAGTTTTCGGTGTCGAGCTGTCTGCGTGTACAGTCGTTCGGTGTACACTTTTTATGCAAAGTTATTCTCGTGCTGACTTGGGAGGTGCTCAGTTGGTCCCCAACCTAGTGTGTCAGCGTTAAGCTGAGTTCCCGTACAGTTTGTCGTGTATTAAGTATGCCGGTCATACTCGTGCTACGATAGTTTTATTCGATTAAATAAAACCTGCAGTGCCTTTAGTGCACTCGATTTTTCGTGTCTCCTCCCGGAGGTGCTCCCATGTTATGGATTACAAGGAATAACCGTGTGGTGAGTCATTCTCCCGTTATTTGATTTTTAATCTACCGTCCGCGATTAAAGATCTTGTGCGCGGCCATCGTTAGCTCGCGATGCTTTGCCGGCTCTCGCGCATTATTTAATGCATAGGGAATATTTTAGATCTGAAGATTTATTAGGCTCCCGTTATTCGGTTTTGGGTTCCAAATAAAGCTATTTATTGGGCCAACCTCGACCCTCTCTACCACAACCAAGCAGCCTGAGCGGCCGTGCACATCTTCAACCGCCCGCCCTCACGAGGGCATCCAGTTGCGTTCGTTAACTGCACGCGACCCCAAAAGTTAACAAAGTTACCAATCTTTCTCTTCTCGTACTTGTTGCTCTCGATCGTTAGTTTGCTCGGACTTCGATTCGTTTGAGTTATTTTTCTTTTCGGAATCGAATTTGCTCCACTCGATTCCTCGGGCATACCGGTTCGTTAATACCGGTGGAACAAAAATTAGCTGGCGCCCACCGGGTTTGCGGATGCGCGAACGAGGGTGGACGGCCGAAGGTGACGGGTCTCGATTCGGGTTCTCGATGAGTTTCGTCATTTATGTTCGCTGACGAAAAATACGTTACAGTTTATATATTGTAACGCTCATTTTTTAGTAGCGTTACAATCAGGCTCGTATATGCCGCCTTCGCCCGCGGGAATTGCCACCTCTCTCGACGCAGAACTTCCCTCGGGTGATTTCAAAGGGCACTAAATAGTATTATATTTTCGTTATATTAATTCCAGGATTTTTCTTTATTTTTTTTAATGTAACGACACTGCGAGGGGGAGATTCTGCGGCATCTTTAGCTCGAAAGCCGAGCGAGAGCAGAGCAGCTGATCATCGACATCGGCTTCATACAGCAAATACATCGAGCTGCAGCGACCGTTTTCTTGCGCGCTTTCCCTACCCGTTGCATGTCATAATTTACTAGTAACTAAGCTTTAATATTCTTTCGCTTTTTCCCCGCAAAATTTTAAGCCATCAAGCGGCGAGATCCGAGGTCTAGGACGCTTTCTGTAAGAGAAAGAGTACTAAAATGTATTTAAAAATCGAGCGCTAATATATGCGAGGCCGCGTGAGAACTCGGTTCTCACGCTACGCGTTACTAGTGGCGATCGCCTGAGGAATTTGCCTGGAAGGAGGAAAGTAGGGGAAATAGCCGGCCGGTGTCGCGAATAATTTTTGGTGAGCCCGGCATTGTTCGTCGTACGTCCAGGGAGGTGAGACTTGTCGCGGGGACTCGAGGCCACGTAACATACCCGGCAGTATCGGGAGAGTTATCTGAAGGATGCAAGGTAGGATTCTCTCATCTCGTTAGTGTCGCGTTATTGTCCGGGGATCGATTGTGTTTCGTTGCCGTTGTAGTAAAAGTGTCCGTGTCGGTAGCCCCGCGATAGAAAAGAGGATTGTCGGAAGCCGCGAGATAGAAGCGTTTACAGATCGCGGCCATGTGCCTCTGTAGTTCGTATTGGAAAGTGCCGCCGGTTCGCGATTACTACTGATCCCAGGGATCGCCGAGTATCACCCGAGGGAAAGTGACGTGACGAATTAATCATAGTGTAGGATAGTAGATAGGCTTGCGTGGGTGAGATCCCGGTTATTGGTAAATTAGTTCGTGTGCGCGGTTAAAGTTTTTTTTTGTATTATTTTTGCGCCGTTCGTATAGGAAATCCCGGTCAGTGAATTGAGCAGCTGTCTGTGATTTTAGTAGGCTGACGATTGTGAAATTAGAATTAGACACCGCTGATTACCGGTTTTTTTTTATACGTGATTTTGAAGATAATAAATACCGGTTTTGTTATTGTTGACATAGTAGATTTGTGGTGAGCGTTCTTTTTTTCAAAACGAGCAAGTGAGCTCGAAATTCCGTAATTCCCGAACCACCCCTCTACCAGAAGCCAGGACTGCAGCTACCCGGACAATATCTCGCTTCTCTCAAACCTTACATCTTTTACCCGGCAGTGTCGCGCTATAAGCGTGGCTGGCGCCCAGGTTTTGTTTTGTTTAAATAAACTGCCGAGGAGGAGTTTTGTGGCGACAAGATCAAGCTCGTGAGAATTTTGGCGTTACAATATGTTTCCGCACGCAACGAGATTTTCAAAAATTTATCTTAATAAATAAAATTGTAAGTCAGTGTCTACAGATTCCCATTTAAGCCCAGAACAACGAAATAATTTTGAAACGTCGATCCCTTACAACTAAAGCATTGTTATCATTCTTATGACCATCAAACTTTCTGCATTTTCAAAGAAAAACTTTGTCGCGCCGTGACATTATTTCTGAGAGGAAAATGTCTCGGGACTTTTTTGTTCCTTTTTTAATTCCCCGATGGCGGATATTTACGAAAAAAAATTTGTGTTAAATTAAAACGATCTGTGCAAATTGAAACCTTTGTCACGCTGCATCTTTTTGGTTCTGACTCGGAGAAAAACGTTTGTAGGAGACATCTTCTTTCTTTTCTCATTTGAAGTGGCGGTTATCCGTACTTTTGGAGTGACGGTTATTTGTGAGTAGTTATTTGGACTTTTGTCTTTATCCACGTTTCCTGACTCGAATATTGATCAAGAGGAAAAATGCCCTTGAACTTTTTTGTACAACCCATCATTATCTAGTAGCGGTTTCCGCCGGTTTTTTTTAAGGGCAAAGAAATATTTTTTTTTACCATTTAAAAACTTTGGGCCGCGATATCTTGGCTAGATCACCTCCTAGAAGAAAAAACATATGTGCTTTTTCTATTCCTTCTTCGATTATCTAGTGGCGGGTTCCGCCGGATTTTTTTTACGGCGAGAAATTTTCATGTCGCCATTGTAAAACTTTTGGACCACGATATTTTGGCCAGCTCACCTCCTAGAGAAAAAATATATTCGCCTTTTCTGTTTTTTTTTTTTCGATTATCTAGTGGCGGGATCGGCTGAATTTTTTTTAAGGGTGAAGACATTTTTTTTTGCCATTTTAAAACTTCGGAAAAAATTTCTTTGCCCTAAAAAAAAAATCCGGCGAAACCCGCCACTAGATAATCGAAAAAGGGACAGAAAAGGCAGTATGTTTTTTTCTCTTGGAGGTGATCTGGCCAAGATATCGCGGTCCAAAGTTTTTAAATGGCAAAAAAAAATTTCTTGCCATTAAAAAAAAATCCGGTGGAACCTGCCACTAAATAATCATGGGTACTACAAAAAAGTCTTTCGGCATTTTTGCTCTTGATCAATATTCTAGTCAGGAAACGTGGACAAAAACAAAAGACCAAATAACTACTCACAAATAATCGTCACTTCAGAAGTACGAATACCCGCCACTTTAAAATGAGAAAAGAAAGAAGATGTCTCCTACGAACCTTTCTCTCCGAGTCAAAACGAAAAAGATGCAGCGTGACAAAGTTTTCAATTTGCACAGATCGTCTTAATTTCAAACAAATTTGTTTTTTTTGAAAATTTTCGCCATCGGTGAATTAAAAAAGGAACAAAAAAGTCCCGAGACATTTTCCTCTCAGAACTAATGTCACGGCGCTACAACGCGACAAAGTTTTTTTCTGAAGATGCAGAAATTTTGATGGTCATATCATTCTTCTATATAGTATGCCCTACTTTGAAGGGCGAATGAAAAAAAAAAAATTCAACACACACACTTTGTTTTCGCTCGGTAAGAGCAATAGTTTCGTTAGAGCGAAATATCTCTAGACCTCCAAAATTATTGGTATATTCCCGGATAGCTAAGTAACGATAGGGAGAAGTTACGCATATCAAATTCCAAGCGCATAGTGTTGTTATTGCAACACTGTAACAAATATTCAAGTCTCATGTTTATATATCTTTCAGTACGCAATAAAAAAATTTGAATAATTTATCTTTGTATTTAAGGTAATGTCGAAATAGATTTCAAAATGAAAAAAAAGCCCAACACACACTTTGTGTCCGCTCAGTAAGAGAAATCAACCGTTAAGGTAATCCCGCCTAATATAAAGTTCGCATAACTTTTCGCATAATAATAATTCAAAAATGTTGTTAACAAATTGATGAAAAACAAAATTGTTCAACAAATCTCTTGACAAACTATTTTTTTGTTGTGTTGAAAAGAATTCGTTTGATTTCCTCAATACGTATGAATATTTTCGATTTTTTAAAAATTACTTCGAATCGCGCGATATTTAGCATGACTAAAACAAAAAATTTGAAGATAATTTAAATTTTTTTTAAAATTTATGCGTACTCGGGAAAATGAACGAATTATATTCACCGAAACAAACGAATGAGGTTGTCGAAAGCTTTGTTGAACAGTTTCATTTTCTATGGATATGTTGAAAACATTTTAGAATTATTATAATGCAAAATTAATCTTATGCTTATTAACTTATGTGAACTCGACACCATGCGCAAGGGCTTCCTTAACGGTCACTTTTCGTTCACCGAGCGGAGACGAAGTGTCTGTTGTGTTTTTGTTTTTATTCGCCCTTCAACGTCAGGCAGACGATAGAGTAAAATGATAACAATAATTCCGTCGCAACGAATCGAAGTTTCAAATTCATTCGTTATTGTCGACTTGAATGGGTATTTGCCGTTACTGGCGTTTAATTATATTCGTTGATATGCAAATTTCAATGTTTAAGCAACTTTTGTTGTTTCGTCTCCGTTTTGCCTTTTCGCATGGCACGCTCTTATTCCAGATTCTTTTTTTTTTGCGCTACTCGGAAGCTTTCTTTTGGGCCGAGGCTTCTTTAATATTATGCATCGCACGCTCTTTCGGATCTTAGCGAATTTACTACTTCCGCAAGATCCAAGTGTCACGCCGAATCGTGACGATATTCTTTTACATTGAGCCCACCGTGTTTCATGTTGTTAGCACACCTTCAGGCTAGATGTTCTCCAACTTCGCGAACTTCAATTATTTTATTTGATAACCATTTATCGCATAATTGATTGAATACCTGTTATATTGCAACAATTATCCACAGCATCTATGTAACGATTTTTTAATTGTTTCAATATTTCTTCAGATATTCGAACAAGAAAGATCTACATAAAACTCGAAGGATTATTTTTCGGACCTGGATTTATACTGATCACCGCGCGGTGTATGCTCGGTAATTGAGTTCATTTGTTAAAAAA
The DNA here is from genome assembly GCA_949699805.1 of Tromatobia lineatoria. Classification (NCBI taxonomy): domain Eukaryota; kingdom Metazoa; phylum Arthropoda; class Insecta; order Hymenoptera; family Ichneumonidae; genus Tromatobia; species Tromatobia lineatoria. The sequence continues at coordinate 6,266,329 of OX453048.1, forward strand.
TTCATCGAAAATTGCACCCTAATATTGAACAGTTCATATAAATTCCTGCTTCCGGGAATACTGCTCTGTACATAGCCAAAATCCAGATTCTAAAAATAACCTCTCGACCTCTGAAATCAATGGTAATATTTTCCTCTAATTTCCCTGCTCCATAACAAGCGGCACAAGTTTCGGACAAATAATGATATGTCTCGCTCGAGTTTCCATATTTTTACTCACATTATTCAGAATAGTTAATTGGTAATCAATTCCTTTGAACTCACTCGGAAGCTTAAATGTTTATTTGTTCAAATTGCTGTCGTCTGATATATAATTATAATTATGGAAATCATTTTACTGTAAACTTTCATTTTAAAAAGCATTGTCGTTTTGAAATGTTGACAGTTTCCTATGTAAATTCAAGTAAAAAAAACATTGTTTCCACTTTGTGTACTTTAGCGTTGAAATTGTCATTTCTTGAATCGTTAAAAATAATTCCCAGAAAAAAAATGTGGTGTCCTTATCGGGACTGCGTGCCGTCAGAAATGAGTTACGTGCGACCGAATGTAACAGCACGGTGACGGTACATCGTTCTGAATTCGGTCCTGTGTCAGCACCGTTGCAGCACGTCGTGCAGTAGAGAAGGACTGCACGGCCTGCACACACAGTGCCGGTTTTAGCACGTTGTACCGTTACCATGTCATTACATTCGGTCGCACATAACTGCACAGTACCGACTCGACGAGCTGTGCCGCATCGCCACCGTGTCGTTTTCGTGTCGCCACATTTCTGTCTAGGAACCGGAAAATAAAACTAGCCATCCATACACTAGCAAACCAGTGATATGTAAAGAGCGCATGTTCCGTGAATAAATGAATACAAAAATAAGTAAATACAATTCAGTCATGTTTATAGATTTATTTGAAACGAGGTTGCAAGGTAGAACTTTTCCTATTGCTTCCACATTATTTGTTGATTTTCACAAAGCTTCTTCCATAAGAATGAAATCGATTGACATACATTTTTTGTTTTTTTTTTTACAGACGCGATTGTCTTAACAATACATTCAAGTGCGTTCGTTCCGACGATGATGTCTCCGTAGGGGCTTGTCCGTATGACCGCCGACAAATAACAACCCTGATGGACATCGTGTCACTGAAGGACGGTTCATAACGTGCCCTTCCATTGACATCGATGTGAACATGAACAGTTTTAAACTTTGCTCTTATTTTATCTATTTTTCGTCCACTCGTCCGCTTTGTGTAATATATTGTAGATATGTATATAAATCCGCCGAAAGCGCACGATAGCAAAGCTACGAAATTAATGTACCTTAGGGAATATGCTTCTGAAAGTAATTAAATTACTATAACTCAGGGAAAAAGCTTCCGTAATGATGGTATTTGTGTGTGCTAGTTTCTTATCAGGTAAAAGTTCCGTTTCATTAAATTTTTTTTTTAATATAATTAATTTGGTTTTTTTCCTCTATATAATTCTCTTTGATTTAGTTTTTTCTATATATAATTCTTTTTAATTTAATTTTCGATACAGGAGCGACATGTGATCCATATATAGGTGTATGCGATGTTTTTCTTAGCACGAACTATAGTTGTTGGCCGAACGTCGTGAGTGCTGGAAAAAACATCGCATGCACCTACAAACACACGTCGCGCTTGGAACGAATCTTAGTGAATTTTGTTTTTTCGTTTTTTTCTTTCGTTTTTTTTTCTTGGCGACTCTTTATAATAGAGGCCAAAATCAAACAACCCGGTGCTATTACAGCGTATTACGTACACTTTGCTTTCTAGATACTGAATCAAGGAGCATTGAAAGTGTTTACGTGTGCGCATAAGGAACTGTAAATATCGACATTAATTAAATTTAAATTATTATCATAACTTCACACACAATACCTTCTACTTATAATAACTGTCATCATATCTAGTCATGTCTAGTCGTGTATATATACATATAACCATATGTATGGATTTTGACGTAAGTATAATATAATTCACGCTATTATTATATACTTAATTCGTGTCACAATCGACTTACAATTTAATATCACATGTAATAAAATTTTCTTTTCCTTTTTTTTTATATATATATATATATAATTGAGCGAAGGTTGATGTTTACGCCGGCTTAGTCTCCTTATAAGAAATCTATCTAATATACCTGACGATTTCTTATACAGAGGCTCAAAGTCGAGTGAGGCAGATCCCGATATTTACCATCGAATATTGAATAAACACCATTATTTTTTCTATATATGAAAGATAATACCGTTAATTTTCCGATCTTCTCTTCAAATGAATATAACCACCATTTCATTAATCAATTCATTACACATTCATTAAATAATAATTTCATTTCATTTCATACACATTCAGAAATAATCATACCATTTCATTACATATTCATAAATAATCATCCCATTTCATTATATATGCACAAATAATCATAACATTTCATTTAATTACACATTCATAAATAATCATAACATTTCATTTTGACCTAATAACTCCCGAACAATATATAAATATTTATAAATGGAGTACTTAACTCGTCGCCGCCTGTCAATCTTTTATTCGCGTGCTCTCGTGGCGGCTACAATGCAGGATCCCATCGCCGCGCCGATACTCCAATCAAAAGTACGGGAGTACACGAGCGTGCTAATACGCGGAGAGCGCACGGACGACTGACCGAGTGTCCGTTATCTCTCAATCAAATCACGGGCCGGTCATAGGTAACGCCCCTGGCTACCATACAAGAATTGTTTACACTTCGTAACGATGGGCATGTCCCTCGTTACGCGATCGTGCAAGCGATCGACTTCTAGCTACGGTCGATACATTGCCAACTATTGGTTCATGACGCTCCACCTATCGAACCTTATGGTGTGGAGGGTCTTACATCAACATATATATATATATATATATATATACGATTGGGGAATATCGGTTCATACATTTATCCCCCTTATTTAGCGCAAGAATTTGATACTACGCTGCTATATCGATTCGGGAGCTAAATAATATCACACGCACATCTTATATTATGTGAATCACAGCTGGAAAAGAAGGCATTAAAAACACAAATGTATTAAACAGAGCTTTGGTACTTTCGGAGGCTACAACGGTTGTAAACATTCTTCACCTTCTCGGGATCATCGGGGTCAACCAGTAGGAATGCATTTGTCCCAATTACTTTTGCAATCTTATAGGGTCCTTGGAACAAATGGAAAAATTTGGAGGTAACTCGGTCACTAGCATTAGATTGAAACGGAACCCGAAGCAAGACCAAATCGCCAACTTCGAGCGGTACCTTAGAGGCCCCCTTCTGAGTACGCTTGCGATATTCAAAACATAGTTTCATACGAGACTCGGCTAATGCAATCTTCTCGTTATGAGATAAATCAACGACTGGTGGAAACGGCAAAAGTTTATCGATTTCTTCGGTGATGCGCTTGCCAAAATGAAGTTCATAAGGGGCGAAACCCGTACTCGCGTGCACCGTCAAATTCAAGAATTTCTCTATTCGCGGAACATACTGGACCCATTTAGTGTGCGCCTCTGAGCACAATGTACGAAAAAGTCGATCCAATTCACGCATTACGCGCTCAGTAGGGTTGCTTTGCGGGTGTCTAATCGACGAAAAAATAACCTGAATGTTTTCTCGTAATAGGCTCGATTTCCACAGCGGTGAGGTGAATCGAGTACCGTTATCTGATAGAATTCGGGTAGGTTTTCCCATCAGTGGGATGTAATCATCGATGATTCTCTTCAACGCAATACGCGTATTTGCTCTCTTGATCGGATACAATTTAACGTATTTTGAATGTGCATCCAGCACAACAAAAATGTGCTGAACTCCACCAATCGAACGAGGCAAAGGACCATAGAAGTCCACAGTCACAAGTTCGGATGGTTTGCTCGCCGGAACAAACTGATATTCTCCCTCCATAGTTGAGAGTTTTAACTCGCTGGCATAAATCACAATTTGACACGTATTTCTTAACGTCCACAGCCATGCGCTCCGAAAAGAAATGAAGTTTTAAATACGCGACGGTCTTGGACACACCGGGATGACCAAGTTTAACATGCGTAAATTCGATCAAATTGCTTATCAACGCATTTGGCACTACAATTTGCCAATGACGCCCATCTTGAGCTGATCGGAATAATATGTCTTGATGCACTTGATCAAACAGAACCGGTTGTCCTTGAGCAAATGACTCTCTTATTTTATCCAAACGTGGATCTTGTCGTTGGTGATCACGGATCATTTCCAAATCGTGGCGAATACTTGGCGGTAGTTCATCATACCGATACACAAGCTTATAAAGAATATTGTCTTGTATGCAACGGTTTCCCACGTTCATCTTGAGATCGATTGTGAAAGATGCGATTCGCAACCGTTGAGCGTTGTTCTCGGGTTCGAATTGTCCTCGCGGGTTTCTGCTGAAGAAATCGGCCACAATATTATCCCGACCAGTGCAAAAGCTTATAAGCATGGTATATTGTTGTAGGTAAATGCTCCAACGTGCTAGTCTGGCGGTCAGAAACGGCGTTGTGTTGAGGAAAGTGAGGGCCTGGTGATCAGTAATCACGTGAAATTCAGTACGGGCGAGGTATATCCGACATTTTCCGATTGAGTAAACGATGGCAAGGAGCTCTTTTTCTGTAGTATTATAATTAACTTCTGCAGCGTTTAAACAGCGACTCACTAACGACACAATCCGATGTTCTCCTTCCGGGGTGAGCTGGTATAAAATCCCACTTACACCTTTGTCCGATGCATCGGTTTGTAACCGAAAGGGGACATTTAGAAGAATGTGATGCAACATGACACTATCAGCGAAAGCATTTTTTAAGGTCGTGAACGCGAGGCTCAGCTCAGGCGACCAATGCCAATCGTTTTTACTTTTCAGTAACGGACGAAAAGGATCGATTAAATTAGAGTGTCGTACAGTAAATTGCCGGTAATAGGTGCAAACACCCAAAATTTGCTGTAACTCTTTGCGATTTTTAGGCTCGGCAAAATTTCTGATCATTTCTAGCTTATCCGGTTTTGGTCTGATTACATCAATGGAAAGAATAAAGCCGAGGTATTCGACCTCTTGCCGACAGAAGTAGGATTTGTCGAGTCTCAATGTGAAATTTTGAGATTCCAACCGAGTAAACAGTTGATCGAGGTGTTGTAAATGTTCGTCAAAAGAAGCTGAGGTGATGAGAAGATCATCGACATAGCACGTCAAAAAGGAGTCAAATTGTTTTCCCAATGCGAAGTTTAATGCTCTGATAAAACCACTTCCGGCCGTTTTTGAGCCATACGGGATCCGACAAAATTGATATAGCTGCGAGCCATACAAAAAAGTATGGTATACCGTATACGGCCGCGATTCCTTAGAAAGCGGAATCTGCCAATATCCATATGCCAGATCAGTAGTTGACATATATTTTGTACCGTGATATTTCTGCAGTATTTCTCCGATGATGGGTGGAGATTCGTTGTCAGACTCGATTACGTTGTTTATAAAGCGTGCATCCAAACAAACGCGAACCCGTCCGTCTTTCTTCTCAACGATGCGTAACGGGTTACAAAACTGGCTCTCTGATCGCTCAATAATTCCGGTCTTCAACATTCCCGTGATTTCCATGCCTACAGCGTCTCTCAAAGCAAAAGGAACTGGGTAACTTCGACGAACTACGACTCTCTGATCTTTTAATCTTATTGTATACTCGTATGTACCAGCAGCCTCTTCTTTATATGAGAAAAGTCGCTGATGCTTAATAAGCAAATCTCGAAAAGCAGAACGCTGTGTATCGCTATACTTCTCTAAAGATGTCGCAATTATATTTACGTCCTCGTAATAATTTTCGTCTTCTCTTTCTGTGTAAAGGCGACACGACTGTGGTGCTTCTCTGACTTCAAATTCCCTGATATCGTGCGCGCTTACTGCGTCTATCTCTCGCTGAATTAGCACTTCCTCTACATTATCAAGACTTTTCGAAGCAATGGAACAAGGTGCGATTGAAACAACGGAAGGTTTCAACGCTGATTTGGCCTTAATCTGCTCCTGCAGATGCTCAGGATATTGAAACAGGGTACTCACGTCCTCGACTTCAGACTGATCACAATGCTCAGCTGCATTAACCTCTTCGCTATCAGTTGTTAATGGTGACAATGGCGTCGTTGAAACTGAACGAGTACAAACCAATTCTACAGAATCAGATTGTGGAATCAAGCGAGACTCCATGAATGCGTTACCAACGATTTTTATATCCCCCACACCAGAATAAGTAAGCATATCATCGGCATGAAATATTACCGGCGGTTTTACGTTTTGTAGCTGATTATGAGTACCACCTGTCGCAGGTTCAATACTCGACATGTCGATGGCAGGTACAAACTTATCGGGACAAGAATTTTGATTGACGCTTTGATTTATATTATGAGCTCGTAGAATTTGAATAAACGTGAAACCGTTATCTTCCGACACACTGAGTCGCTCAGAGGGAACCGTACCAAAAGAAACCAGTTCTGTTGGCATAACATGACCATTTACAGTAATTTTTCGATCAGAAAAATCAATAATAGCTCGAGTACGTAGCATCCAATCGCTCCCAAGAATGACATTGTTCGATAAATGCGGCACCACTAAAAAGACGGTAGAAATTTTGATTTTTCCCACAGCAATCTCAATCATGACTTGTTTTCTCACAGGGGTCGGTTTTGCCTTGATTGCGGTTAAAACAACAATATTCGCGACTGGCATAACCACTAGCTTACTCAGCTTTCCCAAATACGTGAAAAATTGTTCGGAAATACAGGTAACTTGGCTGCCGGTATCTAGTAATGTAGAAATTGGTACTTGATATACGAACAAAATTACATGAGGACATGAAGAGCGGTGAAACTCGCCCATTTGGCAATTTTCGTTGGTTGTCTTAGTTATGGATGCTGCAAGGTCCTCAAACAATTCATAAGGGTAGCGGCGCATGTTGGACCCACGAACAATAACGCCGCAACTTAGTTTAAAGATTCATTATTACGTTCAACGGTAGACTCTGAATTTCGAAATCCCGCTGCCTCATTTACAGGTGGAGGAATTCGAACGTCTGGCAATGGGTACCAGGATGCAGCCTCGACGTCTAATCCTCGTGCACGATAAGAAGGCGCTTGCATGTTATTCTGCGATGTCCGAGGATGATTTGCATCATTATTGTTGAAATTCCCGCGTTTCGTAGGCGAACTATGGGGATAACGCGAAGGTCCGCTACTGCTGCTACTATTGAAAGATCCGTTGAAACTCGAATTATTGCTTGACGGAGAACGACGTATTTCTCTATTTCGATTCTCATCGAAAGAAACATCGAGTTGTGCTAGAGCTCGAGCAACGATGTTCGTATCCGCGTAGTCTACCGTAACGAGTGCATCTCGCGCGCGCATTGGCAACTGCTGGACCACAGTATAATTGATTTCGTATTGGTCGAGCTTGGGTGTGAAATATTGCGCAGCACTCGCTTGTTTGAGTAAATACGATTGTAAATGCCCATCGGAAGAAACATAACGGCGAGAAGTCCATTGCGCATTCAAACGCACCTGCGTTGGTATGGAATAAAATTCTGCGAGAAAAAATTCTTTGAAATTTTCAAAATCGGTATAAATTGTAGTCTGCGCCCGATACCAGTCTCTCGCGCGCCCATCAAGAAGAGTCTCCAAAACCAACAATTTACAATCGTCTTGAACTTTCTTGACGAGAAAATATTTCTCCACATTTTCCAAAAATTCGTTCGGATTTGCCGATACATCATTGCCGAAACGCGGTGGCTTAATGGTGATGTTCATAGAATTTATGCCTCGTACCAGCCCGTTTAACATATGTGAATTGTTATTACCTTCTTCACTCACAACGGAATATCGGTTCTTACACACAATTTAGTAAAAAAATTGCTACTGGCGTGACGCAACACGTGACTTTCTCATCTCCATTGCTGCTGGCGTCATGTTACTGTCGTGAAGATAGTTTGTGAAATTAGGTTGTAATGTTCGTTTGTTTGTTTTCGTAATTGCATGAATTTGAGACAACAGATTGTTTTTTACCTAAAAATGTTTTTTAACTTTTAATTTAATTGATTTTCAATTTTAATTTAATTGTTTTTTAATTTTAATAATTGTTTTTCAATTTTTATTTTTATTTGATTGTTTTCGAATTTTTATTTTTATTTTTATTGTTTTCGAATTTTTATTTTTATTTTGATTGCTTTCGAATTTTTATTTTTATTTTTATTGTTTTCCAATTTTTATTTTTATTTGTATTTTTATTGTTCTTATTATATTGCTTCATAAATACCATTTAGATACCATTTAGAAACATTTCTAACTGGCGTGAAATTTTTAATGTGAATTTATTGGGGCATAAACTACACAAATAGAACTTTAAGAACTTCGCTCGTTAATTGTAATCCACATTTCGCGCTATAATTTGTTAAGAACGCATTTTTAAATTTAAATTCAACCTACGACCCGCCCTCTCGTAGACGTGCGCGCTATGATCACACCTTCACGCCACGTCTCGCTTTTTTTTGTTTGTGTTCTTGTCAGCGCTGCGATAGTTTGACAAGTCGGTTTATATTTAAGTTATTGATATACCAAAGGTTTCTCATATTATGGCGTATATGAGGCTGCCACAGGATTTAGAATTCATATGAAATGCTATGCGAGTGATAAAAACTATGGATGTATCAGTGTTTATAGTCTAACGTCATGAGTGTTAACTTAACCTTGAATCTTTTCTGTCTGTGCTATTTTCTGTACATAATATTTTACGTGAATATTTATAGTGTATTTCTCACTGAAAACTACTCAAGGGTGCTATCATTGATAGCACCCTTTTTTTAGTAGACCTGTAAGGCAATCCATATTTCACAATAGAAATTTCTGATTGAGGATGGTTTCACAAATGTCATGTGAGTAACTAAAAAGACAACCAAGTCTTCGCTATATTGAATCACTTGTTTTTTACTGCTCATTTGTTGGTATGTCTATCTGTATGTATGAGACCGAAGGAGAATAAATTTTATATCAGCCTGCAGACCAAAAATGTGTAAAATATTTTATTTATTATTTTTCACATTTCAGGTAAAGTGTCAGAAATAGTAAAGATTTTGGATTGGATTTCAATACCAAAACTAGGATTATGACGCAGTAAGTCCACACCAACTTTCTTCACAGTCCACAGCTGTTTTCAAAAGTTATTGTGTTTCCGGACGGCACATACAGACGCCAGACAGACAGACAGACGGACATACAGAAATTAGTTAATGTGTTTTTTGGAATCTAGAACACTCAAAACATGTATTTCCATCAAAATCTCAGAGTCGATTTTTTTTTGGATTGCAATACTTTTTCTCTTACATACTTTGTATGTGATGAGAAAATAAAAACGCAAACAAAAATTAAGGTAAAAAAGAAATAGAGTGACGCTAGAGTAGAATATACAAAAAATAGATGACTTTTTTTTATAAATCAGACTCAGCAAAGTAGATACTGCCCGGAAGTGCAGTCGGCGAGACGTAAGTCGTAAGAAGACTCGTGACTGCGTTATCAGCAAGACATTATTACAATTGAAACAGTATGCCACCAGAAATGAGTAGGGAGATTGCCAATGGAGCGATATTCTTGAGGCAACTTTTTTTCCGTATTTGCAGCGCCGCCACACTGGAGAGTTGCCGAACTAGACCCATCTTTTTGAATGGTCGAATATATATAGATATACTCGACGCGGAAAAAATTGTGCGCTTCCGACCCACCTTTCTGATTGGTCGAGTATATATAGATATACTCTCCATGGGAGAGGTCCGTGCGTTTCCGTAGCTTACGACCGCGCTTGATCCTTTGCGACCGCCGCAACGTTGCTGGGATCATGCATTTAATTTCAGCTGATCGCACGGACTGCGGTGTACAGTCTTCGAGCCTTGCTTGAACATATCTTAACCGTATCAATAAATAATTTCAAATATTTAAGCAAGCCGAAGCCCTGCTCGACAATATACAATTACTACATATCGAGATTCATTACCGTCAAGCATAGGCTCTAAAATTAGTATTGTGATGCATAAAACATGCTTACGCTTCTACAGGGAGGACACGGTGAAACTAGACAGCGCAAATGCGCTTGCGCGTCAAACCGACGGTTCTCACTCTATGCGTGCAAACCGAGTAATCGGGCCAGCAAGAGAGAACGGAGAGGGGGCATGTTTTGTTCTAAATGAATCTTGGTTACTACCCTTTCTGGCCCATTCTGATGGCGCGTGGGGACACAATCGCCGCTCGGATGAGACGCACTGGCGGCCGTAGGCAGTAGCCAATCAGGCTTCCGAAATTCTCACGCAGCCGCATTGGACTGTCTAGTTTCACCGTGTCCTCCCTCTATATCACCGTTTATAAGCTCGTGCTTGACCTGGTATAAAAACGTGGGTACGATGGGACGCACACGAAGCTTCTATAGCGCATTTTACCGTTGCATATTATGCCGCTGGCCGAGGGCTACTCGCCTTTGTACGACGGTTCTCCTTTTCGGAGGGTGGTGTCGCTCGTTTTCCTAGGTGTGAAGAGGAAGGTGCGTCACCGGGACCGTCGGTCGTCGCTTGGGCCTGTCGGTCAACAACTGACCGGAGTGCGGGGTCCGCAGGTAAATCAAATCTGTTATTGCAACGTTTCTGTCGCCGAAAGTCTTTGCTAGTCGTAGAAGCCAATTGGTGATAATGAACAGACGCACACGTTTTCATACCGATGTATGCAATCTTTTGGAAATATTCTTACTGCATGAAAATGTATGATGGAAAAAAATTTTCAGGGTAAAAACGTTTTCGTGGTTTGACCTGCAATTTGTAAGTTATCGTTACAAAAATTAGCCGATTCGTAATCAGTGTGGGATAGTCCCCTGAGAAAAATCTGGTAATTTAAAAAATAATATAGTTGGACTGACGATAATCTAACTATAAACTATGATTCCCAGGAGGATCGTCTATATTTTATGGTTATAGCAAATATAAGAAAATAGTTGGATCAACCACTAATATAATTCCCAGGAGGAACGTCTTTATTTTATAATTATAGCAAATACAATTATACTAACAATCATCAAAATGATAATAGTTTCAAAAACTATTCTAATAGTTTCAAACATGCCGTTTTGTTGTGTATACGATTTCAACGTTTGTTTCCAATAACCTTGCAAGTATCGTTTATTGAACCATATTATCATCGCTTCAACCATTAAACATTGCAAGCCTTACTATATTTGTTTTACCATTTGTCATCGTTAAATAAACGATATGCTTTTTTTCTCAGTGCCGATCAAAAATACTTTTTAAATTTACTGAAAGGCGAAATCATCAACATTGCACTTTTGTGGAATAATAAACAATCTTTTACAATATTGTATGAGCCAATATGCTCAATACCATGTTCAAAGGTACCGATAGTAAACCGATAGAAATGGACAAAAGCACACATAGGTCCGGATAAGTCCTATTCTGCAAAGAGCAGCTGCAAATTCTAGATTTATAGCTATATAGGCTAATACAACAGTCTTAGGATTCTATCCAAACGCGAGGCAAATTGTCTGTTTAGAGTTTAAAATACGGTCTGGGCCTTAGGACCCAACAGATAGGCTTGCAAGTCGAGATTGAGCGACACGCGAGCGAAGGGCTCCAATCCATCGAAGAAAAGTCTAGAAAACTGACTACCTCATTATTTCAAGGAGTCGCAGGCCTGAGAATTGAAACCTGAAAGTTTCATCTTCCTCCGGATCGTTCACAGCAGGAAATTGTGGAAATTCGATTCTTGACCAAACCAGAAATTTCCAGCCAGTCCTCGAAGAAGCAAAGGATGACAAATATTCGGACTCTTGAAATTTCCACAACCTTTGAATTTTGAAAGTTTCACAACTTTTGAATCTTTGTTTTTCGTTTATTATTTTTCATATTTCATTTTAATTTTTCTCATAACAAAGCTGCAAAGTTGAAATTTGCAAATTGTTTTCTCATTTTTATTTGCCTAATCACAAAGCTGCCTCTATGAGGAAGAATGTTAATCGACTTTGGCTTCCTCAATGTGGAAGTTTTGTAAAAAATTCAAAAATAATAAGGAACCAACTTGCAAGATTTAACTATGCAGCTTTTATTTTTATCAAAGTACATTTTCTCAAAAATTTGAAACCCATAACTATAATAATGACAAGACTGTGTACCTATTATTGCTAAATACAATCGTTTCATGTGATAAGTTTGAGTTCGCTCTCTTATGTTTTGCTAACGTTGACGCGATAACATCATTTTTGTGTTTTTCACGTCCGTGAGTGACATTTTTGCCATCTGTTTGCGAGTTAAGGAAATTGTTCATCGAAATTAACGAAACGAAATATTATAATATTAATATATATAATATTAATATATATATATATATATATATATATATATATATATATATTGTAACACGACGGAATTTTGTCCTTGTCTCTAAATTTGTGACTAAATGAATTTAGAATGATAATAAGAAAAAGAATTAGAATGCAGAGTTCGCGTTCTGGACTCGAAAAGAATCTTTTGTTATGGAGATAAACCTCAGTATGTTATTTTCGCAATCAAGCAAAAATAAGCTCTCATCATAGGTTTTGTTTCATGAAGTATTTAACTGGCTGAAGAGCATTGGCAAAAGAGATGGCTTTATCCTCGCAATTTTGCTTCTTGATGACTTCGAACAGTAATTTATGCGGGATATCCCGATTTTTAGCAAAGATAAATGACTCGAATGTTCATGTAGTGTGCTGATGACACTACGAGGAGCCCTAGGCTCATATGCAAGGAAGTTACTATGCGTGTTGTCACTTTTTTTTGACACGCCACCAACTATAATAAATGAGGGTAAGAAAGAATTGAAGCGATTTCCTAAAATAGATCGATCGTGAAGATGAGTATTATTAAAGGCATTAGTAATTTTGTATTTTGAAGCCAGGAAAGCGGATTCGGTCTCGTGGAGGATTAGAAGATATTTCACAATAATTAACTTTACGATGTTTTTCTTTATAATTATTAATACTCTTTATTTTAACTTTCTGGCCTATATCTCTTTATTGGTAAGGTGTTAAAAGGAGCGGGCCTGCTCTCGTCAAGATATCCAATATTTAGCCTACTTAAGTTAAAATAATATTAGTAATTACACCTCGCGTAAATCTAATCTATATCGAGAGCTCACTCTCTCTCTTCGCGAGTCCCTTCGACGGCACCTCGTCCACGACTGTCTCTCTCAACTTAAGACCCAACGGCCTCGCTTTAAATTTTTGTGTTCGCGCACGCGTCAAATTTCAGTATCGCCAACATTCGGCTATCCTGAAAATAATTTTGGTCCCTCAAAATTGTCAGTTCTTTAGTTATACGTTAATAAAAAAAAAAACTCACGATTTTGTTACATAATCACTTAAATACGGAGGCGGTCGTCGTACACGCTTTTCTTCAGTTATTACATCTCCTTGATCTCTCTTGGATCCAACGGAGAAGTCTTTCAATTTTTTTACAGGTTTTCTGAGTCCTTTTTTTTTAATTAAACGTTCCTCGCTCTCGGACTCGTCGTTATTTAGTATCGCAAAATTGTTTATTTGATCTTTTATCTTTAAATCGTCTTCGACTACACTTTCTTGACCTTTGTCATCCTTATAAACTAATTCTTGAGTTTCACTTAACTCTTCGTCTTCTCGGTCAATTACAATATATTTGTCTCGAGCTCGCCACAATTTTAATTGCGATACATGTGCCGTAGTGTGTTTATTTACTCTTTTTCCCCCGGATAATCTCTCTATTACATATGTATCACTCGGGTAAACTTTTGTTATTACATATGGTCCACGAAATCGTCGTTGAAGTTTTGTGCTCTCACCTGTCGCGGTATGATTCACTTTGACATACACAATATCTCCTACATTATATTTCACCTGCAATCGGCGGTGCTCGTCATAACGTTCTTTATACTTTTGTTGAGATACCTCAATATTTTCTGTATTTTCTTTTTGAATTGCAACTGGGTCTCGATAAACTTCACAATGTCGAGTTAGGTCTCTAAGCCTACCGTCTCCAAATCGTGGTTGATATCCCAATAAACTTTCAAATGGAGTTTTTCCCGTCGCTTTACTGACACTTGAATTTACGTCTCGTTCTATATTTTTCACTTCAACGTCCCAATTTTTTCTTTCGCCCTGTTCCGTTCGAATAATCATTGCCGGCAGAAGAGTTCGATTCATTCGTTCGATAAGCCCGTTAGCTGTCTACTAGAATTTAACGTATGTTTTATGCCATGTCGTGTACAAAATTCTTCAAAACTTTTCGCCGTAAAGCTAGTGCCTCTATCACTGATTATTCGATCGGGTGCTCCGAATTGGTTTACGACATTCTCGAGTTTTCGAATTGTGAGCGAAGCACTAACATTTTTGACCGGTTCAAAAATTACGTACTTCGTCAACGTGTCAATGATTCCCAAAATATATTTGCTCCCTTTTGATGAAGTTATGAACGGTCCTACGTGATCAACGTGTATTACAGAGAATGGTCGTTTTCCCGGCGGTATTGGATGCAATTCTCCGGATTGCATTCCTGAGCTCTTTTTGCTAAGTATGCACTCCATACACTGTGAGATATGTCTACGTACATACGCTCGCATCCTGGGAAAATAATAATACATTTTGATTTTCTCTAGGGTTTTATCTACTCCAAAATGACTGCTCAGATCGTGATATTTAATTGTGATCGCTTTTCTCATACTATCTGGCAACACATACAAGTGTACTTCCCTATTTCCGCGTTTTATACTCTTGTACAAAATTCCATCCCGTAGTTTATAATCTCGTACCGAGTCGAGGTCGGCTTTTGAGTTTTGCTTTAACGGTTTTAACAAGATGTCGATTATTCTCTTCAATCCGCTATCATGATATTGATGAATAAGTATTTCATCTTCTCGAACAGTGATTTGTAATACCTGAGCCCTTTCAACGATCTCATTTTCCGTCGGTTCTTCGACTGGAGCTCTTGATAAAGCGTCGACATGTTGCATCGCAGTGCCTTTTCTATGTATAATTTCGAATTCATATTCGGAGAGTGAGGCCGACCATCGAACTACTTGTGGATTTATGGTCTTGTTCGCGTTTAAATAGACAAGTGCTTGACAATCTGTCACTATTGTAAATTTCAAGGGAAGTAAAAATACTCTCAACCGTTCTACAGACTACACCATAGCCATAAGTTCCAACTTACTCGAGTGATAGCCTCGCTCTACCGCTGAGGTTCTTCTACTGACAGCAAAAATCGGATGTAATTCGTTTTTCTCATTACTTTGAAACAATATTGCACCTAATCCCTCACAACTAGCATCTGTATGTAATTCTGTCTTATTCGTTCGTGGATTGTAAATTCCGAGTACGGGTTTTGAAGTTAACAACTCCTTGATTCGTTCGAATGCTTGATTCTCTCGTTCAGTCCAATTAAATTCCACCGATTTTCGTGTTAACTCCGTCACTGGAGCGACAATCTTAGCGAAATTTGGGACGAATCTGCGAAAGAAACTTGACATTCCTAAGAATCGACGAACATCATGAACATTTCTAGGAGTTGGGAACTTCGAGATTGCATCTATTTTAATCGGTCCCGGTTCTATTCCATTACTCGTTACTACAAAACCCAAATATTCTACTCGATCCATACCAAATTTACATTTTGAAAGCCTCATCGTCAACCCGGCTGTCTGCAGTGCCTGAAAAGTAGCTCGAAGACGCTCCATTAATTCTGTCCAATTTTTCGCTATTACAAGAACATCATCTAGATAGAAGAGTAGAAATTTATTTCTCAGAGGACCTAAAGCCATTTCCATCATTTTAGAAAAATAAAACGGAGCATTCATAAGTCCAAACATCGTTCTAGTGAACTCTCCCGTCTCGTCCGGGGTTATAAAAGCGGTTTTTTGACAAGCTTCTTCTTTAAGAGGCAACTGCAGATAACCATGTGCCAAGTCCAATGTTGCGAATATTTTTGCGCCGTTTAATACTTCCAAATATTCGTCTATATTTGGCAACGGATAATTTATTCTTTCCGTTTGCGCATTTAGTTTTCTATAATCAACAACTAATCTCGATTCTCCCGATTTTTTTTTAACTAACAGTACCGGACTAGCGTAAGGCGACGAAGTTTCCCTAACCAACCCAGCATCCTTCCATTCTTTTACAATTTCTTTTATTTTATCTCGCTCTTGACGATTAGTACGATATGGTTTTGAGCTCACTGGTACACTACCCGGTTTCACGACAATGTCCATTTCAATCAGATTCGTCTTACCGATTTCAAAAATATTTTGAGCCACGCAAACTCGAAACTCGTTCAACATGTCCACTAATTCTTGACGTTGTTTCGACGTCACCGTTACATCCGTGAACACATCTTCTTCGTCTATCTGAGTTCGTCGAGGTTGAAGTTCTGGGACTCGGCGTTCGATACCCATAATCTTCGCTCCTACTCCAGTGTTTTTCTTCAATTCCTTGGGTTGTTGATCGCAGTTGATCATTGGCATAGAGATCGTCTCACTGCCGACTTCCATGTTGACAAAATTAATCGAAGCGGGTGGGAGAATTTCGTCGTGTGCTAATTTTGGTGAACTATCTTTTCTGTTTACAGTCTCTGGCATAATCTTCGACAATTCCACTGTCGATCGTTCGACAAAAACTAGTCGATCACCGACCTTCAAATAAGCTACGTGGTCGAGCTCCGTAAATGTCCTTCCTATGAGTACTTCTTGATTTTGAACGTCGTCTGGCACGATGCGCAGTAAAACTCCGTCACCTTCAACACCATCGATGTTTATCTTCGCTTTAATTACTCCACAGGATTTGACAACACGGTCTGATGTCCCGAAACCACTCAAAGTACTCGCCGTCCGAATCACGGTAAAATCGTTGCATAAAACAGCGGACGCTTTAATTGTGCAATCCGAGCTTCCCGGGTCGATCATCGCTTGAAATTCGCAATCATTTATTTTTATCGCCTTCAAATATTTCGCGAGATTTTCATTAAACTTAGAATTACATTTACCCTTGATACTCGGGTCGTATAGGCTAGAACTAGCCACGAGTTTTACTTCTCCTTTTTCCAAAGGCATCGGTTTGCTACAAATTTTTGCGTAATGACCCGATTCACCGCAACGCGAACACACAGTTGCTCTTTTCTCTTCGGGACATTTGCTCGAAAAATGTCCGAACTTTCGACAATTGTAGCACTTAATTTGAGATTTAGTTTTATTGTCTTTGTCCTTGTTTTCATTAGGCGTTAATTCACGTGTCACATCACTACTTGGTTTAGACGTTACTTTTTCTCTCGGTTTACGTTGTCGCTGATGATCAAATACTTTAAGAGATCGTTCGAACGCCACTAAGCTATGGAATAGTTCATCTTCGTCGCGATTCGCCAACGATAACGCATAAACAGCCGCATCTCTTGATAATAGTCCAGAAGACACTTGACGTTTTGTTTCTTCAAATGTCAATCCAAGAGTTTTGCACAAACGAACTTTATCATGATAATAATCCGATAAATTTTCTGACTCACGTTGTCTACGATTTTGCATTTTCTCCCACAACTGTGCTCGATCCAACGGTGGAACCCACGTCTTTTTAAATGTTTCACGAAAATGTTGCCAACTATGAAATCCTCCGCTAAACGATTGAAACCACGATTTTGCTGCTTGTTTTAGGTGCATTGTTGCCGTTTCATACAGAAAAGATTCAGGCCAGCTATGAACTCTCGCAGTAGATTCAATTTTATTGAGCCATTGTCTAGCCTCCACCGGTGTCTCATGACCAAGGAAATCACCAACCGATTTTGAGAGATCGGGCATGACGTGAAAGTTTGGCATACCTTGAGATATCGATCGATTTTGCTGTAACATCGTGGCATTTTGCTGCAACAACTGAGTCATTAAACTAAGAATTTGATTCGTATTGGATTCACTTCCTATTGGTGGAGACTCATTCATTCTATCCGAACCGTCATCTGGCGATCCAACGTGATCGATTCTTGCACTATTCATCGACGAAGATCGTTCACCACCACTACGCACTCGCGGTATAGCACCTTGATTTTTGTGTATCGTGTTGTTCAACGAATTCACCTGAGATCCTGATAGTCGCGGAGAAGACAAATTCAATATTG
The DNA here is from genome assembly GCA_949699805.1 of Tromatobia lineatoria. NCBI lineage: Eukaryota > Metazoa > Arthropoda > Insecta > Hymenoptera > Ichneumonidae > Tromatobia > Tromatobia lineatoria. Next base: position 6,284,559 of record OX453048.1, read on the forward strand.
GAGGTCGCAGAATATTTTTCCCATCCAACGATGGTCTTGGTACATTGTTCGAACCAACCGGCTGATGCATAGACAATTCAGGTGGACCCCCACTCGCTTCTTGTAACGTAGGTAGTATAGGAGAATGAAATCTCGGAAATTGATGAGAACGTCTCGTCGAATGATGTTGTGAACTTGCCAGAGCCCGTTGAAATTCCTCGAAACCGTTCGTTGAATGTGCCATTTCACTTGTTTTGATTTTTTTTAAATATATAGACTCACGCGATTCAATAACTCCGAAATGGCTGCCTACCGGCTCTTCCCATTTCCAACCGAGGTGTCGTATAAAAAAAATTAACTCAAACACGAATTGATTGTCTCTTTTTAGTTTATATTAACTATAATATGAAAATCTTTACTCCAATCCCACTTCTGAATTATTAAAGGCATTAGTAATTTTGTATTTTGAAGCCAGGAAAGCGGATTCGGTCTCGTGGAGGATTAGAAGATATTTCACAATAATTAACTCTACGATGTTTTTCTTTATAATTATTAATACTCTTTATTTTAACTTTCTGGCCTATATCTCTTTATTGGTAAGGTGTTAAAAGGAGCGGGCCTGCTCTCGTCAAGATATCCAATATTTAGCCTACTTAAGTTAAAATAATATTAGTAATTACACCTCGCGTAAATCTAATCTATATCGAGAGCTCACTCTCTCTCTTCGCGAGTCCCTTCGACGGCACCTCGTCCACGACTGTCTCTCTCAACTTAAGACCCAACGGCCTCGCTTTAAATTTTTGTGTTCGCGCACGCGTCAAATTTCAGTATCGCCAACAGTATCAAGAGCGAGATATGGCAATTAATTAGTATTGATGATTAAGTCCTGAAATTACAGGTGAGATTCTATGATTTAGGCTCTCAATAAGAGTGGTTGTGCGAAGCACACTTAAGATGTGCTTAAGTTAAGATTAGACACCCATTAGGCTACACGCATATAGACGTTACTCATAATAGAACCATCTGTATGTTCAAGGATCGAGCTCGAACGAAGCAGAGACTTGTATTGTGCTGTGTAGCTGCGTGACGCGGGCGAGTGTTGGAGCAGTTCCAAGCCAAACGCGCAAAGACAGGGCAGTGTGTTTACCTTTTTTTCCTCTAGCTCGGAGCGTAGTCCGGGCTAGACGAGAATAGGTGAGTTATTGATTATAATAACGGATTATGCGAAATTATGGGTCGTTATAATCAACGTTTTAAATGGACAAGGAAAAAGATGGATCTACGAGTGTTGATGCAGTATCAAGCCAAGTAGTTTTAATAAGGGTGTTTTAGAGTGCACGTGCTGATGCAGTATCAGGCCGTACAGGTATTTTAGGTATAAGGTAAACGATCAGAAGATACTGGAAAAGGAAATGATGGATCTACATGTGCCGATGCAGTATCGGGCCATGTAGTTTTAATAAAGGAGTTTTGGAATGTACGTCCTGATGCAGTATCAGGCCGTACAGGTTGTTTTAGGTATTGTTTAGCTGTATTACTCTCAGAAAATGCGTGAAATGGAAAAGATGGATCTACATGTGCCGATGCAGTATCGGGCCAAGTAGTTTCAATAAAGGCGTTTTAGAAGGTACGTGCTGATGCAGTATCAGGCCGTACAGGTATTTTAGGTATTATTTAACTTAGACTAAGGATAGAAAAGGTGGTAGGTACGATAGGTTTTTGAGGCCTAAAGGAGCTGGGCGTGCTCACGGAAGGAACCGTTTGTGTCAATGCAGTATTGAGCCAAACGGGCGAGCTGGGCTGTGCTCAAGAATTCTTGCACGTGTCGAAGCAGTTTCGAGCCGAGCAAGAATCGGAAAATTTAATAGTGAGTAGGTTTATTCCTGTAGGAAAGATTGATTAAAATTGAAGTGACTTGTCAGGAAGAGGTTCGCTTATATAGGAGCGTTCCCACTGCCAGTTGTCCAGATTTCGGTTATCCGCAAGAACCGCGAATTGAAAAAGTGGGCGTGAGCCACAAAACCGTTGGACTAAGCGATATACGACCTAGCACGATCCACTATGATAACACGAAAGGTCACCAACGATTTTGTCGTTGGGGATATATCGTTCCGTTACAGTATAGTATATTGTACAGGAGAGATATTTATAATACACGAGGCTTACTCAATTTCGGGCTTGTAAAATTTTGCACGGCGATTTTGATGATTAGTAAAGACTAATGTTAAGCCAAGTATGATTTACATCTATGTAATGTCTCCCTCTGCGAGTCGCCATCTCTTTTCTTACCAATGCAAAAAGAACTATACTTGTGTGTACGCACCATGCATACAAAATTGATAAATCTTATATTTTGGAGTATCTATAGTGAGAGGTACAAAGTAACTGTGACTGTATAATAAATAGCTGTAAGTACTCTATCCGCGGAAACTTCAAACTTGTATTGTTCGTACATATTGTGTGTATACGAAAAATGTATCTGACAATGGAAAAAAAACATGAAACTTTATCATGTATGACAAAACAATTGTATGACTTTCATTGTTTTTTTTTCTATCAATAATAATCGGAGGATTTGCTGGTTTTGTAGCCGTGATTACGATAATCATTTTTAGTTTTGACAAATTGTGCTACGAAATTGAACCTATTATTTTTCAGCTCACCCAATCTGTCGGATAGACAATTTTATGTTCATAATTTTGCTTATATGTCCTATCGCGAGCGCAATTGAATGTTACTGTGTTATTAAAGATTGAATTTCTGGAGTAGTTTCTCCATCAATTCAATTTGGATGATCGCTTGAAAATCACAATAAAGAAATTCATTTTCTATTCACTAATTGGATGTTCTACTTTTGCTACTAAGGTAGGGTATTAAAAAAAGCGTGAGTGAAAAAGTAATGAGAGGTTCGTGACTTTGATAACATTTTGAAGCGAAATATAAGTAAAAGCCAAGGTCAATGTTAGGAAAATTAGTTAAGTCAAATGCACCGAGTTTCCTTTTTTTTTACCTTTGATTAGCGTCAGAATTACTCGACGAAATGCACTAAAGCTGCAGATTGTGTGCCCTTAGACGACATTGCATAACTATTTCTTTACTACAAAAAACGTATACAGACACTGACTTGTAAATCAGGGTTTTAAAAAAAAAAAATTGAAATGTAATAAAAAAAAATTCTATCGAAGAGAAACTACAATTTCCTCTCCCATGCTCAAAAGCTTGCGCAACAACAATTTGCCGCTGCTTTTCATTGATACGACGAGAAATTTTATCGGTCGACGGGAGATGTAATTTTTGTTTTTCATTTATGACATTTTTATTAGATATTTTAAAAAATATGGGAAAAATATTGTAGACGTGATCAGTTGTCGAGACTTCCGAATAAAATAATTTTCTTGCAAGTATCTTTCTTAACATCTTCCAAGAATTACTAAGTCGCAAGTGGTAATGAATAAACCAGAGAATTTTCTTTTTTTAACGTAAATAAAAAAGCAAATATTTGCAAAAAAAGGCGTTACAAAACTCATTACATATTATAACATATTCGCTCTTTCTCCATTTTCTCCCGTCCAGCCGGTTCATTCGGCGAGCTCTTATCGACGTAGTCAGTCACTCGTTTATAGGCAAACTCGCTCGGTAAGAAATATTCCACGATATCCCTCGGCTCAAAGAGATCGATGTCGACGCGGGCAACCTGTCGGTGGCGAGAAAAATGTCATCCTACATCCTACATCAAATGAAGGCGTTCTCGTTCGTGGACTCACCAAAATATTTATAAGATGTTTCGAAAAAATGTCGATTCGAGCACATGATGTTCGGCACGACGTCTATTCGGAAAAACGACGATTCGGCTAAATGACGTTCGGCAATACGTCTATTCGAAAAAACGACGTTTCGTCAATATGGCGATTCGGCTAAATGACGTTCGGCGATTTGCTTTTCGGCAAATCGACGATTCGGCAAAATTATTTTTCGGCAAAATGATGTGGCCCCGACTTACTGACTTTTTTCTAACATTCGCTTCGAAGTGAACCGAGTAAACACTTGTAATACCCTCGTCATATACTCGTTAATATATACACTTCAGCTGGTAACTGAATTAGCTTGGAAGTATGTACGATATAGGCATGTGAGTTACAGTCCTCGATGGCGAGTGCTCGATTAGTCTCGTGTGCTAATCCAACTCTCGTCTAAGTAGAAAAAGATAAATGATTTCAAAAATGGAGTTGCTATTTACTAAAATTAGTTATAACCATCAACATTTCTGCATCTTCAAAAAAAAACTTTGTCACGTTGTAGCGCCGTGACAATAGTTCTAAGAGGAAAATGTCTTAGGCCTTTTTTGTTCCTTTTTTAATTCCCTGTTGGCGGATATTTTCGAAAAAAAAAAATTCTGTGAAATTAAGACGATCTGTGCAAATTGAAAACTTTGTCACGCTGCATCTTTTCCGTCTTGACTCGGAGAGAAAAATTTGTAGGAGACATCTTCTTTCTTTTCTTATTTTGAAGTGGCGGTGATTCGTACTTTTGAAGTGACGGTTATTTGTGAGTAGTTATTTGGTCTTTTCTTTTCGTCCATGTTTCCTGACTAGAATATTGATCAAGAGCAAAAGTGCCGTAGGACTTTTTTGTAGTACCCATGATTATCTAGTGACGGGTTCCTCCGGATTTTTTTTCAAGGGCAAAGAAATTTTTTTTGCCCTTTCAAAACTTTGGATCACGATATCTTGGCTAGATCACCTCCTAGAGGAAAAAAAACATATCTGCCTTTACTGTTCCTTTTTCGATTATCTGTTTGAGTACAAAGAAAACAAATCTGTAGATGACACCTTTTTTTTTCCAAATGTGCATTTAAACTTTGTTAAGTACACACTAAGCATTATAATTCTGCAATTTGTCAAGACTCCACAGTGCACCAAAATGGTGTGATTTTTGTTTTTTTGAGATGTCGATACGATTAATTGTTCCCAAGATATCATAGGTTAAATGAAAAATGAAAAATATTGCATATTTCGCAAGCGAAAAAATCAAAATAATTAAAATTTCGTGTATCTACCACTGAACCTGATTTCGGACATTTTTTTTTTTTTTTTTTTTTTTGGTCGTTGAAGTCATGTGGAATGCCTCATATGGTATATTATAGTATATGCATGCCAGAGACACGGTCATGCGATCTCGCTATGCATGAGGTTTTCATACTTAAAGCGAGAATCACAAACCCGATGCCGCTGCTGCGACTTCTTCTGTAGCCCATTCATTATCCCGGATTGATTGGTCCCTCGCGCAGTCACGTGCTCATGTGGAACGCCCGTACACATTCTCTGCCGCTTAACCCCGCTGTAAACATTCTGTCGTGATTGAAACGCGAGCGAGACGAAAGTTGAGATGGTCGCGGGCACAATTCACTATAGACATTGATTCAGCTATCTCAAAAGAGTATTTTTGCTACCGTGAAAATTTCGATTCGAGATTTTTATGTTGCGATAATGAGAATGGTTCAAAACGTACAAAAACAAGTCTTACGGAAGTTGGGGCGTTTTGCACTAGTCAAAAGAGTTTTTAATTTATTAATTAATTTAGACAAACTTTGATGCATCCATTGATGATAATGGATGGTGATTCTCATAGCTGCATATGTCTTTCACTTAAAAAGAATTGAATTGTTCTCGATTTCGACAAATATTAACGGGTTTATGCTAAATTTCGAAAGGCGAATATTCGATTAGCTTATTTAGAGAATAATTTGTATTTTTTTCTTGATTTTAATTTATTATAGTTCATTCTCTTTATCGAGAGATGCTTTACACATTCATCGTCTCAATATTTCATAGTATTCTCCATTTGAAAATACAGCTGTTAGGTTACGAAGAAATTTGATTGATTGGTAAACAAATGGCTGTAATTCCTAAATAGAGAATACTATGGACTATCTAGATGGTGAATTTGTAGAGCATCTTTCAAGGAAAAGAATGAGCAATGATACATAACAATCCAGCGATAAATACAGCGATTCTTTAAAAATTTGAGTGCATAGGTACCTTTTCACAAATTAGCATGAACCAGGTGATATTTCTGTAAGTCCATTCAAATGTTTTTCTTAGTCAAGAATATCTTTTTCAATTCGAAACACCATTAACTAATGTCAATTGGTGCATAATACTTTGCATACACGGTTTACGAAAATTAACACTCATTTCACTAGTGTGGAGCGTTCCAAACTCCTTAAATAACGGTTCGTGTATGTTTCATGTGTATATGAGGCATTCCATACCAAATCGACCAGGCTGTGGCCCTCAACCTCGTGGATTTGCTTTATAATTTTTTATGTGATTCTTCTCATTCAAAATAACATTTATGATTTTTTGCGAAATTTTCAAACTGAATTTGCAAATGCTATAATTTAAAAAAAAAATTTTGGGGCCGTAATTTGAAAATCTGAAAAAATTCTCAAAAATCTGGCATCAAAAATGAACATTTTTGGCACTATTTTTGTGATGTCTGGGATCTTTCTTCTCTTGCTTAGAGCTTTTTTTACATGACAAAAAAAAAAAATTTTTTCTTACTACCAGATGAACTTTGACAGTGAAATTTGTTTAATAATTTTCCGTAAGGTTCCTCGGAATGTAAAAAAAATTCCCAAAAATGACAACATTTGTAGACATTTTTTTCTTTTGTTATTAGTAATTTCGTTCTTTGTGCAATTTATTACTTTAAAAAAGAAACACACAAATGGAAAATTTAACTAATAGAAGAATTCCTACTCGTTTGTTTCAATCAATTTTAAGAAAGCTTTGATGAAAATTCAGCAAATTTGATTATTAACACAACATTTAATCGAAAATTCAAAAACCGCGTGCATAGTATTGCTCATGTTTTCAGTAACACTAACGAAGGCTTAGCACGATGGGGCACTGCGATCGCTGTTGCAATCCATTCCGTTTGTCGAAACATTTTCGGACAAAAGGATTAAGGAACGCCACATGCGCGACAGTCCGGCGGTTTCCAAAATTTGAACGGAAAGTTTTTTGTCGTGTTGCCTGCCTAACCATTTAATATTATTGTGCACCTTCTCCTAATTCTAACCTTTAACCTGAAAGTTCCCCTCAAAGTTTGCCAGAAAATTAACAAATTTTTATTGCAAATCTGTAGAAAAATTCACCTAATATTTTATTCTTTTGGTGATTATGCATGTCATGATAGATTTTTCACAGGACTATTGTTTCTTTACTCTTATCACTCTCTAGATCGCCAATTATTCTCGCACTTCATACGGTAGTAAAAAAAAAAAAAATTGTATTAAAGGGAAGAAAAATCCTGGACAACATCAAATTAGTGCCAAAAATTTTCATTTCGTATGCCGGATTTTTGAGAATTTTTCCTGATTTTTTAATCACGGCCCACAAAATGTTTGAAAAAAAATTATAGCGTACTCAAATTTAGATTAAAAATTTTGAAAAAAAACATGACTGTTATTTCGGGTCAGAAGAATCTTTAGAAAAATTATAAGCCAATTCCACGAGGTCGAGGGCCACAGCCTGGTTGATTTGGTATGGAATGCCTCATATGGATTATTCCACTACTTATACAACTTCGAAATCTCTTCGGATCTTATGGAATTCCAAATTTAAAAAATGTTGACATTAAGGCATTAACTACTTGAAAATTCTGACTTCTACGATATCAATTCAGAATAAAAATTTTGGATTCTATGAAATTTGGAAGTATTAAAGTTGTACTTTATCGCAATGTCTTTTGCAACCATCGAAATATGAAGTTCAAATTTAGTATGTAAAGCAAATGCTATTCAGCCATGGTGGATACTTAAATTAGTGACAATCGTTAATTAAAAAATAATTTTATGTATTTTTTAATAAAAATATCATATTATCAAATTGCCTTAAAAACACTTCAGACCGTCTGTCATTCATAAATTTGGGAAACAAGCTACAAAGTAGTACCTTGCGGAATGTTTCCATATTTTTTCCGCTTTTTATACAGCTTCCTCTATGAGAAAATCGAAATCGATTAACAAACGTCGTTACAACGGTAGTTTCGTGAAAATCGAAACATAATTGGGCAGTCAAGTGTAAGGTCCTACTTTGCAGCTTTGTTCCAAATAATAAAACAAAATAACACTGTTTACGGAATGGTGTCGATAATTTTCTAGTACGTAATGATCATCGCCCTTCAACAATGAATTTCTGATCAGGACTTTGATAAAATTGGGGATGACGTGTATATTTATCCACAATATAAGAAGACGTAATCGAAAATTAGAGAGGATGGGCTTATATAGGATAAAGTGTAATAAGAGTTAACACGATTGCGCAGGTCATTGCAAAAGTCTCGTGACTCTTAAGTCACATTCGGAACGATAATGTCTTGTAAGACATTTTTTCATGTTTATTATGTCTTTGACTTTGACCTCACACGGGCGCAACGCGTACGATAAATGAGGCGTCTCATGTAATTTACTTTAATTAGCTTTCAACAAATTTTTCCCTACGTGATATCAAGTTTACTATTCAATCAATGAATATAATGTTATGACCCTGATAATTAATCTTCAAAATCCTGATTTCAGAAACCTGTGAAGCAGTTGCAACGCATGGGTTTTGGATGTGGGGTCAGAAGACCTCAAAATCCAGCGAGCTATCGAGACAGAAGCAGAAGGTCAACCATCCGTTCCGGTAACAAGACGTTTGGATTATTTCGGAACAAAGCTGTAAGTCTCAATGCACTGGCATTTGTATGTTAAAAACGATCAAAATGGTTACCTGTTTTAATCCGGATAGTACACATTTGTTTCATATTTTGTTTGAGATACATATCTGTCTTTTGCCGCCAGTTGACTAATTTACGTAATCGATTAACCTGAAATTGATATTTGTGAAGATTTTAATTACCGGATTTTATATTGAGCTTTAGCTTTGTGTACTATTGATTTTTACTTTCATGTTTACGGCTCGGTCACGAGATGAGTCGTTGTAGCTCATCTACAACTATAAAAACTGCCATTGAGCATGCTATATATATTAATTCATCGCTCCCTTACGGTCCAGTGATGAATTAGCAAAATTTCTGATTAACGTATATTATACGCGAGTGTGCACGTTAAATATCGCAGTAACAGTTACGAAATTCGCGTTGGATTAGCCCAAAAATTTTTTCATATAAGCGGCTTTCGCAAAGTGTTAATTTTTTTTTAAATTCACGTTATGCCATTAACTTTGTCAAATTTTTATCTGAGTTATCGATCTCAAATTTAGCTCGCGAAAAGTTCAACATTCAGCTTTCATAGACATAAAGTTTAGTGGCAAATGATATAAAATTTATAGTTCTATGCATTTTCCAATAATGGAAAGAATTAATCACATTAACTGTGTCAACACGTTAGATATTGATCTGAAATGTAAAATGCGAATAAAATAATATGAAGCCATTATATATTTATACCATTTTGTGAAAAGTAATCAACGATTTTTATATTACACTGAGAAAAGAGTTTATTTGTGGGTACTAGGATTTGTTACCTATCAACAAATCATAATGTTAAATATGGCGAAATGAATATTTGTTCATAATTACCAAATCGTTTATTTGACTCTTTCAATTGGCACAAATAGTGATTTATTAACAGTTAATAAACGTATATTTGAGCTCTAAAATTGGCCCAAATAATGATTTGTTAATAGTTAACAAATCTGTACTTGAGTGAGAATTTCCTTTATTAGGGTCCACTGAACATTAAGTTGCCTCAATATTGCATTAGCTTTCGATTTAAACAATACGTATCAATAGTTACCATCGTATTAATTTGAATCAACCAATGCATAGTGTGACACAGCAGTACATCCAGTTGGATGTACTTACCGATTGAATTTGTCCAAGGGAAGGTAAAGCTACAGATAAATAAACGCATATTCCATTATAGTTATTTTTATTCAAGTTATACTGTTAATTACATAATAATCACATAATAATCAATATTATGCGAGATCTCTTCGGGACACAACATTACGTCCGTCAGAAGTATTTTTACAGGTCGTAAATAATTCTTGATATTGAGGCGCAACAACTTATACTTTTCTTCACTTTGCCGCTCTGCGACCTCATATGCTTTAAGGTGATTATTAAACCCGATCGTCATAAATTGCTGATAAATAAAAAAATATTTGTTCGATTCGGTTACAATAATATATATAACAGTCGCAAACACCGGATTATTCTTCTCATCGTTTCGTAAGTAAAGGGTACATTTTTGTTTATATGTAAAACCGTTTACATTAAGCCATGTTACTTCGAAACTCCGAGTTTCGATATAACCGGCAAATTATCATAATTAACATTGTCGCTTAGTTCGCCTATGATACGGCCGACATCCACCACCCATGCACTCACCTCGCGGCAACGTTGCAAATGCTTACTTATATATGCTTGTAAACTATTTATTATTTCATGATTTCTGTACTTACGTTCGAACACTTTCGTCAACTCGTCCTGCAAGCCCCACGAAATAAGCAGCTCGTCCATTATTTTTTCACTGATTCACTGGCACTGCCAAACTATACGAATGTGGCGTGATTGTGACGACGAACGCGCGAGAATGAACGCCACCTCTGAGGGTCGACGGTTGTAAACAAACCGAATACTCACGCCAAACGAATGAAACTTGACTCAAATATCGATTTGTTAACTATTAATAAATCTGCGGAACGGCAAATAATGATTTGTTAACTATTAGCAAATCTGCACAGACGTAAAATAATGATTTGTTAACTGTTAACAAATCTGTATTAGCGCCAAATAAAGTTTTCGTTACTGTTGAAAAATTCGGTTTAGTGGGTGATGGATATTCAACATTCGAATCTCGCGCGCTCGGCGAGTGTCGCGCCCTCCGCGTTTAGGTTGGCACCGCTGACCGACGCTCGCGCTCACTGCCGCGATGTACATCGCGCCACTCACTCACTCTCGTCCGTGCTCTCGAGTCGACACGACCATATCACCTCTTTTTCTTTTATCCTTTGTTCAATTATTTCATAATAAATATATAGAGTTAAACATGTACTCATCGAATTTTCATTCACCACAACAAACATTGGTCCGTTAGAGCCGGATCGCGGCAATAAGCAACGGTTGAGATACAGTCCACGAAGCACGTAATCGAGACAATGGACGCCATAACGGACTTGCGACGAACGCGCGGGAACGTGAAAGGAAGAGTGACAAGATTGAAGCACAAGATCGATGGAAAACTAGAAGGCGAGACTGCACCAGACAAGGCAGAAATTGACGAGTATCTGGAGCAACTCGGGCGCTTACATGACGAGTTCAACCGAGTTCAACGGCAAATAATCGAGAGGACGGAAGGCGAGCCTCTTGTGAGCGACATAACCGAGGAAGGTGAGTTCGAAGAGCGATATTTCGATCTCAAAGTGAAATGCAAAAGATGGCTAAATCGTACACCGCAGCCAACGCAACCTGCGTCGACAAGCGACGAAGCGTTTACGAGATTGTTACAGCAGCAAGCAGAGATCATACAGCAGATGGGCCAGCAAAATGGCGTTACAAGCAACGCGTCGCAACCGTCGCTAAACGGCAACAACGACGCCATTACACGACTCTTCGAACAACAGACGCAGCTGCTGCAGCGCCTAGCTGACGCGGGTGGTGCGCACGCGCAAGACGCACGAGTGAGGCTGCCGGTAGTCAAACTGCCGACGTTCGACGGGCGAACAGAAGACAGGAAACGTTTTTCAGACACATATATATCGCTGATTCACAACAACACGGATATTACGAGCGTTCAGAAATTCCAGTACTTGATTTCGTCTCTTTCCGGTAATGCCGCGAAAATAATCGAATCAATTGAGTTGACAGGTGCTAATTACCCCATCGCGTGGGAGTTGTTAACCAAACGCTACGAAGACCCGAGGGCCATAAAGAAGAAACATGTGCAGTGTCTGTTCACGATGCCACGCGTGGACAAAGAGTCGTCAAATGCAATTCGTGCTCTGGTGGACTACACTTTGAAACACATCCGAATTCTCAAATCGTTGGAGCTACCGACGGATTCGTGGGATGATCTTGTAATTCACATGATCGAGACGAAGCTAGATTCTGTGACACTCCGCGCGTGGGAGCAAGAAGCAAACCCAGATCCAATAGCGCTCGGCACATTGACAACTTTTCTGGAAAAAAGGTGTCAAATCCTCGAGCGCATCGAAGCCAGAGCAAAGGAGCGGGAGCCTGTGCATAAAGGTGAGTCCGAGAAACAGCAAAGGAGTCACGGTCAAGCAAAAAGAGGACAGAACGACAAGACAGCATCGCTGGCTGCGTCGGCAGAGAGCGGCAAGTGTTATCTCTGTCACGGCGAGCATTTTCTGTACCACTGTGAGAAATTCTTGTCAATGACAGTCGAGGATAGAATCAAGGAGACTCGTCGTTTGAGGGACTACCAATTGCCTGCGAAATGACCACTTCGTGAAAACCTGCAAAATGGGATCATGTCGCGAGTGCGGCGGAAGACACAACACCTTGTGCCACCTTCCGACTGCCAATAAGGAACGTTCCGAAGCCTCAAGCACAGCTGACCGGGCGGTTGACGATTCGACTGACAAGACGGGCAGCAACGTAGCAGTTCACCACGCAGCAAATAGCCCGATGAGACGACACGTCCTCATGGCTACGGCGACGGTCCTCGCAGTTCGCCCCAACGGAGCCAAATTGCCAATACGTATCCTTTTAGACAGCGGTAGCGAAGCTAATTTCATTACGCAAGCGGCGTGCACTAGGTTGGGGGTAAAACGCGATCGCACATTTGAAATTGTCACAGGTTTGAATGACATGGAAAGTACAATTTGCCAACGTTCCGAGATCGTTTTACAGTCCAAATTTTCGGGTTTCAAAATCAACGCGCGCAGTCTCGTGGTTCCGAATATCACAAAAAATTTGCCGTCTGTCGAGATCGATAAACGCGCGCTCCAAATACCGACAAATCTTTAACTCGCTGATTCAGAATTTTACAAAACTAGCTCGGTGGATATGTTGATAGGCGCGGAGTTCTTCTTCGATTTGATGGACGATGGAAGAATCGCTCTCGGCGACGATCAACCGGTATTGCAGAACACGAAGTTCGGCTGGATAGTCGCGGGCTCTATCCCGCGCGAAATCGCGCGCACAACAGGAACGAGCCTGGTTTGCAACCGTGACGCGATAATTACGCTAAACATTTCTCTCGAACAACCTGAAACGCTGAATCAAAGCCTCGAAAGGTTTTGGGAAATTGAGAACTATCAATCCGAGCCGAAGCAAGTTTTCTCAGAGTCAGAACGGCAGTGCGAAGACCTTTTCGAAAGCACCACTACTCGCGACGTTGACGGGAGATTCGTAGTTCGATTGCCATTTCGCGGGGATCCGACGACGTTAGGTGCATCAAAGGAAATCGCGACAAAACGGCTGACTCAATTGGAGCGTCGTTTCAAACGGGACAAGACATTGTACGAAAGATACGCGGATTTCATTCGCGAATATATACAGCTTGGGCACATGTCCTTGGTAGGTAGCGAGCCGCGAATCGACGCGCACCCAATTGTATACTTGCCGCACCACGGGGTGGTAAAAGAATCGAGCACCAGTACCAAACTCAGGACCGTATTTGACACGTCGAGTAAGACTGATTCAGGAGTATCGTTAAACGATATACTCCACACAGGTCCCGTGCTACAGAGCAGCCTGATAGATATCGTCATGCGTTTTCGGTTTCACAACGTCGCGTTAACCGGTGATATGTGCAAGATGTATCGACAGATAATTGTACATCCCGACGACCGCGATTACCAGAGAATATTATGGCGCTTCTCGCCCGACGAAGCTATACAAGAATTCCAACTGAATACCGTAACGTATGGGGAAGCGTCTTCGTCGTATCTAGCCATTAGATGTGTGCGTGAGCTCGCGAATCAGGCAAAGGTCGAGTATCCTAATGCGTCACGAGTCATACTCGATGAAGTTTATGTAGACGACATTTTGACTGGAGCCGAGGACGTCCAGCACGCAGTTCAGCTGCAGCAAGAGCTCGAGGGATTGCTCCGAAGCGGCGGCTTCGAAGTACACAAATGGGCGTCAACCCATCCAGAGTGTCTCTCACACGTGATTCCCGAACGAAGAGAAGATACTTCCAAACTCAGCATCGAGGCCAACGACACCATTAAAACGCTCGGTCTGGAATGGAATCCGAGTGACGATCGCTTTCAATTCTCCGTGCAAAGAACGGAATCTGCTACGACGAAGAGACAAATATTATCTGCTATTAGCAAATTCTTCGACCCTCTCGGTCTCATTGGACCGATCTTGACAACTGCTAAACTCATCATGCAAGAGACGTGGCGAGTCGAGTGTGGCTGGGACGAGCCTCTCCCTAAATCGTTCACAGAAAGGTGGGAACGGTTTCGTCAGGAGTTGGACTGCGTGGACACGCTGCACATCCCAAGGCGCGTGATCCCGCATCAAAGCCCCCGACGTGTGCATCTACAGGGATTTTGCGACGCTTCCGAGTCCGCGTATGGAGTTTGTTTGTACGTGCAGTCTGAGGACGAGGAGGGAAAGCTCTATTCACGACTGTTATGCTCTAAATCAAGAGTGGCGCCTATTAAGCCCACTTCCATACCCCGACTGGAGTTATGCAGTGCTGTGCTGCTGGCACGGCTGATCGACAACGTGCGCCGAAGCTTACGTATCGAGATCAATGATACCTACGCGTGGTCGGACTCGAGAGTCGCAATCTGTTGGATTTGTGGAGATGCCTCACGCTGGAAGACTTTCGTCTCCAACCGAGTCGCCGAGATCGTCGAAATTTTGCCCGCAAGCCATTGGGGCCATGTCAAGGGATCGGAAAACCCAGCCGACTTAATTTCCCGCGGCACGAGTCCACTCCAATTACAGGACTCTGAGCTATGGTGGGCGGGACCGCACTGGCTACGTGAAAATCACCCAGACGTGAACGAAGACGCGTCCACGTCCGAAGCACTGCAAGACACACTTGAAAACGTCGAAATAGAAGAACGGAAGAAATCGCAAACCTGCAACGTGGTCGATCGCGCGCCGCAGCCTCTGCAAGATCTCATCGACAAATGCTCTTCCATCACGAAGATCGAAAGAGTCTTGGCATATTGTCTACGATATTTGACCAACCTCAAAAAAGCCCGGAACGAGCGTGTTTTGGGACGTCTCTCAACTACTGAGTTGCAAGAAGCTCATCGGCGGCTGACAAAACACGTCCAACGTACGCATTTCCGTGAAGAAGTCGCAGATCTGAAGCGTCAACGCGAATTGAAATCTTCTAGCCGACTCATCCAACTACATCCATTCCTCGACGAGCATGGGATCCTCAGGGTGGGCGGACGCGTGCAGCATTCATCGCTGAGCTTCGAGCGTAAGCATCCTATCGTATTGCCTGCTGAAGACCGAGTCACCAAGTTGTTATTCCTGCGAGAGCATCAACGGTTGTTGCACGCGAGTCAAATGCTCCTACTGTCATCCATCAGAGAGTTTTATTGGCCTCTCAAGGGTCGAGACCTAGCAAGAAAGACGTGCCATGACTGCGTATGGTGCGCAAAAAACAACCCACGACCGTTGTCACAAATTATGGGAGCCCTACCAAAGGACCAACTTTCTCCGAGCAGACCTTTCACTGCCACCGGCGTTGACTTTGCCGGTCCAATCACGACGCTCGTGAACAGAGGACGCGGTCGCAAGACTAATAAATCATACATAGCTTTATTCATTTGCTTCTCGACGAAAGCCATACATTTGGAAGCAACCAGCGAGCTGACGACTGCAGCGTTCCTCGCCACGTTGCGAAGATTCATTGGCCGTCGAGGAATACCACGCACGCTGTATAGTGACAACGGCACTAACTTCGTTGGTGCAAATAGAGAGCTTCGAGAGATTTACCAATTTGCACAAAATCAAGTGGGAGGGAGCATCGGCAACGAGTTGTCCAATCAAGGCGTGGAATGGAAGTTTCTCCCTCCAAGTTCGCCTCACATGGGGGGTCTGTGGGAGTCAGGCGTCAAATCTTGCAAGTATCACCTCAAGCGCGTAATGGGAAACTCGCTATTCACGTTCGAAGAATTGGCAACTGTATTAGTCCAAATTGAGGCCTGCCTAAATTCGAGGCCGCTGTCGCCAATGTCAGTCGACCCGATGGATCTTCAACCGTTGACACCTGCTCATTTTCTTATCGGAGCATCGCTGACCGGTCTTCCCGACGCTGATGTGACCGATCTCAATATCAATCGTCTGGATCGGTGGCAACTTATTCAGCGAGTCACTCAGGACTTCTGGAAGCGATGGGCCGCTGAATACGTTCCCAATCTTCAAGGCCGAACTAAATGGAAAAGGACCCAGGAAAACCTACAGATCAACGACTTGGTCGTGCTGCGAGAAGAAAATCTGCCCCCTCTGAAATGGAAACTTGGCAGAGTCGTAGAACTGCATCCTGGAAGCGACGGACACGTGCGCGTTGTTACTGTCCGAACTATGCGTTGCAGGTCAGCCCATCGCGTTCACTGCCTCCAAGCGCTATCTTGGGGTTATTGTCACGCCAACGCTGGGCTGGGGGTTGCAGGTCTCGTCGGTTCGTAGACGTGTTTTTGGGGTGTTGGCTCAGCTTAAGCGTTTCGCGGAGGTACTGGATGCCTCCTCCCGAGCGTGGCTCGGTCGCATGTTAGCTCTACCCCATCTCGACTACTGCTCGGCTGTGTTGTGCGATGTCAGTGGTGAGCTTAATATAAAGCTTCAGCGTGCGTGCAACGCTGTTGTTCGTTTTGCCCTTGGGCTTCGCCGGCGTGAACATGTGTCTGTGGGTCGCCGTTCGCTTGGTTGGCTCTCGGTGGCGAATAGGCGTAGGTATTTCGTAGGTACTCTTTTTTACTCGATGGTCCATGCTGGTACTCCGTCTTACTTAGCTGACCGTCTTGTGTCGCGTGCAAGAAGGGATTCGCGTAGTGCCCATGGTACCACCTATTCGCTGTCTACGCCGGTCTCGCGAGCGACGATTTACAGGCACTCCTTTCTTGTTAGCGGATCACTACTTTGGAATGATCTCCCTTTGACGGTTACGCGTGCGCCTTCCTGCACTGCATTTAAAAAAAGATTGTTGCGCCACTTATTGCTGCTCGAGCGGAGAGCTGTCGAGCCTGCCTAGTGTACATATTGGTCACCTCTCATCTTTTCTTCTTGTCTGTATCGCCCCATTTAGCTTAAGACTGTTTTTTGTACAACTCTTTTTCTCTGTCTGAACTGTCGCCTTATTGTTATGTATTGCTAAGTTTTTTCTGTATTGCTCAGGTCCTTAGGGGATTCAATATCCCAGGGTCTTTAAATAAATAAATCTAAATCTAAATCTAAATCTAAACTACGGGTGGATACTTCAAATGAGCAATTGCGAAAATTTGTAAACTGCCTGTATCATCAAACAACTAATCAGAAATTAGCTGCTCTAATTTGGTGGGCGGTATGATGGATATTCAACATTCGAATCTCGCGCGCTCGGCGAGTGTCGCGCCCTCCGCGTTTAGGTTGGCACCGCTGACCGACGCTCGCGCTCACTGCCGCGATGTACATCGCGCCACTCACTCACTCTCGTCCGTGCTCTCGAGTCGACACGACCATATCACCTCTTTTTCTTTTATCCTTTGTTCAATTATTTCATAATAAATATATAGAGTTAAACATGTACTCATCGAATTTTCATTCACCACAACAAACAGTGGGTAACAAGGATGTCTTAACTGTTAACAAATCCGAAGTCGTGTTGACTAATTTTAATCTTGTTGTCCGAAATAGTTCTTTATTTATAACAAACATAGAACAACTTATGTCAAAAAAACTGCACAAGCAAATAGTTTATTTGACACAAATGCCGTCGGGATAAGAGTTTGTTATGAGAATACTAGTTTTTATTTGGTGTTAATGAATTTTGTAACTGTTAACAAATATTTTAAGAAACAGCTCAACAAAATATATTTGGTTGTTGTGAATAAACTCTTTTGTCAGTGTATGAAATCTTATCAAATACATATATCTTGTCAAAAATATAACATTATCGCATTAACTTTTGCGAAAGTTGAGATATCAAAGCCAAATTAAGTATGTAAGAGAATCATATTTACTAACCATAGACATATCGATTACTGATAAAACGTGAATAGTTGTGGTTTTATGGAATTTCGAAGTATTCCTAAAATTAATTTTATTCCATTAATTTCTTCGAGACTCGAGATATCAAGCCCAAATTAAGTATGTAAACGGAATAAAACTAGCCGTACATACACTAGCAAACCAGTGATATGTAAAGAGCGCATGTTCCGTGAATAAATGAACACAAAAATAAGTAAATACAATTCAGTCATGTTTATAGATTTATTTAAAATGAGGTTGCAAAGTAGAGCCTTGCACATTGCTTCCACATTATTTGTTCATTTTTACAAAGCTTCTTCCAAAAGAATGAAATCGATTTACATACATTTTTTGTTTTTTTACAGTCGCGATTGTCCTGACAATACATTCAAGTGCGTTCGTTTCGACGATGATGTCTCCGTAGGGGCTTGTCCTTACGACCGCCGACAAATCACAACTACTGGTGACATCGTGTTATTGAAGGACGCCTCATAACGTGCCCTTCCATTGACATCGATGTGAATCAGAACAGATTTGAACTTTGCTCTTATTTTATTTATTTTTCGTCCGCTCGTCTGCTTTGTGTAATATATTGTATATATGTATATAAAACCACCGAAAGCGCACGATAGCAAAGCTACGAAATTAGTGTTACTTAGGGAATATGCTCCTGAAAGTAATTAAATTACTATAACTCAGGGGAAATGCTCGTGTAATGATGGTATTTGTGTGTGTTAGTTTTTTATCAACGAAAACTTCCGATTTATTAAATTTTTTTTCTCTATATATAATTCTCTTAATTTATTTTTTTTCTGTATATAAGTCTCTTCAATTTTTTTTTCTATTTATAATTCTCTTAAAATTAATTTTCGATAGAAGGGCGACATGTGATCCGTTTATATGTGTATGCGATGTTTCTCTTAGCCCGAAGTATAGCTGTTCCCGCGACCGTCGTGAGCGCCGAAAAAACATCGCATGCACCTACAAACACACGTCGCGCTTGGAACGAATCTAAGTAAGTTTTGTTTTTTGTTTTTTTTCCCTTTTTTCCTTTTTTTCTTGGCGACTCTTTATAATAGAGGCCAAAATCAAACAACCCGGTGATATTACAGCGTATTACGTACACTTTGCTTCTTAGATACTGAATCAACTAGCATTGAAAGTGTTTACGTGTGCGCATAAGGAACTGTAAATATCGACATTAACTAAATTTAAATTATTATCATTACTTCACACACAATACCATCTACTTATAATAACCGTCATCATATCCAGTCATGTCAAGTCATGTATATACAGGGAGGACACGGTGAAACTAGACAGCGCAAATGCGCTTGCGCGTCAAACCGACGGTTCTCATTTTATGCGTGCAGACCGAGTAGTCGGGCCAGTAAGAGAGAACGGAGAGGGGGAATGTTTTGTTCTAAATAAATCTTGGTTTCTGGCGTCTGTCCTACCAGCTCAGGTAGCGTCCTTTACCCCTACCACTACCCTTACTGGCCCATTCTGATGGCGCGTGGGGACACAGTCGCCGCTTGGATGAGACGCACTGGCGGCCGTAGGCACTAGCCAATCAGGCTTCCTAAATTCTCACACAGCCGCATTGGACTGTCTAGTTTCACTGTGTCCTCCCTGTATATATATATATATAACCGTATGTATGGATTGTGACGTTAGTATATTATAATTGACGCTATTATTATATACTTAATTCACGTCACAATCGACTTACAATTAAATATCACAATTCAGTAAAAAACGCAAACAAAAATTGAGGTAGAAATGAAATAGAGTGGATCTAGAGTAGAAGATACAAAAAATAGATGACTTTTTTTTCATAAATCAGACTCAGCAAAGTCGATACTGCCCGGAAGTGCAGTCGGCGAGACGTAGGTCGTAAGAAGACTCGTCACTGCGTTATCAGCAAGACATCATTACAATTGAAACAGTATGCCACGCCAACTGTAGCAGATTCGTCTCGTCGTTCCTTTTGTCTATCCCTTCCTTGCTGACCCCAAGGCACGGAACTAAACTGAAAAAAAATTATGGTATCAGTAACTGAAGAGTGACAATGATTTATTTTTGGCTGGCATAACTATCTTTTTGCAAAAAGTTATGTTTTTTATCACAAAAGTTCAAAAGTTCGGTGTTTTGGGATTCCTCGATAATAATATTTCCTTGATGAAATCGAGCTTTATTTTTCATTAATTGTCAAAGTGTGTCTTTGTGTATAACTCGATAACCGATGAGTAATCACGTAGGTTCACATTTTTCGATTATCGCAATTAAAAAATTCCAATAGAAACGTTCATATCGTATTTTTTTAGTTATAAGTATCACCAATTCCGTTTCGTGTAATCATGACATTGACACTGTTTGATCATATCAACTTCAACTTATGTAAACTTAAATGTACTTGATACAAAACCATGTAATTGGTATCGTAATTATTGTTCTCATCATTAATATTATTATTGAAATTTTACATTGACAGCGAAACCCGACAAAGTTTTTTCGTAAACATATTCGGTAGTTTATTAGAAAAAAAAAGGTTTAGTTCAATGTGTTTTTACGCAGTATTTCACTCAATGTTACGTAATATGTAAATAAACCAATAAATGAAACTACCATAAATAAATACTTATAAATATTATTAACACCAGGCCTGAACTGTAACATAATTATAAAATAAATTGTATGTCAAGTCATACTTTACACAATAATCCCTCAAAGTTTTCTGACTTTTCTTAACTGTAAGGTCTGTTCCTTTCTCATGACTTGACTTTTTACGATGAATTGCTTTTTGAAATCCAGAAGTTGACCGTTTTTATTCTAATATCTGAAGCTTAATCTGCAGTGAAGATATTCGCAATAAAATAATTCTCCTATACCTCTCGCATATTCTGTAATTTGAAATAATTTGAGTACATACAATGTGTACGATACTGTCTTGGGCAGTACTATAAGGTAGTCCTTATTTGGGCGAAAGTTCAATTATGTTCAGTCGTACCCTTCCAAATCAGACTAATTGGGAGAAAAACACAATGAAAAAAAATGTTAGCTTGAAGGGCTTGGAGGCCCAGGTAATTATTATACGATAGTTCTCACATTTTACGTAGACGTTTTTTCGCAATGCACTGATTGGAAGGGTTGCGACTAGGCAAATGTGAACCTCCGCTCAAATAAGGACCACCCTTATAAGTACCTTGCGGATACAAAAATGTTTCAGAGCCTTTCCTGACTGAAAGAATATTGATTATCTCAACTGCGTTAAATTGTTTCTTCATATGGAAACGAACGAAAATCGAGAACAAAAACTTTTAGGAAATTTAATCGAATTCAAATAAAATTGAAATCAAATCATAATTCAATAAGCTTCGTGAGTTTCAGTTTTCCTACTGTTCGAAAAGCAATTATTATTTTCTGTTGATTTTGGATTGATCTTTTATAGACTTCGTGAAGTTTCCAAATTATAGGGAATAAAATGAAAATGTCCAAAATATGAGTCATTCATCTGAAACCCAACATACTTGTCGAGCTCGTAGTCTCCGATCGCCTTGTATCTGTGACATTCATTTAGATATGTTAAGCATAGAAGACTGCATTTTTTCACAATTTTAGGTTGGTAACTGTGTCTCTGGTTCACTTATCGATTGTTGTCGATTTTTTGAACTTCGATTAGGAAATGATTCTACCAAGCATATAACCGTTTATATAATCTATTCTGGACAGAAGACTTTTTTCGTTCAATTATCTCCGATTTGTAATGGAAAGATTGTCAATTCAATTCGTCTTTAAAGAAGCACTGAAAAAACGCGAGTATACAGGGAGGACACGGTGAAACTAGACAGTCCAATGCGGCTCCGTGAGAATTTAGGAAGCCTGATTGGCTACTGCCTACGGCCGCCAGTGCGTCTCATCCGAGCGGCGACTGTGTCCCCACGCGCCATCGGAATGGGCCAGTAAGGGTAGTGGTAGGGGCAAGGGACGTTACCTGAGCTGGTAGGGCAGACGCCAGAAACCAAGATTTATTTACTACTCGGTCTGCACGCATAGAGTGGGAACCGTCGGTTTGACGCGCAAGCGCATTTGCGCTGTCTAGTTTCACCGTGTCCTCCCTGTAGATTCAAAAGCCGTGGTTTTTCGTTTTCGTGTCAAGTCCCTCTGAGTAAAAATCGTTTGAAATATTTTATTTTCGGATTCCTTGCACTTTTTCACTCCCTTGCGTGAAATTTTTTAAGTGGAGTCATGACTCTATTTTCGTTTTTCATTCAATCTATCTTGAAAAATATGAAATATTCGAATTTGATAATATTGTTTAGTTTCTAATAATAGCCGTATGGAAATACGAAAAAAAAACAAATAAAAATATGAATTAACTCAATGATCGACGCATTAATGAAGATAATCAACTTTGATGGAAAAATTCGAAATATACGTGAATGACAACTTTGCGTAATAAAACATAGAATGACTAATAAATAGTAATATTACTGCAGGTATCTGAACATTCATTGATATTGGCATTTTATAAATAACAATGCTATGAACATGAAAAACGGCTTGTGCGTAAAAAAATGCGTGAATGAATGAGCTGTCGGCTGCTGCTAGTTCATTAATAAAATACTGCTTTTCATTCAGACATGGTACAACAACACATGGGCCGGAGAGTCCCGTGATTAACTCTCCTGTTTCGCACAAGACATAAGTTGCAAAGTGAAATCAAGGAGCAAAACACACACTTCAACACTAAAATGATATAAACGAACACATTTAGTATTCATAAACAAATAATACTGAAGAGCACCTAGACCAGGTTCGAAATATCAAAATAAAAAAGACCATTTAATTGCGTAAATATCATGATAATAAAACATCTGAGTAAAGGGAATATAATATATCAGGAATCCAACAAAAATGTAATGAATAACTGAATTTTTTTTGTTAATCTCGAAAATTCGTCAGATATTGTTGGGATTATTTGAAATATATATCATCGTGGAATTGTGGCGTCGTTCACCTAAAAGAGGCTAACGCATTATTCGCAAGTCTTAGACTTAATTTAGACCTGTTGAAACGTTCTGAATAGAGTCCATTAAGAGTCACTTTTGCACAACTAGCGCAAAGGTCACTTAATGGCTGTATAGAAGTGATTTATGTGATAGTTTATAAAAATTGTGACTTCAATGCGACCTCAATTCGATGTGCTACGTTATTAATGTTATTTTATACTCACTAGTTACCGCACGATGAAGCCAGCTTTCGATTATTAACACGTGACGAAATATGAAGTCAGTGGTCGATGTGAAAATAACTTCTTCAATGGTGTTAACAATAACACCGAAAATTTACACTTAACTGGGAACGCGTCCCAAGCGGAGCGTCCACCACGTCGCGTTCTTTCCAGCCTCTACTTCTTATCCTTCAAAGTCCACTTCTCGGTTTTCGTCATCCCCTCTCTTCGTCTGTCCCTCCTACACCAGCCCTGTGTAGCCTGTCCAGCCTCTGTCCCCCATGGAAGCCACTAGGCATCAACTATGACCGTGAAACGCTCCTTCTTCACTGAGAGAAAAATCTGGTAATTTTGAAAATAATATAGTTGAACTGACGATAATCTAACTATATTTTATGGTTATAGCAAATATAAGGAAATAGTTGGATCAACCACTAATATAATTACCCGGAGGAACGTCTATATTTTATGGTTATAGCAAATATAATTATAGTAACAATTATTAAAATGATGATAGTTTCAAAAATGCCGTTTTGTTGCATATACGATTTCAGCGTTTGTTTCCGATAACCTTGCAAGTATCGTTTATTAAACTATATTATCATCGCTTCAACCATAAAACATTGCAAGCCTTCTTATATTCGGTTTACCATATGAAATCTGTTCCGTAGAACGGATATCTGGTGGCGCCACCAAAACGTTCCCGCGCAGGAAACTGCGCTTTCGGCGGTCGGACGAGGCGGAAACGGGGGTGGGGGCTCCCGTGCGAGCCGGGAACGTGCGGGAACGCGCCAAAAAAGTCAGTCGTTCTTCGGCAATCAAGTGATTCGCTCGTGATCCATAGTTTGCCCTCCCGAATACAATCGTTATATGATTTCACATTTCTTGCGACAATTAGATTTGGTATTCATATTCATCGCGTTCGTGGGGTTTTATTTTATTGACAATTTCGTTTCAGTTATAGAAATTACGTGGGTTAAAGCAATTATATTTAGAACCGCGAGAATCAGGTTCTTTTGTTTTCTTCGGATTCGTTTAAACCGGTCAGCAGTCGCGCTCGAGATTTCGTTTTTCCGCCTCGTGTAACACTAAAAAACTGACATCAGTAAATGTTCTGAACACTGTTAAAAGCGCGATCTGAAAATCCATCAGATCCGTGTGGCTCGTGCAGCTAAAGCGCGATCATTGATCCGCAGGAGGTTTATCCTCCTTACTTACTGTACACACATTCATACACACTCACACACATACAATCCACACCTCTTTTCTTATATATTTTATTTCGCAGCGTGTATCATTCTTCGAGGGGGGTTTTATGCCGCCAGGCTTTCCCCCCTCTTTCGAGCCTAATAAATTCATTGTTCGTGGCTGAAAACATTGAGTGAATAAATTTATTATTTCCTTCCCTAGTATTTAAACATCGGGATTTATTCATAATAAAAAATCTCGACCTACAATTCAAAATCGTTAGATAAACGATATGGTTTTCTCTAAGTGTTCTTCATCTTTTTCTTTCATCAGGCGGGGCATGCGCAAGCGTCGGCGATCTCTCCTGGCCTCTGATAGGAATCGTGCCGGCCAATCGTTGACTGTGAAAAGCTATGAAAGCAAATCAATATGTCTTGTTTTTTTCTTTCAATGTGATTGGTCCCTTTTGTAGGGGTGCTCTTCTTTGAGGGTTATGCTTCTTTTTTTTTTTCTTCTCTGTGGTTGGTTTTGCTTTCCACGGAGGAGAGTTATTATACGGCCATTTGCTACGTCTTGATCTGAGGGAAAACAAGCATAGGAGTGGGGAAGGCGATCGCCGAAGCGGCTGAAGTCTCTCGAATGGCCGATCTGTGATTAGCTGGCGAAACGTACGCGAAAATGCAACGTGGTCATCTATGCCACTCGCAACGTCGCTAAAATGTTGCATTGGCTTCGGGAGTGAAACGCTTCAAAAGAATTTCCGTTAATTCTCAAATAGGCATTCGTATGGAAAATCTTCGTACAGAAAACTCACGTGACCGTCGTCACTCAGTCTGAAGTATACTGACGATTTCCGAATCGTAGTATGCTACCCAGATAGAAATTTTACAGTGTCGAAAAAAAAGGCGCCATGGAGTGCAGGATTTAGCTGCATTATTAACAACACAGCGTCCTGATGCGATTAAGGTTGAGCTGCGTTATTAACCGCATCAGGACGCCGTGCCGTTAATAATGCAGCTAAATCCTAAAAAACTAAATCCTAAATTCTAATACAATGTATCTTCCTAGCTTGGAATAACGTTACAATCGTAAATCGAGATTCATCCTATGTAGACATTGTAATAATAATTTTATTGTTTTTTATATGAGTTTACAAATTTTTTTCCTTATCGAATCAATTTCAATATTTCTTATTATTTGATATTATTAATATTATATAAAATCTGATTGAGAGTAAATTTTGGAAAACATATAAAGACAATAAAATAACCATAACGACAATCAACATTGGTATGCGAATTATTATTGTGTCCGGCATATCAGATTTAGATAGTTATAATAATATAAAAGTTTGGCATAGATACTATGATCCAAAATCTTTCGAGTGTACATTAATAGATTTATAACGAAACGCAAATACATATATTCCAGCGTGATAATGCTCTCGTTTGGAAGGGAATTTTCCTTCAATATGAGATGGAACATTAATGTATTGACAAGACTAGTTTACATGTTTCCCAATTATATTTATACACATAACAGGGTACTCAGCCTTTTCCAGCTCACGAGCGATGGTGACACGACACAGACTGAGGATTAATATACTAAGAAAAGAAAAGATACCCCGGAGTAAGGTTTTCACGTAGCACAGTCCGTACGATACTATCTTAGCTCTCTGTCTCATCCTCTCGCTCGCCAAATTATACCCTCGAATCTATCGGATTTATTCGGACCATATCGGCTGGAGTCGTACCTTGCTCACTTGTCTATTGATCTGCGCAATCGATTTTCACTAATTTTCTAGCCCGCGAATGAGCCTTGAATTCAATTCCATGATTTCTACAATATCCCCCTTTCTTTAAAGAAGTTTATAGTCGGTTACAAAACAAACAAAAAATACAGACAGTAGTATATACACATTTATCCTTAAACCTAGTTTTATTCTCGTCATCGTTGGTAAGCTACATTGACGCCACCTCAATGAAGGTCTTGTCCTACCATAATACTAAACAATTTTACGCATTATTTCCATCCTATAATTGGATTCTTATGGGATGTTTGTCGTAATTACCTCGTAAATCACTCGTGTATAGTGATGCCGCGAGACAAGACAAGACGAGAATGTGTATTCTCTCGTATTGTATCGACAGTTGAATAAAAATTATCGTCTTGTCTTGTATCGAATATCGAGAGAAAAATCTTTTATCGTCTCGCATTATTCTCGACAAGAGACGCATCGTCTTGTCTCGTTTCTAGTATTTCTTATTTTTATAAATTTAAACAAAATGATCGAATGCAGATAAAAAATCATTTTATTTCCTCATAAAGGTAGATATGCCAATAAAGCATAAGAACATAGACGTTGTAAATTTCTACTTTGTTTATATACTTCTATGGGCGTTTTATAAACGAAATTTCGATACGCAAGTAAAGGTGTGGCAAAAGCGTCGTTAATTTTATGAATATCATTCATTCATCGTCAGTAAATCCAAACATACACAATCATACCATTCCGTAATGTTTGTTCTACAAAGGTACAGATATATATTTTTCTTTTTTTTTTTATACTCAGCTGAGATTACTATGATACGCAGAAGACTATAATTTTTCGCAGTCCATATTGACTCAATTTCTCCCTGGGGTCGGAAATCTTGCGCACTGGAGAGTCCACAAAAGTGTCGTCCACGTCAGATTAAAAGGTTGTTCACTGGGCTGGCCAAATCCATTGAGCGATATAGACAAACTTCGTACTAAATCCTCACGGTGTGACGGTGTCGGTGGTCCCAGGGAGAAAGAGAGCGAGCCCTTGTGTCGAGAATCGATTTCGGGCTCCTTCGATCTAGCGCGCTTGCTCGCCCTCCCATTACGACACGACTAATAGGCGAGTAAATAGGCTCTTTCGCGCGGAACTTCAAATATCTTCCAACTCTTACAACGTAATGTAGAAATGGATCTGTATCTACTCTCTCTTTCGCCTCGAGATTCCGAGCTAGCATTACAGAACGCCTCGACATTGTTGTATAAGTGAAGAGAAGTACGAGCGAGAATGCCGGGTTCGATGTTTCGGTAGTATAGTGCCGCGCGTACCAGTGCGAGCGCTACGACGGTTGCCGAGAGACTATAGACGCGCGAGCCCCCACGCTCAGCGTCGAGAGAAGGGGCCCTTTCTTCGCTCGACGTTGCCGTCCTCCGCTCGAAGCACGAGAACGCAACGTTCGTGCATGGAATGTTCTCGGCCTGCGCGCATGAAGCGGTATTTTTCGATGTTTATTGTAACAAAGACGTGTCGTATATTGTCGTGGAAGTAAAAAAGACGTGTCGTGTATTAACGATGAAGCGGACAAGAACAGGCCAAGTGCTACAAGCAAACAATCCGTCTGCAACATCAACAACAAATCAAAAGGACGGTGGCAACGACACAACGCTGCCGGAAGGTTATGTCACAGATGCCACTGACGAAATCTCCGAAGCTACAGCAGGTTCCACATCAACCGCAAGAACCAACAATCGTTACGGCGAATATTTTAACTTTCAAGTTGTCGACAAAGTGAAGATCGGAATCTGCAAAATGTGTAAAAAAGACATCAAGATACAAATTTCGAACATGTCGGGCATCAAGTGGCATTCAAAAAATAAGCACAGAGCAGTTCACGACAAGCTTTTTCCATCGACGCCAGCAGACAAACAACAAAAAACGCTGGACGATGCCTTTTGTCAAACGAAGCCAAAGCAGGTAAAAAAAAAGAATAATCGTGTTTATCGAAAAGTAGACAAAATTAGTATTTTAATAGATGCCTTTTAATGAATATATCTTTTGTATATACATTTGATACGATCTAAGCATTAACATACATTCTCAACTAAAATATTGTTTAAAAAAAATGATCAAAAATCTAAAAATGATGAAAATGGTAATTTAAAAAATGTAAGTTGAAAAAAATTCTTATTTGTTCAGACAATATATTTTTTGCATAAAAATGAATAAAATGGACCGATTGTATGTATGTGTGAAAAATCCGTGGTTTAACTATGAATAGAGACAAATTATCATAAAATAAAATTCAAATAAAAATTTTAACTACAGGTTCTGACCAAGAAACGGTTTCACACCCTTCTCGTGGAGTGGATCGCGACGAAGTTCTTGCCACTGAATATTTTCGATGACGATTCGACGCAAAGTTTTTTCCGCGCTATCAACCCCGAACTTCAGTTTCCAAAGCGAACGTCGTTGACTGCAATAACGTAATCTACGTACGAAGAAGTTCGAGCAATTGTGATGGATTTACTGAAGACCAACAGTTCCAGGATTTCCTTCACCGTCGACGGCTGGACGCCCATACGATCGAAATCGTATTACGGAGTCACTGCCCATTTTATTGACGACAACTGGAAAATGCATTCACTAGCAACAGACTTTATTCCGAGTCACGGCCAACATTCTGGAGCAGACATCGCCGCTATGTTCTACGATGTATTAGAAAAATCCGGTCTCGTCGATAAAATTCTAGGCATAACTCTCGACAATGCCTCAGTAAACACTACCTTCATGAAAAAACTCGAAGAAAAACTCTACGAACAGGGTATAACGTTTGAATTTTGAAAGTCGATAATACTGAAGTTGGAAAATCAAGCGATACTGACACGGAAGACGAATTCGACGTTGACTACGGCGAAGCAGAATCGAGCCGAAGCGACGACAAAACCGATTGCAACACAGCAGATTCTCCCGGTCGCCAAATTGCGCTATCTGTGCAAGGCTCTGAAGAAATCCGAGAAGTAAAAAAACAAACTCTCTGCCTACTGCAAGGTTTTCGAAGAGAAGCTGATCGACGTACCTCTTGATGTTTCAACAAGATGGAACAGCTCATTCGACTTAATTACGGCGGGATTGAGAATGAAAAAGGCCATATCTGCCCTTGCATCGAATGACGCAGACTTGAAACGTTTCAATATTTCTGAAGAGGAATGGAATGTCCTGTCGATGCTTCAGAAATACTTGAAATGTTTCAAGAAGCTGTCGACGATATTGTGTGGCGATCAATATGCCACGCTTCCGTCTGTCGTCGTTGGCATTAACGTTCTTGTCGACAGCATCGAGAAGCTCTGCCACGCTCTCGACGAGAAGCCTGATCGGAGCAAAACCGACGAATCCGTGATTCTTGCGTTCCAGGCAGGTCGAGACAAAATATTAAAACATTACGACATGTCCAATTGGATATATTGCACCGTTTTAATTCTCGATCCTCGCCACAAGTTGGAAACTTTCGACCGGACTTCGTGGGGGAAAGAGTTGAAGAAAAAAACGTATGAAGAATTCGAACGAATTTTCGAAACGAAATACGGCGAGGTCACAGACGCCGACGAGAATGAACAGCCTCCGGGCCGCGACAGTGCCAGCGACACGGACGATGACGATGACTATGACTACACGAAGGGAGTTAACGCGTTGTACGCTCCGGCGAAAACTAGTCAAAGTTGGTGAACAGAGCTCGAAAACTATCTGCGATTGGACCGCGCTCATCGAGACGTGAACATTTTGCAATTTTGGGAACAAAATGAAAAATGTTTCCCGCGACTTGCAAAAATGGCTCGAGATTATTTAGCGATTTGTGCGTCAAGCGCGCTGGTAGAAAGATTGTTTTCGAGAGCAGGTCTCATCATAAGGAAGCACCGAAACCGATTGAGTAACGAGAACGCAGAGATCCTCCTCTGCTTGAATTCGTGGTTTCAATCCACGTTGTCCGCTACGATAAAATCAAAACTAATTTAAAAAAAAGGTTTGTTCTCGGTTAACTGAACAGAAACCAAATCGAAGCCAAAGTTTATTGTACTAAGCTTTAAAGTATTGTTGTTTAATTGTATTGATTAGGGTACAAATATTATTGATTAATATAAGCGTATTAATTGCCTTCAGCTTTCTTTTCAAATAAAGATTGTATTTTGCATTTGAACTCTTTGCGTATTTTCGGTTTTTTTTCCCCTTCATTTTTTTCAATTCTCGACTCATCGTATCGATTCTTGACGTTGTTCTCTCGTCTTGTATCGTCTCAACCGAGACGAGAAAGTATGTCCTCTTGTCTCGTCTCTCGACTTTGTTGTCTCGTCTCATCTCGTTTCTCTCGACTCTCGCGGCATCACTACTCGTGTATAATAACGCTCGTGTAATTGTTAAGTTCTTAAACTGAACTAACATTTCGTATCGCTTAATGAAATCAAATCGAACTAATTGTATATACACTAATGTTCTTGTTACGTCCAGAAGGGATAGAACAGATAATATGTGCGCTTGAGAAAGTGCGCAATAATTGTCTCTAGATTTTAGCTCGGAATGGGCCGAGCAGGGATTAGAAACTAAAATTCGCGACAATTTGGATGTTGTGAATATTTGAAATGTGGTAGCGTAAGGCGTAATTGGGTGACTTATACGTTTTGTTTATAACCACGGGATCTAGGGTAGTGCAGGTCAATTTCAGGACGATTCGACTGGGAAGTTGTGAACGTGATTTTTTGTAATTTGTAAACCGGATTGACAATGACGTATTTGCAAGTGACCGGTACGTTGCTGATAATTTGGGGTTTCTCGACTGAGGCTGCGCTGGTTACCGTTGGATGGTAGTGGTTCGGTTCACTATATTTGAATTTTATGGAGTTGAGCTGATATTTTCGTCCGGCTCTGCGTGTTCTGGGCATTCGGAAGAGGTAAGGGTTTTTTTTATAGGGAAGAAGAGGATGTGAGTGAGCAGTCTCAACTGCTCCTTCCTCACTGAGATGGATTGGTGTGAGTGAGCAGCCTCTACTGCTCCGTCCTCACTGAGATGGATTGGTGCGAGTGCGCAGTCTCTACACGGCCATTGGACTCTAGAAGAAAAAACTTACCATATAAATTATCTAGAACTATTGTCGGCCTTCTTTGCCTTAAAATGCTTTACGGAAAATCTGAAGAACTGCGATGTGTTACTACGAATTGATAATACCACTGCCATCGCTTATATAAACAAGATGGGTGGTATCGATTTCCGTTATTGGGAAGTTTGGCAAAAGATATTTGAAAATGGTGTGAAAAAATAAACATTTGGATTTTTGCTTCATATATTCCATCTCGAAATAATTCTGACGCTGATTTTGAATCGAGACGTCTTGAAACAGAGACAGAATTTGCTTCGTCAAGATAAGCTTTTAGAGTCTTCTACCGCTTAACCCTGCTGTAAACATTCTGTCGTGATTGAAACCCGAGCGAGGTTAAAGTTGAGATGACCGCAGGCACAATTCACTATAGATATTTTCAGCCATCTCAAAAGAGTATTTCTACTATCGTGATAATTTTTTTCAAGTTTTTTATGTTGCGATAATTAGAATGGTTCAAAACGTACAAAAAGTGACGTACAAGTGTTAAATCTATTAATTAATTTAAACGAACTTTCATGCATTTATTGATTATAATGGAAGGTGATTCTCGTAGCTGCATATGTCCTTCACTTAGAAAAAATTAAATTATTCTCGATTTCGACAAGTATTAACGGGTTCATGGTAAATTTCAAAAGGCGAATATTCGTTTAGTTCATTTTGAGAATAATTCGTATTTTTTGCTTGATTTCAATGTATTATGGTTCATTCACTTCATTGAGAGGTGCTTTATGGATTCACCATCTCAATATTTCATAGTATTCTCCATTTGGAAATACAGCTGTTTAATTACGAAGAAATTTGATTGATTGGTAAACTAATAACTTTAATTCCTGAATGGAAAATACTATGGACTATCTGGATGGTGAATTCGTAGAGCATTTTTCAAGGACGAGAATGAGCAGTGATACATAACAACGCAGCGATAAATACAGCGATTCTTGGAAAATCTGAGCGCATGTGTATCTTTTTAAACATTAGCATAAACTAGGTGATTTTTCTGTAAATCCATTGAAATTTTGTTTTTTTTTTAAGCCAAGAATATCTTTTTTAATACGAAACACCATTAACTAACCATTAAGTGCTCCTCAAGTAAATATTCGAGTATGTATGTGTGTATATACCCAGTAAACACGTTTTTGAACGGCAATGTAACCTAGAAGTTACATGTGATTGTAACAATGTTACCCTTGCGATATGTCGAGGATATGTAACGTAGGAGTAACTCGTGATGTTCCATTTGTTATATGCAGGTAATGTTATCGTTATGTAACATATTTTCGTTGCCGTTGCATAACAAAAGCTATGGAGCTGCAACGCAACGTGCAAGTAACAATGGGGACGTCACTTTCGTGACAGGAACGCAATGTTGCGGTGATGTAACATGGCAACATAACAAGTATGTTGCGAAAAGTATGTAACATACATGTTACAGTGGTTATAGAACACCGTCAACATTCACGTTATGCAACCGTTTAATACCGTAGTTCCGTTACAGTTATGTAACGAAAGTGTGTAACTGTAATGCAACATCTTTGTAACGATTGTAATGTAACTGTGAGGATAGTCCAGTCATGTTACAGTTACGTAATGTGATAACATTGCTAGAACGTTGCAAAAATATGTAACATCTACGTTATGTAGTTTCGTTACAGTCATGTAACAAAAATGTGTTATTGTTACGTAACATGTGTATCACGATGTGATGTCCGCTAGATGGCATACGACTTAAATGTTTCTCGCAAGCGATTCGTGTCACTAACGTATATAAGTCAGCGTAGCTGTGCAGCTTCATATACACACCGGAGTGATACTCTTCGGAGATTTCAATCGCTTCGCATCATTTGTCAATAGCTTGTTCTACTTTTAATAGTAGCAGCTAATATTTTTGACTCCCAAGGGTAGCAATTTATCAATCCTTGAAGCTCTTTTGTGGACTTACAGTCCACAAAAGGAAAGCCAATGTATTGTCAATATGACTACATTTTGGCAATATAACGAAACAGTAATAGCTGTGTAATTCAAATTGCACAACACAACATAACTAAATTGCAACGCAAACGTAACACATGTTACATAACACATAGTAACATTGCTGAGTGGGAAATAGTAAATTACATGTAAGTCACATGTAAGTTACAAACAATTTTTTTGATTATGTTGCTGTTACCTTGAAGTAATATCCTGCAACACACTACTAACATTGCAAGACCGTAACGGTTATGTAACACACGTTATATAACATTTGAATGTTACTTGTTACATATCTGTTACACTACGAAATATACGGGCAACGTAACTCAATTGTAACAGTTACGTAACACATGTTATATAACATGGTAACATTGCTGAGTGGGAAATTGTAAATTACGTGTAACTTACATGTAAGTTACACGTGAGATTACTTGTTACATTGAGTTACATAGCCGTTACGTTGCTGTTACAATACCGTGTTTACTGGGTATACATTATTTTACTACACTAAGAGAAATGGTCATAGTACTATGAAGTGACAACTATTGATTCTTAGTCCTTTTATAGTTACGGTGACTATAAAAATAGTTGTGATAACTAATCAAGTGGTAATAACTATATTTGTACCAACTACAAATAAATAGTTGTCACTTTATGGGTGCTAATACCATAATTTTCTCTCAGTGTACTTATACAATTTCGAAATCTCTTCGGATTTTATGGAATTCCAAATTTAAAAAAATTTGACATTATGGCATTAACTTCTTAAAAAGTCTGACTTCTACGACATCGATTCTGAATAAAAATGTTGGATTCTATAAAATTTGACAGTATTAAAGTTGTACTTTATCGCAATGACTTTTGCAGCCCTCGAAATATGAAGTTCAAATATAGTATGTAAAGCAAATGATATTTAGCCATGTTGGATATATCATTTAGTGACAATCATTCCAAAATAATTTTATGTATTTTTTAATTAAAATCTCATATTATCACATTGCCTTAAAAAACCTCAGACCGTCTGTCATACACGCAGAGAAACGGGCCTGAAAAGGGTTTATTTGAATCGATTATAGGGTGTATTTGAAATGAATAAAATTTTATTCAGATCAAATAGAGTTTATTTCGATCAGATGAAATTTTGTTTACGTAAAGGAAAGTTTATTTCGATCAAATAAAATCCTATTAGGCTGGTCATTAAACAAATAATTTATTTAATGGCGGGCCTAATAGTATTTTATTCAACCGGAACAGACTCTATAAAATCATCAGACTCATTTCTCTGGGTGTTCATACAATTTTTAAAAAGCTACAAAGTAGAAACTTGCGGAATGTTTCCATATTTTTTTCGCTTTTTATACAGCTTACGCTACGAAAGAACCAAAATCGATTAAAAAACGTCGTTACAGCGGTAGTTTCGTAAAAATCGAAAAATAAGTGGGCAGTCAAGTGTAAGGTCCTACTTTGCAGCTTTGTTTCAAATAATAAAACAAAACAACACCATTTACGGAATGGCGTCGATAATTTTCTAGTACATAATGGTCATCTCCCTTCAACAATGAATTTCTGATCAGGACTTTGATAAAATTGGGGATGTCGTGTATATTTATCCCCAGTATAAGAAGACGTAATCGAGAATTAGAGAGAATAGGCTTATCATCATTACCAGTAGGGTTCTGCGGATCGGACCTAGGGGAACGTAATTTATATGTAAAATGAGCATCCTGGCGATAAAGTGTAATGAGAGTCGACACAATTGCCCAGGTCATTGCACAAGTCTCGTGACTCTTAAGTCACATTCGCAATGATAATGTCTTGTAAGACATGTTTACATGTTTATCAGTCGAGTCTTTGACTTTAACCTCACACGAGCGCAACGCGTAAGATAAAGGAGGCGTCTCATGTAATTTACTTTAATTAGCTTTCAACAAATTTTTCCTTACGTGATATCAAGTTTGTTATTAAATCAATGAATATAATGTTATGACCCTGATAATTCATCTTCAAAATTCTAATTTCAGAAACCTGCGAAGCAGTTGCAACGCATGGACTTTGGATGTGGGGTCAGAAAACCTCAAAATCCAGCGAGCTATCGATACAGGAACAGAAGGTCAACCATCCGTTCCGCTAACAAGACGCTTGGATTATTTCAGGACAAAGCTGTAAGTCCCAGTACATTTTTATGTTAAAAACGATCGAAATAGTTACCTGTTTTAATCCGGATAGTGCACATTTTTTAAATATTTTGTTTGAGATAAATATCTGTCTTTTGATGCTAATTCACTAAATTATGTAATCAATTAACATGCAATTGACATTTGTAAAGACTTTAATTACCGGATTTTATATTGAGCTTTAGTTCCGCGTACTTTCGATTTTTAGCTTCATGTCTCGGCTCGGACACGAGATGAGTCGTTGTAGCTCATCTGTGACTATAAAAACTGTCATTGAGCATGCTATATATATTAACTTATCGCTCGCTTATGGTCAAGTCATTAATTCACAAAACTTCTGATTAATATATGTCGTATGCGAGTGTGCACGTTGGATATCACAGTGAAGTTATGAAATGCGCGTTTGATTAGCCCAAAAATTTGTTCGTATAAGCGCCTTTCGCAAAGTGTTGAACTTAAACGAAAATTGACGTTATGCCATTGACTTTGTCGATTCCTTACCTGACTTATTGATCACAAATTTAGCTCGCGAACAGATCAACATTTAGCTTTTATTTATATAAAATTTAGTGGCAAATGATACAAAATTTATAGTTTTATGCATTTTTTAATAATTGAAAGAATTAATCACATTAACTGTGTCAACACGTTAGATATCAATCTAAAATTCAAAATGTGAATGAAATAATATGCATCCATTATATATTTATATCATTTTGTGAAAAACAATCAACGATTTTTATGTTATGAAATCTCATCAAATACATATATCTTGTCAAAAACATAACATTATCGCATTAACTTTTTCGAAATTCGAGATATTAAGGCCAAATTAAGTATGTCAACAAAATCATATTTACTAACCATAGACATATGAATTACTGACAAAACGTGAATAATTGTGGTTTTATGGAATTTCGAATTATTCCTAAAATTTCTTTTATCGCATTAATTTCTTCAAGACTCGAGATATCAAGCCCAAATTCAGTATGTAAACAAAATAAAACTAGCCATACATACACTAGCAAACTAGTGATATGTGAAGAGCGCATGTTCCGTGAGTGAATGAATACAGAAATAAGTAAATACAATTCAGTCATGTTTGAAGATTTATTTGAAACGAGGTTGGAAAGAAGAGCCTTGCACATTGCTTCCACATTATTGGTTCATTTTTACAAAGCTTCTTCCATACCCGAGCAGAAATTTGTCCAGGCGGCCTGATGTTATTTCAGGGCCAGGTCAGATAACAATAAGGCATGCCTGATCAGGATGACCGGATCACGCCCTTATCTGTGCCGGATAATATAATAATATTACATTTCTAATCAGGCTTGCCTGAAGTTGTTAGCATCACGACCTGATAAGGTAAGAGTAAGCATGCCCGATCGGATTAATCTGGCTAGCCTGAAGATTTTTCTATCACGACCTGATACGGTAAGAGTAAGGCATGCCAGATCAGATTAATCTGGTTAGCCTTAAGTTTTCAACATCATGACCTGATAAGGTAAGACTACGGTATGCCCGATCAGATTAAACTGGCTAGCCCGAAGTTGTTAGCATCACAACCTGATCGGAATAAACTGGCCAGCTTGAAATTATTGCTGTCAGTTTCGGATCACGTAAACATAAGGCATGCATACATTTATGCAATTTTTTTTCATTTAAACTTCGTTGAGGGAAACATATCATTTTTGTCGTTCTATATCAGGGGACACTGTCCTAGCGTCTTGATTTTACTAGATAATAATAATAAAATAATGATATTTTACATTTTGTCTGTACATAATATGTATTCGGTTTGTTTACTTTATTTCTTTTCAATTGATATGCATGTCTTAAAAAGTAATGCTGTAAAATTATTGCAAATGAAGAAATGCGATTGCGTATATTTTTTGAACAGCTTCTTCGCTGAGGTCTAGAATCATGACGTAATCTAGAAGTCCATGGTAAATACATTTTCTTTGTAACAAGGTTGTTTGTTGTCCGACAGTAAAAAATTTCCATTCAATCAAGCTTTAACACAGAAGAATCACGATAATTTTACAGAGAAATGTTGGTGCACAAGTGACATTTTACAATAAATCTGAGTAAATTCTTATGCAAAAGCTGAAAATAGAAACTCTTACATTCGCACTATTAAAATATTGTTAAAACGAGAATGAGAATGAGAATAGTTAGGATGATTCAGTACAGCCGTGAAAAATTGAAAAATGTTTGCATCTGTGAATTGCGCTACAGAATAATGATTTTTTTTATTCTTAATTTTTTTACGGCAACCGTAAATCGTAAGTGATTTATGAGTTAGTTTTTACAGAATGCATGGATTTTCAGGTTCGTTTTTTTCCATACCTTCAAGCCTTTCATTTTCATTTTCACGTCAATTTTGAAAAATCTGCTGTCTTCGCAGCTCTCGGAACCGTGCTACACGCAATCGCGTAACTTCTCGTGACAATTTCACATGTTTATTGTTCATTATTCTATCTTTTTGCGATGCAAAGAATAACACGTACACTGTAAATATTTTTTATTTTCGAATGAGTTATTCTTTATACGTGAGGTTACGGTTCTCATCCAATAAACGACGCAAGCGATCCCTGGACGCCTTAAGGATAAGCAGCAGATGGAATCAAAATGCTAACCAATGGTAACATAGTGTCAACAGTAAACGTAGCTTATTATAGGCTGTTTCGATCGGCGCCATCGACACTCTGCGTGCCGCTCTATGCGCATGCAAGTTCCAACGTGCTAGGTTGGTACCCGTTGTCGAAAATCGTTCAAGTTGGCAACAAGATACCGGCTCAGAGCGGCTTGAATACGCGGGTTGGCGCATGCGCTCCGTTGACAGCATACGATTAACCCGAAAACAAGTCTAGACGTGTTTATACGTGTTCATGTTTCGTTATACGCAATTTCCGTGCGTCGTTATTGTTAAAACATATATAGTGTCATATTCTTATAAAAGTGCTGAAAAACCCGCCGGTCGTTGTTATTCAGTGACTCTCGTTCAACACCAAGGTAAGAGTAATTTTATCGTTTAATCAAAAGAAAATATTCATTATGTTTAAGTTTTGTTGGGTGACGAACAACACGAAAAAAAAAGAAATTTGTTTGGCGAATCACTTCGTTAACCTACATATATATATATTGTTATATAAGATGTATAAGATTTTTTTCCGATATTTGTGATGCAACTTTAATCGAAAAAGCGTTTACGCAATTACAGGATGTAATCACTAATTAGAGAATTGAATGGTGATTTGAAATACCTAAAAAATTTACCTATATGTCTTTTATTATTGTTAGCATCATATTTTGGGCTGAAAGAAACAGCATTTTTTTTGGCACTGGCGATTTTTAGAATAAATAAAAAAAATTATATAAAAAATTTGTCGCAGTTAACTATTGAGAATGGTATACATAACGCGAAAAAGATTGACAGATCAGAATATTAAAAATTGTCAAAGAAGATACATTTTTCGAATCGAAGGTATTGTTATATGTTTTTAATTTTTAACTATTTTTTTTTTGTTAACTGCAGTAAATTTAATACAATTTTTTTAAAACTGATTTTATTTCTATTAAAAAATGATATTTCTGAAAATATGCTCTCCTCTTATTAATTTATTTCTCAATTAATGTTATACTTATTAAACATAGGAAAAAATTTTAAGTTGAAGAAATCATTATTCTGAAAGTCGAAACAATAAACATTATAGAACTCGATTTTTATTAAATTAGCTGCACTTGACGAAAAAAGTGGTGGTACTTAAAAATAAATAAAAAAAGATTGCTCTTGATTCGAAAAAATGTATCTCTTACAGTTATTGATATTTTCATCTCAATTTTTTTGTATGTTTTCTATACTATTCTCAACAATCAATCGTGGCAAGTTTTTAAAACAATTTTTTTGCTTCTTCCAAAAAATCGACAGTGCTGAAAAATTACTATTTTTTTAAATTCAAAATATGTTATTGACAATAATAAAAGGCATATAGATGAATATTTTAGACTTTTTACGGATTATTTCCAGTAGCTAACTCGACCACGCACCCTTGAATTATCGTTGTGCATCAATCACGAATTGGATTGTCGAAAAAAAAAATATTATTTTTATAATTTTTAATTTTTTTTAAATTTTAAATTTTTATTTTTTCAATTTTATAAACTTTGAACTGTCATTATTTTTACAAATTTGTCAAGTGCCACATATTTCCTTGTTAAAAAAAGAATTTATCGTTGATTGATGTTTATTGTGTATTTTTATATTATATAGGATGGCTGCGGACGCAAAATTTATGTTGGTGTTATTCGTCGATGACTCCGGACAAAAAAAAAGTATCGATATTGTGCCCGCGAGGTGGGTTTCTTACGATGACGTTAAAAATCACCTGGTCACACCATTCATTTCTAATTGCTCAAAAGCAAATGTATGCATTTTGAAACATCTTTTGCAGTCTGAAGCGGAACCACTGCAATC
The DNA here is from genome assembly GCA_949699805.1 of Tromatobia lineatoria. Taxonomy (NCBI): domain Eukaryota; kingdom Metazoa; phylum Arthropoda; class Insecta; order Hymenoptera; family Ichneumonidae; genus Tromatobia; species Tromatobia lineatoria. The sequence goes on from OX453048.1 coordinate 6,324,670, forward strand.
TTGGGACTTACATCGCATCTCCATCAGAGGTTCAGCAAGTAAGTTTTGTCCTTAGTCAAATTTGAGCCCCATTTATTTAAAAAATTATTCGGGACATATCAGAAATATTTTTTTTTTTAAAATACTCTGAATTTTTTTTTGCTGCAATTCTCTGAATTTTTGCGACTTTGCTGAAATTCCCACATCCCTTGTCTACTATACGGATAGAAAATAGCCAGTAAAATTAAAAAATCTAAACTTTGAAATTTTCAGCATCGTACGCCGAAGCTGAGAAAAAGATTGAAGATCTCTCGAACCAGTCTTTTGCATTCACAACTGATAACGAGGACCATACCAAAGAGAGGGAGCTTGATATTACGAAAAAGTACAAGTTAAAGGGCAACAAATACAAGAAGCAGGATGTCGAGGACCTGTTTGCGGCTTCTGAATTTGACGTTGACTAACGATTTCAGTAAGCCAGAAAATCTTTTGCCGAAATAGTGGCACCTATTGGCATTGGCCTATTTGCTAGCTTAGCACAATAAAATGTTAGCAATAAGGCAAATAAAAACTTCTCATAAGTAAAGTAACGTATACGTTTATTTTTTATTGACATATAAGTTCTTAATCCGAATCCAACTCATGGAACGGATCAGGGTAGAACAGGTCGGGACGATCAGGGCTATTTTCTGGCCACCTTCACCGGCCCGGATCAATCGCCTCATCAGGGCCATTTTCTGGCCGCTTTCTCTGGCCCGGATCAATCTCCTGATCAGGGCCGTTTTTTGGCCGCTTTCTCCGGCCCGGATCTATCGCCTGGTCACGGCCCGATCTGAAATGCCGTTACATGCCTGATCACGTCCTCATAGGGAGCCTTATCCGGGCCCGACTATGCAAATAAGGCATGTCTGATGTGGCCCGGATGCGAGCCTGAACAAATTTTTGCTCGGGTAAGAATCAAATCGACTTACATACATTTTTTGTTTTTCTACAGACGCGATTGTCCTGACAATACATTCAAGTGCGTTCGTTCCGACGATGATGTCTCCGTAGGGGCTTATTCTTACGACCGCCGACAAATCACAACTACTGGTGACATCGTGTTATTGAAGGACGCCTCATAACGGGCCCTTTCATTGACATCGATGTGAATCAGAACAGTTTTGAAATTTGCTCTTATTTTATTTATTTTTCGTCCGCTCGTCCGCAAGTAAAGAAGCTACGAGAGTGGATATCAATCAACCAAAGGCGTACCATAAAAAAACTACGAGAATGTATATAAGTGCAACAAAGGCGCACTATAAATATAGCCACGGAATTAATTTAAGTTAGGGAGTATGCTTCTGAAAGTAATCAAATTACTATAACTCAGGAAGAATGCTTCTGTAATGATGGTATTTGTGTGTTTTCTTAAATTTAGTTCTTTTTTCTAATATATCTAGCTGTATTATTTAATTTTCTATACAAGGGCGACATGTAATCCTTATATAGGTGTATGCGATGTTTTTCTTCGCACAAACTATAGTTGTTCGGGCGACTCGTGAGTGCCGAAAAAAACATCGCATGCACCTACAAACACACGTGTCGCGCTTGGAACGAATCTTAACAAGTTTTGTTTTTTCTATTTTCGTTTTTTTTTCTTTTTTCGTTTTTTTTTCTTTTTCCGTTTTTTTTTTGGCGACTCTTTATAATAGAGGCCAAACCCAACAAGAATGTGATATTACAGCGTATCACGTACACTGTGCTCTAGATTCCGAATCAAGAAGCATTGGAAGTGTTCACGTGTGCGCATAAGCAAATGTAAATATTGTTCCGTCGTATACGGAACGCGAGGAATAGTTTGAACATTCTTTTTTAACAACCTCACATCTGTCGACCATCGGGAGAGATTTTTATATTTTGTATTGACCATAAAATATTCTCGTCTTGAGGAATAACGAACCGTCTATAAACTCGATGTCTTAGATCCTTGCGAGCAATAGAAATAAAAAACATCTGCAGAGCAGCCGGAGTTACACTGCAATAACTCAGTAAAAAATAATCCGCGAAATTGAGAAAAAGTCACGGCAGAGTAATAAGCACTGCTAGCACGTCATTTTCGAGCCCGCATGCTCTCGGACACAGCGCGTCACTGCTAAGAGTCAGCGCGGAACCTTTTTTACCTGGTAAAAAAGGCCAAACCTGGCTAGCATTCACCTCCTACTGGGAGTTCCCAAAAATGCAGTCGACGCCTCGTGGAGAAAATCCCTTCTCAAACGGTCAATAACCAATCAATTTGAGTGCTCTAGACGCTTCAAGAATCTAAGACACACCTACCATTTTTGCATGTTCTGAAAACTCAATTCTAACATCAGTCTACAATCTACCACCGCAACGAGAAGTCGCATCTTGGCTACCAGTACCAAATGCAGACTTCAGTAGACTCACAACCTAATTCAACTCAACATTTTTAATCTTCATTCAAGTGAAATCGTGTAAATATCTGTAGTGTTTATCGAATAAATATTTCATGGTAAAATAACACCTTCACTTCTTCATTTAAATAAAACTAACCAAGTTCGTTGGTGATTAATTTCACTGACGGCATTTCTGACCAGCGAGAAGTCGTCACCGCCAGCGTGAATTCAGGCCTTACAACCCTGATCGGTGAATTACTACCGCGACTTCCTAGAGTCAGTACAAATATTGTATATAAATTTTCTATCTTATAATTAGTTAACGCACAATACCATCTACTTATAACTTAGTCATCATATCTAGTCATCTATATACATGCATATATACTGTGACGGGCCCCTCGTACAAGTATTTCGGTGACTTGACGAGGAGCGCCGACCAAATATAACGACGCCCAAAGATTCTATTGTTCCTTCTCCTTCTTACCACTGATGTGATTACTGGGCGCCAGGCTCTCTATTATCTCCCGAAAGCCAGGGAGGTTGATGCACTTTTCACTTACTTTTCTCTACCTTGCTAGCTGAAAGGGGTGCAGTTCGGGGCGCATGCAAAAATTAGTTGACTCGGACACTTCTTTTATAATTTTCCAAAACAATGAAGAACAAACGACAATTATTTATTAAAAAGAATCTAGGAAACAAATCAGCAATTTACTATACAAATGGAAGACTCGAGTCCGACAATTACCGCGGTTCCGCACGCACGATTCTAATCAATGACAATTTCGGCTCGATTAACGGAGAGGCCGTTCGCGACGAGAGGCTGCTCTGCAGCACGCGGATAATATATGCTTTATAGTGCACCACGTGCGCCTACCTTTACTCTGCCGGCTCCTCTCCTTTATCTCGATGGCTCACGGGCTCCTCGAGTCTGGTTCTTCAATTATCCAACAATACAATTGGTATTCTAACTAAACTGGACTTTCCCTATCTAATAAAACCACGGCGGTATGCTCGTGCACGGGTCTATCGCTTATTAATCTGCGAGACTCTCGTAGCTACGGTTCGACACACGCGGTTGTATTTCTATGAGAGTGGCGCGAGGACTGCTCGAGCGCTCTTCTCTCTTCTTCCTCCAACTCAATACCAATCAGGACTCAATCAAGACTCAAAGTCGACTGTCTGAAGACTAAAAGTAGACTCCTTCTTATCTTAATTCTCGCACGCTTAGCCGGGTCGCAAGGGCTTCGGACGTCCGGGGTGGGGGTCACGGCCTGTCATCGATCGAGTTCGTCGATCGTCGCTTTGTTTCGTGCCCTCCTTCCATCGATCTAACGTCGCTGTTTGCTTCTCCCCGCGCCTCGCTCTAATTCCGAGAATCCTGTAAGCGATAAACACGGCAGTCAAATGTTCTCGGGACTGTATGAGCTTTGACGGCGGGGAGCGATTCGGTTGCTACGCAAGTGTGTTGGGCGGCTCGGGTGCTCGAGCACCTTAGGCCCAGCGCGTTGATGCGAGCGCGTACCAGCGCCTCGTCACATCCCCCCACTAGGCCAGACTACCCGCTCTAACGCGAGGTAGGCTCACGCCGATACACCATTGCAACGCGCTTTGCTGCAGAATCGCTCCCTCGTCATCTCACAGTCTCCCACCACCGCGAAAAGTCTGCTTAATAACATTCCAAACCAAACACAAAATTTCAATGTCAAACAAAACGATTAACACTGGTAAAAGGAATCATCATTGTTCTAAATGAGCCAGCATCTCGTAAGTTCTCGGCTTTTTCCACATCTCAAAAACAAAATAGATCATTCTTTTTCTTCAGAATAAAAACAAAAAAAAACTTCTTAATACTATCGAGCATTCGAGCATTCCTGGGTTCGCACGTTACTCACCAATTTCAGGTCCTTCACATGTTATCTCCCTGCAGGACGGCCGTCTGGATCGGTAGACTCTAGAGCTCGATTATTTTTTTTCCATTTAATATTCCACTGACTTTGGAGTGTAATTTTAAAATTTTTAATACCGACAAATGGAGAACGCCGATATATTTGCTGTTTCACGGCTTTATCGCGCGGCGCGTCTATCACATAATGCCTGAATGTTACGGTAGTCTTAAAAACCTGAGGCATCGTTGGTATTGCTTTGTCGAACAGCGCTTTACATATGATCTTGCTGCGTGTTGACAAGCTCTTGGAGACCAAAACATACACCGACTGTCGCGAGTTCATCGCTCGAGCGTACGATCGGGTGTTCTATCCTCACCTCTTCTAATGACCAAGTGCCGCGACCGCCGTGCACATTAACTCCAAAGACGTGAATGAAATCCATACCTAATAAGCAATTGCATTTTAAATTTTGTACGACTATTGACGGAAACCATTTTCGCACTCCGTCAAGCTCGATCGGGAATAATACCTCTCCGACCACTCGCTCGAGCGTGCCATTCGCCATCGTCAAATAATCGTTTCTCTCTGACGCGTATGTCCTGTGAGGTAAGCTCATTTCCCGAACTATTTCTCCCCCCACGCGACCGAAAACCGAAATCGTAGCTCCCGTGTCTATCAGCGCCTCGAGCGTTCTACCTCCAATCAGCAACTCTACGAAAATTCGTACTCGTCCCCGCTCGCGCTGCCAATGCTCTGGTGGTGGGGGAAACGACTCGAAAAAATTCGCGTGCGCGGGCAGACTTGACTCGAACGCGATCTCGTTATCACGATGCCCTACCATTTTCGCGTTTTCGCGCGCGTCGTCGCGTATTTCGTTCGCGTGAGTCACGGACAAATTTTTACCGGTCTCCAACGCGTCATCGATCGCGACAACTTCATACTCATTCAAATTTTTTTCTTCTATTTCCGACTCATCGGAACTAAACCGATCCAGCGTCCAAATACCAGTCGTCCTACAAGGAGACTCACCTGTTTCGATTTCCTCTACCTGTGCCGAAAAAGAAGTACACGGAATGCTCGCCGCTTTTACATCTATGCGATTATTAAACAGTCGCGGGCTCTCGACGTGAACTGCACCCTGAAAGGAATTCGGGAGTTTATTGCTCAGGAACGGTAATGCGCTGGATTCTTCTCGTGAGTCGTGCGGGTCTTCTACTGCTCGGTTCGCTGGCCGTCCCGCTGCTGCCAGGTCCGATTCGCGTTTTTTGACAACGCGCAGCCACATGTCAATCTGTTAACACCTTTGCGACCGCATGCTGTGCACAATAACACTCGGGGATTATTACAATCTCGCCCGTAGTGGCCCGCTTCACCACAATTCATACAGAATGGTGGGGGTCTTGTGTAGTACGTCTGTGGGCCTCGAGGGAAAGGTTGACGATTTTCCTCTCCCCGCGCAGTACGGCCCGCTTGCTCGCGTCCGTTGCTGTTGCTTACCCCTCTGGGCGCTGACCGCGGCGCGGTGGCTCGAGCGTACGTCGGTGGTGCGGCCGCTGTCTCGATTTCGGCAGCTTGGTCGCCCCCACTCTCACGTCTCCGTCGTCTACGACGCTTTTTAGTTGCAGGCTTGACGGCGTCAGCTGACTCGCTCTCCACAGCGTTGATCCTTGGCGCAGGCGCGTTATACGATGTGCGCGGTGCCGGTTTCGGGGTTGCTGTGGATTTCCCGACCCACGCGAACTCTTTCGCGAGCGACTCGTTGCGACTTGGTGGGGGGCGTCGAGCCAATGCTCTGGCCCATCTCTGCTCCACCCACGATGCTTCGCGCACTAGCTCTGCGTATGATCGAAAATCCATTCGGTCAATTCGATCCCAGTACTCAGGACGGAGTCCAGCGTATGCCTGATCTAATTGATGGCGCACGCTTTTTCGTTTTCGCAGACGGTTGTAGAGCCCTTGAATGCAGATTATGTAGTCTCTTGCTGACTCGTCGGCTCCTTGCGTCCTTTTCCTGATGTCCTCTTTCAGTCCTTGTTGGTCACGATCGTTGCTAAACCATAAGCGGAAATCTCTCACAAACTCGCGCCACGATCGCCAATAAATTCGATTCGATCGATACCACTGGATGGCGCGTCCTCTTAACACTTCGGGAAGTACTTGCAGTCGGTCTTCGTACTGGATGTCGGAAGCAGTGATTTTCTCTCGTATGTGCTCCAAAAATTCCTCACAGCCGAAGTCGTCTTCTCCTGTGAAGGTCAGCCTCCATCTCCTCGCGACGTCTCCAATATCTCGTTCGCGGCGCGGTCTTCGGGCATTACGATGTGATCTTGTTGACTCCCGCTGTCGCCTACGTCGCGATCCACGGCTTTCGACAGTATACCACATGTCGTCCGTCTCACTCTCGCTGTCAGATGACGTTCGTGAGCTCAATTCACTCTCCTCCGATGTCGCCGATTCGCTGCACGAGTCCTCTGTTGTATCGGGTCTTCCTCGTCTATTCGGCGCATCTCGGTGGTCATTGCTCGTGTGGTTCGTTGATTTTCCACGGTTTCTTTTTCGCCGATGTTTCTTCTTCCGATCGAGGTCGCTGTCTGTTTGTGTTCCAGCGTCTTGGCACCTTGGACTAGAATTTTTTAAACGATCAGCTGTGCCTGTTTGCGTCTCCTCTGGTACGTCCTTTTGGACTCTTCGCGAGGTCTCGCTTCGGCGCAGCGTCACGTTCAAACTCCTCTTTTTGAAGTTCTGAAAATCCAGGTCTTCAACACATTTCCAGTCAACTGGAATTGCACGACGTTCGCTGGCCACTTTCTGTCTGCTCGGTGACTCCTGCGCATCTTCTTGGATCTGCACGTGCTTTTTCGGGATGGCACCTCGAGACGGATCAGCTGGGCTCACTGGTCGCGAGTTACTCGATTCTCGCAGCGCAGAGCTCACGAACTGTCGAAGCCGGTTCCTCGCAACGGCCGTAGCACTTGATGGGTCCAGAAGCAGCGCCTTAAGCGTTTCGCGCACTTTTTCTTCTGTCATCTCGTCGACCATAGCGAGCTCGGTGGTCCCTGACTCACTCAGCTCCGGTTTATTGTCCTTGGCACTCCACTTTACACCAGTCACTCCCTTTTCCCGAAGTTCTAACCTCCGCAGCCGATCGCGTATCGCTTCATCGTCACCATCCTCACACGCGTTTGCGAGTCGTAACATTCGCCGTACCATTCTTATTGGTAGTATGTCGATCCAATTCGTGCTATCCAGCTCACTTTTTCGTCCTTCTCGGGCGTTGTCACTGGTCACATCTCCATCCTCGTATTCACTCGAGTAGGGGGTCACTTGTCCCGATGGATTACCTTCGGCCATGGTTAATCACTGTCTTTTCCACTTTATTTTTAAGAACCTCAATATTCAACCGTAAGTATTTTTTTCCAAACGGGATATTGTTCTTACTACGAGCTGACTCGGCCGAGCGTCGACGCGCGGTGTTTACGTTTCTTCTCTAATGGCTTCACGCGCGGACACTCGAGGCTCGCGCACACGCTTCACATAGGAACAGTCACTTCAGTCTTGAGAATCTTCTTTCGTTCGTCGATAGCTGAGAAATATTCACGACGAAATTTTTTTTCGTGTGGATTTCTCGAAACTTCGATCGATTCCCTCGAAAACAATTTTTTTCTTGCTGCCGAGCTTCAAGCTGGTTCGGCCGATCGTCGACGCGCGATGTTTACGTTTCTTTTCACGCGCGGGCTCTCGAGGCTCGAACTCACACTTGGTAACGACTTCTCGATCTTCCGATCGCACGTTGAAAGTCGAATTACAGTCACTTCGAAATATTATCCACGAAATATTATTCACGAAGTATTTTTTTCGTACGGATTACGCTTCGAGCTCTTCGAACGGGCTCTACTAAGTGCCTTCGCGCGGTGTTTACACTTTTTCACACTTGTTGTCGCGCGGGCTCTCGAGAGTCTCTCGCTCGGCTCGGCGATACTCAACGTTCACGAATAATATTCCGAGTATCTCGAGACAAGGGAATTTTCTTCACTTCACTGTTCACTAACAATGTCCGAATCATTAATATCGCCCGAAAAAGGTCCGAAATTTAACGCACTGCCCCACGTTGGGCGCCAAAAATTGTGACGGGCCCCTCGTACAAGTATTTCGGTGACTTGACGAGGAGCGCCGACCAAATATAACGACGCCCAAAGATTCTATTGTTCCTTCTCCTTCTTACCACTGATGTGATTACTGGGCGCCAGGCTCTCTATTATCTCCCGAAAGCCAGGGAGGTTGATGCACTTTTCACTTACTTTTCTCTACCTTGCTAGCTGAAAGGGGTGCAGTTCGGGGCGCATGCAAAAATTAGTTGACTCGGACACTTCTTTTATAATTTTCCAAAACAATGAAGAACAAACGACAATTATTTATTAAAAAGAATCTAGGAAACAAATCAACAATTTACTATACAAATGGAAGACTCGAGTCCGACAATTACCGCGGTTCCGCACGCACGATTCTAATCAATGACAATTTCGGCTCGATTAACGGAGAGGCCGTTCGCGACGAGAGGCTGCTCTGCAGCACGCGGATAATATATGCTTTATAGTGCACCACGTGCGCCTACCTTTACTCTGCCGGCTCCTCTCCTTTATCTCGATGGCTCACGGGCTCCTCGAGTCTGGTTCTTCAATTATCCAACAATATAATTGGTATTCTAACTAAACTGGACTTTCCCTATCTAATAAAACCACGGCGGTATGCTCGTGCACGGGTCTATCGCTTATTAATCTGCGAGACTCTCGTAGCTACGGTTCGACACACGCGGTTGTATTTCTATGAGAGTGGCGCGAGGACTGCTCGAGCGCTCTTCTCTCTTCTTCCTCCAACTCAATACCAATCAGGACTCAATCAAGACTCAAAGTCGACTGTCTGAAGACTAAAAGTAGACTCCTTCTTATCTTAATTCTCGCACGCTTAGCCGGGTCGCAAGGGCTTCGGACGTCCGGGGTGGGGGTCACGGCCTGTCATCGATCGAGTTCGTCGATCGTCGCTTTGTTTCGTGCCCTCCTTCCATCGATCTAACGTCGCTGTTTGCTTCTCCCCGCGCCTCGCTCTAATTCCGAGAATCCTGTAAGCGATAAACACGGCAGTCAAATGTTCTCGGGACTGTATGAGCTTTGACGGCGGGGAGCGATTCGGTTGCTACGCAAGTGTGTTGGGCGGCTCGGGTGCTCGAGCACCTTAGGCCCAGCGCGTTGATGCGAGCGCGTACCAGCGCCTCGTCACAATACATATGTATGGATTGTGACGTAAGTTAAGTATATTATAATGCAGGCCATTATAAAAAACTTAACTCCGTCACAATCAACTTATAGTTTAATATTACAATTAAATAACGAAAACAAACAAAAATTTAGATAGAAAGGAAATAGAGTGGAGGTAGGGAAGAAGATACAAAAAATGGTTGATTTTTTTTTTAAATTAGACACAGCAAAGTAGATACTGCCCGGACGTGTAGTCGGCGTGACGTAAGTCGTCAAAAGACTTGTCACTGCGTTATCAGCAATCCATCATTGAAAGCGGGTAGTCAAATCACGGATGAATACGCCGACAGCTTACATTCTCGTTACACCGATAAAAAGAATTGGTAATACCAACCGAATCTGCAGTTACGGGTGGTGAAACAAATATTTGGTTGATTCGAAGAAATATTCGTTCCGATCAACTAAATATTTGTTCCGCCACCCGTAACCGCAGATTCGCTGGATATTACTAATCCTTTTTATCGGTGTCGACACAGCATTTCCATGCAAATTGTAGCAGATCTTTCTCGTCCGTTTCTATCCCATCTTCGCTGTCCCCAAGGCACGGAACTGCACTGAAAAAGAAATTATGGTATCAGTAATTGAAGAATGACAATGATTTATTTTTGTCTGGCATTACTTTTTTTTTAGTCGCCACAACTATGTTTTTGCAAACAATTGTGTTTTTTATTTCAAGCATTCAAAAGTTCGGTGTTTTGGGATTCCTTGGTAATAATATTTTCTTCCTGAAATCGTGCTTTATTGTTTATGAATTGTTAAAGTGTGTCTTTTTTTTAACTCGATAAGCGATACGTAATTACGTAGGTTCCCATTTTTCGATGTTCGCAATTAAAAAATTACAATAGAAATCGTATCGTTTATATCGTATTCTTGTAGTTATAAGTATCACTGCGAAAAGACTCGGAAAATGCGATCTTATTTACGGAAGATCTCATTTTCCGTAACATCGGATTTAAAAATATGGAAAAATTAGGTGTTGCGACCCGGATTATTAGCAAGCAACGTTGCGAAACATTTATTCCACTATTCTTTAACCACTGCCCATCATAATTAAAATTTTTAATAAAAATTTTTTGGAAATTTTATTTTTTTTAATTCAAATAAATTTTAATACAAACCCTTCCGCGATAATAAAGAAAAAGGTTAACGAAACAAAGATGGAAGACGAGAAGGAGAGTCAACAACGACGAAGGTCCAACTCCGAAAAAACCACCCTACCGGGAAAGGACCTCGGAGCTGTGGCTGGAGTTGAAGCAGCCATAGGAAACATATCACTGAGGACAGACGACGCCCTCAGACAGCTATCTCCTGCCGAAGGGCTAACAGATAAAGCAAAAGACCCACTCATCAAGGAATCATTAGAATCGTATTTTGGGATCAATACCAAAAGAGGCACATCGTTCACTAAAACGACTGGGAAAACTGAGAAAGGGGAACCATTGACGAACGTCAACAGAGAAAAGGGGGCGAAGGCCCTGACAATACGGGAAGTGGACGGTGAAATAGATGCGCTGCTCAAGGCCAGTGGATTGGGCGAGCGTGAAGGGGCTCTAGTCAGAGCACGAGCGAATGCACCCGGCATTAGTGGCAGGAGTGCTCTGCGGAAAATCATCCCACCTAGTCGATGGGATAAAACTCCAGAAGTCCCGAAAAATAGACGGCCACGATATCCGGAAGGAACTTCGGAAATCGAAGACAGTGACTATGAATTACCTCCTCCGTTGCGGAGAGGAGGAAGAAATGCTTCCGCTGGAGGAAGATTAGAGGAGCGAGGTGGAGATTTTGCTCGTTCGGCTGGAATAACAGACCACAACGCCACACAAGACCTACTCGTGTCGATGCATCGACAGAGAAGCGAGCTAGACGATCAGATGATGCTGATACAGCTGCTTCAAGGTCAAGTGGAAAGGCTCGAAAAGGCGCTTTCTGAAAAAATTAATCCACGAACAGGAAGAAATGGCGAAGAAGTAAACAATGGACGAGATTCAGCAGTAGTTACGCCCAGAGGACGGCCAACAGGGCCACCAGGAGATACACTTGAAGGGTCACCATCAGGACCGCCAGGAGGGCCGAGAAGAAATGGAAATTGGGGACCACCGGGAGAACTCCCGGGAGAACCTTCAGGAGGAGGGCCAGGTGGAGATCCACCAAACGATCCGCCAAGGGGATTGGCGTTAAAACATGTAAAACATTTTGATGAAAGTGAGTCAGCTGAATTAGACGGATGCCGTCATGTGAAACCGTATCTGCCAGAGTACGGCATGATTACGAATTATTACTGGCATTGGTACTCAGCAGTAAAATTGGTGGACGAGCGACAAGAGAACTGAAGCACAAATCCATCTACACACTTGAACAACTGAAAGCTGAGTTGGAAGCATTGTACAGCCATAGAAAATCACTGTCTGCCTTACAAATGGAATTTAATTCTTTGCGACAAGGGCCGAGTGAAGATACAGCCGCGTATGCAGCTAGAACCAAAAAAATCACAGTTGAAGTGGTTGAAAAGCTGTGTAAGACTGTGTCTACAGAGAAGGATGCGCGCACTGTGGAAACAATGACCCGAAAATGTGCACAAATAAATTTTGAAAATAGGTTATACGGACAAGTACAGATATTGGTTCGATCGGGTAATTATTCCTCTCTCCATGAGGCAGTGACCAGTGCGATCGAGATAAGCCACATGGTTCAGCCGAAAGGAGGAGCAGGAGGCGTTCAGAGCAACAACAATCGAAAATCCCTATCTGGAAGGGCAGGGGATAAAAATTGTTATACCTGCGGGAATTCAGGGCACTTGGCAAGAGACTGTATTCGCAAATCAGGAAGAGTAAGTCTACCAGCACCGAGCGCACCAAGAAACAAAAACCAAGTCGAAATAAACTGCACTTATTGCAAAAATAAAGGTCACACCTGGGTAGAGTGCAGAAAACTATTACGGAAGAAGTATGAAGTAGGCCAAGGACGCAACGAGGAGGCGATAAGAGGAAGGAATCCAGCATGGCCGCTAAGAATACTACTCGCACACTCGGGTCTATACAAATAAACACTATCACTGTAAAATCCTCGGTAAAAGACCTGAGTGAAGGAGTCAGCGATAAGCGGAGGGAATTCAGAATGGCCGCCGCGGGTAGTAGTACTACGTCTCCCACCACTACCGTTGCACGTACGCTGAGTAGCGTGCGGTTCACCGAGGCACGGGTGTCGGGTGCGGCGGAGGGGCCAAAAGGGGGAACGAGCGATAAGCCATTGCTACGGGTACTGGAGGTATTGGCACTCACGGCGAGTGCAACGGCCAGCGACATAGATATCGCCAGCACTACAGCGGTAAGGGGGGTTTCTGACCCTCAAGGCTGATACGAGAGCACAATGCAGCATAATAAAATATAGCTGCGTGAAGACCGAGACTCCTATGATGGATAATGATGTTGAATTGCAGGGAGCTGAGGGAAGCAAATTTCAGCCCATGTCTAAAGCAGAAGTGACTCTGCAAGTTCCAGGGAAATCCGTAAAACACTGGTTTTATGTTGTAAAAGATGAAATTCCAATAGCTGTAAATGGATTATCGCGAATAGATATCAAGAAACATAAGGCAAGTATATTACGAGCAGAAATATTCGAGCTGTATGGTCACAAAATGCAATATGTGAGGTACTGACCTTGGTAAAAATCGATACTGAGGGCGGTGTCAGGTGTCCTAAGCGAGTTTTAACTCTGACCAGCACGCTTATCATCCCTATGGAGCAACCCGAAAGATGGATGTACATCGCACCTTTAGAAGAAATAATAACGATAACTTGCGATAAAAAACCCGCGTTCCGCGAATCGTTAATAAGTTCGGGTATTTAGGCTCTAATAGGCTCGTGTGAGGTAACCGCCGAAGATTTTAGTATTCGGACCCTTAAAAGGGTCACAGACACTCGGAACGAGGAATATCTACCTCCATTTACTCTTACATTATCCGACATCGATGTGAACTATCATTCACAAATACAAAAAGTTAATAAGAAAGTGCAGTTATTAAGTGTATTGCGGAATCCCGAGGAGTTAAGGACCCTTGGTTCACGTGTAAAAGAAATTGCTAGAGACTTGGATAAGGACAATAAGTACAGTGAGCAGTGCTGCCATAATATAGCACTGTATTCTTTAGTAGTCTTAGTTTTTGTAGCCTTGGCCTACTATGCCGCATATCGGTTACACCGGCTGAGGCGAGGATGCAACGCGACACCGGCAAGGCCAGAGGAGGCGGTGACCCCTCAAGAAGCACCGTCCGCAGTCTAGATGCGTGCGGTGCCAGTGCCCCCGCGTATCGGTAGTTTACATGTAGATAGGGCTGCTACAATCCAGAGGCACCCATTGCGTTTTTCATATCATGCCAGGGCTACGGCTGATAAGCCATAATTTATAAAAGTATACATATGTCATATAAATAGTCAAAAGTTCAACCAACTTGCCCAGAATAAAAATTATTTTTTTTGAAATTGAAATTTTTCTTTTTAAAGGGGGAGGGATGTTGCGACCCGGATTATCGGCAAGCAACGTTGCGAAACATTTATTGCACTATTCGCTGATCGCGAATATTGCAATCGTATCATGCGACATTTTGTCAATTAATCAATAATGCAATTTAGCATTATTATGTAGAACACTAAGGTGAACTGGAAGCGACAGCTCCAGTCCATCGGCAGTCTTGAACTAACTTCAAGAGCAAACGGTTGAGCTCGCGATCAAGTATCGAAACCAAATTTTACCGATAATCTTGTTTGCGAGATTATCGAACGTTGTACCTTATAATTAAATAAATATTGTTATCGTTTAAGTCCGCGTGAATCCCAATTCTTTAATCGGTCCGATCCCAATATCCCAGTCCCGATACCGTATCGAAAGAGCTAATCACCCTTAGGGCATTTCGGGCACAACATAGGAGAGATTACTTTCGAGTAGTACTAAAATGTGTTCAATTATAGGACTTATCAGAGAGGTTCAAAATAAAAGTGGCTGCATTGATGAAGAATGATTTAGAATAATTATTCTAAAGTGTTATGAACTAATTTATGAAAAATAAATTAAACAACAAATCTTTTGACAACCTAATCTGTCTATTTTTGTGAAAATGATTCTTTCATTTTTCTAATTAGGCGTGATTCGAACAAAAAATATTTCGATTTACTTTGGATTTTTTGTTCCAGACACGGTAAAAATCACAAGATGCAAAGTAACTTGAAAAATTAAATGAAAATTCATACATTTTCAGAAAGATGAACGAATCATTTTTCTTAATTGAAAAAAAATTTGGTTTTCGAAAGATCAGGTAAGCGATTTCAGTTTTTATCGATTTGTTAATAAGATTTGCGAATTATTATCATGCAAAATTAATATCTTCAATGTCTTTAATATGTATGATTTTTTTCAGATTTTACAAGCATCGAGAAGTGTTTAGAATTCCCAGTCTTTTTTCGAAAACTTATGCGAACTCTAGATAGTACGCAAGGACTACGTCAAAAGTAGAATTTTGCGCAAAACAACGAGAATTATCAGTATTAAGAGGCAGTGGTACACCGCTAGAAATTGCGACGCGCAATGCTAAACGCCTATAGGTCTGTCTTTCTCTCTAACATAGCTCTGTCTCTCTCGCACTATTTTTGATTTAATTCTTGAAAATAAACGGCTATTTTAAATAAAGAGCCAGAAGTTTCGCCGAATTCTACGATACATCTGCGCATCCTCTAAAAATCCGGACCCTATCTGTCGTATCGTTCGGGAGAAAACAACTTTCGGAATTTCTGCGGGGGGGGGGGGGGGGGGTGTACCACTGCCTCTTAATATCCGGAGACCTCTAAAATTATGGGAACATTTCCTGACTGTTCCGTTAAAAAATGAAGCACGATGCAACTTACACTGTAAAAAATATTCACGTTTTTCTTATACAAACGTGTATGAATTTTGCAAAACTTTAAAATCGAAATTAATACGTGTGCATATTAAATTTCATACAGATAAATGATTTTTGATAAACCGGTGATTGGAAATTACGACACAGGTTTATAAAATTATCAATTACTAAATTAGTACATGAATATTAACATGCATTTTCGGAATTTTCATGCCCGATTTGAAAGTTGATGTACATTGTCGCATCAAAAGTAAGATGAACGTTATTAAAATTTCAGTTACTAGTATTGAAAAATACGAAACACAGTATTTGCAATTTTATCTACACGGCCGTATTAGTTTTTGAAACAAGTTCGCATTTTTCTGACATAAAAGAGTACCAAATTTACTAAACTTGATATAGGAAATAAACATTAATATACTTGCGTAGTATATTTAGTATGCGCGTATGGATTTACCAATCCGGTGATATAAAATTACAACTCATGTTTACTAAATCACTCATTACTAAATTAGTACATGAAAATCAATATGAATTTTTGGAATTTTAGTGGCTGATTTGAAATTTAATGCACATTTTTCAACAACGAAAAAATCCCGCACTGAATCGCAAACACTCATCACTTAACATAGACTTTTGATAAGTTACTCGCGATTTCGAAAATCGATGTACTCGAAAACACTGGAGCATGTCGCGTTGCGGCATATTTATGTTTCATTTATATTTGGGGCTAGCCCTTCACCGGTCTGTGGATATAGTTTTTGAAAAATCCCGATACCTGAACCTCTTCGTAAGAAAAAGATACCGTTCATCTAAAAATCTAATCTCTAATCGCAATCAATTGAACATTCCGCTACGTCAATTATAAGTATGTCTGAGAAAAAAATAGTTGTACAACTCATATGCCATTTAGATATTAGATAAATTTCCTAAGTCGTTGATCGCGTAATCGGTCGCGTGCGTGCGTTGTTAGGTACTTAGGTAGGTAGGTCGTAGGTTCAAACCCCTGTGTAAGCAAAAAATTATCTATGGCGAAAACCAATACTCAACAATGTCTGATGGCATAATTTGTCTGAAAAATATTGATATTTAAAAAAAAAATTGTTTCTATGTGCATTTTAAATTTCCGACATATATATGCATGAGGTTTCAAATACCGCTCATATGGAAATTCAACATAAATGTTTATGAAATTTAATAGACAAGGTTATTGAATATCAAAGATAATATCTATAAATATTCAAATATATTCATCGAAGAATCTTAACCCGCGATGGAAAAACCAGAAACAATTGCGCCGTAATGTTATCGAAAGCTACATGCTTTCAAATATCGTCCATATGAGAATTTACTACAAAGGTTTATGAAATTTCATACACAGTTTATGCATATGGTACTTCCGGTACCAGTATATTAATTTTAAGAAAGTTTTTTTTTACTCTGTAAGATAAATGAGGAGTCTCATGTAATTTACTTTAATTAGCTTCCAACAAATTCTTCCCTACGTGATATCAAGTTTATTATTAAAGTGATGAAGATAATGTTATGACCCTGATGATTGATCTTCAAAATTCTAATTCCAGAAACCTACTAAGCAGTTGCAACGCATAGACTTTGGATGTGGGGTCAGAAAACCTCCAAATCAAACGAGCTATCGAGACAGAAGCAGAAGGTCAACCATCCGTTCCGCTAACAAGACGCTTGGATTCTTTCAGGATAAATCTGTAATCCCCAGTGAATTTGTATGTTAAAAACGATCAAAATGGTTACCTGTTTTAACCCGGATGGGGCACATTTCAACCGCCGACAAATCACAACTACTGATGACATCGTGTTACTGAAAGACGCCTTATAACGTGCCCTTTCATTGACATCAATGTGAACATGAACAGATTTGAAGTTTGCTCTTATTTCATTTATTTTTCGTCCGCTCGTCCGCTTTGTGCAATATATTGTATATATGTATATAATTGAAGAAAAGGCGCACGATAAAACAGCTACGAGAGTTTATATAAATCAACCAAAAGCGCACGATAAATATAGCTACGGGATTAATTTAAGTTAGGGAGTATGCTTCTGAAAGTAATCAAATTACTATAATTCAGACGGAATTAATTTAAGTTAGGGAGTATGCTTCTGAAAATAATCAAATTACTATAACTCAGAAAAAATGCTTCTGTAATGATGGTATTTGAGTGTTTTCTTGAATTTAGTTTTTTTTCAAACTATATAGCTCTCTCATTTAATTTCTATACAAGGGCGACATGTAATCCTTATATAGGTGTATGCGATGTTTTCCTTCGCACAAACTATAGTTGCTGGACCGACTCGTGAGTGCCGGAAAAAACATCGCATGCACCTACAAGCACACGTGTCACGCTTGGAACGAATCTTAATAAGTTTTGTTTTTTCTTTTTTCGTTTTTTTTCTTGGCGACTCTTTATAATAGAGGCCAAATCCAACAACCATGTGATATTACAGCGTATTACGTACACTGTGCTCTAGATTCCGAATCAAGAAGCATTGGAAGTGTTCACGTGTGCGCATAAAGAAATGTAAATATTGTAAATATTGTATATAAATTTTCTCTCTTATAATTACCTAACGCTCAATACCATCTACTTATAACCGTCATTATATCTAGTCATCTATATACATGCATATATACTGTAACGAGAAATTTCGCTAAAGCGAAATCTCGATACACGCACTGCCCGAACGCGCACAACACATTCCCGAAAACAATAACACTAGCTTCTTCCCATGCTTTCCCTCCCCGCCCGCCTATAGCTAATAGCAGTGTTGAGTATAGGAGAGGGACAGTGAGCGTTGCGGAGCGTGATTGTAGCGCGGATGACGTCATCGCGGGTCAAGGAGGAACGAGGATCGCCAGCCGTTGTCTATCGATGGAGTATCGATGAGGGATCCAACGGGACTCCTGTCGCCATCCTTCTCCCACTCGTCGAACTACCATCACGCGTTGCAATTACTACCCGCGGCGGCGTTAATGTCTCTCCCCTATACAAATCAACCAATAGCAAAATTAGGAAAATAGGATAAAATTCGAGGAAGAAGACGGCGGTGAATAATCGCGATAATAACCGTTTTGACTTCGAAAGAGGAATAACCGTTTTGACTTCGAAAGAGGAATAACCGTTGCTACTTCGAAAAAGATACCCGTGTTCGTGATTACGACAAGAGAGATTTATTAGGATTTGTGCTACGAAAGGATCGTAAGTTTTTAGCCCTATTTTTTTTACGCCCCGTGAAACCCCTTTCACCCTTATTTGCCACCGAAACCACCCCGTAATACCCCATAAATAGATAACGAGTGTCCCCTCGTTATCAGCCATCTTGCCCACCTGTCAATACTCGTGCGAAGAAGCACCGAGTACCCCAATATACCCCCCCACAATTATTTATTAATAACAGTCATCCTATTCCAGATTTTCCTTCCGACAATTTGGGATTTTTTTATTGTTATTATTATTGTTTGTTCCCTTGAAAATTTGTTTTATTTTAATTTTTTTTTTGTAATTATTTTTTTTTTCTAAATTGAAAATTCGTGAATTGTCCTTCGGACTTTTTACGAATTTCCAGTATAAATTCTTCCCCCCCTTTTTTTTTGTATTTCCCCTTTAACAAATTACGCGTAGTATTTATTGACCCCAAAACCCTATTTTTGTGCCACTCGTATTGTTACCGGAATTGAGATCACCGAGGTAATTTATAAGAGCCGACCGTAGGCCATTTTACCCCTCGCCCTGCCGACTCGTGCTCTCCCCCCTCAACTAGCCGGCCCTCCAAACATATTAATTATTTTTGCTCCTTTTATTTGGCAACTCCCATTCGTGGTTTGAGTTTGAGTAATAAATTTTAGTTTTTTTTTAATATTATTTTTTTTATTGAAAGGTGTTGCACCTAATGCAACTGGCGCCCATCCCCTAACATTAGAGTCTACCATTATTTTGTAAAAGCCATTTTTTTTTTTTTTTTTTTCTTTCTTTTTTTCTTTTTCATATTTTTGTTTTGTATTTAAAATTTTATTATTATTATTAAAACGAATTTTTCATACTAAATAAAGTGTTTATTTTTATTTAATTATTTTATTCGCCCGACTTTCCTCTCCTACCCATTTTAGGAAGTGACAGCGGGTCACAATACATATGTATGGATTGTGATGTAAGTTAAGTATATTATAATGCAGGCCATTATAAAATACTTAACTTCGTCACAATCGACTTATAGTTTAATATTAAAATTAAATAACGAAAACAAACAAAAATTAAGATAAAAAGAAAATAGAGTGAAAGTAGGGATCAGAAGATACAAAAATGGATGACTTTTTTTTAAAATTAGACACAGCAAAGTAGATACTGCCCGGACGTGCAGTTGGCGTGACGTAAGTCGTAAAAAGACTCGCGACTGCGTTATCAGCAAGACATCATTGAAAACGGGTAGTCAAATCCGGATGAATACGCCGACCGCTCACATTCTCGATACACCGATGAAAAGAATATCAACCGAATCTGCGGTTACGGGTGGCGAAACAAATATTTGGTTGATTCGAAGAAATATTCGTTTCAATCAACCAAATATTTGTTCCGCGACCCGTAACCGCAGATTCGGTTGGTATTACCAATTCGTTTTATCGGTGTAGAAACAGCATTTCCATGCAAATTGTAGCAGATCTTTCTCATCCGTTTCTATCCCATCTTTGCTCTCCCCAAGGCACGGAAGTACACTGAAAAAGAAATTATGGTATCAGTAATTAAAGAGTGACAATGATGTATTTTTGGCTGGCATTACTATTTTTTTTAGTCGCCACAACTATGTTTTTGCGAACAGTTATGTTTTTTATTCCAAGAATTCACAAGTTCGGTGTTTTGGGATTCCTTGATAATAATATTTCCTTGCTGAAATCGAGCTTTATTTTTTATTAATTGTCAAAGTGTGTCTTTTTTTCTGAATCGATAAGTGATACGTAATCAAGTAGGTTCCCATTTTTCGATGTTCGCAATTAAAAAATTACAATAGAAAAGTTCATATCGTATTCTTTTAGTTACAAGTATCACCAATTTCGTGTTGTGTAATCGGGTGGGGGTCAAAATAGCGAAATACCAAAATAGTGAATGGTTGAAATATCGAATTTTAAAATAAGGAACGTCTGAATCTAGTATGGACGTCATTATGGAATTCGTTATTTCGACGATTCGCTATTTTGACCTTCATCTTATTAGAATGGAATCAAAATAGCAAATGCTAAAAATGGCGAATAGCGGAAATAGCGAGTTCCATAGTTATGCCTATTTTACATTTAGACGTTCCTTTTTTTCGAATTCCCTATTTTAGCCATTCGCTATTTTGGTCATTCGCTATTTTGACCCCCACCCATGTAATCATGACATTCACACTGTTCAATGCCTAGCATCAAATCAACTTTAACTTATATAAACAATATACAATACAATATACGATACAAAGATCATGTAATTATTGTAGTGATTATTAATATTCTTATTGAACATTGACAGCGAAATCTGACAAAGTTTCGTAAACATATTCGGTAGTTGTTCTATAGAATACGCGGAGGAATATTACATACGAGTCGTCAATAGAAAAAATATAATATCAATTACGAAAAAATAATCTCTTCATTTTAACGTCTACTCGCCAAGCGAGACATATGTCAACTGAAATAAAAACTGTTATTATTCTAACAAAACAATGCAATAACGTTGCAAGGCAAAATGTTCGTTATAAATTAGAACTTCAACGAATCACTTGTTCTTAACATCCTCCCACCGGTGAGATACGACATTTTATCAGCTCACCAACTTCATTCACAATATGAATAATTAATTATATTCTTGACAGATAGTGAAGAAATTTTTTTTTTTACGATTGAAAACGCTCAGGTTTCTCCACTTTACGTCCGCTTCTAGTTGTTATCGGTTCTTCTCTATGATTTATATCTTTACGTTCTTCATCATCAGACATCGGATCTCCGTTATCTTGATGATGCTGAACATTCTTCACTTGACGTGACTCGATGACAAGCTTTTCATGAATCGGATCATCGATTCCTTCATCGGATAGCTCCAACGGATAAACTCGCTGTATAGGTCTGATTAATTCGCCCGAAGAGGTTTTAAGGCGAACTACTCGCACTTCTCCATCTCTTCCTGGTATAATTTCGATAATGCGAGCCAATGGCCAATCTAGTTTCTTGTGATTATCACTCCCAACCAATACAACTTCTCCAACACGAATCTGTTTACAGTTTTTCTTCATCTTGATTCTGTGGACTAGTTGCCCCAGGTACTCTATTCGGAAACGATGTCTCAGATCATCCCTTAATTTTTGTCTGTACCGTAATCTTTCGCTCAAACTCGTACGATCAATGTGATCACAATCTGGAACTCCGATTTCTTTCATATCTTGGAGATACATGGCTGGAGTCAACGGGATGAAGTCTTGAGATCCGTCAGAAACATACGTTATAGGACGAGAGTTGATCACTGACTCACAGTCACACAACGTCGTCATCATTGCTTCATAGTCGAGACACGCTTTTCCCAGAGTTCTTCGTAATAAACGCTTCAGTATACCAACGAGACGTTCCCACCATCCACCCCACCATGCAGCTGTTGGCGGATTAAATTTCCAGTGTACTCTTTGTGTCACAGAATAATCTGCTACTTTTTTCCAATTAATTTTCTTGAACAAATTCGCAGTTCCGACAAAATTTGTTCCATTATCACTGTACATCGTATGAGGTCGGCCGCGTCTTGCTACAAAACGACGAAACGCTTCTAAAAATATCGTGGTCGATAACGAAGTCACCAGCTCAAGATGCACGGCACGATATACGGCACACGTGAATAGACATATCCATGCTTTCTGTCCTCCATTCAGGTATACTGGTCCAGCAAAATCGACTCCCGATATCTCGAATACAACAGCGTCTCTAACACGATCCAACGGAAGCGCGACTGGGTTTGAATCAAAACTGTCGATTTCTTGTCTTTTACACGCGACGCACTTTGATACTGCGGAACGAATGGTTCGACGTCCACCTAGAATCCAATATTTTTCTCGAAGATTGTTCATGACCACCTGAACGCCAGCATGACATAGATTTACGTGATGATAATCGATCAGGCGCTGTACTAGCGTATGTTGACTGGGCAAAACGATCGGACATCGGAAATTGTAGTCTTGACGACTACTAATCTTCGTATTCAATCGTAACAATCCATCTTCACTCATAAAAACGTTCAACGATGAGATTCGTGAATCAGATTTCCCGCTGAAACATTCAGATTGTACGAGTTTCATCACAGTTGTCTCTGCTTGCATGATTTCGCCCGACGATAATTCACCAATTCGTCGTTCATCTTGAGTAGAACGGCAATTATTCGCAAATCCTTTAATCCATCCGACCAGTCTCAGAATCTTGTGGAACTTCGAAAATTGTCGAGTGTACAATTCGTGATTTGGACTCATACTTTCACCATTGACCATAGTAACGGTAGATGTTTTTAATTCTCGATTGACTTCTTCTTCGTTTGCGGAGGAATCAGGAAAATTCCATTCGTTCGATGAACGATACAACCATTCGGGTCCCTCCCACCATTTCGACGCAATCAATTGTCTTACCGTGCATCCTCGTGATGGCAAATCCGCAGGGTTCACCTCTCCGGGAACATGACGCCAATTTCCTGCATCCGTTAAACTTCTTATTTCTTGGACACGATTCCAAACGAAAATACCCCAATTTGATTCTTTGCGTATCCACGATAAAACCGTTGTCGAATCACTCCATAGATGAATGGAAATATTTTCAAAATCAAGGGAATCTTTCACCGATGTCACTAATCTCGCGCCGATCGTTGCAGCTAATAATTCGAGTCGTGGAATCGTTATCTCTTTCTTAGGAGCGACACGGGACTTTGCTTGTAAAAGTTGTACTGTGACACCTTGAGCTGTTTCTAATCTTATGAATACAACTGCAGCGTATGCAAGTCGACTGGCATCACAAAATGTGTGGAGACTCACATTGACTGGGTTGCTCAATCCATTAAACATGTGTCGCGGAATCTTTACTTCAGACAGGAAACGAAGCTCTTGAAACCAAGCAACAAATCTTGTCCGAATATCCTCGTTAACTTGAGTGTCCCAATCGATCTTCGCTGACCATGTTTCCTGAAGTATCAACTTCGGGCACAGAGTTACTGGACATGAAAATCCGATAGGATCGAAAACTGCATGAGCTATAGCCAGAATGGTTCTTTTTGTGATATCTTCTGGAAAAGTATCGATCGAATTCGACATGTTGATTTCCAGGGTATCTTGAACTTTATTCCAGACGACACCCAAAACCTTCGTTTTGTCGCTTCCTCCATCCCGGTCCGAATGCTCCCACTCTCTCAGATCGAACCCACCGAAAGCCATGACTGCTTTCGATTCGTTTATAAAATCACGAAGTTCTTCTGAGAAGTCGACACTTGTGACACAATCATCGACGTAAAAACTGTTGGACAGTTTGAGGAGAGTAGAACATTCTGAACACATAAATGGGTTATCCTTATCTTTGTTCTGCAAAGCTTTCTGAACGTGAAGTTCGATGACCGCACCCAGTAGAAAGGGGCTGCAAGATACTCCAAAAACTACTCTGCAATGACGATGTACCTCGATTCGCTGCTTCGTCTTTTCATCCCACCATAAAAATCGTAAGAAGTCTCGATCTCTAGGACAGATACTAATTTGTAAGAAAGCTTTTCTTATGTCTGCGATCACACCGATTTTTCCTTTCCGAAATCTCGTCAAAATTCGAGGAATCAACTCGATCAAATTAGGTCCTTTTTCGAGGCACACATTCAGAGATGGATGATTCTTTTCTTTAGCAGAAGCATCGAATACAGGACGGATTTTAGTCGTAGTACTATCCTGTTTCACCACGTCCCTGTGAGGTACATAATGACCGAAGTTTTTTACTTCAGACTCCGGTACGACTTCGATGATTCCTTCGGTCAACCAATCTCTCAAAACTTTGTCATAAGCTTCGAAATATCCTTCAGTCTTCACATTCTTCGTCGTCGATTCGAGTCTTCTGTGGGCAATGTTTCGATTTGAAGGTAAAGGTGAATGATCTTCGGACCACGGCAGTTGAACCTCATAACGTCCCTCGTTGTTTACGCGAACCGTATGAACGAAATGTTTTTTCGTTTCTTCTTCTCGTCTGTCCTTCGTTTTCTTTTGTGAAGGGTCAGAAATACCGAGGACATCTAGATTCCACAAATCTTCAACACGAGATTCCATTGCAAACATCGAAGTTACCGTCAAAACTGCATCAGATCTATTACCAGAGACTGGCAATTTCCCCATCAATGTCCACCCTAATAAAGTTTCAACAGCAACTGGACCACTCTTGAGGATGTGAAAACGCCCCGTCATTAATTTCCCGAAAACGTCCGCTCCGATAAGTATCTGGATTGGCTCGTTTTTTTCAAGAGTGTCTGAAAGTTGTATTTTCATCTCACGCAGCTCTGGAATCCACGGACCATACCGTACACTTGGAATGTTGCTACAGATTACATCATTCTCGAGCACTACGAATTTGCACGCAAATTTTCCATTAAGACTAGATAACCTCATTTCGTATCGATTGTGATTCTGTTCTCGCGACTTAACGCCTCCAAACAAAGCGTGTGTAAGCTTTTGTCGTCCGATTGACGTGTATCCAACAGCAGCTGCAGCATCCTTTACGATATACGACCTCTGAGATCCATTATCGACGATCGCACGTACTTCTCGTTCACCTCGTTCGCCTCGTAGTCTCACACGTAAGGTTTGTAGAAGAACTTCTGGATTACTGGAAATATTCGCTAAATTTTTCTCCTCGCTGCTATTGGTTACATCCGTTGATTTCTGCACAGTAATTTCACTACGGACCATCTCTGGACACATGATAATAATGTGACGTCTGTTACACCATGGGCATTTCAAATTGACTCTGCATTTTCTAAAACTGTGACCAATTTTCGTACAGTTAAAACAACAATTATTTTTCTTCAATATATCTTGTTTCTCTTGCAAACTCATCTGACGAGCCTTATCACAGTTCGGATTCTCGTGAGCTCCCGAACAAAAAATACATTCTGTTTTTTGATCCTTGGTAGTCAATAAACCTGTGGCAGTTGGAACACTCTTAGTTTCGGTTCGTGGTTTAACGTTCTTCTTGTTTTTTCTCTGAATCATCGCTTAAACCGAAACCGCTTACTGCCATAGCTATTCTCTCTTCATTTTCTACCTCGGTTTCAATAAATTTCAGAAGTTTCATAAGACGTTCAGTGGGTTCAACATTATTTGCGAGAGCAACTCCCCTTTGCCAAGCTCGAAGTAAATCTTCTGGCAATGACGATTCTACGAGAGGATATAACATTGCTGCGCATTTGTTGGAAGCAACACCCAATGTTTCTAAAGCTCTCATATGAGACTCAAGTTTATCATAAAGAGTAGCTAATTGAGGCTTTACGTTGGTCTTCTTCGCGTTCTGCAGTACTAATTTCAATAATTCTCGCACGTAGACCTCGACAAGCAAATCATCTCGACCAAATCGACCCTTTAAGCTCGTTATTACCTTATCATAGTTTTCTCTCGACGGCGGAAAACTCTGGACCAATTCACTTGCTCTCGAACCAGGAGTCATAGCTTGAAGAAGATATTGGAATTTATCTTCCTCTCCAATGGTTATATCTTCGTGAATCTTTTTGAATTGAGCCCAGAATTGTAACCAATCTTTTATATCGCCACTAAACTTTTTTAATTCGATTTTTGGCAATTGAAAGTTTCTTCGATTCGCAGCGTTTCCTCTGGCAGGTTGGTTATTATCGACGTCGTACGCATGTGGATTCGGTGGAACATTTTGGAGAGGTGTTGGCTCTTGAGCTCCCATTTTTTCGACAATTTGAATTTTTAATCGTACATATTTTTCCTGATACTCCTCAACGCTGTTATTTTCTTCTACGATCTCTTCATCTGTAAAATCTTGATCAATCATCGCGTTGAAGACGTTTTTATCTGCGGCCTCTAATGCCGCTGTATTATTTTGAAGTAATTCGTACATGACCTTCACTACCTCCTTGTTGGGATTTGGAACTTGTAACTCGGCATTAAGCTTGTTTAGTATTTTCGTGGAAGAAGTTCGACAAGCCCTCCTAACCTTCTTGGCTCTTTCCATTTTTTACTAATTATATCGACTCAATATTCAACACACGTCCTGTCACGGTCGCCAAATGTTCTATAGAATACGCGGAGGAATATTACATACGAGTCGTCAATAGAAAAAATACAATATCAATTACGAAAAAATAATCTCTTTATTTTAACGTCTACTCGCCAAGCGAGACATATGTCAACTGAAATAAAAACTGTTATTTTTCTAACAAAACAATGCAATAACGTTGCAAGGCAAAATGTTCGTTATAAATTAGAACTTCAACGAATCACTTGTTCTTAACAGTAGTTCATTGAAATAGAAAGAGGTTTTTGTTCAATGTGTTTTTACGCAGTATTTCACTCAATGCTATGTCATGTATACATAAACCAACAAATGAATCTACGTACAAAAAAATACGATCACGTATTTTTACGATGAATTGCGCTTTGCAGCCCAGAAGTTAACAGTTCTGGTTTTAGTATCTGAAGATTACACCCAGAGAAATAGATCTAAAGGGTTTATTTGAATCGATTATAGGTTGTATTTGAAATAAATACGATGTTATTCAGATTAGATAGAATTTATTTTAATCAGATGAAATTTTATTTAGATAGAATAAAGTCTATTTCGAAAAAATAAAATCCTATTAGGCTGGCCATTAAATAAATAGTTTATTCAATAACTGGCCTAACAGTATTTTATTCAACCGAAACAGACTCTATTTGATTGAAATGAGATTTCATTCATTCCAAATAAACAAAATTATTGATTCAAATAAACTCATGAGACTAATTTTTCTGGGTGTAATCTGCAGTGAAGATATTCGCAAAAGAAAAATTCCCCTATGCCTTTCGCACTTGCTGTAATTTGAGATAATTTTAACACAAACAACATGTACGACATTGTCTTAAGCAGGTAACTCTTTTTTGGGTGAAATTTCGATTCCGTTGAGTCACACACATTTTCAAATCAGTCTATTGAGAAAAAAAACAATGAAAAAATAATTATAGCTTCAAGGGTTTAGGGCGGCAGGAATTATTATCCGATAGTTCTCAATTTTGCCGTAGATTTTTTTTGCAATGAACTGATTGGAAGGCGTGTGACTAGACGAATTAACCTTCGCTTAAATAAGAACCACCCTATAATAAGTACCTAACAGATACAAACTATCTTAGATCCTTTCCTGACTAAAAGAATATTTATTATCTCGACTGCGTGAAATTGTTTCTTCATATAGAAACGAACGAAAATCGAGAACAAGAACTTTTATAAAATTTGATAGAATTCGAATAAGATTGAAATCAAATCATAATTCAATAAGCTTCGTGAGTTTCCGTTTTCCTACTACTTCGAAAAGCAGTTCTTATCTTGTTGTTGATTTTGGATTGATATTTTATAGACTTCTCAAATACGTGAATAATCATGTTTGCATAATAATTCGTAAAGCTTCCAAATTATATCGAATTAGATAAAAATGTTGAAAATATGGGTCGTTCTTCTGAAATCCAACTCACTTGTGGAGCTCGTAGTCCCCGATCGCCTTGTAACTGCGACATTCATTCAGATACGTTAAGCATAGGACACTGAATTTTGCTTACAATTTTAAATTGGCAACTGTGTCTCTGAATCACTCATTGATTGCTGTCAATTTTCCGAAGTTACATCAGCAAATGATTTTTTCAAGCATATAATCGTTTATACAATCTATTTATTTAGATATTATAATATCTTTTTTTCGGATACCCTGCACTTTTTCAGCCCCCGCGTGAAGTTTTTAAAGTGGAGTAATGATTTTATTTTCGTTTTTCATCCAATCTATCTTGAAAAATATGAAATGTTCGAACTTAATAATAATATTCTTCTTCTTCTTCTTCTTATCAGGCGGGGCCTGCGTAAGCGTCGGCGATCTCTCCTGGCCTCTGATAGGATCCTGCCGGCCAATCGTTGACTGTGAAAAGCTATGAAAGCGAAGAAAAATATGCTTTGTTTTTGTCTTCCAATGTGATTGGTCCCTTCTGTA
Organism: Tromatobia lineatoria; assembly: GCA_949699805.1. Classification (NCBI taxonomy): domain Eukaryota; kingdom Metazoa; phylum Arthropoda; class Insecta; order Hymenoptera; family Ichneumonidae; genus Tromatobia; species Tromatobia lineatoria. The sequence continues at coordinate 6,353,380 of OX453048.1, forward strand.
GGGGTGCTCTTCTTCGAGGGTTATGCTTATTTTTCTCTCATCTTCGTGGTTGGGTTCGGTTTTCACGGAGGAGAGTTACTATACGGCCATTTGCTACGTCTTGATCTGAGGAAGAACAAGCATAGGAGCGGGGGAAGCGATCACCGAAGCGGCTGAAGTCTCTCGAATGGCCGATCTCTGATCGGCTGACGAAACGAGTGCGAAAATGCAACATGGTCATCTATGCCACTCGCAGCGTCGCTAAAATGTTGCATTGGCTTGGAGAGTGAAACGCTACAGAAGAATTTTTGTCAATTCTCAAATAGGGATTCGTATGGAAAATCTTCGTACAGAAAACTCGATTGACTGTCGTCACTCAGTCTAAAGTGTTCTGACGTCTTCAGAACCGTACGATGCTATCCAGATAGAAATTTTACTTCGTCAACAAAAATGCGCCATGTACTGCAGGATTTAGCTGCATTATCAGGACGCTGTGCCGTCAATAATGCAGCTTAATCCTGCAGTACATGGCGCATTCTTGTCGATGAAGTTAAATGTCTACCTGGGCTAAAGTCTTTGCGTACAGCGAGCTTCCTTGTAAGGAACGATCACCGTTTGGACAACTGTAGAATTTATTTACGCAAATACTTCTTCGTTGTCTCGCTATCGCAAAAGTTGACGCGAAGTAAATTAATGAAATTTAGATACACGTTACTGGTTCACGCTTGGCGATATTTTCTGTAAGACATATAAAAATATCAGTTTCGTTCACGGCGTCAATGGTCAATGACAATCTTTCTCTGACACGCTCGTTCTCTTATTTAGCTCCTATGCACGTTGCTCTTATAAGACATGTAGCCCTAATAATTTGGCTAATATCTCACATGAGCAGAAGAAACTCCATAGTGCTTTTGAGAAAAATTGTGAACTCGTAAAAGCCCATTGAGCTGCCACTGATGCAAAAGTTGAGAAACTTAATGCAACTGTGACCTCACTATCACTATCTGAGTACTTAGTTAAACTGCGTGACTTTGGGAGCGATATGGAACACTGTAAAAAAAGATTGTAAATTTAATGCATTTATGTATATGAAATTTACAAATTTTGTGCATGAAACTGTGATTCAAGTACTGAGTGCTGTAAATTTCCATTTCGTTTCCGAAATTAATGTACCTAACTGTCAATTTAAGCAATATGTATTGTGAATTTACAAATCTTGAAACACGTATACAATGTTTTGTATTCGTGTTCTGCTACTGTGAAAAAAAGTTGATAATACGCTGTTAAGAATGTCGATAACAGTATAAAAATGAATATCTGTTGATAGGCACAGGTTTTATGAATTTTAAATGTAACATTGATGTAGGTATCTAAATCAATTGTAAAAAATGGTAACACCAGAACTCGAACCAGCAACCTAACGATTATGAGTAGAGTGCATGATGCATTATGTTTACTTGAAAATACTTCCGTACACACTTCACGTTCTGATTGCAATCGATTGAACGTTTTAATATGTCAATGATAAGTACGGTTAAGAGAATAATATATGTGTAACTCTTATGCCATTTTAAAATCCAAAACTACTAAGTCGTTGATAGCGTAGCTGGTAGCGTTCGTGCGTTGTTAGGTACTTAGATAGGTTGGTCGTAGGTTCGAACCCCGGGGTAGACGAACAATTTTCATTAGCAAAAACCAATACCCGACAATTTCTAATGATGTAAAATGTCTGAAAAAAATAATGCCTGAGTAATAGTTCTATTTTCTTTTTATTATTTTTAAACCCATTTTCAATTTCCAACATATCTGTGATTGAACTTTAAGGTCCCGTTTTGCAATAAAAGATCTATGACGTACATTAATTTTATGTACAATAATGAGAAATATTTGACGCGGTACATTAAATTTCAAATACAAAGTCACTGCTATTTCAATAAAATTCAAATTATTTTCATGTGTCCTAAATTAGAATTTTCAACACATTGGTGCTTGAAATTTAAGAGACGGTTTGCGAATGAAAACTTCCGGTACCGATACTTTAATTTTCAAGTAGATTTTTTTTACAGTGGAGCTATGAAGTCTACAACAGTGTAATTAAAACAGGATATCAAAGACCTGCGCGCTTCTGGCGAATCCGACGAAGCGCTTCTCGCTGAACTTGAAGATCGTAATAAAAGAGCTGCGAATATTATCCTCTTCAACATACCCGAATGTGCTGACGAGGGCCACCAATATATCTTGGATATCCTCGAGCCACTATCAGTATCCACTTCTAATCTTCGATGTTGCAGGATTGGCCAAGCTCCATCTGCTGGCACTAATCGTAAACCTCGCCCTCTAATTGTATCTCTAAATTCCGCTGCCGATGTCCTTCATGTTCTTAAAAATCGCCGAAACCTTCAACTCAACAACCAGCTTATCTTGTTTAAATGTGATCAAACGGAAAAACAGCGGCAAAAACTACATACTGCAAGAGCTGACCGTGATATCTTAAAAAGCCGAGGTGACGACGATTGGACAATAAAATTTATTAAAGGAGTTCCAACAGTCGTAAAAAAAACGAACTGTCAAAAAACTAATATCGCCGTGCCCTCTCACTTTCTACTACCAAAATGTGCGTGGTATTAGAACTAAGTTACCGGAGCTAGTGACTACTCTGGCGACAGGTTCTTGTGCCTATGAAGTGATTGTACTAACGAAAACTTGTCTGGATAACTCCTTCAATTCTAACGAACTCGGACTTGTGAATTATTCGGTATTTAGAACTGATCGTTGTGCTTTGACCAGCGCCGCGTCGCGAGGCGGAGGTGTCCTCATGGCAACAATTAAATCTCTGCAGGGTTCCGTGATATCGACACCAATTAACTTTTGTTGAGCAAATTTTTGAGCGTATCTCGGGCGTTTCTGTGAACTTATTGGTTGGCTGCATTTACTTGCCCGCCGTCTCACAACCTGATTTCTACCAAGCTCACTGTGACAGTATTAAACAAATCGCGTGTGCCAATGATAAGCTTAAAATTGTTCTGTTTGGGGACTACAATCTTCCTCATGCACTATGGCCCTGTTACTTGGTCTCATGGTGCATCACTTAATGAACTTCGTGCAATCTCCATCTTAGCATCGGAACCAGGGAGCCTTGATCTTATGCAGTCTAATACAATCTGGAACAAATTCGCCGGGCTTCTAGATCTGATCTTCAGCAACTCAGTTATTAATGTTTCCATGTCTACAGAAGAACTGATTAAATGTGATGATTATCATCCATCTCTTATAGCGCTGTTGGAATTTCCCTCTGATGACCTTTAACCACTTGCTGAAACACGCAGAGGCTTCTATGACTTTCGGAATGGTGACTATGAAGCCATGGATCATTTGCTTGTCTCACTTCCATGGAATGATCCGCTTAATGGACTTCCTTTAAATCAGGCTGCAGGCAAACTTTCCAGCATATTATCTGAGGGAATACAACAAATCGTGCCATGGAGGGCGACCTACGTCTCGTCTTTTCCAAGCTGGTTTTCCGCCGAATTACGTCACCTTGTTAAAGAAAAAAAACGGGCCCACACTATCCAGAAATCTTCAAAACAAAGAGCAGACTACCTAATCTTCTCAGAGCTACGTGCAAGATGCAAAACACTTTCAGACTCTTGCTACAACAAATATTTTAGGGATGCACATCGCAAGATCTCCATCAACGTTAAGGCATTGCCTATGCCGGGAAGAAAAAAGACATTTTGCCAGCCAAGATGACCCGGAATAATGTGACTGCATCATCCCCATCTGAAATCGCCGACCTGTTAGCGGATAACTTCGAATCGGTGTTTGTTCCTGACGGTGGTGCTAATCTGCTGTCGACCGCGTTAAGACTCGGGACATGGAAAGAACTACGAGATCCACGGAACCGTTTGTAATTCCCTTCTACCGAGCTAACTACGGCTTACACAGTTGGCTACCTCGCGTCATGCGCTGAGGCAACTCTTTTTTTATTTCAGCAAACGTTTTCGAAATGTCCCTTGCCCGTTTGAAAAGATCATTATACTCCACACTCAGAAATTACGGTTCCGATTAATCTCGGACTCTGCTAATATACGTCGACCTTTAATATCACGATTGCGTCTAGTCATTGTTATTCACGCAGTGTCATAATAAGAGCACTTCCAAGACTTGTCAAATAAATTTGAATAACAAGTTTTCCTTTGTTAGTTATCTAAATACATTATTAGAGATTAAACTGTCACCATTGCCATGTTTATTTATAATTACCAGGGCATATCTTGGTTATCTGGAAATGGGATTCAGTCCCGTGAGAAAGAAATAAATAAATAAATATATATTGTCATTTTAGTAGACATTAGTACGTTGTCGGGTCAACAATGTGAAAATTGATCCGATTTATTTATTTCATAAACAAACAATACATTTTCTTTCCATTATTTACTAAATTAGTAGTAATAAGTAGCATTTCATTGACAAAATGAGAAGAGCTTCGTTACACCAAACTGCTCAACAATGTACAATTAGTACATATCGAGATTGATTAACGTCAAGCATAGGCTCTAAAATTAATATTGTGATGCATAAAACATGCTTACGCTTCTATATCACCGTTCATAAGCTCGTGCTTGACCTGGTATAAAAACGTGGGTACGATGAGACGCACACGAAGCTTCTATAGCGCATTTTACCGTTGCATATTATACCGCTGGCCGAGGGCTACTCGCCTTGCTACGGCGGTGTGGAGAGGAAGGCGCGTCGCGGGGACCGTCGTCGCTTGGGCCTGTCGGTCAACAACTGGCCGGAGTGTGGGGTCCTCAGGTAAACCTGTTATTGCGATGTTTTTGTCGCCGAAAGTCTTTGCTAGTCGTAAAAGCCAATTGGCGACAATGAACAGGAGCACACGTTTTTATACCGATGTATGCAATCTTTTGGAAATATTCTTACTGTATGAAAATTGATGTTGGTAAAAAAATTTTCAGGGAAAAAACGTTTTCGTCGTTTAACTTGTAATTTGTAAGTTATCGTTACAAAAATTAGCCGATTCGTAATCAGTTTGGGATAGCCGATCAAAAATACTTTTCAAATTCACTGAAAGGCGAAATCATCAACATTGCACTTTGGTGGAATAATAAACAATCTTTTACAACATTGTATGAGCCAATATGCTCAATACCATGTTCAAAGGTACCGATAGTAAACCGATAGAAATGGACAAAGGCATACATAGGTCCGGATAAGTCCTATTCTGCAAAGAGCAGCTGCAACTTCTAGATTTATGGCTAGGCTAATACAACAGTCTTAGGATCATATCCAAACGCGAGGCAAATGGTCTGTTTCGAGTTAAGAGTACGGTCTGGGCCTTAGGACCCGACAGATAGGCTTGCAAGTCGAGATTAAGCGACAAGCGAGCAAAGGGCTCCAATCCATCGAAGAAAAGTCTAGAAAACTGACCACTTCACTATTTTAAGTAGTCGCAGGCCTGAAAAATAAAACATAAAAGTTTCATCTTCCTCCGGATCGTTCACAGCAGGAAATTGTGGAAATTCGATTCTTGACCTAACCACCCAAATTTCCAGCCGGCCCTCGAACAAGCAAAGGATGACAAATATTCGAACCCTTAAAATTTTCACAACCTTTGAATTTTGAAAGTTTCACAACTTTTGAATCTTTGTTTTTCATTTATTATTTTTCATATTTCATTTAAATTTTTTCATAAGAAAGCTGCAAAGTTGAAATTTGCAAATTGTTTTCTCATTTTTATTTGGCTAATCACAAAGCTACCTCTATGAGGAAGAATGTTAATCAACTTTGGCTTCCTCAATGTGGAAGTTTTGTAAAAAATTATTTTTATAATAAGGAATCAATTTGCAAGGTTCAACTATGCAGCTTTTATTTTTATCAAAGTATATTTTCTGGAAAATTCGAACCCCATAACTATAATTATGACAAAACTGTGTACCTATTATTGCTAAATACAATCGTTTCATGTAATAAGTTTGAGTTTGCCCTCTTATGTTTTGCTAACGTTGACGCGATAACATCATTTTTTCTGAAAGTTTCAACTCTGAGGAATTTGAACCACGTTGCAGATTATGACGAAATGTTGTACTAATTGTCGCTAAATAGTACTAGTTTCATGTATGAAATTTGCGGTTGTTGTAAAGAGTCCCGGTAGCGACTCGATGCCTGGATAAAAAGAAAAAATGAATAATGCATTCACATGATTATTCTGTTCTTTCCGTTCGATGTCGACTGGGCTTTACACCTGATCTTATGTTTTGCTAAAGTTAAAGCGAAACTGTGAATTTTTCGAAAATTTCAGAACCCCGTAAAGTACGGACACCTTTTCAAATTTTTTTTGCCAAACGCCACTTATGCACTCTCTTCGAGACAAAAAAATCTGAAGATAACGGCATCTTCAGATTTCCAAGATAAAAAAGAAAAGCCATAAGTGATAATCGTACAATGGAAATAAGCAACGCTACGTCGAGTAAAAAATGAATGCGGATATTTTCAAAGTCACTTTGACTGAGTTCCCTTAAGTATCATACTTCTCCATCGAAGTGACTTTGGAAAAATGAAAAATTATGATAACTCGTGGTTTCACTTTAGATTTTCTTATTTCAGTTTGCCATCCAAGTCCATATTGTCCAGCCACAGATCTGTACGAAATTCCACGACATTTAAGGATATTTTCCAAACAATATCAGAAAAAATATATATATATATATATATATATATATTGTTAACTGGCCATCGACCGTAGTCCTTCAGCCATGAGTTTATTGGTCTTTGGTTTTAAGATTAATTTGTATACATTGAAAAAAGGTAAATACTATAATCATATTCGTCTGACGAGTGATTTTTTTTATTTTTATTTTTATTTTAATCGTTTTCTTGGTTTTCCTCTATGTTATATCTTCCTAATACTTGGTGTATTGTGTGTGATGGATATTTGTGGCTGCGATTTACATTTGGATTGGGTTGTACATCAGAAACATTTTCCGAAAATTTTTCGAATGTTTTTAGAACACTCCACGAACATTTTTAGAACATTTCGTAACTGGACGAATTTTCGAATTTGGGGTTTTTTATCTTAAGAATTCGAAAAGCACGTAAACAGTACTTTAATGGGGTGTAGTGACATGGACGTTACCGAGAAAATCAGTTTCTTTTTCATTTTAGGGTGGCCCAAGTCTGTTTGGGGTTGCAGCTGGATGCAACCGTAAGCAAAAAAAACGGAGTTTTTGATTACGGTTGGTTATTTTTCAAATTTCGAAAGTACATTGAAAATACTGAAAAGGACGTAGTTATAGATATACATCTATGTTCCTATGTTACCGAGAAAATAAGTTCAATTCAAATTATAATTCACGTACGCATATGTATAGGTCCGTGTGTTTTTAACATCCGTGGGTGACATTTTTGCCATCTGTTTGCGAGTTAAGAAAATTTTGTATCGAAATTGACAAAACGAAATATCATAATATTAATATATATAATATTTTAATACATATATATATATATGTACATGTAGAGAACAGTTCAGGGACACTTTCGTCAGAGCATCAGCTTTTTCAGGGGCTCTTTTGAGGACTGTCCTCGAAAAAAAGCTACCATCAGCGGTATGTACCATTCCGAGACATGTTCGAACGCTGTTACTACGAGGACTGCCCTCAAAGTAACAAATATGTAATTTGAAGTATTCGAGACCAGTCCTGAAAGTAACAAATATATGATTTGTATCATTCGAAGACAGTTTGAAATGTTGGTTGATATTGTAAATAATATTATTTCTTTTCTTATTTGTTTTGTCAATGCCTATCCGCGGTTTTATTATTATAATGATTTAGGATCACATGTAGATGTTTGTAATTGATTTTGTATGAACTATACAGTGACAAATCATAGAGTTTTGAAATTAGCTCTACAATATGAGGATGCTGATAACTTAAGCATGGATTACATAACTAATCAGAGGGATCGTCAGGGTAATTGTTGTGATGAGTTGAGTCAACTATCGAAGTAAATGAGCGTAAGTATCCTATTTATTAATAATCATGATCAATATTGGCCATCGTGGCAATCATCGCACATTTATATAAAATCAAAATAGACCCTAACAGTAAATATGAAATAAAAACGAAGAATTGAGAGCGACAACAAGGTCGTTAAATACGTATAGGCACAAAAAAAAATGTTGTTATGATTAGGACGAGACAGGTGAATTTGATAATAGGGTGTAAACATTGGGAGACTTAATTGACCTTCGCACAGACTAGTTCCAAATTATTATATCGGACAAATATTTTTAACTTCTTCCATATAAATGGACCAATAAAGGTGAAGATTTCTCGAAGGAGTCACTCGGACTATGCACAAAAACATATAATTCGGTTACATCAAATATATAATGACGACTTCTCCCCTGGAAGTATATATGCCGTTGAGAAGGAGTGAGCGGTGCGCGGTGAACAGGCGGATGCAGGGCCGCATATAGAGCTCACGCCAACGTTATAAGTTATTCCTTGCTCTCCTTCTCTCTCTCTCTCTCTCTCTCTCTCTCTCTCTCTCTTTCGATTTTGCGTTAAGTAGACAGATTTAATTTGCAGCTGAATTTTGTTTAAATCAAGCTGTTAAAATGGAGATGGTACCAAAGCCCAGCCACCAATCGTCTTATTCAACCAAAAGAAATAAAAATAATTAAGGACGGCTGTGTGGCTGCATTGACGTGCAGAAATTTACAAAGGCGCCAAAACTATTATCTATCAAATAATAATTTTTCTCTAGCTCACCAATTTACATTACTGCTCCTTACATGTGAAATATTAGTTCACTCACTACAATGTAGTTGGCCCATACTTAGCCGCACAATGACAAATATAATAAATATCACACTTCGAAATATAAAACGAAAAACGTGTGTGCTCTCGAACTATTAACCGATGACTGGGAAGAAGTCAGGGCGCGATTTCGGGAACTACCATTACATCAAGGCTGATTCGCAAGGCGCGACTATAATAGTCATTAACTCTGCGTACTTAGGTGAGAGAGGCCAGAGTACGCGTATCGCGGAACAGCAGGCCCCGACGGACTCCGATCCGACAATTCGTCTAGTATGAGGATTTAAATATCGATAGTGACGAAAACGCATGATCGTCGCGCTACAATATTATCCGAATAGAGGAAGAAAAAATTATATAACATAATTAATACCAGTAATAAGTGGATGTATTTTATTTTTCATTACAAATCAACATCTTAGATATATTATCATCGTCAATACTGAGCAGCTTCAGTCTTTTGAATCTATTATCTAATATCAAATATAATATCAATTTGAATATAATTCAGTGCTTTCTTTTATCTTAAGAAAAACCAACATAAATAAAATCTCTTACGCTGATAATACGCTCTCACTATAGCACCGTTTTACGGTTTTAGTAATTCCGTAAATATAAATAAGGAGATCAGAAATATAATTAAGAAATCAACGATTCACTTGCGTAGTTTAATAATACAGATGATAAAAGTACGACCTTGTACTTTCGGAAAGAAATACATAAAAAAAAGACATGGAAAACTTGATATGCACCCTTGCATATTGCCGTAGAAAAAAAGAAATAAAAAACTGGAGCCTTAAAAAACTCAATGTTTTTCGATTATCGTTTTTTTTTTTGTGTATGAAGCCAGTTTCGCAGTTGCGCAACTTCACGGCCTTTGAGGCAATTATTTGCATTAATTATTTTTTGCATCTCCTCGCCAGTCGGCATTTTTCCGCTTGTAACGCTGTTCCCGAAAGCCTCGAGAACAGTTGTTCGTTCTTCCTCTGTCCATCGACGGTGAATTACTTTTGCTCGATGAGAAGATGATTCTCCGTGGTTCGTACTCGAGTACGAAGTGTTTCCACTTTATTTTTAGCGTCACCGAGAGTCGCGTTCTCTAAAATTATAATTAACCAATCATCGATACTTAGTCTTTGAATTAATTGAATATATATATTTTGTCATTACAAAATAAAATTACCTTGAGTTTCACCGAAAGACAAATTTCCTGTCTTGTCGGTCGATTCATCGCTGTCTTCTTCGTCGTTATCTTTAGTACCCCGAGCTTTCTCAAGTAACTGAGAGATCGTAATAATGTCCTTCTCGATGACGAGTTGACGATAAATGTCCCTATGGATTTTATCAGCGTGGCCCATGAAGTTGGCTAAGTCTGAGACTTGATTTTCGTTTAAGTTAAGCGATATACATTTGGTTGCAACATGTTTCCGTAGCTGAGTACCTCGAAGTGTACTTGGCAAATCGGCTCCGCATTTTTGGGCAAAATATCGCATCAAATTGCATGCTCCGATCCACCTCGGCCAATCTTCGTCCTTTGATGGTACTCCGAACAAATACTCGTTGTTAGTGCCAACTCCGGCCTGAGCGCGATATTTAATCATAAGATTAAGAGGATGTAAAAGATTTGCGGGGACCAAAACCGGGACTCCTCTGCCACGTTTACCTCGTGCCATAAAACGAACGTACTTCTGAGCCAGTGCTTTCCCTTCTTTCGACAGACTATTCCACTTATCTTTGTCCGCTATCTTATCGATGGTTTCATAAGAATTAAAATCTTCCAAATATACGCGCTCCATTTCTCCTGGGCGACGACGATTGAAAAGCTGAAGAGTGATAACAAGCACTTCCGCAAGTTTCCGCCATGCGATTTCGCAAAAATTTTCTTTCAATTGATTGAAATAAATATCGCGCTCTGATGTCAGATAATTGTGCAGCTTTGTAATATCAGATTGGTTCGGAAGTACCACCTTTTTACGTCTATTATTTTGGGCTTGTGTTTTCATTACTGCTCTGTTTACGCTCGTGCCTTTATATATTCGGAGCGTAGTATTTCACCGACATGTTTCAGCAGTGTCCCAAGATTCGAAGCTGTAGACGGACATGCAAAAGTACGCGTATTCTCATCAAATCCTGCAACTTTCTTTACGGCTTCGATTGTATCGTCGTAGTTTCGCGGTTTGAAGACATCCGTAAATTCCCGTATTTCGTCGTTCCGTTCTTTTATCGCCCTTAAAAAACGCCCTAGCAAGCGTATACGCGCTCGGACCATGTGATAATGGTGATGATGTAAACCATACTTCTCACACTGCTTATTTGCGAATAGAATTACCAATTTATCATACCGAATTCCACGAACGACGGCGTCTTCTCGTAGATATGGCATAATATGTTTTCGGACCAGCGTATTCGCTTTTTCGTGAACTCTTGCAGAAACTTTTCGCCCCTTTACCATCACAATTCTTTCATTTTTCCCACTTCTTTCAACACATCTTGCAAAGTGATGTCGTATGACTGTTCTTGCATATTGCCCTTAGCAAGACCCACATGCAATAAAGTCTTCGGCAGTTTTCTTCATCCTTTCTTGCGGTCTTCGAACTACGAGTAACTGACCCTTATTGAACCTTCGATCGGTATTATATAGATGATTCCCGATCTTTCTGATTGCGGAAATTATTTGTGTGCGCTCTAAATTCTTTGGTGGTAATGCCGAGAACTTTTTCACATCATCTTCTTCTTTATGAGCGAGCTCTAGATGTCGGGCTAGTTTGGACTGAAATTTATGACAAAAGAAACAAAAATGTTTCTTGGTGTATGAACCAGATGCCGAAGTAGTTACTTGTAAATCGTCATCATCCGGTGCTGACATCCCAGATTTGTCCCAAAGTTATATTAAGCAATGATTTTTTTTCTTTCTGTTTCCCGTCACTGGTGTTCGATGTTTCTGCTACTTCATCGCCCACGAAGCTTGCATCCGTATCTGTCGATTCCCTCGCGGATGGAACGTAATCGTCGCCACACGAATGATCCTCATGTTCCGAACCTATATTTAATGTATTTATATATTAGATCACATTGTTACCGAAGTCTATATGAAAATTACTATTCTGATTAAATAAGATACATTTCGTGAAAAGTCAAACATTACCTTCGTCGCTAAGAGCAGTTCCATAACTAGTATCAGGTTCAGAGATATCCAAAGTTGTAGAGTTGCCAATAGGACGTGACAGCGTCAAACTACTCGGTAACAGAGTGTTGTTTTTATCGATACTGGTAGAGGAGTGGATCATGCCCTTAGACATCATAACATCGCTTACGAGGCGACTAGGTGACAACTCTGAACATATAGATTACAATGAAGATGGTTTTTTAAAGTTCAATCGTAACCTATCGAAATATATTTGTTTATACCTAGATCCATTAAATCAATACCATAGGTGGCATTTGATCTGTGAACGACGTTTTCAGTGTTAATCACTGACAAAACATTTTTGTCCAAGCAAACAATAGCTCCTCCCGTTTCTGGTCCGTTGTCTGGGTTGTTAATCGACGTATCAGAAAACACTTCGGCAGCTACCATTACTTCGGTACCAACAAACTCGATATTGTTCAAGTTAATCGTTCCCCAGTTGCAATTCTTGTCTAAGTCCACATTGTCAAGCAATCGTTCTGTTTCGTTCAGATTTTCCACTTCTTTTTCCAATGCGTTGATTGGCTGATTTATGATCACTTCGTCAAGAAGCCGATTCTCGTAATTATATTCTGTTTTCTCCTCTTGTTCGCAAATCTTGGCTGTTGAGACCGAACTTGTATCGTCAATTATGTGATTTTTAGACGCACGATTTATTGTTTCCTCCATTGCGAGAACTAGAACTTTGGAAACATTTTGAGCCGACTTTCTTTCGGTGTTTGGAATTTTATGCTCGCAATCTCCGTTGGCCGTGCTTTTATTATTATCGGTGATGTCAAGAGAGCTTGAAAAACCACCTTTGTCGGAAACTGGAAGACCAAGGATTTGTGGATTTGCGTTTTCATCGTCAGGACGCGGACTGCCCATGTCATGTTCTGCCTTCTTTCCGTCTGCAACCTTAACAGCTAAGATCGAACTATTCTCGTGAATAGTGCAAATTTCGGACGAAGAAGTCATCGTACTGTTTTCTGCGAAAACACGAACGGCGCGAACATCATATTTATACGATTGTTCCTCGATGAATATTTTTTTATTCTCGCAATCATCATCAGCCGTAGTCGTTTTGGAGGAACTGATATTATGCTCAAGTTGAAGTGAGCTTAGGCAATTATCGTTCTCGGAAAACGAGTGTCTATAGTCTTGCTGATACGCGATTACCTCGTCGGGAGGCTGACTCTTCGACTCGTGTTCTGATTCCTCATCTTCTGGAATCTGCGATAGTAAGATTGAGCCATGTTCGTTAATCGTGCAATGTTCGGGCGTACAATGAATCGGATTCACCCTCACGAGAGCTCGGAAGGAAGACATAATAATGTATGCATGTTAAGAGAATAAATCGGACGTAAAAAAATAAATGTCTCTCACTGAAGAATTTCTTTGTTTGCCGTTGTTCTTGGAACTAAAGTATGCAGTCCTTAATATTTGTGCTTCGTTGGGAAAATATCGCCGAATCTAGGTATAATAGATGGGCATCTGGAAATACGTGTACTTTCAAATAATTTGAACGTTGAAATTGAAAACTTAAAATAAGGAAAAAAAAAAATTAAATTACCCTGATAATTTGTATGTTTTTTTAAAATGTCTCCATAAGATAAATTCGCCTCTCTGTACCGAACATTTTTGAAGGACGCGATGTCTAACTCTTTTTCAAAACTCTCTTGTATTTTTCGCAACAATTCATGATCATCTGAAAGAGACATAGAAGAAATTCAAATCGCATTCGTGGCACGACTCCTCGCAAAGTAGCTCAGGATAAAAGATATCCTGATTTTATTGTTTAAGGACAGTTTCACCCATATAACGTCTATATTGGGGACTATTGGTTACTTGGAGGACATATATACTTTTCCGTACATCATATATGCATATATATAAATATATATCTGTCCTCGAATAACCTGCAAGTCTCCAAAATATACCGTATACAGACAGAACTGTCCTCAAAGAGTACGGCACGCAATATTTTTTATGAATTGGGCACTTCGAGGACATATTCATTTATACAAAAGCTTTTTCGATGACTTTTGGCCTTATTCGCAACACATATGATATCCGTGAATATTGTATACGTGTCCTCAACAAAATGGAATATCTCTAAAATAAACTTCATACAGACAAAATTGTCCCGACAGAATACAGTATGCAATATTTCTTACGAATTGAGTCCTTCGAGGACATATTCATCTACACAAAGACTTTTTTTATGAGCTCTGACTCTATTCGCGACACATATGATATCGGTGAATATATATACGTGACCTCAAAGAAACCAAAAGTCTCCGAAATGAACTTTATACAGACAAAATTGACCCGAAAGAATACGCTACGCGACAACAAAGGTCCGCAAAAGTGACTTTATATGAATAGATATGTCCTCAAAACATACAATACATTACCATTTCTTATGATTTAATTACAAAAGAAATTGCACTCTCATCATAAGATCAACGTATAGATTTGATTGCTTAATTCTTAACTACACATGAAATTATGGAGACAATTAAAGTTCACTTACTGCTCAGAGCTACGATACGTGCTGTATACTTTCTTCCATCCGTATACAGAACGGCTGGACATGTCGTCGCAAATGCCCTAATATCTTTGGGTTCACAGATAAGAAAAACATCGTCAGTGAGAAGCACTAAATTAAACATTTTTCGACTTCACGTAACATAAAACGGGGGTGCCCCGATGTCATTCGATGCACTGAACGTTACCGGATCGACTGTTGTTGCGATTCAGCGTGCTTCTGCTCGATTATGCCTCTTCAACTAGCTATCGACCATAAAGTATACAAGTCGACATAAGTTACATTCTTATTGCATAAATGAGATCACGCGGCAAAAGGCGCGTTTTTCAAATTCAAAAAGCAGCGAATATCGGGGTGGCAAAGAATTTGATAGTGACATTAAGAAATGCACTGCAAAGAGTCCGAGGATTGCTCGAAAGAGTCCGTTGCAAATACATTATATTAGTATTTTGAATTTTATTGCTTTATGAATTTCGCGCATTCAAAAGAAATATATATAGCCCTAAATTTTTCATTGAACAAAACACTGTGTATTGAAATTAAGTCGGATAAACATTATAACTTTTAAATTAAATTTTGATAGCAATATATGAAACAATTTATGATGGATATGTGAATCATCAGCTACACGACAAAATCAAACGATATGTTGTTATTTACTCGTTTGCTCACAAAACTTTTATCACACAAATGTTAAATATCACGGAAAAAAATGATGAGTTGGGAGAACTAACGAAAAATGGGTTGGATGAGAATGGGATGCGAGGAATATTTATTTAATTGCGACCACCCCGTCGTTAAGCCGTACCAACGATTTAATGTTGGTTCGTGAGAAATAGTTGTCACACAGAATCGCGTTAGTTGGCGTGACACTGAACTAAGTTTCAACGCTGACAGTTGGGAGGACTTACTAAAATGAATTTTCATAATCAATAATATTAGTTGCCTCGATACTACCCGATAAGTTCGGACGAAACGTGAAAAATTGGTTGTGACGACTACTTTTATGATGCACAGTACATTTTAGTTAGGTAGCTCACCTAACTTCTATAGTAGCACGCGCGCAGTTCGCCTCAACTCACTTGTCGGTCGACGCGACGTATTGGTCGGTTTGCGTTACTTGTTAGTCGGTAACGGCAATTCATTGAGCCTGTGCAGCCGCGAGTGTTTCAGAACGAGAATCGTAAACGTCGTCCGTCGTTTAGTGAAGTTGTTTTTCATGATTGATGATTTTTTTGTTAAAATAGGATTCATGGGAGAAGGATTATCATTTTCTTATTGATAAAACATATCTTGATATGATAGAAAAAATAACCTACCAAGAGAATTTTTCGTCGCAAAGTTTTGATCAGTGAAAATTTATGTTAAGATAATGAATTGTATTGACGATAACTTTCCTCAAGGAGAAAAAAAAAAGATTGATCAATAATTTTTTCAAATCAACTACTTTATTTATTTTATTTATTTCTTTATTGAATTTGATCAAAAGTATCTTCTCTTGAAAAAAGTTATAACCACATAATCTTTCCCTAAAAAATGTTCCATTGACAGTATTTGTTGTTGGAATAGTTCCATCGACAGTATTTCTTGTAGAAATAGTTGAATCGACAGTATTTCTTGTTTAAATAGTTCCATCGACAGTATTTCTTATAGAAATAGTTCCATCGAGAGTATTTTTTTTTCTTTTGCAAAAGTGCCAATGACAGTATTTTTCATTGACAAAAGTGACATCGACAATATTTTGCTTGGAAAAAGTTCCAACGAATGTGATGAATTAAAGGATTCCATTACGTAGTTAATAGCATCCCGAAGTCCATCAGAAAGATTACAATTTCATTTCAGAGTTGACGTGCGGCAAGGATTATATTTATAAAGCATCGTTATAATTGCCTCATGCAATACATCATCCACATGACAGTCGGTAATACCGACCAACTCGATAGATACGGGAGTGAATGCGATAGGCTGTTGTGAGTATTCGAGTGGTTGGGACAACCACTTTCAGTGGCCAGGCCTTCTAAGGTCTCATCGTGTGAAGTGGTTGTACCAACTAACTGGGCAACCAGGTTAGGCTCCACAACTACCGCTATCCTACCAACTCGAATGGGTTCTCCCGACCGATGAATTTTTTGCCGCTGATTCATTCGGATAAGTAAGTCCCTGCAACTAACTTTCGGTCTGTTCCAACCCATTTTTTTCCCGTGTAGGAGAATTTGCTCTCGCCTAGAAAATTATCAAGAAATCTAAAACAGCAATATAACTTTTCATTTTTCGATTTTTCGTTATCAATGCTGAATTGTATATTATCTATGGAGAACTCGGAACAGCTACTTTCCATACGTTATGCACTAATAAATTGCACAGATCGTTAAATATCAAGTGGTAAATGAAACCTATAAATAGCACTGAAGATAAAAATTGGAACTTTATCAGTATATCAAATAAATACCAGAATGATGCTTATAAATTCTCACCGCAGTTTTGTTTTTCTTTCGGAACATCGATATTTTCTGGGTATTGTATATTATGAGGACATTCTGTATGATATATACATATTGGGTATCGTATACTATGAGGACATTTTATATGACATTTATATATCTATATATATACGTGTCCTCATAGCAGTCGTTCAAAAGATTTGAAAATGTCCCGATATTCGTTAATATATAAAACGTCTTCATAGTAGTCAATCTGTAGAAAATTTGGAATATAATGAGTACAAACATAAGTATTTCGAAGAAATTGATTGCATATGGTCAGTAGTAGATCTTAGAATCCATTTCAACTAATGTATGATAGATATATTTGATGTCCTTAAACTGTACCCTACGCATACATATATATATATATCTATGTATGACTATATATATATAATCTATATATATATATATATATATATATAATCTATATGTATTTGTTTGTCTTTTATTCAGATATTTTCTTCCGTTTGCCTTATTCAGGCTTTTACGTTGACCCACTTCCGTTTTCTCGTTTCCACAAAGAGACCTCC
This sequence comes from Tromatobia lineatoria, assembly GCA_949699805.1. Classification (NCBI taxonomy): domain Eukaryota; kingdom Metazoa; phylum Arthropoda; class Insecta; order Hymenoptera; family Ichneumonidae; genus Tromatobia; species Tromatobia lineatoria. The sequence continues at coordinate 6,370,929 of OX453048.1, forward strand.
TAGAGCGTTGTCCGCAGCTACTCATTCTAATGGACCACGATATTGCATTCGCACAAGGGCTCAGGGAAACTGCGGAAAATCTGGCTGGCAGCCCTTCTTTCCCGCACAGTTTCATTTCACCACAACACAGATCCACCACATGCGTTTCTCCACAACGTCGATACTACGCGCCAGTGTTTCTTCACCTTTCTAATCTTCACGCGCTTTTTTCTCCACATGTCGTTCCTACACATTTCAATTCAACACAGTCTTCATATTACACGATCCGATACCTCGCAGGGGCATTACAACACGTTCAGTTCCGCTAGATCGATCCAACAAAAACTTTTCCAACACACTTCGTTCCTACTCATTATTTCTGTCGATATCAATCGAAGTAAATATCGCGTGCAGTGGTTGTCTACCTTACCGACACGTGATATTTTCTTCGATTGATATCAAGACGTGTCGTAATGCCCCTGTGGGGTATCGGCGTGTGTAGTAGAGAATGTGTTGGATTAAAATGTGTAGGAACGACATTTGTAGAAAAAAGCGCGTGAGGAATAGAAATGTGAAGGAATACTGGCACGTAGTACCGGCGTTCTGGAGGAACGCATGTGGTTGATCCGCGCTGAGACGAAAAGACATGTGCGGGAAAAAAGAGGTCCCACCTGGCCCATATAAATGGTTTCATTTTTACTGCGTTTCTACTGTATGAGGATTAGGGTGTGTCATGATTTTTTTTTTTTTTTTTTTCATTTTGCATCGTTTTAATCTATAGTTTGTACCTTTAAGCAACTCTTTTCACAATTTGAGCGCGTTAAGAAATTTTTTAAAGGTAGCTCAAACGATGAATAGATTTCTCATTTGATTAACACGTAGATGAATGCGACTAATAATAAATTCATGTCCTCAAATTACAGATATGATATATTGACGTTTGCGTATCTTTCGTTGTTATTTTCAGATCATTCGGAAGAGAAAAAGTTTTTACAAATTTTCCGTTTAAATCGATAGCTTTCTAGTTATAAATTTTTGAAGCTCAGTATATGGCCCTCTCAGCCCAGTAAAATCAGTTTGAATTGAAATTTCAAGTTTGAGGTAAATTCTGGAGCCATTTTCTGTCGTGAAATTTAATTATAAGTGAAATTTCATTCAACTGTTAAGGGGATGTTTCAAATTTGTTTGTGAATACGAAAAAAATTTGATCGAATATTTAAGAGAAAAATAAAAAAAATTCATCAGGTTCGTTCCGAACGTTTGATGAACCTGTCAAATTTGACCAAAAATCGGGAGAAAATTCAACAAAACATCAAAAATTTTTTTTAAAAAGAGAACAATTATGAAGCCTCCGAAATTTTTTTTAGACTGGGTCACAAATTTTAGAAATAATGTCAAACATGGAGAAAAATCGAGAAAAAATGTAAAAATAAAGAAAAATCGAGGGGTAAAAACCAATACATCATCAAAAAATTGCAGAAGAAGAAAATCATAAAGATTCCAAACAAAATGTCAGATTGGTTTGAAGATTTAGCGACATTTGGACAGTTTTTCTCGATTTTTCTCCATTTTTGACATTATTTGTAAAATCTGTGACCCAGTCTAAAAAAATTTCTGGACGCTTCATAATTTTTTTCTTTCTTTTTTAATTTTTTGATGTTCCGTTGAATTTTTCTCGATTTTAAACAAAGCTGATAAATTTTTTATATTTTTCTCTCAAATATTTGATCTAATTCATCATTTTTTTTTTGTATTTAGAAAGAATCTTGAAACTTCCGTTTAACAGTTGAATGAAATTTCACTTATTTTAAACGTTCACGACAAACAATGACTTCAGAATTTACCTCAAACTTGAAATTTTAATTGAAACTGATCTTACAGGGCGGAGAGCGCAATATTCTGAGCTTCAAAAATCCATAACTAGAAAACTGTTGATTTTGACTTCCGGTTGGCGGTTGGCCGCGAACGCATCGCAAATTGATACGACTGTTTTATTCTGCTGTTAACTGAGATAATATATTCCTCTGGATCCTAAAAACGAAATCTATAATTAGACTAATCACCCGCGCATCCGATTTTACAAAAAACTTCCACCGAAAATCGCAAATCGTGCCGTTGTGTGCGTTCTCCGGGAAAGTGAGGTTAGGGCAACCCACGTCGAGACAATGACTGGCCGTCAACCAACAACCCGATCCAAAGGTTTAAATTAGAACGCAAGAATCTCGGACATTTTCAAAATGAATAACAAATATGAAAAATCAACAAGCAAATCCGACCTAACAGGGAACCAAAAACAAATAGATGGCAGGAAACATAGCCTTCCTACAATCGACAAATGTGTCTCACCGGGCTCAGAACCCGAACTCACACGAATTCTCAATAAGCTAATCGCCAAAGTAGACGTACTCACAACTGAGGTAAGAGAACTTCGTAAAGAGAATGCAACATTAAAAGAAGCCCTAGAAGAATCCCGATGTGACAAGGAAGAGATGCGCAGCAGGGCTACCTTATGGGATACCGATATAGCCTTACTGAAATCCAAAATCCTGAACCTAGAAGAAGTGAGGACCGAAGAGAACGTGAAGAGAAGCGTAGAAATATTATCATAATTGGTCTCGAAATCTTTGGAAAAAATCTCCGTCGGGAAACCCAACATTTAATTGAATCGAGGCTCAATGTACGGTGCGATATTGAGGAAACTTCCATTATCAACCAACGAGACAAACCAGCTCTGATATTGGCAAAATTTGCTTGTGTTAAAGACAAGAAAGACGTAATGGTGAACAAAAATAAACTCAAAGGATCTAAAGTATACATAAACGATGAAGAAACAGCAAAAGAAAGAGAGATTCGCAAGAAAATCGCAGCTTTCGCACATGGAGAAGCTGGTCAAGAAAAGAAAATACGAATCCTCTACAAAAAACTATTCGTAGACGACGTATTGTTTGTGTGGAATGATGAACGTGGTTTAGTAAGAGCCAGTTATTCAGGACCTCGTGGTGCAAGGCGCTCCCCGGATCGTAACCTAACAAGATACTCGCAGAACAACGACAACGACAATGGGACAAACCTAAGCCAAGTGGAGCTTCATGCAGAGGATACGCAGATGACGAAAAGGAGTCAACAAGAATTTTTCTGCGACGAATCGGACTTTCCTAGTCTCTCTGACCGTAACAGGCGACGTAGCCGGGACAGCAACGACGACCCCAGAGAATAAGAATTACAGCAGGATGCACCACACATAACAGCAGAGTCGGGACATTCCAACCCAGACTTGAGGCACACAGATCTACAGGAACCAACGCATCTCCACGCAAAGTAGTCGAAATAATATCACTTTTGATGAACTGCAAAAAATTGAAATCACATTTTGGAACATACACGGTATCAGTAATTTATTTTATCTAACGGAAAAAGATTTCACAGAAATTGTAGCTGACAGTGCAATGCTGTGTGTCTGTGAGACTTGGTCAACAGTCGAGAATCTGAAATTGCCAACGTTATTTGCCAATTTTAAAGCTAAATTCAGTCTTGCGATTAAAGAAAAATCTCTAGGCAGAGCCAGTGGTGGCCTTGGAGTTACATAGAGAAACGATATAGTCACAAATGTGGAAATTATTGATATATGTGAATCGTGGATTATATTGAAATGTAAGATAGATGATTATTTTCATATAATTATTAATGTTTATTTGCGCAATATTTTCCTTGAAGAAAGGCTCAGTGCACTATGCGATGCCATTGCATGTACTACGGACACATATGATTTGCCTTTAATACACGGAAAAAAAGGCTTGGTTGAAACAACCAACTGCTTGGTTAAATATGCGCCAGCCGATTTATTGGTTAGACCAATGAAAGTGTTGGTTATGCCAACCAAGTTATTGGTTGTGTTACAACGAGCTTGGTGGCGGTGACCAATAACTTCGTTGTCCTAACCAATTAATCGGCTGGCGTATGTATAACCAAGCGCTTGGTTGTTCTAACCAAGCATTTTTTTCCGTGTAGTGGGTGGTGACTCCAATTCAAGAGTAGGTTTAGGAAATCAGCTAAGTGATGAAATATTTGATGAATCGCCATTTACTGCTGATAGGTCTAATACTGACAAAACAATAAATAAAAACGGTGCAATGCTAATTGAGAGGTTCGAAGATATTTGGCTTCTACTCTTGAATGGCAGGTCCAAATCCGATGCGAGCGGCAGATTGACCTTTATTGGAAATACAAGTGTCAGCACGATTGACTTAATTTGGACAAATATGCTTGGTCTCCATTATCTAAGGGATTCCGAAGTTAAAGAAGCGGGTTTCTCGGACCACCTACCCATTAGTATTACACTCCATAGCACAACTACAATGGCAAACAAGACTGATATTAGTAACGGCCGAATAAAATTGGTTAAGTGGAATCGCGAATTACTAGACAACTACGAACAAGCCCTTTGGGCTCAGTCACCCATAACTTCGAATAATGTTAATCAGGTCAATCTAGACATAAAGTATAAAACTAATAGCTGAAGAGCTTGGCATGATCCGGGAAAAAACGGTCGCAGCTAACAGTAAACCTAAAGTAAGCAAACCATGGTTTGACGACCAATGCTTCCAAATACGGAAAAAAGTTAAACGAGATTTTAGAAATTGGCGTGACACCAGACTATTAGAGATTAAAATAAACTATGCAGATTACAGGAAGAAATATATCTCAACAATCAAAGGCAAAAAAAAACAATTTAACAAAGTTACATTGGGCGCGATCTCAAAAGCAAAAAATCCGCAAACTTTTTGGATGCTGAGAAAAAATTATAGGAAACAACCATTCCGTCCATCCCCGATCACTATAGAAATTTGGGAAGAGAACAGAACAGAACAGAAATGTTTGTTTCAGGTAATTAACCTATTACAAAGGAGTGGTGAACATACGTAAAATCTTACATACAATAATGTAGTTGCAACAAACATAAAAAATAGATCTCAAACTTGAACTTAAAACTAAACTTAAGTTAGATAAAGATATGCAGAACATGACAAACACAAATAATAACTTAGACATTCGCGCCACACGCTTGGACTATGTGCTAATTTCTCTCGAGCTCGCACTTTAGGCATTCCATGATAAATAGCACTAGTTTGTACGCCTGATCTTTTGTCAAAAGCTCCAGGATTAGTGGTAGAAAATTTGACTGCAAATATCGAACTCTTAACGGCTCGTACAACGAGCATTTCGTAATATGTTCCAGAGGTTCTGGGTCACCTAAGTTACAAACTGGGCAGATCGTGCTCGTATTTATGTGGTATTTAAGATTTTTTAATCTGAATACCAACTCACCATTTCCTGCTAAGCTGCATTGCGCTACAATACGGAGGGGCAGGTCTGAAGACAGGTATATTTCTCGGTCTAGGGTATTCAACTGCTTGATGTTTTTATATAACTGATTGTATGAAGAGCGCAGTGCTCTGAGTGCATCTCTACGGTAGCCCGCTTGTATGACAGAATCACACACAGGGTTGCGCGCTGCAAGGATATACGCTGGGTTTAGGTCATTCAATATGTGCGTTGCACCATGTTTTTCGCATATATGCCGAACAGTCGAAAACCAATTATACTTGGCAACATTGCCGGGGGACTGGTCCCTCACTATGAGCCATTCTAGACATAATCTTGGATGTCTGTTTGGGGCCATACTTAGGATTCTGCACAAAACGTCTAATCCTTTCCTTACTAATATATGTTCTATTGAACTACCTCTGTTTCAAGTCGTATCATGTAGCCCGGAGTAGATTGTGGTACCGCCAATAACATTTTATAGAATCGTAACAATAGTTTGTTAAGAGCCTCGGAGTGTCTTAGGCCCCATATGCCTGCGGAGTACAAGAAAACCGACAACACAACCGTATCTAAAAGTTTAATCCTAGCTTGCCAAGAATTTACTTTGGCTACTATCAGGGGGCTCCAGATAGCTCCGAGAGCGATTTTAGCTTTAGTTACAAAGAACTGTGCAGCCAAATTATGCAATCCAGAGGATGTGAATGGTACTCCCAAATAAGTGTAGCTTTTCACCCCTTCCAAGACGGAACCATTGTATTTTAGACTCTTGTATTTTTTTATACGCCCGCCTTTGTGAAAGATCATTATCTTCGTTTTTTCAGTATTAACCGTCAAATGATTTTCCTCGCAAAAAAGCTCCAACGTCTTTAGTTTATGCTCTAAATCCACGACATCGTTTGCAAGTAAAATAAGATCATCCGCGAATAGCAAAATTTCGATTCTGTCGTTTATTTTTTCGTGTCCTTTTTCTATCAAAAACTTATCAATATCTGCCAACAACAGTGAAAATAAAATTGGGCTCATTGGATCGCCCTGCAGGACTCCTTGCGTATTGTCGTATGACCTAGATTGTCTACTCCCATTTAATCTTATTCTAAAGCTGGCTATCGAATAATAGTTCTGCAGTAGCTTTACGGTTTGCGTACTTACTCCCAGGTTGTACAATTTATCCCACAAAACGACGTGTGAAACAGAGTCGAACGCTCTCTTGAAATCTATGAAGGCTGCAAAAAGTTTGCCCTTCGGGTTCATCAATGCCAATCCTATTTTCGCGTTTAACGAGAAAATGTTGTCTTCACACGATCGATTCTTTCGGAAACCCGCCTGGGCCTCGGGCAGGATTCTGTTTCGCTCGCTCCATGTAGTTAAACGACTTGCTAATACGGCTGTGAACCGTTTAGCCAATGAAGTGGCAAGAGAAATCCCTCTGTAATTCATGGGATCGTTTTCGTCCCCCTTTTTATAAAAGAAAATCAGCTCAGACTCAGCCCAGGATTTCGGTATTTCCGCCGTGGTCAGAATTTTATTGAACATATTAATAATGTAACCATGCCACTCGGACGGCAGATATTTGTAAAATTCCAAGGCGATTCCATCTGGCCCTGCAGCTTTATTGCCCTTGGTATTGCGCATAGATTTGTAGAATTCATCTAGCGTAATAAGATTGTCAAGTTCTGCTACTCTACGTTCGGGGAAAATCTTAGAATTTATTTCTCTGATCGGCAGCAGTCTGTCATAAAAATCACTCCAAGTCTCTTCTGATATCGAACAAAATTTCGGCTCTTTGCGTTTGAGCGCTCTATATGTCTTCCAGAAGTTTCGTGCATCGCGAACATTAGACATGACTTCCTGCAATTTGCGAGTGTGAGCTTTTTTCCGCGATTTGACTAAATTTACATATTCTCGCCTTGCCTTTTTAAAATTCACAATCCCCTTTAATTTTATGGATTTATTATCTTTTTTTGATTTCAGCCAGTTGCGGTAGTGCTTGTTTGCTGCCTTCTTGGCTCGCCGGCAATCTGCATCAAACCACGGTTTGTGCTGATGGTTACTTCTCTTCGCACCGACTACTTTAGTTAGCATTTGTAAATCGTTCGCAGCTGTATTAATAGCTTTGGTCAGCTTGTCACTTAAAGTCTGTATATTTTCGTCCACTGAGGATCTTTGGAATAAGTCCTTCATGGTCTTTTCAAAGTCCTTAGCTTTGTCCGCATTCCACTTAAGTTTTTGGGTCGCCTGACACGCACTAGGTGAACGGACGTCTACTCTGGCTGGACGAATGTCTAGCGTAACTTTAATGGGCATATGATCAGAATTACCTGCATTGAGGACTAGAAAATCTTCACAAATATCCAGACCCACTGGATTTAACCATACAAAATCTATTCAACTGTTACTATTGCCCCAGAATGTGTATTCTCCCTCACAGTCTCCCGTCGAGCGCCCATTTAGCACCATAAAGCCCAAAGCTTCGAACTTTGCAACAGAACTCGCCCATTTTTGTTAATAATCTCGTCCTGAGTTTGCCGTACTGAAGAAAAATAAGATCCCTCAGTCTCTTCGTTATTTAGCTGATTCAATCGTCCGATTCTAGCATTAAAATCGCCTCCCACTATGATCGGGCATTCGTGGACTTCAATAACCTCTACTAAATAGTCTGCCACTTTACTTAACCTGTGTTCGTAGAAATTATCCTTCATATATGCACTTACCACTAAAATCTCTGTGTGTAATCCTTCAACCGCACATCGAATCGAGATCCATATTTCGTTACTCTCTAAAACCTTATAACTTCTAACTAAATTCTTGTTAATTAGGACGCAAAGACCCCCGCTCGCCCTGCCAGCCGAGAAATCTTTGGTTGCTGAAACGGAGACTTGTGAGAAATTAACTAGACCTGCAGGAACCTTAAAATTACTGTCTTGTCTCCACGTTTCGCTTAGGCAAATCATTGCGCAATTATCACTAACAGCCGACATGTCATCGTCTATGCAGTCGAATACCGTATTTAGCCCCCTAACATTCCAAAATACGACGCTAATTGAGTTACATTGATTGTCAACGACTCTATTTACTTCTCTGATCTCTTCAGAGGCTAATCCTACCGACTGCGTGGGTGTTCGATCGAATGTTACTTGGTCTACTTCCTCATTCGGTAGCGCAATATCCGCAACGTCCGTGAAATCCTGCATGCGATGGTCTCGATGCTATTCTGACCGGCGCCCCCTGGAATTCGCGGGGGACCGGGGTGTGCTTGTCCAGTACGGCCTCATTGGCTCTGTAGTCCTCTTCCTTCCTTCCATTCGAGTAGTTTGTTGTTGATACGTACCTTCCTGCAGAATACCTTGGTTACGGAACCCTTCTGTTGCTCCTCACGGGCAAAGTCCGCTATTTTTTGTTGAATCTCAAGGTCTTTTCTCGTTCTATCATGGCCGATATAAATTTCCGAGCCCATAATATGCTTTTTCTTGCTCAGAACTTTGCGCTTTGTTTCTGCGTCTGCGAGTTCGACTATGACAAATTTTAGTTTCCCACCCTATTTTATCGGCTGGACTTTGTTAATTTGTGGGTCCACACCCATTGTTTCTTTAAAAAGATTTTGCACAGCATCTTCAACATTTTCGATCTCATCGTCCAGGCTCCTGATTAAGACGTTATTGCGCTTTTCCTCTTTTTCTCGTTGGTCCTCTGCTCTCTCGATTTTTGTACGCGTTCCCGTAGCAACTTGTTTTCAGCTTCGAGGAGAGTAAATCGCGACTGTGCCGTATCTCGGAATGCGTGGATTTCTTCTACCAGAGTCGACATATTCGCATTCTCCTTTCTGATTTCTTTCACCTCACTGATTAGTTCGACCAGCTTCAACCAAATGTTATGTAGATTCGGCTCGTTCGTATCATTCTTCTCGCTCGAATTGTTATTTTCAAGATCCACCAATCGTTTAGAGCCTTTCGGATTAAGATTTTTATCTTTGGTATTGTTGTTTTTGTTGTTGAAGAGCGTCGTAATCTTTCCGTCTGACTTTCCTAGGGCTGTTTGCCGCGTCGGCGGTCCCTTACCCGGCGCCATTTCTTTCACTTGGCTAACCTCACTTTTAGTACGTGCCTCTTCTGGCCACACCACGACGTTCGACTTTAAGCTTCCACAGAAGTTTATTTGTACAGAGCTGCCTCAACTGGTTATCTCGCATTCAAACACAGCACCAACACTCTACAGCCACCATATTTGGAAAGAGTTTTACAAAGATATTTTTCCCCCTAGCGAACCGAGTACTCTCAATTTTCTAGACTGCAGACACCATATTCTTGACCTAGAAATCACTGAACAGGAAGGTATGGAAGCTATTGAATCACTCAAAACTGGCAAAGCTGCAGGTCCTGACAACATGCCCAATCAGTTCCATAAGGGGCTCCCAGCAAACTGGCGTTCGTCCTTTACTAAATTATTCAACAATGTCTTACACAAGGGCGACGTCCCCACAGACTGGTGCAATTCGAATATAATACTCTTTTTCAAGAAAGGTGACTGTAATGATCCCCTAAATTATACAGGAATTGCCTTAGCAAACTCGATTGCGAACATTTTTACATTAATTCTTACGAATCGTCTCAACAAATGGGCGGAAGAATACCACATACTTCCCAAAGCTCAAGCGCGCTTTAGAACGCACGGATCCTGCGAAGACAGCATATTCGTTTCAAAGGCAAAAATAACACTTGCTCTATCCAAACCCAAAGGAAAACTCTATGCTGCTTTTATAGATTTCAGACGGGCTTTTGACTCTGTGGTGCACTCGGTTTTATGGCGTAAGCTATACAAGGCGGGAGTTAGTGTACAATTCATTCGCTTCTTCCAGAACTTTTACAAACAGGCCAGTTTTCGTGTCAAAATTGATCAATGTAAAAAATCAGAGATAATTGACATCACTCAGGGGATGTTACAGAGTGATCCAAGTAGCCCTACACTATTCTCGCCTTTGCTAAATGACATCGAGCAATTTTTTGTTAGTCACGGACGTCACAATTTAAAGAAAAAGATACCCTTACTTTTTGCAGACGATTTAATCTTACTTTCGAACGACGTGGTGAAACTCCAACACAAAATAAACACATTAGAGGCTTACGGCATTAAAAAAAAACTAGAGGTCAATACAGACAAATCAAAGATATTAATTTTCAAAAAAGCAGGTAGGAAAAAAACAGAACGAAACATCAAATACAATCGGCTTCCCTTGGAAACAGTCAAATCATATAAATATTTAGGAGTAACGTTTTCTACATGAGGCCTAGACCAAGCAGCAGTCGATTTGGCGATTTCAAAGGCAAGGTTAGCGCTGGGGAATATTTGGTCACCCATGATTGCCACAAAATTGGAAAATTGGAAATCACGAATTACTCTATTTGAAGCAGTAGTTACATCCACTCTACTCTGTGGCTCGGGCATTTGCGGTTTGCGGCATATGGATCAACTAGACAGAATTCAATCCACATTTTTTAAACGATTACTCAATTTCCCGCAAAGCACACCTGGCTACATGGTCAGAATCGAAACTGGGTCCTCTACACTAGACAGACTAATAGTCAAACGAGCCATCATTTTTTGGATTAAATTATTAAGGAAAAGCCCTGACCGGTACACCCGATTATGCCTAGACTCTTTAATTAGACTTGACGCCTCGCACGGCAATAACTTGAAACGAAATTGGTACACATCTCTCAAATTGATCCTCGTGAAATATAATTGTGCCCATATCATCAACAACCCTGACGCCAACATTTTAGAAAATACGCTAGAACCACTCCGAAGAAACTTAATAAATGATAGCTTTAGTTCTGATATATTATGAATACGGGCTTCGACTTACGCTGCAACCTGTAAATTAGTGCTTGAATTTTGTCGAACGTTCGGATAACTCAAACTATCCGGACTTGACGGATCTGACACTTCATATCCGCGTAGCAGACCATTGCGAGCCTATCCGGATATCCGAGCTACCCGGATACCCGAGCTATTCGGATACCCGGACTATCTGGATTATCCAAGTACTCGAACTATTCGAACTATCCGGATACCCGGACTATCCGGATTATCCGAGTACTCGAACTGTTCGAACTATCCGGATTATCCGAGTATTCGAACTTTTCGAACTATCCGGATACTTCGGATGCTCGAACTATTCGAACTATCCGGATACTCCGGATGCTCGAACTATTCGAAGTATCGGTATACTCGGAGCTGAAATTTTTATTCAACAAAACAAATGTTTCCTCAGTGTTTTATCATAATTTTAAGAGTATTTTTTTGGTTCCTCATAGAAGAAGCTTTGTTTTCGTGAAATTTTTTTTCCTTAAGACTTTCATGTTAATATCAGAATCACCTAAAACGTCGAGAAAAATGGTCTAGAAAATATATGGGTGTGTGTGCATGTGCGTGTACGTGTGCGTGCGTGCGTGTGCGTGTGCGTGTGAATAGTTTCTATAATAAATTTCAGTAATTGAAGTTGAACTACAGTAAGGCGTGAATTATTCGAACGTCTATTAGCCAAATCGACAATCACCCGAAAAACTAAAACTCGTTGCATACACTGTTGCACCACTCAGCGAGCTCAGATTGAACTCGCGAATTGCTGAATTCTAGAATCGTCAAAAATTCGAACGGTTACATTCTCGAATCGTCTCAAGCGCTTCTGACGATTCGAGAATTTGACCGTTCTAGTCTATGACGATTCGAGAGCTTCACCGTTCTAGTCTATGACCATTCGAGAATTTCACCGTTCTAGTCCATGACCATTCGCGAATTCGATCGTTCGAATTTATGACCATTCGAGAATTCGATCGTTCGAATTTATGACCATTCGAGAATTTGGCCATTAGAGCTTATGACCATTCGAGGATTCGACCGTTCAAGTTTTTAACGATTCGAGAATTTTACCATTCGAGCTTATGACCATTCGAGAATTGGACTCTTCGAGAATTTGACGTTCGGCTCTTGGCAATTCGAGATTATTACCGGTCGAGCTTTTGACAATTCGAGGTTATCACCGTTCGAGCTTGTGATAATTCGAGATTATGCTGCTCGAGCTCGTGGCCCGATGGACTTATGACAGCGTCCCGTACAAATAATAACAGTACACAAATGTAAATGTACAAATGGTAACAGTACAAAGCACTTTTGACCATTGTCGGCATATCAACTCCAATAATAGTCGAACTTTGAGCTGATGTATTCTAATATGTTTTTAGAAATAAAGACTCATGGGCAGTACTCTGGACTAATGATCTGTGGAATAATCTACAAGGTGGTCACGACGATGATCCCTTCAACAAGTTGAAAAAAAAAAACAGCTCGCGCGATTTATGAGTACCATTATTTGTTATGCCTGGGAGATAAACGAGTTGGTTTCCGTGAGGTTAAGGTAGTTCTTCTGCATTAGCTAGTAAACGCAGAGCTAAATTTTAAATCGCGTTTCTACACATTTTGTTAGTTTTGCCGACTGTTCTGATGGGTGGCTTATTGGTCATCAGCGTTGGTTTTCAATATATAAATCCATCCACGGACACGATTTGAAATATAAATACACTAATACATAGAAATGTCGGATGAGGTATTTGTCATTCAGTTTTATATTTAAAAAAAAAACCATTATTTTAGTCATATATTGACAGCGTATTTGGCTTATCAAAAGATGCTACATTGATTGACCGGAGACATTTTCTTATAATGTAGTCTCCGTAAGAAAATTGCAACCGATTTATATCTACTTTAATCTATTACTAGATTTACCCATGTTTTAACTGTTGAATAACTAATACTTATGAAAAATTTGTCCGTTCAATCAAGGACGCATCTTTTAACGAACAAAATGAGCTATTGCTCGTAATAATCGGACTAATACTATAGTTTTTTCTAATACAAAATTTGTGTTTCTAATACAAAAATAATGTAAATAATGTTACATAATGTAACATGATATTTTTATTCCAAAGTTAGAATAGCAAGAAAAAATTATAAGAAAAAAGGTTAAAATATTACAAATTGATGGAGGATATACTTTTTCTCGAATGGAGGGCAATACATTTTTTCATCTATTTTTGAGTGCAGTTCAATTAATTCTAATTGATTCCTGTATTATTAACGGTTTCGATGGACATTTCCAGAGACATGATTTTTTGAAAATTTACTCAGTAATATTTAGAAATTTCAACGTCCGAGGCGTGTAATTAAATTAGCGAAAATGAGGCGAGAACACGATTGGCATAGAAAAAAGCGGTCATACGAACGGGTGAATTCTGATTATTTTGTAAGTCTTATCCATATGTTTAGTATATCCTTCGCGGTCTAACTAAACCCTAGGTCACTAGTAAATGTAAACAAAATCATATCTCTAAAAATATATTTCAAAACTATTAATATAACAGGACTTAATCAGTGTCAATTTAACTGCACTTCACGAATAAGAATACTGGCACTTGAGAATGAAATAAATGTATCGCTCTCAATTCGAAAAAAAAATGTATCTGCTCTTACAATTTTCAATTATCTGACCTGACGCGATTTGATTTTCGTGCTTTGCATACTGTTCTCATCGATCAAGACTGGTAGACTTTTTACATCTTTTTTTTTTTTTGCTATTCTAAAAAAATCGACAGTGCACAAAAATCGATGTTATTTATTCGTCCAAATATCAAAAGTCCAAAATATGTTAAGTACTGCCGAGACGAGTGCGATCGAGTCACAAAATCGCGCATGAAGTAAGAATTGACAGATATGCGCATGCGCACAGCATTATTTATATGATTTCCAGACAAATACTAGCCCATTTTACTCGGTGCCAGAATTGCGGTTAAAGCGGTTAATACGGATAACCTTATTTGCATATCTTGTCGAATAAACTTTTGTTCGATACTCGAAAGATGGACATTTTCTTAATTCATGTGATCGCAACACCCACACTCTCGGGTGGGGGTCAAAATAGCGAATGACCAAAAAAATAAATCTTCAAAACCGCGAATTTCGAAATTAGGAACGTCTGAATCTAGAATGGTGATCATTATGGAATTCGCTATTTCAGCCAGTCGCTATTTTGACCTTTATTTTATTAAAATGTTATGAAAATAGCGAATGATAAAAATGGCGAATGGCTGAAAAGGCGAATTTCAGAATTATGGCCATTCCACACTTGGACGTGCTCTATTTTTTAATTCGCTATTTTAGCCATTCGCTATTTTGACCCCCAATCACACTCTTCAGAAGAAGTTTTGTCGCATTAGTATAGTAAATTAGTATTATGTTACGCCCGGCCCGAAAAAAATGGAATTTTTCACACATGCATGATATAAATATAATAATGAATTACTTTTTCCCGCATTTACATTAATAGACCATGTACAGGAGTTAGGCGCTGGCACGCCAAGTTTTTTTGTAGAATTTTACTTGACTAATATATTGGATTGGGCTTAATATTTTTACAAGGTTTTTTCTGTTTGCAAGCACTTTTGTTGTTGTTGTGCGATGACCACATCTCTTGTAAATCCTGGGGTACCATTTTTTATTTGAAAAAAAAAAAAAAAACATTTCTGGGGTGGTTATAACGTCTGGCTTATTCTGACCCCTACCGCCTGCTAGACTGGCACCAGCTAGTCTATATAAACCCGCGACGCCTGCTCGAAATCGTCTTCACTCTGTCAAGCGTTGTGCGCGCGGACAAATTCCATCCATTGGCGCGAAAATTGAATAAATAATTGAATAAACAAGTGAAGGTGTCCATCATCTTCCTCATAGTTGTCGTCAGCTACGACAAGATGATCGACGCAGCGGATGTTCGTTCCAAGGTAAGTTGCATGGTGCTTGATTTTTCAACAAAACCTTCAGGAAATGTTCCGATAATTTACAAGGTCTTGGGATATTAATACTGATAATTCTCGTTTGTTTTGTGCGAAATTCTACGTTTGAGGTAATCCTTGCGCATTATCTAGTCCGCATAAGTTTTCGAAAAATGAGAGGTAAATAGAAATACTTGTCGATAATTGTAAAATTTGAAAAAAAATCATACATATTAAAAACGTTAAAGAGGTCAATTTTGCAGAATAACAATTCCGAAATCTTATTAACTAGTTGATAAAAGCTAAAATCGTTCACCAAATCTTTTGACAAACGAATTAAATTTCTTTAATTAAACTAAATGATTCGTTTATTCTTCTGAACATGTATGAATTTGTTTTTTAATTTTTGGATTTACTTCGAATCTTGTGATTTTCACCATGTCTAATAATAACTTCAAAGTAAATTAAAATATTAGAAAAAAATCATGCGTATTTCGAAAAGTGAAAGCATAATTTTTACTGAAATAGACAGATTAGGTCGTCAAAAGATTTGTTGATCAATTTTTTTCTTTAACAATCTGTTAATAACGTTTCGGCTTTCTTATTATGTGGAATTTACCTCTTCGACGCCGTTAATATGCATAATTTTTTTGAAATTTTAAAATTATAGAGAAATGTTTGTATTTCTCTCCCGTTTTTCGAAAACTTATGCGAACTCGGCATCATGCGCAAGGACTATCTTAACGGTTGAATTTTGCGTAAGCCAACGAGGATTATCAGTAAAAATATCTCGAGATCTCCAAAATTATCGGTATATTCCCGATTGTTTCGTTGGTGAGGAACGAGAGGGAGAAATTTCGCATATCAATTTCCGAGCGCACAGTAGTGTTATTGTAACAGTTTAACGAATATTGAAGTCTTATATTTGTATATGTTTCAAGCGCGCAACAAAAATTTTGGAAAATTTATTTTAATGAATAAAATTGTAGACCAGTATCGACAGATCGTCATTTTAGCCTGGAATACCGAAATAATTTTCAAACGTCGATCCATTACGACAAAAGCATTGTTATCATTCTTCTATATCGCATGCCCTTCTTTGAAGGTCAAAGGAAAAAAAAACTCGAACACACACTTTGTCTTCGCTCGTTAAGAGCAATAGTTTCGATAGAGCGAAATATCTCTAGACCTCCAAAATTATTGGTATATTCCCCGATATTTCCGTTGCTGAGTATCGAGAGGGAGAAGTTTCGCACATGAAATTCCGACGAACAGTGCTGTAATTGCAACAGTAAAACAAATTGTTCGAGTCTCATGTTTATATATTTTTCAGTACGCAACAAAAAATGTCAATAATTTATTTTTGTATCTGAGGTAATGTTATTCGTGTGAAACTCGGTAAGTAACGAAAGTTCTTAAACATAAAACTTTATAGGAATTGATAAACAAAACTTGTACGCCAGTATCGACAGATTCCCATTTTAGCCTAAAATACCGAAATAATTTTCAAACGTCGATCCATTACGACGAGAGCATTCACTGTAAAAAAATTTACTTGAAATTTAGTGTACCTTTACTGGAAATTTTTATTCATAAACTCGGATATGGATTTCAGTATACAAGTGCAATGTAAAATAAATGTATGGTACACCATATTCAGTAATTTACTTCAATTTTACAGTAAAAGTATTTGAATTTTAATAATTTGCTTCAATTTTACTGGAAAAGTACATGATTTCTATACCACAATTATTTATTAAATTTCGATGACGAGCTTATGCATAGAAACTTCCAATTATTCTAACAGTGTTGTTATCATTTTTCTATATCGTATGCCCTACTTTGAAGGTCGGATGAAAAAAAAAATAAATTCAACACACAATTTGTCTTCGCTCGGTAAAAGCAATAGTTTCGATAGAGCAAAATATCTTGAGACTTTAACGAATATTCAAGTCTCATGTTTATATATTTTTCCGTACGCAAAAAAAAGTTTCAATAATTAATTTTTTTTTCTAAGTAATGTTGTTCATATGAAACTCGGTAAATAACAAAAGTTGCTTAAACATAGAACTTGGAGATATTAATAAATAAACCTGTACGCCAGTATCGACAGATTCCAATTTTACGCTCGTATACCGAAATAATTTTCAAACGTCGATCCATTACGATGAAAGCATTGCTATTTTTCTTCTTTATCGTATGCCCTACTTTGAAGTCGAATGAAAAAAAAAACCCCAACACAAACTTTGTCTCCGCTCGGTAAGAGCAGTAGTTTCGATAACCAAATATCTCGAGACCTCCGAAATTATTGGTATATTCGCCGATAGTTGCGTTGCTAAATAACGAGAGGGAGAAGTTTCGCATATTAAATTCTAAGCGCATAGTGCTATTATTGCAAGCTTCGACAAATATTCAAGTCTCATGATTATATATTTTTCAGTCCGTAAAAATAAGTCGATAATCTATTTTTGTATCTAAGATAATTTTTTTGTATGAATCTCGGTAAGTAACGAAAGTTCTTAAACATAATTGTTCTTTGTAGAAATTAATAATTGTACGCCAGTATCGACAGATTCCAATTTTAGCCTAGAACACCGAAATAATTTTCAAACGTCGATCCATTACGACGAAAGCATTGTTATCATTCTTCTATATCGTATGCCCTTCTTTAAAGATCGAATGAAAAAAAACAGCCCAACACACTCTTTGTCTCCGCTCGGTACGAGCAATCAACCGTTAACGTAATCCAAGCGCCTGGTATCGAGTTCGCATAACTATTCGCATAACGATAATTCAAAAGTGTTATTAACAAATTGATGAAAAACAAAATTGTTTAACAAATCTATTGACAAACTATTTTTATGTTGTGTTGCAGAGGATTCGTTTAATTTTCTCAATACGCATGAATATTTTAGAATTTTTTAAATTCACTTCGAATTTCGTGATATTTAGTATGACTAAAACAAAAAATTCAAAGTGAATTTAAAAATTTTCTAAAATTCATGCGTATTCAGAAAAATGAACGAATTATTTTCACAAAAACAAACGAATTAGGTTGTCGAAAGATTTGTTAAATAGTTCTATTTTTCATAAATTTGTTAAAAACATTTTTAAAATATTAAAATGCAAAATTAATCTTACGCTTATTAACTTATGTGGACTCGACACCATGCGCAAAGACTTCCTTAACGGTCGTTTTTCTCTTACCGAGCGGAGACAAACTGTCTGTTGTGTTTTCGTTTTTATTCGCCCTTCAACCTCAGGCAGGCGATAGAGTAACATGATAACAATAATTCCGTCGCAACGAATCGAAGTTTCAAATTCAACCGCTATTATTGGCTTGAATGGGCATCTGCCCATACTGGCGTTTAATTATATTCGTTGATATGCAAATTTCTATGTTTAAGCAACTTTTATTATTTATCAAGTTCGTTTACATCCCATATACAGTCTTGATTTGACAGGAGTCATTGATTCGTAAAATTATGCTATAATTAATGTTACGTTACCTCCTGAATATATATTCCGGAGATTTTTCTTCTTCGCATGGTGCGCTCTTATTTCAGTTTCTTTTATTTGCGCTACTCGGAACCTTTCTCTTGGGCTGAGGCTTCTTTGATATTATGCCTCGCACGCTCTCTCGGATCTTCGCGAATTCACTATTTCCGCAAGACCCAAGTGTCACGCCGAATCGTGACGATATTCTTTTACATTGAGCTCACCGTGTTTCATGTTGTTAGCACACATTCAGGTTGGATGTTCTCCAAGTTTGCGAACTTCAATTATTTTATTTGATAACCATTTATCGCATAATTGATTGAATACCTGTTATCTTGCAACAATTATTTACAGCATTTATATAACGATTTTTTAATTGTTTAAATATCTCTTTCGTTATTCAAACAACAAAGATCTACATAAAACTCGAAGGATTATTCTTTGGACCTGGATTTATACCGATCACCGCGCTGTGTATGCTCGGTAATTGAGTTCATTTGTTAAAAAATTCATCGAAAATTGTACCCCAATATTGAACAGTTGCTCTTCACTTTATATAAATTCCTGCTTCCTGGAATACTGCTCTGTACATAGCCAAAATCCAGATTCGAAAAATAACCTCTCGATCTCTAAAATCAAAGGTAATATTTACCTCTAGTTTCCCTGCTTAATAATAAGCGGGATAAGTTCCGGACAAATATTGATATGTCTCGCTCGAGTTTCCATATTTTTAATCACATTTTTCATGAAAGTTTATTTGTCATCAATTCCTTCGAATTCACCCGGGGAAGCTTGAATATTTATTTGTTCAAATTGCTGTCGTCTTATATATAATTATAATTATGAAAACCATTTTACTGTAAACTTTTATTTCAAAAAGCAATGTCGTTTTGAAATGTTGGCGGTCTTCTATGTAAATAAAGGTAAAAAAAACATTGTTTCCACTTTGTGTATAGCATTAAAATTGTCATCTCTTGATTCGTTAAAAACAACCGAATTAGCGTTTTAAGAGACTTACTGACTTGTTTCTAACATTCGCTTAGAAATGTAACGAGTAAACACTTGTGATACACTCGTCATATACTCGTTAATATATACACTTCAGCTGGTAACTGGATTAGCTTGTAAGTATGTACGATATAGGCATGTGAGTTACACTCCTCGATGGCGAGTGCTCGATTGGTCTCGTGTGCTAATCCAACTCTCGTCTAAGTAGAAAAACATAAATGATTTGAAAAACGGAATTGCTATTTACTAAAATTAGTTTGATTGTTTTGTTGATTATGTTAATTATTTTATGCTTCTGTATTATGGCAATGGACATTTTTTTAGAAAATTAGTTAGTTAATTACTTTTAGAAAATTAATTAGTTCATATCAAGTTATCAGAGGGCCTTGAGATAGTGTTTAATTACACTTAATGGTTTTCTGCACGAATTAAGCACTTTTCAAATACTTAAAAAGTATGTTAAATTGATTTATAATATCCAGCCCGGAGTATTATGTAATTTTGTGATAAAAGTAGATTAAACTTTATATTTTCATTAAAATTTTGTCTTCTATTAATGTGTATTCCTCAGGATGTCCATACACTTTTACTGTCCCCTTCTCTCTATTCGCTATGCTATTCGTAGAGACACTCAAACTCTAGAGTTAAGGGGGTTGAGTTATCCAAAAACAGTCCTAAGAAGAAGATATCTGTAGATGACACCTTTTTTTGTTTAAATGTGCGTTCAAACTTCGTTAAGTTCATACTTAGCATTATAATTCTGCAATTTTGTAAAGACTGTGCAGTGCACCAAAATGGTGTGAGGTGAGAGATAAAATTTGAGACTTGTTGTAGCTTTTAAACCAAACTGGTGAACAAATTTCAGAGTTTAATGTTTCAATTTAGTAAACGAAGAGTGCATTTCAGTATGATTGCACGAATTTTTATTTTAGGCTCCTATAACAAACCAATTATAATAAATGTGTTGATGAATCTTTTCTTATTAAAAAATAACGAAATTATTGGTTACAGTGAATCCAATTTTCACGAAATCCAAGATTGCCACCGTCATTATTCTAGAATGCACTCTTCGATAGATAAAATAGGATACCTAACACTAAAGCTTATTCACCGGTTTTGTCTTTTCGTACTTTGGAAGTTATGAAAAGTAAAAATAATATGCTTTTTACTTCACACCACTTTAATGCACTGTATGTCTTTACAAAATTGCAGAGTTATAATGCTTGGTATTATACTTAGTAAGATATTCTATGTCCGTAAGTTAATTTTGCGACATAGGATAGCCTACAGACAACATTCTAGCGGCCATATGTAACCCATTCGCATACCTTTTCCGTAACAACGCGGAAATGGTTACTGGGGAACACGATTAATAGCAAAGGGTGTCAAAAAACGTTAGTGGCTTGATTACTGGGGTATTAGAATAATTCACTTAACACCTAATCAGCTTTCATATTGCAGCTCATTATGTTACGTAGTAAATAAACTGTCTAGACTTTCTTCGACCTTGACGAGGCCAACAACGGTCTCTGCCTCTGCGGGGCGTTTTTATGTCGTGTATTATTACACTTGTGTGGTATCAACACGAAAGCGATTAACAATCATTCCGGTGCTTGATTGGTGCAAGTTCGACACACTGTTCGAAAAGATTGGAAGTTTTTATTCATAAACTCGTCTTCAAGACTTAATAAACAATTGTGGTATAGAATTCAGGTCGTTTCCCAGTAAAATTACAGCCAATCATAAAATTCAAGTACTTTTACTTAAAAATCAGAGTAAATTATTAAATTTGCTGTACCATACATTAATTTTACATTACACTTGTATACTAAATTTCCTATACTAGGTTATGAATGAAAATTCGCAGTGAAAGTACACTAAATTTCAAGTAGATTTTTTTACAGTGCAGCTATATGGTATGTGTATAGTATATACATGCGGCAGTCGGAGTTCCACGGTCATGCAATCTCGTTATGAGGTTTTCATTCTTGAGGATGTATGATACGTACGAGTCCCGCTAAAAGTGAGTTTCAGAGACGATTTCAATCACTTTCCGATGAGATAACAATCGGAAAAAAATAGTACATATAAAACGTGCTGAAAAGATTGATTTCGCTTAATAATAATCCCAATTGTTAATGTTATTAACAAATTGGTGAAGAAACCAATTGTTCAACAAACAATCAGTCAACCTAACTTTTTTTATATTAAAAATGATATGTTAATTCATTTGAATGCGTACGGATTTTTTCAGATTTTTTTCTGTATTTTGATTTCGATTTTGTTTATTTTGAAAAATGCGCAAAATATAACAAATTTTGGAAATGCGTTTTACAAAAAAATCTTCATTGTAGTGAATGGTTTTATGCCGAACACATCCAAAATTCTTGCACATTTAAAAAGAAATAAAAAAATCAAAATCAAAATAAAGAAAAAAAATCTGAAAAAATTCGTATGCATTGAAATAAATCAATCTATTATTTTCATCAGAAAAAAAAGTTAGGTTAACTGATCGTTTGTTGAACAATTGTTTTTCTCACCAATATGTTAATAACATTTGGGGATTATTATCATGCGAAATCAATCTTTTTACCACGTTTTATATGCAATATTTTTTTCCGATTTTTATCGCATCGGGAAGTGATCAAAATTGTCCGTGAACCTCACTTTTGGCGGGACTGTACGTGTCATGCATCCTTAAAGCGAGAGCCACGAACCCGATGCCGCTGCTGCGACTTCTTCTGTTGCTCATTCATTATCCAGGCTTGATTGTTCACTCGCGCAGTCACGTGCTCATGTGGGACTCCCGTACACATCTTCTGCCGCTTAACCCTGCTGTAAACATTCTGTCGTGATTAAAGTTGAGATGACCGCGGGCACAATTCACTATAAATAGCTATCTCATAAGAGTATTTTTACTATCGTGATAATTTTTTTCGAGTTTTTTATGTTGCGATAATTAGAATGGTTCAAAACGTACAAAAAGTGATCTTAAGGAGGTGGAAGCGTTCCACACTAGTAAAACGAGTGTTAAATCTATTAATTAATTTAGACAAACTTTGATGCATTTATTGATTATAATGGAAGGTGATTCTCATAGCTGCATATGTCCTTCACTTAGAAAAAATTTAATTATTCTCGATTTCGACAAATATTAACGGGTTCATGGTAAATTTCAAAAGGCGAATATTCGTTTAGTTCATTTAGAGAATAATTCGTATTTTTGGCTTGATTTCAATGTATTATGGTTCATTCTCTTCATTGAGAGGTGCTTTATGCATTCACCATCTTAATATTTCATAGTATCCTCCATTTGAAAATACAGCTGTTTAATTACGAAGAAATTTGATTGATTGGTAAACAAATAACTGTAATTCCTGAATAGAGAATACTATGGACTATCTGGATGGTGAATTCGTAGAGCATTTTTCAAGGACGAGAATGAGCAGTGATACATAACAATGCAGCGATAAATACAGCGATTTTTGGAAAATCCTAGCGCATGTGTGTCTTTTTAAACATTAGCATAAACTAGGTGATTTTTCTGTAAATCCATTGAAATTTTGTTTTTTTTAAGCCAAGAATATCTTTTTCAATACGAAACACCATCAACTATTGTCAATCGATGCATAATACTTTGCATACACGGTTTACAAAAAATGAACGCTCATTTGACTAGTGGGGAGTGCTTCTCAAGTAAATATTCGTGTATGTATGTGTGTATATATGCATTATTTTACTACACTAAGAGAAATTGTCATAGTACTATAAAGTGACAACTATTGATTCTTAGTCCTTTTATAGTTACGGTGACTATAAAAATAGTTGTGATAACTAATCACGTGGTAATAGCTATGTTTTTACCAACTATAAATGAATAGTTGTCACTTTATGGTTGCTAATGCCATAATTTTCTCTCAGTGTACTTATACAATTTCGAAATCTCTTCGGATCTTATGGAATTTCAAATTAAAAAAAATTTGACATTATGGCATCGACTTCTTAAAAAGTCTGATTTCTACGATATCGATTCTGAATAAAAATGTTGGATTCTATGAAATTTGAAAGTATTAAAGTTGTTCTTTATCGCAATAACTTTTGGAGCCCTTAAAATATGAAGTTCAAATTTAGTATGTAAGGCATATGATATTTAGCCATGGTGGATATATCATTTAGTGACAATCATTCAAAAATAATATTATGTATTTTTTAATAAAAATTTCATACTATCACATTGCCTTAAAAAAACCTCAGACCGTCTGTCATACACCCAGAGAAACGAGCCTGAAGGGTTTATTTGAATCGATTATAGGGTTTATTTAAAATGAATAAAATTTTATTCAGATCAAATAGAGTGTATTTCGATCAGATGAAATTTTATTTGCGTAAAATAAAGTTTATTTCGATCACGTAAAATCCTATTAGGCTGGCCATTAAATAAATAATTTATTTAACGGCCGGCTTATTAGTATTTTATTCAACCGAAACAGACTCTATTTGATTGAAATAAAATTTCGTCTGATCAAAATAGACTTTATTTGATTGAAATGAGATTTCATTTATTCCAAATACACCACATAATTGATTCAAATAAACTCATCAGACCCATTTATCTGGGTGTATATAAATTTTTTGAAAAGCTACAAAGTAGAACCTTGCGGAATGTTTCCATATTTTGTTCGCTTTTTATACAGCTTACGCTACGGGAGAACCAAAATCGATAAAAAAAACGTCGTTACAGCGGTAGTTTCGTAAAAATCGAAAAATAAGTAGGCAGTCAAGTGTAAGGTCCTACTTTGCAGCTTTGTTTCGAATAATAAAACAAAATAACGCCATTTACGGAATGGCGTCGATGATTTTCTCGTACATAATGATCATCTCCCTTCAACAATGACTTTTTGATCAGGACTTTGATAAAATTGGGGATGTCGTGTATATTCATCGACAGTATAAGAAGACGTAATCGAGAATTAGAGAGAATAGGCTTATCATTATTACCAGTAGGGTTCTGCGGATCGGACCTAGGGGAACGTAATTTACATGTAAAATGAGCATCCTGGCGATATAGTGTAATGAGAGTCGACACGATTGCCCAGGTCATTGCACAAGTCTCGTGACTCTTAAGTCACATTCGCAACGATACTGTCTTGTAAGACATGTTTACATGTTTATCAGTCGAGTCTTTGAGTTTAACCTCACACGAGCGCAACGCGTAAGATAAATGAGGCGTCTCATGTAATTTACTTTAATTAGCTTTCAACAAATTTTTCCCTACGTGATATCAAGTTTGTTATTAAATCAATGAATATAATGTTATGACCCTGATAATTCATTTTCAAAATTCTAATTTCAGAAACCTGCGAAGCAGTTGCAACGCATGGACTTTGGATGTGGGGTCAGAAATACTCAAAATCCAGCGAGCTATCGAGGCAGGAACAGAAGGTCAACCATCCGTTCCGCTAACAAGACGCTTGGATTATTTCAGGACAAAGCTGTATGTCCCAGTACATTTTTATGTTAAAAACGATCGAAATAGTTACCTGTTTTAATCCGGATAGTGCACATTTTTTAAATATTTTGTTTGAGATAAATATCTGTCTTTTGATGCTAATTGACTAAATTATGTAATCAATTAACATGCAATTGACATTTGTAAAGACTTTAATTACCGGATTTTATATTGAGCTTTAGTTTCGCGTACTTTTGATTTTTAGCTTCATGTCTCGGCTCGGCCACGAGATGAGTCGTTGTAGCTCATCTATGACTATAAAAACTGTCATTGAGCATGCTATATATATTAACTTATCGCTCGCTTATGGTCAAGTCATTAATTCGCAAAACTTCTGATTAATATATGTCGTACGCGAGTGTGCACGTTGGATATCACAGTGAAGTTATGAAATGCGCGTTTGATTAGCCCAAGAATTTCTTCGTATAAGCGGCATTCGCAAAGGGTTGAACTTAAACGAAAATTGACGTTATGCCATTGACTTTGTCGATTCCTTACCTGACTTATTGATCTCAAATTTAGCTCGCGAACAGATCAACATTTAGCTTTTATTTATATAAATTCAGTGGCAAATGATACAAAATTTATAGTTTTATGCATTTTTTAATAATTAAAAGAATTGATCACATTAACTGTGTCAACACGTTAGATATCAATCTAAAATTCAAAATGTGAATGAAATAATATGCATCCATTATATATTTATATCATTTTGTGAAAAACAATCAACGATTTTTATGTTATGAAATCTCATAAAATACATATATCTTGTCAAAAACATAACATTATCGCATTAACTTTTTCAAAATTCGAGATATTGAGGCCAAATTAAGTATGTCAACAAAATCATATTTACTAACCATAGACATATGAATTACTGACAAAACGTGAATAATTGTGGTTTTATGGAATTTCGAATTATTCCAAAAATTTCTTTTATCGCATTAATTCGTTCAAGACTCGAGATATCAAGCCCAAATTCAGTATGTAAACAAAATAAAACTAGCCATACATACACTAGCAAACTAGTGATATGTGAAGAGCGCATGTTCCGTGAATAAATGAATACAGAAATAAGTAAATACAATTCAGTCATGTTTGAAGATTTATTTGAAACGAGGTTGCAAAGTAGAGCCTTGCACATTGCTTCCACATTATTGGTTCATTTTTACAAAGCTTCTTCCATAAGAATCAAATCGACTTACATACATTTTTTGTTTTTTTTACAGACGCGGTTGTCCTGACAATACATTCAAGTGCGTGCGTTCCGACGATGATGTCTCCGTAGGGGCTTATTCTTACGACCGCCGACAAATCACAACTACTGGTGACATCGTGTTATTGAAGGACGCCTCATACCGGGCCCTTTCATTGACATCGATGTGAATCAGAACAGTTGTGAACTTTGCTCTTATTTTATTTATTTTTCGTCCGCTCGTCCGCGAGTGAAGAAGCTACGAGAGTGGATATCAATCAACCAAAGGCGTACCATAAAAAAACTACGAGAATGTATATAAGTGCAACAAAGGCGCACTATAAATATAGCCACGGAATTAATTTAAGTTAGGGAGTATGCTTCTGAAAGTAATCAAATTACTATAACTCAGGAAGTATGCTTCTGTAATGATGGTATTTGTGTGTTTTCTTAAATTTAGTTTTTTTTTCTAATATATCTAGCTGTATCATTTAATTTTCTATACAAGGGCGACATGTGATCCTTATATAGGTGTATGCGATGTTTTTCTTCGCACAAACTATAGTTGTTGCAGCGACTCGTGAGTGCCGAAAAAAACATCGCATGCACCTACAAGCACACGTGTCGCGCTTGGGACGAATCTTAATAAGTTTTGTTTTTTCTTTTTTCGTTTTTTTTTCTTTTTTCGTTTTTTTTCTGTTTTCGTTGTTTTTTCTTTTTTCGTTTTTTTCTTGGCGACTCTTTATAATAGAGGCCAAACCCAACAAGACTGTGATATTACAGCGTATCACGTACACTGTGCTCTAGATTCTGAATCAAGAAGCATTGAAAGTGTTCACGTGTGCGCATAAGAAAATGTAAATATTGTATATAAATTTTCTATCTTATAATTAGTTAACGCACAATACCATCTACTTACAATCTAGTCATCATATCTAGTCATCTATATACATGCATATATACATATGTATGGATTGTGACGTAAGTTAAGTAGATTATAATGCAGGCCATTATAAAAAACTTAACTCCGTCACAATCAACTTATAGTTTAATATTACAATTAAATATCAAAAACAAATCAAAATTAAGATAAAAAGGAAATAGAGTGGAGGTAGGGAAGGAGATACAAAAAATCGTTGACTTTAAAAAAAAAATTAGACACAGCAAAGTAGATACTGCCCGGACGTGCAGTCGGCGTGACGTAAGTCGTAAAAAGACTCGTGACTGCGTTATCAGCAATCCATCGTTGAAAACGGGTAGTATAATCCCGGATGAATACGCCGACAGCTTACATTCTCGTTACACCGATAAAAAGAATTGGTAATACCAACCGAATCTGCAGTTACGGGTGGCGAAACAAATATTTGGTTGATTCGAAGAAATATTTGTTCCGATCAACTAAATATTTGTTCCGCCACCCGTAAACGCAGATTCAGTGGGTATTACTAATTACTTTTATCGGTGTAGAAACAGCATTTCCATGCAAATTGTAGCAGATCTTTCTCGTCCGTTTCTATCCCATCTTTGCTCTCCCCAAGGCACGGAACTGCACTGAAAGAGAAATTATGGTATCAGTAATTAAAGAATGACAATGATTTATTTTTGTTTGGCATTACTTTTTTTTTAGTCGCCACAACTATAATTTGCAAACAATTGTGTTTTTTATTTCAAGAATTCAAAAGTTTGGTGTTTTGGGATTCCTTGGTGATAATATTTTATTCCTGAAATCGCGCTTTATTGTTTGTGAATTTTTAAAGTGTGTCTTTTTTTTAACTCGATAAGCGATACGTAATTACGTAGGTTCCCATTTTTCGATGTTCGCAATTAAAAAATTACAATAGAAAAGTTTATATCGTATTCTTTTAGTTATAAGTATCACCAATTTCGTTTTGTGTAATCGGGTGGGGGTCAAAATAGCGAATCACCAAAATAGTGAATGGTTGAAATAGCGAATTTCAAAATAAGGAACGTCTGAATCTAGTATGGTCGTCATTATAGGATTCGCTATTTCAGCCATTCGCTATTTTGACCTCCATCTTATTAGAATGCAATCAAAATAGCAAATGCTAAAAATGGCGAATAGCTGAAATAGCGAGTTCCGTAGTTATGCCTCTTCCACATTCAGACGTTCCTTATTTTCGAATTTGCTATTTTAGCCATTTGCTATTTTGCTATTTTGGTCATTCGCTATTTTGACCCACACCCATGCAATCATGAGATTAACACAGTTCAATGCCTAGCATCGAATCAACTGTAACTTATGTGAACTTGACCGCCTATTGTAATGTAGTGGATACAAAAATCTTGTAAACAGTATCGAAATTATTGTTACGATTATTAATATTATTATTGAAATTGAACATTGACAGCGAAATACGATAAAGTTTTGTGAACATATTCGGTAGTTCATTAAAATAGTGACAGGTTTTTGTTCGATGTGTTTTTACGCAGTATTTCACTCAATGTTATGTCATATATAAATAAACCAATAAATGAATCTACCTACAAAAAGATAACTATAAATATTATTAACACCAGGCCTTTACTGAAACATTATTATGAAATAAATTGTATATCAAGTCGTAGTTTACACAATAATCCTTAAAAGTTTTCAGACTTCTCTTAACTGTGAGGTTTGTTTTTCTCCCATGATTTGACTTTTTACGATGAATTGCGTTTTGCAGTTCAGAAGTTGACTGTTTTGGTTCTAGTATCTGAAGCTTTATCTGCAGTGAAGATATTCGCAAAAGAAAAATTCCCCTATGCTTTTCGCACTTGCTGTAATTTGAGATAATTTGAACACAAACAATGTGTGCGACATTGTCTTAAGCAGTACTATAAGGTAACCCGTATTTGGGCGAAAGTTCGATTCCGTTTAGTTGTACCCTTTCATATCAGTCTATTGGGGCAAAAAACACAATGAAAGAATAATTTTAGCTTCAAGTGTTTGGGGCTGCAGGTAATTATCATCCGATAGTTCTCAATTTTGACGTAGATTTTTTTTGCCATGAACTGATTGGAAGGCGTGTGACTAGACGAATTCGAACCTTCGCTTTAATAAGGACCACCTTAACAAGTACTTTACGGATACAAAACTATTTTAGATCCTTTCCTGACTAAAAGAATATTGATTATCTCGACGGCGTGGAATTGTTTCTTCATATAAAAATGAAAGAAAATCGAGTACAAAAACTTTAAAAAAATTTAATAGAGTTCGAATAAAATTGACATAAAATCATAATTCAATAAGCTTTGTGAGTTCCAGTTTTCCTACTGTTTCGAAAAGCAACTATTATTTGCTGTTGATTTTGGATTGATCTTTTATACGCTTCTCAAATACGTGAATGATCATTTTTGCATAATAATTCGTCAAGCTTCCAAATTATATCGAATTAGATATGAGTGTTGAAAATATGGGTCATACTTTTGAAACCCAACATACTTGTCGAGCTCGTAGTTTCTGATCGCCTTGTAACTGCGACATTTATTCAGATACGTTGAGCATAGGACAGTGAATGTTTTTACAATTAAAAATTGGCAACTGTGTCTCTGTTTCACTCATCGATTGCTGTCAATTTTTCGAAGTTACATCAGCAAATGATTTTTTCAAGCATAAAATCGTTTATACAATCTATTCTGAACAGAAGACGTTTTTTTTTTGTTTAATCAACCCCGTTTTGCAACGAAAATATTGCCATTTCAATTCGTCTTTAAAAAAGCACTGAAAAACGCAAGTATAGATTCAAAAGCCGTGGTTTTTCGTTTTTTGAGTAAAGCGTCTGAGTAAAAATCGTTTGAAATATCTTTTTTCGGATACCCTGCACTTTTTCAGCCCCCGCGTGAAGTTTTTAAAGTGGGGTAATGATTTCATTTTCGTTTTTCATCCAATCTATCTTGAGAAATATGAAATGTTCAAACTTAATAATATTGATTATTTTCTAATAATAGTCGCATGGAAATACGGAAAATAAAACAAATAAGAATATAAATATATCACCAAACGAAAAAAAAGGTAATTAATAACTAAGTTTTTTTTTATCTCGAGAATTTGTCAAATATTTTTGAGGTTTTTTGCAATATATATCATCGTGGAACTGTCGCGTCGTTCAGTACACCTACAAGAGACCAACGCACTTTTTGCAACTTTTAGACTTACGGATGTATGATACGTACACTCCCGCCAAAATTGAGTTTCAAAGACGATTTCGATTACTTCCCGGTGGGATGGAAATCGGAAAAAAATAACGCATATAAAACGTGCTGAAAATATTTATTTCGGATAATAATAATCCCAAAAAGATATTAAAGAATTGGTGAAGAAAACAATTGTTCAACAAACAATCAGTCAACCTAACTTTTTTTTCTAATGAAAATGATATGTTTTGTTTCATTTGATATGATTTTTTCAGTTTTTTTTTTATTTTGATTTTAATACCTTTTATTTTGAAAAATGCGCAGAATATGACAAATTTTGGATGTGCGTTTTGCAAAAAAATCTTGAGTGTAGTAATAGTTTGATGCCGAAAACATACCCAAAATTCGTTATTTCGAGCACATTTTAAAAAAAAAAAAATATCAAAATCTAATTGAAGAAAAAAATCTGAAAAAATTCGTATGCATTCAAATAAATTAACATATCATTTTCATTAGAAAAAAAAGTTAGGTTGACTGATTGTTTGTTAACAATGGTTCTTTTCACCAATTCGTTAAAAACATTTTGGGATTATGAGTATGCGAAATCAATCTTATCAGCACGTTTTATATGCATTATTTTTTTCCGATTTTCATCCTATCGGGAAGTGATCGAAATTGTCCTTGAAACTCACTTTTGGCGCGACTGTACGTATCATACATCCTTAATTTAAACCTGTTTGCAACCTTCTGAATAGAGTCCATTAAGAGTCACTTTTGCATAACTATCACAAAGGTCACTTAATGGCTGTATAGGAAGTGACTTATTTGATAGTTGATAAAAATTGTGACTCCACAGCGACCTCAATTTAATGTTCTACGTTATTAATGTTATTTTATACTCACTCGTCACCGCATGATGGGGCTGGATTCTGTTTTTTAATACGGTCCTGAAGGGGACCTCTGCCACTTTCTTCACGGGTAGAAATATAAACTTAGTGATTCAATTCAGCGCTCAACTCAACTTGAAGTCACTCGAAGAAAGGGACGAGTTGTACCCACTGCAGGATTATATAGGTATGAATGCAGGCCCGAAAGGCCCACCGTACTCCCACCTTTTCGGTGTTCATCCCCCCCCCCTCCCTTCGTCTGTCCCTCCTACAGCAGCCCTGCGTAGTCTGTCCAGCCACTGTTCTTCATAGACGCCACTAAGCATTAACTATGACTATAGAACGCTTTTTCTTCTTCTTCTTCTTCTTCTCCTTTCAATCAGGCGGAGCCTGCGCAATCGTAGGCGATCCCTCTTGGCCTCTAATAAGAATCGTGCCGACCAATCGTTGACTGTGAAACGCTATGAAAGCAAAGAAATATGATTTGTTTTTTTTTCCAATGTGATTGGTCCCCTTTGTGGGGGTGTTCTTCTTCGAAGGTTATGCTTTTTTCTATTTCTTCTTCGTGATTGGTTCTGGTTTCCACGGAAGAAAGGCCATTTGCTACCTCTTGATCTAAGGGAAAACGAGCGGAGGATCGCGAGGGCGGTCGCTAGAATCTTTTGAATAGCCGATCTGTAATTGGTTGCTGAAACGTACGCGAAAATGCATGGTGGTACATCTATGCCACTCGCAGCGTCACTAAAATGTTGCATCGGTTTGGAGAGTGAAACGCTTCAAAAGAATTTTCATCAATTCCCCCATGGAAAAAAAATTATACCCGAAAAAATATCGAAAAGTATATATTTTATATACCATCTATACTTTGGACGAAAAATTTGATATATCGGATATAACTTCTAGTATACTTACAAAGTATATACGATGGTAAACTAGTTCAAACATATTTTTGGGAAATAAAATATATCGTTTTCATATTCTTCATATAATTCTCAATCCATGTTTTATGTATTCGTAAGTATATGTGAATGTATATTTTTTCTATAGAAATTAGATATATATTTATGTAAGAAGATGTTTAATACTTGAATCAGTTAGAAGAACATTTGAACAAATTGTTTAGATTCTTTGTCGATATAAGAAATTTAGATGGTCGAGATTTCGAGTTTTTATATTTTATAAGTTGATGCATTTTTATATACTACTTATGTACAAAATAATATACTTTACGTATATTCGCCAGATACATGTATGGATAGCCGAATAAATATATTTTTCGTATATTTGCCAGATGTACTAACGATTGTATCAAAAGTGTATTCACTAAATTTGTAGTAGTGTAGCATTCTATTGACAAAGTGAGGAGAGCTTTGTTACAGCAAACCACCCGACAAGATACAATTAGTACATATCGAGATTGATTAACGTCAAGCATAGTCTGTAAAATTGATATTTTGATTCATAGAACATGCTTACCTTTCTATATCACCGAATATAAGCTCTTGCTTGACCGTACTACCTGGAATAAAATCGTGGGTACAGTAGGATGCATACGAATTTTCCATGGCGAATTTTGCCGTTGTATATTATACCGTTGGCCGTGGCGGCCTTGCTACGGTGGTTCTCCTTTTCGGAGGGTAGCATCGCTTGTTTTTCTAGGTGTGGAGAGGAAGACGCATCGCGGTGACCATCGTCGCTTGGGCCTGAAGGTCAACAACTGGCCTGCGTGCGAGGTTCGTACGTAAATCTGTCATTGTTTTTGTTGCTGAAAATCTTACCTGGTCGTAAGAGACAATTGGCGACAATAAGCAGATGCACATAAAGTCTTTGCTGGTCGCAAATGACAATTTGCGACAAAAACCAGACTCACATTTGCGAGTGGTTGTGCGTCGATAAGCCCGTCGATTTTTCCCTAATCCTGTAAATGTGAAAACTTGAAAAGTAAAAAGTGAAAACGCCATTTACTCGCATGACCTATTCGAACTCTAAATTGAGTAATATTCTTCGTAAGGATGGGCAACATCCGAAAAAAATCAGTGTTTAGAAAATCGATTTATAAAAAACAGATTGATTCCGATAATCGATACCTTCTTATTTGAGATCAAAGAATTAATTAATCGAACATAAATTGAACTTTTACTGAGCATTTTTTTACATTCTGAAAGAGGAGCCCTGCCAAAAAAATGTTGCATCGCTCAAGCGAGTTTTCGATTTCTCGGTCAATGAATAATTTTGCTAAGTTTAAGCTGCTCTATTAAAAAAATAGCATCAACAAATCAAGCTGATATTTATTTTACCAGTAGAGCAGCAACGCACTCTTCTGCAAATTGATTGATGAATAAAATAAACTATTTTTTCATATCTTATCAAATTGAATTTTCTTGATAAAGTCGGTACGACCATCAAGTTCTTTATTTAATTCCCCGAAGGCGGGAATTTCCGAAAAAAAAAATTTGCGTGAAATTAAGACGATCTGTGCAAATTCAAAACTTTGTCACGCTGCATCTTTTCCGTTTTGACTCGGAGAGAAAAGTTTGTAGGAGACATCTTCTTTCTTTTCTCATTTTGAAGTGGCGGTTATTTGTACTTTTTAAGTGACAGTTATTTGTGAGTAGTTATTTGGACTTTCGTCTTTGTCCACGTTTCCTGACTAGAATATTGATCAAGAGCAAAAATGCCGTAGGACTTTTTTGTAGTACCCATGATTATCTAGTCGCGGGTTCCGCCAGATTTTTTTTTAAGGGCGACGAAATATTTTTTTTGCCATTTAAAAACTTTGAACGGCGATATCTTGGCTAGATTACCTTTTAGCAAAAAAAAAACATATATGCCTTTTCTATTCCTTTTTCGATTATCTAGTGGCGGGTTCCGCCGGATTTTTTTTCAAGGGCAAAGAATTTTTTTTTGCCATTTCAAAAGTTTGGACCGCGATATCTTTGCTAAATCACCTCCTAGAAAAAAAACATATCTGCCTTTTCTATTCGTTTTTCGATTATCTAGTAGCGGGTTCCGCCGGATTTTTTTTAAGGAGCAACGAAATTTTTTCCGGAGTTTTAAAATGGCAAAAAAAAAAAGTCTGAAAATGCAGAAATTTTGATGGTCATAAAGTCGGTAATTTTTTTAGTTTCCGCGTTTCTTCACCTATTAAGCCGAATAGTTCCTAACAATAAAGTGGAACGAGATTATTGTTATTGAATATGATCCTAACCTATTGAGCAAGTTAGCTAAATAGTTATTTATAAACAAAGACACGTTGAATGATGTTTGATATTGAATTTCAGCGGAATCGGTAACGTGGTTCCGACTTTATAGAATTTAAATTTTTTCGAACAAAAACTTTTTATCTAAATCACCTCGAAACTCAACAAATGAACCAAAACATTCTACAGTAAAGAAAAAATAGATGCAAAGTAGAACCTTGCGCATTGCTTCCTCATATAAAAATTTTAAGACAGTTGTAAAAGACAATTTTAAAATTTCACTTTTTAACAAATCTTCTTCTCCGAGGAAGCCAAAAGAAATAATAAATGTCTTCCTCATAGAGGTGGATTTGTTGAAAATTAAAATTCTGACATTTTTCCTTTTTACAACTGTCTTCCAATTTTATATGAGGATACAATGTGCAAACTTCTACTGTGCAGCTTTTTTTTTTAATTACTGAAAGGTGATGGTATCAATTTTGCACTTGGGTGGAACAATAAACAATAGTCAAAACGGGTCATAACCTTTTGCAAAATTGTGTGAGCCAATATGCTCAATACCATGTTCAAAGTTATCGATGTAAACCGATAGAAATGGACAAAAACACCCATAGGTCCGGATAAGTCCTATTCTGCAAAGAGGAACTGCAAATCCTACATTTGTGGCTAGGCTAATACAACAGCCTTAAGATTATATCCAAACGCAAAGCGAAAGGTCTGTTTAGAGTTTAGAGTACGGTCCGGACCTTAGGACCCAACAGACAGGCCTGCAAGTCGAGGTCAAGCGATAGGCGATCGAAGGGCTGCAATCCATCGAAGGAAGGTCCAGAAAACTGACTACCTCGCTATTTAAGGGCATGACATACGGCCAGCGGTACCGAAAACGCAGCAAAAGAAAAACTGTTTTTAGAAGGGATAGAAATAGAAATTGATTTAAAAAATTCTCACACATTGTTAATTACTGTGTTAAGGTTGTAAAAAAATGTATTTCAATTTTTTTTTTTCAATAATTACAACATGAAAAATCACATTTTTTGAAGCAGTGTAAAAAAAAGTTTCTTTACGGTTGGCACCGTTTCTCCTTCAAATGTTAGCAGATCTGCAAACGTAAAGGAATTCTTGTAAAATGAGGTTGTAGTTATAGTCTTTCAAGCCGGATTTTCATTCTTTTCAAGAATCTTTCCAAGATTCTTGAAAATATTCTCGAAAAGATTCTTTTTTTCTACGCGGGTTGCTACTATAATTATATTTGCTATAACCATAAAATATAGGCGGCCCTCCTGGGAATTATATTAATGGTTCATCCAACTGTTTCTTATATTTGGTATAACCATAAAACATAGACCTGTGCCCTGGGAACTATAGCTTATAGTTAGATTATCGTTAGTCCAACTATATTATTTTTCAAATTAGCAGATTTTTCTTTCACTGTAAAGTATCCTCAACTTATATGTGATTGGTAAGCGGAAAATAGTAAGTAAGATCGACGATTTGGTTTCGACAACCAATCATAATGAGTTCTCTACACGAAGCTTTCGTATACGAATATCTATTTGAGAATTGACGAAAATTGTTTTATGCAACTCCGTGTGAGAAGTGCATACTTCGCACACGCTTCGCGTGCGAGAAATCGCACTTCTCGCCGTAGTGAAATAAAATTGTATACGATCGTGCGAGAAACTTTTTCTCAACTCGTTTGATTGCAACACTCGCCTTTGGCTCGTGCTGCTAACTCACGCGCTTTAGAAAAACTTTCATCGCACTCGTATCGTAATATACTATTCAAGCGTTTGACTCTCCAAACCAATGTAACATATTAGCGTCGCTGCGAGTGGCATAAATGACGACAATGCATTGTCGCGTCCGTTTCGCGGGCCAATCACAGATCGACCATTCGGATGAAGCTTAAGCCGCTTTGACGACCGTTTCACCCGCTTCTCTGCTTATTTTTCCTCAGATCAAGACGTAGCAAATGGCATTCTAGTAACTTAGCTCGCTGGGAACCACGACGAAGAAAAAGAAAGGAGCATAACCCTTGAAGAAGAGCACCCTTACAAAGGGGCCCAATCAAATTGGAAGAAGAAACAAATCATATTCCTTTGCTTTCATAGCTTTTCACAATTATAGTTGATGCCTAGTGGCCTCCGTGAAAGACTGAGGGCTGGTGTAGGAGGGACAGATAAGGGGGGGGGGGGGGGGGGTTTGCGTGTGGGAAATTCTTTGCGTGTGGGAAATTCTGGAGTGAAACGTTACAAATTTACGAAGGTGGACTTCGAATTCGAGTCCGTGATTCAAAAGTACGCAAAAACTAAAGCTCAATATAAGATCCGGTAATTAAAGTCTTTACAAATATCAATTGCCACAGGTTAATTGATTACAAAAATTAGTCAACTGGCAGAAATAGACGAATATTTATTTCAAACATAATATTTTAAAAATTGGACTATCCGGATTTAAACGGGTAACCGTTTTTTAACCTACAAATGTATTGAGACTTACAAGTTTGTCGTGAAATAAGCCATGCGTCTTGTTAGCGGAACGTTTGGTTGCCCTTCTGCTTCTGTTTGGATAGCTAGCTGGATTCTGAGGTTTTCCGACCCCACATCCAAAGCCCATGCGTCGCAACTGCGCCGCAAAATCCTGAATTTAGAATTTTGAAGATGAGCCATCAAGGCCATAACATTATATTGATCAATTTAATAGTAATTTTGATATCACGTACGGAAAAATTTGTTGATAGCGAATGAAAGTGAATTACATGAGACTCTTCGCCTCATTTATCTTACGCGTTGCGCCAGTGTGAGGTCAAAGTCAAGGACTCGACTAATAAACATGTAAACATGTCTTACAAGACATTATCTTTGCGATGTGACTTAACAGTCACGAGATTCGAGCAATGACCTGCGCAATCGTGTCGACTGTCATTACATTTTATCGCCAGGATGCTCATTTTACATGTAAATACGTTCTCCTAGGTCCGATCCGCAGAAACCTACTGATAATAATGATAAGCCTATTGTCTCTAATTCTCGATTACTTCTTCTTATACTGTAGATAAGTATACACGACATCCCCAATTTTATCAAAGTCCTGATCAGAAATACATTGTTGAGGGTAGATGATCATTACTTACAAGAAAATTATCGACGTGATTCCGTAAATAGTGTTATTTTGTTGTATTATTTGGAACAAAGTTGCAAAGTAGGACCTTACATTTGACTGCCCAATTATTTTTCGATTTTCACGAAACTACCGCTGTAACGACGTTTTTTAATCGATTTTGGTTTTCTCATAGAGGAAGCTGTAAAAAAAAGCGAAAAAATATGGGAACATTCCGCAAGGTTCTACTTTGCAGCTTTTTTTCAAATTTTCGAATGACAGACGGTCTGAAGTGTTTCTAAGTCAATTTGAAAATATGATATTTTAATTAAAAACTACATAAAATTATTTTTTAACGATTTCCACTAAATTATGTATCCACCATGGCTAAATACCATTTGCTTTACATGCTAAATTTCAACTTCATATTTCGAGGTTTGCAAAAGTCATCGCGATAAAGTACAACTTCAATACTTCCAAATTTCATAGAATCCAAAATTTTTATTCTGAATTGATATCGTAGAAGTCAGAATTTTTAAGAAGTTAATGCCATAATAAGTTAATGACATTAAAAGCGATAAAAATGGAAACAATGTAAAATACTCTGCAGATTTTTGTTCAAATTAATAAATGACAGATGGTCTGGAGTTCTCCAAGTCAATGATACGATTTTAATTTAAAAATACACGAAAAACTACTTTCAACGTTCGTCACTAATGTATCTATCATGGCTGAATAGCATTTGCCTTATAAATTTGAACTTAATATCTGAAGTGTTGCAATAACCATTGCCATAAAGTACAACTTTAATATTTTGTAATTTTATAAAATCCGAATTTGTAATTCTCAATTGATATCGTTGATGTCGAAATTTTTAAGAAGTTGATGCCATAATGTCAATATTGTTTAATTTTTTAATTCCATAAAATCCAAACTACTTTTTCGGTTCGAGCCGAGTTCATTAAAGTGATTTTCATTAAAGTTAGCGACAACGCCACTTTAAAAACAAAATTCGAAAAGCTATGAAATCTTAGTTTTTGTATATACTTTCTCAAAAATTACAAGAACTATAAAGATACTGCTGCGGCTATGTCCGAGTAACAAAAACAATTAGAAATGCCCTGTTTTAGACCTTAGCTACGGCTAATTGGTCTGGGATTTGGGCTGAACGATTTGAATGTAAATTTATCTTCTTTGAAGGATTTTCTTTATTGAAGTAGAAATAGAATCAAGGATCATTCACATTTATTTGTTTTTGAGACAATTGAAAGTATATGTGACTTTAATTAAATTGAACGGACTTGGTTTAGGAATTATGTTCTTTGATACTAGATATTCTTTAGTAAAATAAGCTTCAACTGGTGTCTTTTTAATGAGATGGGGAATGCCTAGATGTTGTGCCACTAACTTCCTTAGTTGGTATTTTCTAGCTCTGCGACGTTGTTGTCCCATTAGTTGAAATAAAATTTAGATTTTGGAATAAAAATGATTAAGACCCAAAATTAATTTCAAGTCTTGGATGATTAGAAATGTTATGACTTCGCTTCTCCGCGTAGTGTCAGCTGTTATTAAAGTTAAACGCTTGCAACAATTCGCATTCGTTAACTGTTTTAAGCTGGGTCTGTCTGCGAGAGAGAACGACAGTCTTTGGGGAGAAACGTTCGCAATTGTTCTGCAAACGTTTCGAGTTAGAAGATTTGAAGGAATGAACGATTGCAACTGTCAATATAATTGTCAAATGCAACTGTCGAAGAAATATTCGTTTCAATCAACCAAATATTTGTTCCGCGACCCGTAACCGCAGATTCGGTTGGTATTACCAATTCGTTTTATCGGTGTAGAAACAGCATTTCCATGCAAATTGTAGCAGATCTTTCTCATCCGTTTCTATCCCATCTTTGCTCTCCCCAAGGCACGGACGTACACTGAAAAAGAAATTATGGTATCAGTAATTAAAGAGTGACAATGATGTATTTTTGGCCGGCATTACTATTTTTTTTAGTCGCCACAACTATGTTTTTGCGAACAGTTATGTTTTTTATTCCAAGAATTCACAAGTTCGGTGTTTTGGGATTCCTTGATAATAATATTTCCTTGCTGAAATCGAGCTTTATTTTTTATTAATTGTCAAAGTGTGTCTTTTTTTCTGAATCGATAAGTGATACGTAATCAAGTAGGTTCCCATTTTTCGATGTTTGCAATTAAAAAATGACAATAGAAAAGTTCATATCGTATTCTTTTAGTTACAAGTATCACCAATTTCGTTTTGTGTAATCGGGTGGGGGTCAAAATAGCGAATCACCAAAATAGTGAATGGTTGAAATATCGAATTTTAAAATAAGGAACGTCTGAATCTAGTATGGTCGTCATTATGGAATTCGTTATTTCGACGATTCGCTATTTTGACCTTCATCTTATTAGAATGGAATCAAAAAAGCAAATGCTTAAAATGGCGAATGGCCATTAAAATGGTCTAAATGGCTATTTTACATTTAGACGTTCCTTTTTTTCGAATTCGCTATTTTAGCCATTCGCTATTTTGGTCATTTGCTATTTTGACCCCCACCCATGTAATCATGACATTCACACTGTTCAATGCCTAGCATCAAATCAACTTTAACTTATATAAACAATATACAATACAATATACGATACAAA
Organism: Tromatobia lineatoria; assembly: GCA_949699805.1. Lineage (NCBI taxonomy): Eukaryota > Metazoa > Arthropoda > Insecta > Hymenoptera > Ichneumonidae > Tromatobia > Tromatobia lineatoria. The sequence continues at coordinate 6,411,239 of OX453048.1, forward strand.
GATCATGTAATTATTGTAGTGATTATTAATATTCTTATTGAAATTGAACATTGTCAGCGAAATCTGACAAAGTTTCGTAAACATATTCGGTAGTTGTTCTATAGAATACGCGGAGGAATATTACATACGAGTCGTCAATAGAAAAAATATAATATCAATTACGAAAAAATAATCTCTTTATTTTAACGTCTACTCGCCAAGCGAGACATATGTCAACTAAAATAAAAACTGTTATTTTTCTAACAAAACAATGCAATAACGTTGCAAGGCAAAATGTTCGTTATAAATTAGAACTTCAACGAATCACTTGTTCTTAACATCCTCCCACCGGTGAGATACGACATTTTATCAGCTCACCAACTTCATTCACAATATGAATAATTAATTATATTCTTGACAGATAGTGTAGAAATTTTTTTTTTTACGATTGAAAACGCTCAGGTTTCTCCACTTTACGTCCGCTTCTAGTTGTTATCGGTTCTTCTCTATGATTTATATCTTTACGTTCTTCATCATCAGACATCGGATCTCCGTTATCTTGATGATGCTGAACATTCTTCACTTGACGTGACTCGATGACAAGGTTTTCATGAATCGGATCATCGATTCCTTCATCGGATAGCTCCAACGGATAAACTCGCTGTATAGGTCTGATTAATTCGCCCGAAGAGGTTTTAAGGCGAACTACTCGCACTTCTTCATCTCTTCCTGGTATAATTTCGATAATACGAGCCAATGGCCAATCTAGTTTCTTGTGATTATCACTCCCAACCAATACAACTTCTCCAACACAAATCTGTTTACAGTTTTTCTTCATCTTGATTCTGTGGACTAGTTGCCCTAGGTACTCTATTCGGAAACGATGTCTCAGATCATCCCTTAATTTTTGTCTGTACCGTAATCTTTTGTTCAAACTCGTACGATCAATGTGATCACAATCTGGAACTCCGATTTCTTTCATATCTTGGAGATACATGGCTGGAGTCAACGGGATGAAGTCTTGAGATCCGTCAGAAACATACGTTATAGGACGAGAGTTGATCACTGACTCACAGTCACACAACGTCGTCATCATTGCTTCATAGTCGAGACACGCTTTTCCCAGAGTTCTTCGTAATAAACGCTTCAGTATACCAACGAGACGTTCCCACCATCCACCCCACCATGCAGCTGTTGGCGGATTAAATTTCCAGTGTACTCTTTGTGTCACAGAATAATCTGCTACTTTTTTCCAATTAATTTTCTTGAACAAATTCGCAGTTCCGACAAAATTTGTTCCATTATCACTGTACATCGTATGAGGTCGGCCGCGTCTTGCTACAAAACGACGAAACGCTTCTAAAAATATCGTGGTCGATAACGAAGTCACCAGCTCAAGATGCACGGCACGATATACGGCACACGTGAATAGACATATCCACGCTTTCTGTCCTCCATTCAGGTATACTGGTCCAGCAAAATCGACTCCCGATATCTCGAATACAACAGCGTCTCTAACACGATCCAACGGAAGCGCGACTGGGTTTGAATCAAAACTGTCGATTTCTTGTCTTTTACACGCGACGCACTTTGATACTGCGGAACGAATGGTTCGACGTCCACCTAGAATCCAATATTTTTCTCGAAGATTGTTCATGACCACCTGAACGCCAGCATGACATAGATTTACGTGATGATAATCGATCAGGCGCTGTACTAGCGTATGTTGCCTGGGCAAAACGATCGGACATCGGAAATTGTAGTCTTGACGACTACTAATCTTCGTATTCAATCGTAACAATCCATCTTCACTCATAAAAACGTTCAACGATGAGATTCGTGGATCAGATTTCCCGCTGAAACATTCAGATTGTACGAGTTTCATCACAGTTGTCTCTGCTTGCATGATTTCGCCCGACGATAATTCACCAATTCGTCGTTCATCTTGAGTAGAACGGCAATTATTCGCAAATCCTTTAATCCATCCGACCAGTCTCAGAATCTTGTGGAACTTCGAAAATTGTCGAGTGTACCATTCGTGATTTGGACTCATACTTTCATCATTGACCATAGTAACGGTAGATTTTTTTAATTCTCGATTGACTTCTTCTTCGTTTGCGGAGGAATCAGGAAAATTCCATTCGTTCGATGAACGATACAACCATTCGGGTCCCTCCCACCATTTCGACGCAATTAATTGTCTTACCGTGCATCCTCGTGATGGCAAATCTGCAGGGTTCACCTCTCCGGGAACATGACGCCAATTTCCTGCATCCGTTAAACTTCTTATTTCTTGGACACGATTCCAAACGAAAATACCCCAATTTGATTCTTTGCGTATCCACGATAAAACCGTTGTCGAATCACTCCATAGATGAATGGAAATATTTTCAAAATCAAGGGAATCTTTCACCGATGTCACTAATCTCGCACCGATCGTTGCAGCTAATAATTCGAGTCGTGGAATCGTTATCTCTTTCTTAGGAGCGACACGGGACTTTGCTTGTAAAAGTTGTACTGTGACACCTTGAGCTGTTTCTAATCTTATGAATACAACTGCAGCGTATGCAAGTCGACTGGCATCACAAAATGTGTGGAGACTCACATTGACTGGGTTGCTCAATCCATTAAACATGTGTCGCGGAATCTTTACTTCAGACAGGAAACGAAGCTCTTGAAACCAAGCAACAAATCTTGTCCGAATATCCTCGTTAACTTGAGTGTCCCAATCGATCTTCGCTGACCATGTTTTCTGAAGTATCAACTTCGGGCACAGAGTTACTGGACATGAAAATCCGATAGGATCGAAAACTGCATGAGCTATAGCCAGAATGGTTCTTTTTGTGATATCTTCTGGAAAAGTATCGATCGAATTCGACATGTTGATTTCCAGAGTATCTTGAACTTTATTCCAGACGACACCCAAAACCTTCGTTTTGTCGCTTCCTCCATCCCGGTCCGAATGCTCCCACTCTCTCAGATCGAACCCACCGAAAGCCATGACTGCTTTCGATTCGTTTATAAAATCACGAAGTTCTTCTGAGAAGTCGACACTTGTGACACAATCATCGACGTAAAAACTGTTGGACAGTTTGAGGAGAGTAGATTCTGAACACATATATGGGTTATCCTTATCTTTGTTCTGCAAAGCTTTCTGAACGTGAAGTTCGATGACCGCACCCAGTAGAAAGGGGCTGCAAGATACTCCAAAAACTACTCTGCAATGACGATATACCTCGATTCGCTGCTTCGTCTTTTCATCCCACCATAAAAATCGTAAGAAGTCTCGATCTCTAGGACAGATACTAATTTGTAAGAAAGCTTTTCTTATGTCTGCGATCACACCGATTTTTCCTTTCCGAAATCTCGTCAAAATTCGAGGAATCAACTCGATCAAATTAGGTCCTTTTTCGAAGCACACATTCAGAGATGGATGATTCTTTTCTTTAGCAGAAGCATCGAATACAGGACGGATTTTAGTCGTAGTACTATCCTGTTTCACCACGTGCCTGTGAGGTAAATAATGACCGAAGTTTTTTACCTCAGACTCCGGTACGACTTCGATGATTCCTTCGGTCAACCAATCTCTCAAAACCTTGTCATAATCTTCGAAATATCCTCCAGTCTTCAAATTCTTCGTCGTCGATTCGAGTCTTCTGTGGGCAATGTTTCGATTTGAAGGTAAAGGTGAATGATCTTCGGACCACGGCAGTTGAACCTCATACCGTCCCTCGTTGTTTACGCGAACCGTATGAACGAAATGTTTTTTCGTTTCTTCTTCTCGTCTGTCCTTCGTTTTCTTTTGTGAAGGGTCAGAAATACCGAGGACATCTAGATTCCACAAATCTTCAACACGAGATTCCATTGCAAACATCGAAGTTACCGTCAAAACTGCATCAGATCTATTACCAGAGACTGGCAATTTCCCCATCAATGTCCAGCCTAATAAAGTTTCAACAGCAACTGGACCACTCTTGAGGATGTGAAAACGCCCCGTCATTAATTTCCCGACAACGTCTGCTCCGATAAGTATCTGAATTGGCTCGTTTTTTTCAAGAGTGTCTGAAAGTTGTATTTTCATCTCACGCAGCTCTGGAATCCACGGTCCATACCGTACACTTGGAATGTTGCTACAGATTACATCATTCTCGAGCACTTCGAATTTGCACGCAAATTTTCCATTAAGACTAGATAACCTCATTTCGTATCGATTGTGATTCTGTTCTCGCGACTTAACGCCTCCAAACAAAGCGTGTGTAAGCTTTTGTCGTCCGATTGACGTGTATCCAACAGCAGCTGCAGCATCCTTTACGATATACGACCTCTGAGATCCATTGTCGACGATCGCACGTACTTCTCGTTCACCTCGTTCGCCTCGTAGTCTCACACGTAAGGTTTGTAGAAGAACTTCTGGATTACTGGAAATATTCGCTAAATTTTTCTCCTCGCTGCTATTGGTTACATCCGTTGATTTCTTCACAGTAATTTCACTACGGACCATCTCTGGACACATGATAATAACGTGACGTCTGTTACACCATGGGCATTTCAAACTGACTCTGCATTTTCTAAAACTGTGACCAATTTTCGTACAGTTAAAACAACAATTATTTTTCTTCAATATATCTTGTTTCTCTTGCAAACTCATCTGACGAGCCTTATCACAGTTCGGATTCTCGTGAGCTCCCGAACAAAAAATACATTCTGTTTTTTGATCCTTGGTAGTCAATAAACCTGTGGCAGTTGGAACACTCTTAGTTTCGGTTCGTGGTTTAACGTTCTTCTTGTTTTTCTCTGAATCATCGCTGAAACCGAAACCGCTTACTGCCATAGCTATTCTCTCTTCATTTTCTACCTCGGTTTCAATAAATTTCAGAAGTTTCATAAGACGTTCAGTGGGTTCAACATTATTTGCGAGAGCAACTCCCCTTTGCCAAGCTCGAAGTAAATCTTCTGGCAATGACGATTCTACGAGAGGATATAACATTGCTGCGTATTTGTCGGAAGTAACACCCAATGTTTCTGAAGCTCTCATATGAGACTCAAGTTTATCATAAAGAGTAGCTAATTGAGGCTTTACGTTGGTCTTCTTCGCGTTTTGCAGTACTAATTTCAATAATTCTCGCACGTAGACCTCGACAAGCAAATCATCTCGACCAAATCGACCCTTTAAGCTCGTTATTACCTTATCATAGTTTTCTCTCGACGGCGGAAAACTCTGGACCAATTCACTTGCTCTCGAACCAGGAGTCATAGCTTGAAGAAGATATTGGAATTTATCTTCCTCTCCAATGGTTATATCTTCGTGAATCTTTTTGAATTGAGCCCAGAATTGTAACCAATCTTTTATATCGCCACTAAACTTTTTTAATTCGATTTTTGGCAATTGAAAGTTTCTTCGATTCGCAGCGTTTCCTCTGGCAGGTTGGTTATTATCGACGTCGTACGCATGTGGATTCGGTGGAACATTTTGGAGAGGTGTTGGTTCTTGAGCTCCCATTTTTTCGACAATTTGAATTTTTAATCGTACATATTTTTCCTGATACTCCTCAACGCTGTTATTTTCTTCTACGATCTCTTCATCTGTAAAATCTTGATCAATCATCGCGTTGAAGACGTTTTTATCTGCGGCCTCTAATGCCGCTGTATTATTTTGAAGTAATTCGTACATGACCTTCACTACCTCCTTGTTGGGATTTGGAACTTGTAACTCGGCATTAAGCTTGTTTAGTATTTTCGTGAAAGAAGTTCGACAAGCCCTCCTAACCTTCTTGGCTCTTTCCATTTTTTACTAATTATATCGACTCAATATTCAACACACGTCCTGTCACGGTCGCCAAATGTTCTATAGAATACGCGGAGGAATATTACATACTAGTCGTCAATAGAAAAAATACAATATCAATTACGAAAAAATAATCTCTTTATTTTAACGTCTACTCGCCAAGCGAGACATATGTCAACTGAAATAAAAACTGTTATTTTTCTAACAAAACAATGCAATAACGTTGCAAGGCAAAATGTTCGTTATAAATTAGAACTTCAACGAATCACTTGTTCTTAACAGTAGTTCATTGAAATAGAAAGAGGTTTTTGTTCAATGTGTTTTTACGCAGTATTTCACTCAATGTTATGTCATGTATACATAAACCAATAAATGAATCTACGTACAAAAAAATACGATTACGTAGTTTTACGATGAATTGCGCTTTGCAGCCCAGAAGTTAACAGTTCTGGTTTTAGTATCTGAAGATTACACCCAGAGAAATAGATCTAAAGGGTTTATTTGAATCGATTATAGGTTGTATTTGAAATGAATACGATGTTATTCAGATTAGATAGAATTTATTTCAATCAGATGAAATTTTATTTAGATAGAATAAAGTCTATTTCGAATAAATAAAATCCTATTAGGCTGGCCATTAAATAAATAGTTTATTCAATAACTGGCCTAACAGTATTTTATTCAACCGAAACAGACTCTATTTGATTGAAATGAGATTTCATTCATTCCAAATAAACAAAATTATTGATTCAAATAAACTCATGAGACTAATTTTTCTGGGTGTAATCTGTAGTGAAGATATTCGCAAAAGAAAAATTCCCCTATGCCTTTCGCACTTGCTGTAATTTGAGATAATTTGAACACAAACAATGTGTACGACATTGTCTTAAGCAGGTAACTCTTTTTTGGGTGAAATTTCGATTCCGTTGAGTCACACACATTTTCAAATCAGTCTATTGAGGAAAAAAAACAATGAAAAAATAATTTTAGCTTCAAGGGTTTGGGGCGGCAGGAATTATTATCCGATAGTTCTCAATTTTGCCGTAGATTTTTTTTGCAATGAACTGATTGGAAGGCGTGTGACTAGACGAATTAACCTTCGCTTAAATAAGAACCACCCTATAATGAGTACCTAACAGATACAAACTATCTTAGATCCTTTCCTGACTAAAAGAATATTTATTATCTCGACTGCGTGAAATTGTTTCTTCATATAGAAACCACTTTTCGATCGTTCGATCGATTGATCGATCGGTCGAAATTCAATAGAACGAAAATCGAGAACAAAAACTTTTATAAAATTTGATAGAATTCGAATAAGATTGAAATCAAATCATAATTCAATAAGCTTCGTGAGTTTCCGTTTTCCTACTACTTCGAAAAGCAGTTCTTATCTTGTTGTTGATTTTGGATTGATATTTTATAGACTTCTCAAATACGTGAATAATCATTTTTGCATAATAATTCGTAAAGCTTCCAAATTATATCGAATTAGATAAAAATGTTGAAAATATGGGTCGTTCTTCTGAAATCCAACTCACTTGTGGAGCTCGTAGTCCCCGATCGCCTTGTAACTGCGACATTCATTCAGATACGTTAAACATAGGACATTGAATTTTGCTTACAATTTTAAATTGGCAACTGTGTCTCTAAATCACTCATTGATTGCTGTCAATTTTCCGAAGTTACATCAGCAAATGATTTTTTCAAGCATATAATCGTTTATACAATCTATTTATTTAGATATTATAATATCTTTTTTTCGGATACCCTGCACTTTTTCAGCCCCCGCGTGAAGTTTTTAAAGTGGAGTAATGATTTTATTTTCGTTTTTCATCCAATCTATCTTGAAAAATATGAAATGTTCGAACTTAATAATAATATTCTTCTTCTTCTTCTTCTTATCAGGCGGGGCCTGCGTAAGCGTCGGCGATCTCTCCTGGCCTCTGATAGGATCCTGCCGGCCAATCGTTGACTGTGAAAAGCTATGAAAGCGAAGAAAAATATGCTTTGTTTTTGTCTTCCAATGTGATTGGTCCCTTCTGTAGGGGTGCTCTTCTTCGAGGGTTATGCTTCTTTTTTTTTCATCTTCGTGGTTGGGTTCGGTTTTCACGGAGGAGAGTCACTATACGGCCATTTGCTACGTCTTAATCTGAGGAAAAACAAGCATAGGAGCAGGGGAAGCGATCACCGAAGCGGCTGAAGTCTCTCGAATGGCCGATCTTTGATCGGCTGACGAAACGAGCGCGAAAATGCAACATGGTCATCTATGCCACTCGCAGCGTCGCTAAAATGTTGCATTGGCTTGGAGAGTGAAACGCTACAGAAGAATTTTTGTCAATTCTCAAATAGGGATTCGTATGGAAAATCTTCGTACAGAAAACTCGATTGACTGTCGTCACTCAGTCTAAAGTGTTCTGACGTCTTCAGAACCGTACGATGCTATCCAGATAGAAATTTTACTTCGTCAACAAAAATGCGCCATGTACTGCAGGATTTAGTTGCATTATCAGGACGCTGTGCCGTCAATAATGCAGCTTAATCCTGCAGTACATGACGCATTCTTGTCGATGAAGTTAAATGTCTACCTGGGCTAAAGTCTTTGCGTACAGCGAGCTTCCTTGTAAGGAACGATCACCGTTTGGACAACTGTAGAATTTATTTACGCAAATACTTCTTCGTTGTCTCGCTATCGCAAAAGTTGACGCGAAGTAAATTAATGAAATTTAGATACACGTTACTGGTTCACGCTTGGCGATATTTTCTGTAAGACATATAAAAATATCAGTTCCGTTCACGGCGTCAATGGTCAATGACAATCTTTCTCTGACACGCTCGTTCTCTTATTTAGCTCCTATGCACGTTGCTCTTATAAGACATGTAGCCCTAATAATTTGGCTAATATCTCACATGAGCAGAAGAAACTCCATAGTGCTTTTGAGAAAAATTCTGATCTCGTAAAAGCCCATTGAGCTGCCACTGATGCAAAAGTTGAGAAACTTAATGCAACTGTGACCTCACTATCACTATCTGAGTACTTAGTTAAACTGCGTGACTTTGGGAGCGATATGGAACACTGTAAAAAAAGATTGTAAATTTAATGCATTTATGTATATGAAATTTACAAATTTTGTGCATGAAACTGTGATTCAAGTACTGAGTGCTGTAAATTTCCATTTCGTTTCCGAAATTAATGTACCTAACTGTCAATTTAAGCAATATGTATTGTGAATTTACAAATCTTGAAACACGTATACAATGTTTTGTATTCGTGTTCTGCTACTGTAAAAAAAAGTTGATAATACGCTGTTAAGAATGTCGATAACAGTATAAAAATGAATATCTGTTGATAGGCACAGGTTTTATGAATTTTAAATGTAACATTGATGTAGGTATCTAAATCAATTGTAAAAAATGGTAACACCAGAACTCGAACCAGCAACCTAACGATTATGAGTAGAGTGCATGATGCATTATGTTTCCTTGAAAATACTTCCGTACACACTTCACGTTCTGATTGCAATCGATTGAACGTTTTAATATGTCAATGATAAGTACGGTTAAGAGAATAATATCTGTATAACTCTTATGCCATTTTAAAATCCAAAACTACTAAGTCATTGATAGCATAGGTGGTAGCGTTCGTGCGTTGTTAGGTACTTAGATAGGTTGGTCGTAGGTTCGAACCCCGGGGTAGACGAACAATTTTCATTAGCAAAAACCAATACCCGACAATTTCTAATGATGTAAAATGTCTGAAAAAAATAATGCCTGAGTAATAGTTCTATTTTCTTTTTATTATTTTTAAACCCATTTTCAATTTCCAACATATCTGTGATTGAACTTTAAGGTCCCGTTTTGCAATAAAAGATCTATGACGTACATTAATTTTATGTACAATAATGAGAAATATTTGACGCGGTACATTAAATTTCAAATACAAAGTCACTGCTATTTCAATAAAATTCAAATTATTTTCATGTGTCCTAAATTAGAATTTTCAACACATTGGTGCTTGAAATTTAAGAGACGGTTTGCGAATGAAAACTTCCGGTACCGATACTTTAATTTTCAAGTAGATTTTTTTTACAGTGGAGCTATGAAGTCTACAACAGTGTAATTAAAACAGGATATCAAAGACCTGCGCGCTTCTGGCGAATCCGACGAAGCGCTTCTCGCTGAACTTGAAGATCGTAATAAAAGAGCTGCGAATATTATCCTCTTCAACATACCCGAATGTGCTGACGAGGGCCACCAATATATCTTGGATATCCTCGAGCCACTATCAGTATCCACTTCTAATCTTCGATGTTGCAGGATTGGCCAAGCTCCATCTGCTGGCACTAATCGTAAACCTCGCCCTCTAATTGTATCTCTAAATTCCGCTGCCGATGTCCTTCATGTTCTTAAAAATCGCCGAAACCTTCAACTCAACAACCAGCTTATCTTGTTTAAATGTGATCAAACGGAAAAACAGCGGCAAAAACTACATACTGCAAGAGCTGACCGTGATATCTTAAAAAGCCGAGGTGACGACGATTGGACAATAAAATTTATTAAAGGAGTTCCAACAGTCGTAAAAAAAACGAACTGTCAAAAAACTAATATCGCCGTGCCCTCTCACTTTCTACTACCAAAATGTGCGTGGTATTAGAACTAAGTTACCGGAGCTAGTGACTACTCTGGCGACAGGTTCTTGTGCCTATGAAGTGATTGTACTAACGAAAACTTGTCTGGATAACTCCTTCAATTCTAACGAACTCGGACTTGTGAATTATTCGGTATTTAGAACTGATCGTTGTGCTTTGACCAGCGCCGCGTCGCGAGGCGGAGGTGTCCTCATGGCAACAATTAAATCTCTGCAGGGTTCCGTGATATCGACACCAATTAACTTTTGTTGAGCAAATTTTTGAGCGTATCTCGGGCGTTTCTGTGAACTTATTGGTTGGCTGCATTTACTTGCCCGCCGTCTCACAACCTGATTTCTACCAAGCTCACTGTGACAGTATTAAACAAATCGCGTGTGCCAATGATAAGCTTAAAATTGTTCTGTTTGGGGACTACAATCTTCCTCATGCACTATGGCCCTGTTACTTGGTCTCATGGTGCATCACTTAATGAACTTCGTGCAATCTCCATCTTAGCATCGGAACCAGGGAGCCTTGATCTTATGCAGTCTAATACAATCTGGAACAAATTCGCCGGGCTTCTAGATCTGATCTTCAGCAACTCAGTTATTAATGTTTCCATGTCTACAGAAGAACTGATTAAATGTGATGATTATCATCCATCTCTTATAGCGCTGTTGGAATTTCCCTCTGATGACCTTTAACCACTTGCTGAAACACGCAGAGGCTTCTATGACTTTCGGAATGGTGACTATGAAGCCATGGATCATTTGCTTGTCTCACTTCCATGGAATGATCCGCTTAATGGACTTCCTTTAAATCAGGCTGCAGGCAAACTTTCCAGCATATTATCTGAGGGAATACAACAAATCGTGCCATGGAGGGCGACCTACGTCTCGTCTTTTCCAAGCTGGTTTTCCGCCGAATTACGTCACCTTGTTAAAGAAAAAAAACGGGCCCACACTATCCAGAAATCTTCAAAACAAAGAGCAGACTACCTAATCTTCTCAGAGCTACGTGCAAGATGCAAAACACTTTCAGACTCTTGCTACAACAAATATTTTAGGGATGCACATCGCAAGATCTCCATCAACGTTAAGGCATTGCCTATGCCGGGAAGAAAAAAGACATTTTGCCAGCCAAGATGACCCGGAATAATGTGACTGCATCATCCCCATCTGAAATCGCCGACCTGTTAGCGGATAACTTCGAATCGGTGTTTGTTCCTGACGGTGGTGCTAATCTGCTGTCGACCGCGTTAAGACTCGGGACATGGAAAGAACTACGAGATCCACGGAACCGTTTGTAATTCCCTTCTACCGAGCTAACTACGGCTTACACAGTTGGCTACCTCGCGTCATGCGCTGAGGCAACTCTTTTTTTATTTCAGCAAACGTTTTCGAAATGTCCCTTGCCCGTTTGAAAAGATCATTATACTCCACACTCAGAAATTACGGTTCCGATTAATCTCGGACTCTGCTAATATACGTCGACCTTTAATATCACGATTGCGTCTAGTCATTGTTATTCACGCAGTGTCATAATAAGAGCACTTCCAAGACTTGTCAAATAAATTTGAATAACAAGTTTTCCTTTGTTAGTTATCTAAATACATTATTAGAGATTAAACTGTCACCATTGCCATGTTTATTTATAATTACCAGGGCATATCTTGGTTATCTGGAAATGGGATTCAGTCCCGTGAGAAAGAAATAAATAAATAAATATATATTGTCATTTTAGTAGACATTAGTACGTTGTCGGGTCAACAATGTGAAAATTGATCCGATTTATTTATTTCATAAACAAACAATACATTTTCTTTCCATTATTTACTAAATTAGTAGTAATAAGTAGCATTTCATTGACAAAATGAGAAGAGCTTCGTTACACCAAACTGCTCAACAATGTACAATTAGTACATATCGAGATTGATTAACGTCAAGCATAGGCTCTAAAATTAATATTGTGATGCATAAAACATGCTTACGCTTCTATATCACCGTTCATAAGCTCGTGCTTGACCTGGTATAAAAACGTGGGTACGATGAGACGCACACGAAGCTTCTATAGCGCATTTTACCGTTGCATATTATACCGCTGGCCGAGGGCTACTCACCTTGCTACGGCGGTGTGGAGAGGAAGGCGCGTCGCGGGGACCGTCGTCGCTTGGACCTGTCGGTCAACAACTTGCCGGAGTGTGGGGTCCTCAGGTAAACCTGTTATTGCGATGTTTTTGTCGCCGAAAGTCTTTGCTAGTCGTAAAAGCCAATTGGCGACAATGAACAGGAGCACACGTTTTTATACTGATGTATGCAATCTTTTGGAAATATTCTTACTGTATGAAAATTGATGTTGGTAAAAAAATTTTCAGGGAAAAAACGTTTTCGTCGTTTAACTTGTAATTTGTAAGTTATCGTTACAAAAATTAGCCGATTCGTAATCAGTGTGGGATAGCCGATCAAAAATACTTTTCAAATTTACTGAAAGGCGAAATCATCAACATTGCACTTTGGTGGAATAATAAACAATCTTTTACGACATTGTATGAGCCAATATGCTCAATACCATGTTCAAAGGTACCGATAGTAAACCGATAGAAATGGACAAAGGCATACATAGGTCCGGATAAGTCCTATTCTGCAAAGAGCAGCTGCAACTTCTAGATTTATGGCTAGACTAATACAACAGTCTTAGGATCATATCCAAACGCGAGGCAAATGGTCTGTTTCGAGTTAAGAGTACGGTCTGGGCCTTAGGACCCGACAGATAGGCTTGCAAGTCGAGATTAAGCGACAAGCGAGCAAAGGGCTCCAATCCATCGAAGAAAAGTCTAGAAAACTGACCACTTCACTATTTTAAGTAGTCGCAGGCCTGAAAAATAAAACATAAAAGTTTCATCTTCCTCCGGATCGTTCACAGCAGGAAATTGTGGAAATTCGATTCTTGACCTAACCACCCAAATTTCCAGCCGGCCCTCGAACAAGCAAAGGATGACAAATATTCGAACCCTTAAAATTTTCACAACCTTTGAATTTTGAAAGTTTCACAACTTTTGAATCTTTGTTTTTCATTTATTATTTTTCATATTTCATTTAAATTTTTTCATAAGAAAGCTGCAAAGTTGAAATTTGCAAATTGTTTTCTCATTTTTATTTGGCTAATCACAAAGCTACCTCTATGAGGAAGAATGTTAATCAACTTTGGCTTCCTCAATGTGGAAGTTTTGTAAAAAATTATTTTTATAATAAGGAATCAATTTGCAAGGTTCAACTATGCAGCTTTTATTTTTATCAAAGTATATTTTCTGGAAAATTCGAACCCCATAACTATAATTATGACAAAACTGTGTACCTATTATTGCTAAATACAATCGTTTCATGTAATAAGTTTGAGTTTGCCCTCTTATGTTTTGCTAACGTTGACGCGATAACATCATTTTTTCTGAAAGTTTCAACTCTGAGGAATTTGAACCACGTTGCAGATTATGACGAAATGTTGTACTAATTGTCGCTAAATAGTACTAGTTTCATGTATGAAATTTGCGGTTGTTGTAAAGAGTCCCGGTAGCGACTCGATGCCTGGATAAAAAGAAAAAATGAATAATGCATTCACATGATTATTCTGTTCTTTCCGTTCGATGTCGACTGGGCTTTACACCTGATCTTATGTTTTGCTAAAGTTAAAGCGAAACTGTGAATTTTTCGAAAATTTCAGAACCCCGTAAAGTACGGACACCTTTTCAAATTTTTTTTGCCAAACGCCACTTATGCACTCTCTTCGAGACAAAAAAATCTGAAGATAACGGCATCTTCAGATTTCCAAGATAAAAAAGAAAAGCCATAAGTGATAATCGTACAATGGAAATTAGCAACGCTACGTCGAGTAAAAAATGAATGCGGATATTTTCAAAGTCACTTTGACTGAGTTCCCTTAAGTATCATACTTCTCCATCGAAGTGACTTTGGAAAAATGAAAAATTATGATAACTCGTGGTTTCACTTTAGATTTTCTTATTTCAGTTTGCCATCCAAGTCCATATTGTCCAGCCACAGATCTGTACGAAATTCCACGACATTTAAGGATATTTTCCAAACAATATCAGAAAAAAAAAATATATATATATATATATATATATTGTTAACTGGCCATCGACCGTAGTCCTTCAGCCATGAGTTTATTGGTCTTTGGTTTTAAGATTAATTTGTATACATTAAAAAAAGGTAAATACTATAATCATATTCGTCTGACGAGTGATTTTGTTTATTTTTATTTTTATTTTTATTTTAATCGTTTTCTTGGTTTTCCTTGGTGATGGATATTTGTGGCTGCGATTTACATTTGGATTGGGTTGTACATCAGAAACATTTTCCGAAAATTTTTCGAATGTTTTTAGAACACTCCACGAACATGTTTAGAACATTTCGTAACTGGACGAATTTTCGAATTTGGGGTTTTTTATCTTAAGAATTCGAAAAGCACGTAAACAGTACTTTAATGGGGTGTAGTGACATGGACGTTACCGAGAAAATCAGTTTCTTTTTCATTTTAGGGTGGCCCAAGTCTGTTTGGGGTTGCAGCTGAACGGAGTTTTTGATTACGGTTGGTTATTTTTCAAATTTCGAAAGTACATTGAAAATACTGAAAAGGACGTAGTTATAGATATACATCTATGTTCCTATGTTACCGAGAAAATAAGTTCAATTCAAATTATAATTCACGTACGCATATGTATAGGTCCGTGTGTTTTTAACATCCGTGGGTGACATTTTTGCCATCTGTTTGCGAGTTAAGAAAATTTTGTATCGAAATTGACAAAACGAAATATCATAATATTAATATATATAATATTTTAATACATATCTATATATATGTACATGTAGAGAACAGTTCAGGGACACTTTCGTCAGAGCATCAGCTTTTTCAGGGGCTGTTTTGAGGACTGTCCTCGAAAAAAAGCTACCATCAGCGATATGTACCATTCCGAGACATGTTCGAATGCTGTTACTACGAGGACTGCCCTCAAAGTAACAAATATGTAATTTGAAGTATTCGAGACCAGTCCTGAAAGTAACAAATATATGATTTGTATCATTCGAAGACAGTTTGAAATGTTGGTTGATATTGTAAATAATATTATTTCTTTTCTTATTTGTTTTGTCAATGCCTATCCGCGGTTTTATTATTATAATGATTTAGGATCACATGTAGATGTTTGTAATTGATTTTGTATGAACTATACAGTGACAAATTATAAAATTTTGAAATTAGCTCTACAATATGAGGATGCTGATAACTTAAGCATGGATTACATAACTAATCAGGGGGATCGTCAGGGTAATTGTTGTAATGAGTTGAGTCAACTATCGAAGTAAATGAGCGTAAGTATCATATTTATTAATAATTATGATCAATATTGGCCATCGTGGCAATCATCAAATACGCACATTTATATAAAATCAAAATAGACCCTAACAGTAAATATAAAATAAAAACAAAGAATTGAGAGCGACAACAAGGTCGTTCAATACGTATAGGCACAAAAAAAAATGTTGTTATGATTAGAACGAGACAGGTGAATTTGATAATAGGGTGTAAACATTGGGAGACTTAATTGACCTTCGCACAGACTAGTTCCAAATTATTATATCGGACAAATATTTTTAACTTCTTCCATATGTATGGACCAATAAAGGTGAAGATTTCTCGAAGGAGTCACTCGGACTATGCACAAAAACATATAATTCGGTTACATCAAATATATAATGACGACTTCTCCCCTGGAAGTATATATGCCGTTGAGAAGGAGCGAGCGGTGCGCGGTGAACAGGCGGATGCAGGGCTGCATATAGAGCTCACGCCAACGTTTTAAGTTATTCCTTGCTCTCCTTCTCTCTCTCTCTCTCTCTCTCTCTCTCTTTCGATTTTGCGTTAAGTAGACAGATATAATTTGCAGCTGAATTTTGTTTAAATCAAGCTGTTAAAATGGGGATGGTACTAAAGCCCAGCCACCAATCGTCTTATTCAACCAAAAGAAATAAAAATAATTAAGGACGGCTGTGTGGCTCCATTGACTTGCAGAAATTTACAAAGGCGCCAAAACTATTATCTATCAAATAATAAATTTTCTCTAGCTCACCAATTTACATTACTGCTCCTTACATGTGAAATATTAGTTCACTCACTGCAATGTAGTTGGCCCATACTTAGCCGCACAATGACAAATATAATAAATATCACACTTCGAAATATAAAACGAAAAACGTGTGTGCTCTCGAACTATTAACCGATGACTGGGAAGAAGTCAGGGCGCGATTTCGGGAACTACCATTACATCAAGGCCGATTCGCAAGGCGCGACTATAATAGTCATTAACTCTGCGTACTTAGGTGAGAGAGGCCAGAGTACGCGTATCGCGGAACAGCAGGCACCGACGGACTCCGATCCGACAATTCGTCTAGTATGAGGATTTAAATATCGATAGTGACGAAAACGCATGATCGTCGCGCTACAATATTATCCGAATAGAGGAAGAAAAAATTATATAACATAATTAATACCAGTAATAAGTGGAAGTATTTTATTTTTCATTACAAATCAACATCTTAGATATATTATCATCGTCAATACTGAGCAGCTTCAGTCTTTTGAATCTATTATCTAATATCAAATATAATATCAATTTGAATATAATTCAGTGCTTTCTTTTATCTTAAGAAAAAACAACATAAATAAAATCTCTTACGCTGATAATACGCTCTCACTATAGCACCGTTTTACGGTTTTAGTAATTCCGTAAATATAAATAAGGAGATCAGAAAAATAATTAAGAAATCAACGATTCACTTGCGTAGTTTAATAATACAGATAATAAAAGTACGACCTTGTACTTTCGGAAAGAAATACATAAAAAAAAGACATGGAAAACTTTATATGCACCCTTGCATATTGCCGTAGAAAAAAAGAAATAAAAAACTGGAGCCTTAAAAAACTCAATGTTTTTTGATTATCGTTTTTTTTTGTGTATGAAGCCAGGTTCGCAGTTGTGCAACTTCACGGCCTTTGAGGCAATTATTTGCATTAATTAATTTTTGCATCTCCTCGCCAGTCGGCATTTTTCCGCTTGTAACGCTGTTCCCGAAAGCCTCGAGAACAGTTGTTCGTTCTTCCTCTGTCCATCGACGGTGAATTACTTTTGCTCGATGAGAAGATGATTCTCCGTGGTTCGTACTCGAGTACGAAGTGTTTCCACTTTTTTTTTAGCGTCACCGAGAGTCGCGTTCTCTAAAATTATAATTAACCAATCATCGATACTTAGTCTTTGAATTAATTGAATATATATATTTTGTTTATCCTTTCGAACTAAGTTTACCAGTAAGAGATTTTTGTTTGTATTTAAATAAATGTGTTACTAACTAAATAAGCTAGCCAATAGTATCCGTGAAGCCTCAAGCAATATTTTTCTTCTTTTATATCGTAATAAATAAGAAACCTAAACATCGTACTGATGTATGTGATAACTAAGTTATCCAATTTGTAATAGGTGTTAAAACACCTCAACAAATAAAGACTCTATTCTATATATATTTTGTCATTACAAAATAAAATTACCTTGAGTTTCACCGGAAGACAAATTTCCTGTCTTGTCGGTCGATTCATCGCTGTCTTCTTCGTCGTTATCTTTAGTACCCCGATCTTTCTCTGTAAGTCCACAAAAGTAAAGCTAATGTATTGTCAATATGACTATACTTTAGCAATATAACGAAACAGTAACAGCTGTGTGATTCAAGTTGCACAACACAACATAACTAAATTGCAACGTTTACGTAACACACGTTACATAACACGGTAACATTACTGAGCGGGAAATTATAAATTACACGTAAGTCACATGTAAGTTACAAACAATTTTTTTGATTATGTTGCTGTTACCTTGCAGTAATATCCTGCAACACACTACTAACATTGCAAGACCGTAACGGTTATGTAACACACGTTATATAACATTTGAATGTTACTTGTTACATATCTGTTACACTACGAAATATACGGGCAACGTAACTCAATTGTAACAGTTACGTAACACATGTTATATAACATGGTAACATTGCTGAGTGGGAAATTGTAAATTACGTGTAACTTACATGTAAGTTACACGTGAGATTACTTGTTACATTGAGTTACATAGCCATTACGTTGCTGTTACAATACCGTGTTTACTGGGTGTTTATTGACTGTTTTCCTCGTGGAATTGCCTCATGTAAGCAGCCAAAGTTTCAGCGTCCTTTATGCTCACTGCGTTGTAGATCGATGCTCGAATTCCACCAACGGACCTTAAAAATAAAGAATAACGGATTTAAAAGAGTTAAGTATAAAGTCGGTATTGCTCATGTATTTCCAAAAAAAAAATAGTTTAATTATTTAAATGAAAAATAAGGGAGCAATCTTGTTATTTCTTTTCAGATATAATTATGTTTTTTCCATCATAATATTAAATAAACCATGAAAACAAGGGACAATGAAATAGAACTCGGATTTTGTGCAATTCCTCGAATTAGTTAATGATTTACCTGTGGCCTTTAAGCTGAAGCATTCCGCGAGCTACAGCTCCTGTAAGAAACTTTTTCTCGAGTTCCTCATCGTTGTCGCCGATTCGAAAAGGTACGTTCATGCGGCTACGAGCTCTTGGATTCACCGGACAAGTGTAAAATCCCTTACATTCATCCATGACTCCGTAGATCATTTTGCTCTTTGTAATCGCTAGTTTCTCCATACCTTCGACACCGCCATTCGCTTCAATCCACTTGAAAACACGCCCGACAACGTATATTCTGCAAGTAGAGCAAATAATCACGTTACCACAATTGCCACATATATATATAGTTTAATTATTCTACATATTGCTCCATCAGCCAATGGGCGCATAAGTGTATCGCCGTAATATGAGCGGTTTCTTGCGCAGTTGCGGTTACTAGATTTTTCATTCCGACCAGATAACAGATATTTCGGTCAAGTTTATATTTTCATTTAAGATATTAGTCTTCTTGAATTTAACAAAATTATCCATTTGTGGATTCTAAAAATGAATGTGAATTTTAAAAATTGATTTATTAAATCTGAAACACCTCCAATTTCTTTGCTTACTCATAGAGGGAGTTTCGATTTCGTAAAGTAAAAACTCGCTCGGAATTTAATGTCAGATTACTTAAAATTATCCAAAACATCGTGAGAGTCCAGATAAATGTATGAATGTGTGCGGCAGGATTGCAATATTCAAACCGCTTCATCCTTCTTCCTATGTACAAACTTACCAGAGAATTGAAATATTTTTTTTTTTAGATTTCATGAGACTTGAAATTTTTCGTAAAAAATCTATATGTTCTATAGCTGCCGCAATTTTTTTAGCTCATAATCTCTAAACGAATAAAGTAAAGAAAAATTACGATCGGTATTAAGTTTGGGCTGAACGCGGTTCAAATTTCATAGAATACTGAATTTTAGAAAAATTTATGTTTCCGTGCTAATTCAAATCAATTGCAACTAATTCTTCCTAATTATTTTACAGATAATTTACACTTATCTCGTTTGCATGCTTGTGATACGGACAAACACGGAATAAAGTTTACATACAAATTTAATACGCATCAATCGAGCGGTGTTTATTTCATAACACTTGAAATTTTTGGAAAAAACGTCTTTTGAGTCAAAACAGGTCTACAAAGTAGAAACTTGCCAATTACTACCCAAATATGCCCTGCTTTTTACAAAGCTTCTTCTAGGAAAAAATCAAAATCGGACACCATACTTTCTTTCGAAAAAGCGAACAATAATGAAAAAGCAATGAGCACGGTTTCACTTTACATTGTTTGCGATTCGTCTGTAAAAAAATAAGCCTGCAAAGTTGATTGATTTTTTTTCGGTTTTTACAAAGATACCTTTATGAGGAAATATGTACATCGATTTTGGGTTTTTTATAAAAAAAGCTTTGTAAAAGCCAAGAATAATTAGGAAGCAATTTGCCAGGTTTTACTTTGTAGACTTGCATTTCAAAGTGAAAGTATTTCAAGCACTGTTTAAAGTTGGTCCAACCACATAGAATAAATTTCGACAAAATCCGGAAAGTCGAGGGTCTGAAGCAGTTCGAATCGCTATGGAATGTCCCCCCCCCCCCCCCCCCCCCAACACACACACACACACACATGCACACGCATTTTTAAAAAATCACTTCTCTCAACGTTTTGGGCCATTTTATGTGTCATGACGTGAATAACTCGAAAAAAAAAAATTTCACGAAAACAAAGCTTTTCTATGAGGATGCAAAATGATTTTAAAAAACACACACACGCTGCGGGAGCTTTGTTCGATTGAATAAATTTAGTATGACGAAGCAAGAGAAACACCTTAAGATGGGAAAATACTTACTGGAAGGTTGGCGGTGTGTTGTGAAGCGAATTGTCTTTGGCCATGACTGTGAAATCCAAAACCGTAGGGCAGATTTTCATAGCATTGCCAAGAATGTCATCGCGGACGATAACGATCGTAACACCAGACGGCCCGACATTCTTTTGAGCTCCAGCGTATACAACTGCAAACTGGGTAAATAAATTCTCCGTTATTTTGATGATTTTGGAAAAAGTGTACAGCTATCTTTTGTAACACAAGCAGAATTAATTACCTTGGAGATGTCGAAAGGCCGGGATAGAAAGTTCGAGGACATGTCTGCTACCAAAGGAACACCATTCGTCTCCGGTATAAAATCGAATTCGATTCCTGCAATAATCTCTATGTAGTTCGGATGAAAATGATCTTATAAAAAGATAAATAGATTATCAATACCGTGAACTGTCTCATTAGCGCAGTAGTACACATAAGAGGCATTGGGATCAAGTTTCCAGCTCGAACTATCCGGGATATCGGTATACTTGTTCGTTTTCGGTACAACGAGATTAATTTTCCCATATTTTTCGGCTTCCTTCGCAGCCTTGGCCGACCACGAACCTGGAAACAATTTTAAAAATTCAGTGTTAGCAGAATAACTCGCAATGGCGCAAGATAACAGCGGTGTTCATTTATCTACTTAAAAGAAAGATGGACTTTACAATCTTGTTCATTACTAGTGTTTTCAGAGTTTTTTTTTCAGATTTTAAAATCATGGCACTCGATATGTCACTTCCAAAATATATATTTTTACAAAAGTTGTCATGGAAAAATAAGTTTGCAGCATTTGAAGGCCCAATTAAGCCTACAAAAAATTACGAGCGAAATCAGAGAGGTCAAGGTTAAATCGGGGTCGTAATAGGGGTAGATTGCTCAATACGAAATATACGCGTGCGAAAAATATATCTGGGATACATGTGAAATAAATGAAAAAAATACTTTTGTTATATCAACATCCGAAAAGTTCTATATGTCAGATATATTTTTGTGTATATTTCTTTTTCAATACGTAAAGCATCTTTCAACGAATAGAATGGCGGCCATGATACATGAAAATCAAACAAGAAATACGGATTATTCTTAGAAAAAAAACTGAACGAACATGTGCCTTTTCAAAATTTACCGTAAACCCGTTAATATTTGTGGAGATGGAGTGCAATTAAATTTTTTCCTAGTGAAAGACATATGCAGCTATGAGAATCACCATCCATTATAATCAATGAATGCATAAATGTTTGTCCAAATTGTATAATAAATTAAACACTCTTTTGACTAGTATGAAGCGCTTAAACCTCCTTAATAGTTAAAATTAGACTCCTTAATAACCGTACCTGTTACGATGTAATCGGCAACGCCAGTCTTGCCAATAAGATTGAGCGGAACAGCGGCAAACATACCAGTTCCGCCTCCTTGCATAAACAGAACTCTGTAGTTGCTTGGAATGTTCCTAAAAAAACAAAGTGTAACAGGTTTGTAAGTTGCAGGCTAGCGGTGAATTTCAGTTCGAGCGCCTCGCAAACTCACAGTAATTTCCGTAAGTTGGCCTGTGCATCGTCGTTGACTTTAGCGAAATCGGCGGATCGATGGCTTAGCTCGACGATGCTGAGCTTGGTGCCAGCGTAGTTGAGGAATTCTTGCTGAACGTCCTTCAGCACCTAGAGAAAAAAAAACAATGCTCGTCAATTGATTCATTAGGATCAACGAACCGGTTTGACCTGCGATAGTCTCGCGTGTTGCACTCGGTCAGCGGCCTGTCCGCGCGCATTTCCACCCAATTCAGATTTTTTTTAAAACCCGTAGACCCCACGCATGGATCGAAAATATTGATCAATCGATCATTATACAAATTCAAACTCTTCTCATTAGTGGTTAAATGTTGAGCAATTCGTGTCACGCCGAAGGAAAATAATCTCTTACGTACGGCCAACACGTCTTATCATTCGAAAAGACGTACTATCGCGATAACATGATAACAAATAGAATAATATTAACTCGCGTCTTTGGGATTTTTCTCACGTGCTTTATCGGAGTTTGCGGGGGGTCTTTGTAATCCTACTATGTACATTGAGCGATATTTTAGACAAGTGCAATAAAAATAACTTGAAATATCAGATGCCCGAAACTCGATCGGCTTTTATGTTAATTTGCAAGTCGAATTGATCCGGAATATTTTTAAACATACAATATCAATTACTTTTTAGGAAAGCAAAAATTTCCCATATATTTTTAATTATAATTAGCTGCACTTTTATCAGTTTTCGTTAATGGTTTCAGATATTTACGAACAGAGTTGTGATTATTATTATGAAATTCTCTGCTCGGGGCGCTATTATCGTTTTCCGAATTATTCCACTGTCAACAGGATTAATGATGGATTTTACAAAGAAATATTCATGTCCGTACCTCTTGTGGCAATTTCGCGGGGCCTGCGCCAAAGTTTATAACTCCGTCGATGTTGGTCATGGTGAAGGAAACGGCGGAGGCTCTGTATGTCTTCTGTATTCGATAAAGCTCGGTTAGCTGACGAACGACGACTGGACGAACTTGAGTCGGTTCTGCTGTACACTGTCTCGAAGAAAGGGACGACCCACTTGTACCCACTGCAGGCTTATATAGGTATGCATGCAGGCCCGAAAGGCCCACCGTACTCCCACCTTTTCGGTGTTCATCCCCCCCCCCCCCCCCCGCCCTTCGTCTGTCCGTCCTACACCAGGCCTGCGTAGTCTATCCAGCCACTGTTCTTCATAGACGCCACTAAGCATTAACTATCACTATGGAACGCTTTTTCATCTTCTTCTTCTTCTTCTCCTTTCAATCAGGCGGGGCCTGCGCAATCGTAGGCGATCCCTCTTGGCCTCTAATAGGAATCGTGCCGCCCAATCGTTGACTGTGAAAAGCTATGAGAGCAAAGAAATATGATTTGTTTTTTTTTTTTCAATGTGATTGGTCCCCTTTGTGGGGGTGTTCTTCTTCGAAGGTTATGCTTTTTTCTATTTCTTCTTCGTGATTGGTTCTGGTTTCCACGGAAGAAAGGCCATTTGCTACCTCTGGATCTAAGGGAAAACGAGCAGAGGATCGCGAGGGCGGTCGCTAGAATCTTTTGAATAGCCGATCTGTAATTGGTTGCTGAAACGTACGCAAAAATGCATATTGGTACATCTATGCCACTCGCAGCGTCACTAAAATGTTGCATCGGTTTGGATAGTGTAACGCTTCGAAAGAATTTTCGTCAATTCCCCCATGGAAAAATAATTATACCCGAAAAAATATCGAAAAGTATATATTTTATCTACCAACTATACTTTGGACGAAAAATTTGATATATCCGATATAACTTTTAGTATACTTACAAAGTATATACGATGGCAAACTAGTTCAAACATATTTTTGGGTAATAAAATATATCGTTTTCATATTCTTCATATAATTCTCAATCCATATTTTATGTATTCGTAAGTATATGTGAATGTATATATTTTCTATAGAAATCATATATATATTCATGTAAGAAGATGATTAATACTTGAATCAGTTAGAAGAACATTTCAACAAATTGTTTAGATTCTTTGTCGATATAAGAAATTTAAGTGGTCGAGATTTCGAGTTTTCATATTTTATGAGTTGATGCATTTTTATATACTACTTATGTACAAAATAATATACTCTACGTATATTCGCCAGATACATGTATGGATAGCCGAATAAATATATTTTTCGTATATTTGCCAGATGTACTAACGCGTTGGCGCGCACTCGTGCACAGCGTGTCGAAATTTCGATGGACAGCGATGGGGTGCTCAACGCGCTTAAAAGTGAGAATTCAGAGAGAAATTCGAACACTTCCCGATGGAAGAAATTTTTTTTAAAAAATAAGGCATACAAAAGGTGTGGAAGAGATTAATTTTGCCTATTAATAATTGCACAATTTTATAAACAAATAGGTGAAAAAACAAATTTTTCAACAAATTATTCTTCAAGCTAACGTTTTTTTCGACTAAAAATGATTCACCAATTTTGCTGAACATGTACGAATTTTTTCAGAATTTATTCTAATCATTGAAATTTCGTTTTTTTATTATTATTTTTTTCTTAAAAAAGCATGTTAAGTCGCGAATTTTTCACATGATTAACTCACAAAATCACCCATTACACCCAAGAAGTTTCCAAACGATTGATTAAATATATTTGCCATAACAGCTGATACGAAAAAAACCGCAATTTTCAAACATTAGACAAAACTTTGAAAAAATTCATACGTATTCAGAAAATTTAACGAATCATTTTTATTCGAAGAAAAAGTTAGGCTGACGGATAGTTTGTTGAACAATTTTTTTTTTCACCTATCTGTTTAATAACATTTTGCAATTATTAATATTAACAATTCATCTTTTCCGCACCTTTTGTGTGCTTAATTTTTTCCAGATTTTTATTCCATCCAGAAGTGTTCAAATTCCTCTCTGAATTCTCACTTTTCAGGAAGTTGGGCACCCCACGCACTCCTACATCCTTGATTATGCAGTTTACTACTGCAGTACATGGATCATTTTTGTCGACAAGGTAAAATGTCTATCTGGGCTAGAGCTTTTGCGTATGGCCAGCTTTTTCGTGAGAAGCGATCGCCGTTTATACAACTGCATTATTCATTTACGCAAATACTTTATCGTTGTCTTGCTAACGAAAAAGTTTTTGCGAAGGAAATTAAGGGCGGAAAAAAAATAATAAAAAAATGGGGTTCGTACTTGGTACCTCATGGTTGTCAGTCCGCAGTCTTTTCACAGAAAGGTAGGTTACTCATTCACGCTTGGCGACAGTTCCTGTAAGACAAAAAAAAATATTTTTATTTTAGCAGACAGTATTACATTGTCAGTTCGACAACCCAAAAATAGATCCTATTCATTCATTTCATAAATAAACAATACATGTTATTTTCATTATTCACTAAAGTTGTAGTAGTGTAGCATTCTATTGACAAAATGAGGAGAGCTTTGTTACAGCAAACCGCCCGACAAGATACAATTAGTACATATCGAGATTGATTAACGTCAAGCATAGTCTGTAAAATTGATATTTTGATGCATAAAACATGCTTACGCTTCTATATCACCGAATATAAGCTCGTGCTTGACCATACTACCTGGAATAAAATCGTGGGTACGGTGGGATGCATGCGAATTTTCCATGGCGGATTTTACCGTTGTATATTATATCGTTGGCCAAGGCGGCCTTGCTACAGTGGTTCTCCTTCTCAGAGGGTAGCATCGCTTGTTTTCCCCCATGGAATAAAAGTATACTCGAAAAAATATCGAAAAGTATATATTTTATATACCAACTAACTTTGGACGAAAAATTCGATGTATCGGATATAACTATTAGTATACTCACAAAGTATATACGATGGTATACTAGTTCATACATATTTTTGGGAAATCAAATATATCGTTTTCATATTCTCCATATATTTCTTAATCCATATTCTATGTATTCGTAAATATATGTGAATGTATAATTTTTCTATAGAAATTATATATATATTTATGTAAGAAGATATTTAACACTTGAATCAGTTAGGCAAACATTCGACGAAATTTTTTAGATTCTTTGTCGATGTAAGAAATCTAGGTGGTCGAGATTTCAAGTTTTTATATTTTATGAGTTGATGCATTTTTTATGTACTACTAATATACAAAAAAAAAATTATTTACGTATAGTAGCCAGATACATGTATGGATATCCAAATAAATATATTTTTCGTATATTTGCCAGATGTACTAACGATTGTATCAAAAGTGTACTTTACGTATATTCGCCAAATGTACGTTTAGACGAAATATTGGATATTACCAAGTATATAAAAAGTATATAAGAAAAATACCACGTACATTATTCAAATTTTTTTCGATATGTCGAAAAATATACTTTGTTAGCATACTTTTATTTCATGGGGGAGCATTCTATTGACAAAATAAGGAGAGCTTTGTTACACCAAACCGCCCGACAAGATACAATTAGCACACATCGAGATTGATTAACGACAACGACAGTCTATATAATTAATATTTTGATGCATTAAACATGCTGACCCTTCTATATCACTGAATATAAGCTCGTGCTTAACCGTACTACCTGGAATAAAATCGTAGGTACAGTGGGATGCATACGAATTTTCCATGGCAAATTTTGCCGTTGTATATTATACCGTTGGCCGTGGCGGCCTTGCTACGGTGGTTCTCCTTTTCGGAGGGTAGCATCGCTTGTTTTTCTAGGTGTGGAGAGGAAGACGCATCGCGGTGACCATCGTCGCTTGGGCCTCAAGGTCAACAACTGGCCTGCGTGCGAGGTTCGTACGTAAATCTGTTATTGTTTCTGTTGCTGAAAATCTTACCTGGTCGTAAGAGACAATTGGCGACAATGAGCAGACGCACATAAAGTCTTTGCTGGTCGCAAAAGACAATTTACGACAAAAACCAGACTCACATTTGCGAGTGGTTGTGCGTCGATAAGCCCGTCGATTTTTCCCTAATGCTGTAAAAGTGAAAGCTTAAAAAGTGAAAAGTGAAAACGCCATTTATTCGCGTGACATATTCGAACTCTAAATTGCGTAAAATTCTTCCTAAGGATGGGCAGCATCCGGAAAAAATCGGTGTTTAGATAATCGATTGCTTCTTATTTAAGATCAAAGAATTAATTAATCGAACATAAATTGAACTTTTACTGAGCATTTTTTAACATTCTGAAAGAGGAGCCCTGCAAAAAAAATTTTGCATCGCTCAAGCGAGTTTTCGATTTCTCGGTCAATGAATAATTTTGCTAAGTTTTATCTGCTCTGTTAAAAAAATAGCACTACCACTGAAGCTGATATTTATTTTACCAATAGAGCAGCAACCCACTCTCCTGCAAATTGATTGATGAATAAAATAAATTATTTTTTCATATCTTATCAAATTGAATTTCCTTGATAAAGTCGGTGCGACCATCAAAATTTCTGCATCTTCAAAAAACAACTTTGTCGCGTTGTAACTCCGTGACATTAGTTCTGAGAGGAAAATGTCTCCGGACTTTTTTGTTCCTTTTTTAATTTCCCGATGGCGGATATTTTCGAGAAAAAAAAATTGTGTGACATTAAGAGGATCTGTGCAAATTCAAAACTTTGTCACGCTGCATCTTTTCCGTTCTGACTCGGAGAGAATAGTTTGTAGGAGACATCTTCTTTCTTTTCTCATTTTGAAGTGGCGGTTATACGTACTTTTTAAGTGACGGTTATTTGTGAGTAGTTATTTGGATTTTCGTCTTTGTCCACGTTTCCTGACTAGAATATTGATCAAGAGCAAAAATGCCGTAGAACTTTTTTGTAGTACCCATGATTATCTAGTCGCGGGTTCCGCCAGATTTTTTTTTCAAGGGCAACGAAATATTTCTTTTGCCATTCAAAAACTTTGGACGGCGATATCTTGGCTAGATCACCTTTTAGCAAAAAAAAAACAGATGTGCCTATTCTATTCGTTTTTCGATTATCTAGTGGCGGGTTCCACCGGATTTTTTTTAAGAGCAACGAAATTTTTTCCGAAGTTTTAAAATGGCAAAAAAAAATTTCTGAAGATGCAGAAATTTTGATGGTCATAAAGTCGGTAAATTTTTCAGCTGCCGCGTTTCTTCACCTATTAAGCCGAATAGTTCCTAACAATAAAGTGGAAAGAGATTATTGTTATTGAATATGATCCTAACCTATTGAGCAAGTTAACTAAATAGTTTTTTATGAACAAAGACACGTTAAATGATGTTTGATATCGAATTTCAGCGAAATCGGTAACGTGGTTCCGATTTTATAGAATTTAAAATTTTTCGAAGAAAAAACCGTTTTATCTAAATCACCTCGAAACTCAATAAATGAACCAAAACATTCTACAGTACAGAAAAAATAGATGCACAGTAGAAGTTTGCACATTTATTCCTCACATAAAAATTTGAAGGCAGTTGTAAAAGACAATTTTAAAATTTCACTTTTTAACAAATCTACTTCTCTGAGGAGGCCAAAATAAATAATATCTTCCTCATGGAGGAGGATTTCTTGAAAATTAAAGTTCTGACATTTCCTTTTTACAACTGTCTTCCAATTTTATATGAGGAAAAAATGTGCAAACTTCTACTGTGCAGCTTTTTTTTTAATTTACTGAAAGGTTAAGGTATCAATTTTGCACTTGGGTGAAACAATAAACTATAGTCAAAACGGGTAATAACCTTTTGCAAAATTCTGTTAGCCAATATGCTCAATACCATGTTCAAAGGTTCGATGTAAGCCGACAGAAATGGACAAAAGCACCCATAGGTCCGGATAAGTACTATTCTGCGAAGAGGAACTGCAAATCCTACATTTGTGGCTAGGCCTTAAGATTATATTCAAACGCAAAGCCAAGGGTCTGTTTAGAGTGTACAGTACGGCCCGGGCCCTAGGACCCAACAGACAGGCCTGCAAGTCGAGATCAAGCGATAGGCGATCGAAGGGCTGCAAATCCATCGAAGGAAGGACCAGAAAACTGACCACCTCGCTATTTTAAGGCCTTACATACGTCCAGAGGTACCGAAAACGCACCAAAAGAAAAACTGTTTTTAGAAAGGATAGAAATAGAAATTGATAAGAAAAATTCTTATACATTGTTAATTACTGTGTTAACTTTGTAAAAAAATTTATTTCAATTTTTTTTTTTCAAAAATTACAACATGAAAAATCACATTTTTTGAAGCAGTGTAAAAAAAAGTTGCTTTACGGTTGGCATCATTTCTCTTTCAAATGTTGGCAGATCTGCAAACGTAAAGGAATTCTTGTAAAATGAGGTTGTCGTTATAGTCTGTCAACTAAATTGTTAATTTTGTGTCAAAAATGTGACACTTTAATTGTGTGTATAAAGTTTTCTAATGACAATATAAAAAATCCGGCTCGACAGACTATAGAAAATATATTTTCGAATATTAAAAAAAAGCATAAAAAAATATTAAAAATTGTACGAGTTATCATGCAGACCGTGTCGAAAAAAAGTATTTCGTGCGCGAAACGCAAGGGAAACCTTACGTTCCATGCAGCAGGGACAAAATTATTATTGTTATTAACAATTGAAAAATAATATAATTTTTTTCGAAAATTTCGAATTTTGTACAATTTTTTTTTTTTTTTACGTGCCACTAGAGAGTCGCAAAACCTCAAAATGTGCCTTTAAAATTTATTTGTTTGCATGCACAGGTCAAGTGGTACGACTTTAGCTGCAAAAAGGGGGACGAAAATGGAAATCAATTTGTTTAAATCATTTAAAAAAAATTAAAACAATACTACGCACCGCTAGAGAATCACAAGACTCAAGAATATGCCTTAACAAAAAAAAAAAACATTCGATCGCAGCGTTGCGTAGCAACGGCGTGAAAGCTTTTGAATTTTGCAGATGCAGATATATTTCTGGTCATCCTCCAATTATATATGACCTTCAATAAAAATTTCGCTTACGCGATTTTGAGAGCATTCGGGCTGAAATTCGGAGGGATGTAGTGGCGAGTTACGCGAAGTAAGGTCACATTGTCCACCTGTAACATAACATGTTCGACGTTAACATTCATCGCATGAATGCCTACACGGAACAAAATAAGTACTCGTGATAACCATTTCCAGCATATGCTGTGCCGCAGGTTAGTGATGGATACTAAATTGATACACTGAGAGAAAAACATATCGTATATTTAACGATGTCACATGGTAAATCGGATATAAGCAGGCTGGCAATGTTTTATGGTTGAAGCGATGATAATATGATTCAATAAACGATATTTGCATGGTTGTCGGAAACAAACGTTGAAATCGTATATGCAACAAAACGGCATATTTGAAACTATAAGAATAGTTTTTTAGACTATTATCATTTTGATGATTGCTACTATAATTATATTTGCGATAACCATAAAATATAGGCGGCCCTCCTGGGAATTATATTAATGGTTTGTCCAACTGTTTCATATATTTGGTATAACCATAAAACATAGACCTGTGTCCTGGGAACTATAGTTTATAGTTAGATTATCGTTAGTCCAACTATATTATTTTTCAAATTAGCAGATTTTTCTTTCAGTGTGAAGTATCCTCAACTTATATGTGATTGGTAAGCGGAAAATAGTAAGTAAGATCGACGATTTGGTTTCGACAACCAATCATAATGAGTTCTCTACACGAAGTTTTCGTATACAAATATCTATTTGAGACTTGACGAAAATTGTTTTATGCAACTCCGTGTGAGAAGTGCATACTTCGCACACGCTTCGCGTGCGAGAAATGGCACTTCTCGCCGTAGTGAAATAAAATTGTATACGATCGTGCGAGAAACTTTTTCTCAACTCGTTTGATTGCAACACTCGCCTTTGGCTCGTGCTGCTAACTCACCCGCTTTAGAAAAACTTTCATCGCACTCGTATCGTAATATACTATTCAAGCGTTTGACTCTCCAAACCAATGTAACATATTAGCGTCGCTGCGAGTGGCATAAATGACGACAATGCATTGTCGCGTCTGTTTCACGGGCCAATCACAGATCGACCATTCGGATGAAGCTTAAGCCGCTTTGACGACCGTTTCACCCGCTTCTCTGCTCATTTTTCCTTAGATCAAGACGTAGCAAATGGCATTATGGTAACTTAGCTCGCTGGAAACCACGACGAAGAAAAAGGAAGGAGCATAACCCTTGAAGAAGAGCACCCTTACAAAGGGGCCCAATCAAATTGAAAGGAGAAACAAATCATATTCCTTTGCTTTCATAGCTTTTCACAGTTATAGTTAATGCCTAGTGGCCTCCGTGAAAGACTGAGGGCTGGTGTAGGAGGGACAGATGAGTGGGGGGGAGCAGGATGGAAGACGAAAAGTGGGGAGTAAAATGGGCCTCTGGGGCCTGCGTGCATATACCTATTTAAGCACGCAGAGGATACAATACGTCCCATTCTTCGAGTGACTTTCAAGTTGAGTTGAACGCTAAATTTCTGGAAAGAATGTGACGTGATGGACGCTTCGCTTGGGACGCGCTTCCAAGCGAAAAGAGAGTTAAGTGAAAATTATCGGTGTTATTTTTAACACAATTGAAGAAGTCATTTTCACGTCCACCACTGACTTTATATTTCTCCCCGTGTTAATGATCGGAATCCGGCCACATCGTGCAGTAACTAGTAAGTATAAAATCGCATTAATAACCTAACACCTTGAATTAAAGTCGCATTGAAGTCACAACTTTTATAAACTATCAAATGAGTTACTTCTATACAACCATCGAATGACCGTTGCGCTAGTTGTACAAAATTGACTCTTAAGGATGTTTGATACGTAGAATACTGCCGAAAGTGAGTTTCAGAGACAATTTCGATCACTTACGATGGGATAAAAATCGGAAAAAATGTTTTTAGATATTTTTTTTTATTTTTTTCAAATTTTTTCAAAAATGTCCGCGAAATAACGAATTTTGGATATGTGTTCGGCATAAAACCATCTACTACACTCAAGATTTTTTTGCAAAACGCACATCCAAAATTTTTTATATTCTGCATTTTTCAAAATAAAAACAAAATCTAAATAAAGAAAAAAATCTGGAAAAATTCGTAGACATTCAAATAAATTAACATAACATTTTCATTAGAAAAAAAAGTTAGGTCGACTTATTTTTTGTTGAACAATTGTTTTTTTCACCAATTTGTTAATAACATTTTGGAATTATGATTCTGCGAAATCAATCTTTTCAGCACGTTTTATATGCATTATTTATTTTTTCGATTTATATCCATCGGGAAGTAATCGAAGTTGTCTTTGAAACTCAATTTTGGCGGGACTGTACGTATCATACATCATTAAGTCTAAAACTTACAAAATGTGCGTTAGCCTCTTCTAGGTGTACTGAACGACGCAACAGTATATATTCCAAAAAACCTCAGAAATATCTGACAAATTCCCTAGATAAAAAAAAAGTTTAGTTATCCATTACATTCTTTTCGATCGCTGATATATTTATATTCTTATTTGTTTCACTTTTCGTATTTCCATGCGTCTGTTATTAGCAATTAAACAATAATATTAAGTTCGAACATTTCATATTTTTCAAGATAGATTGGATGAAAAACGAAAATAAAATCATTACTCCTCTTTAAAACTGCACGCAGGGGGTGAAAAAGTTCACGGTATGCGAAAAAAAATATTTCAAACGATTTTTACTCAGGGGCTTACCTCGAAAAACGAAAAACCACGGCTTTTGAATCTATACTTGCGTTTTTCAGTGCTTTTTTAATAACGAATTGAATTGGCAATATTTTTTATGCAAAACGGAGATGATTAAACAAAAAAAAAACGTCTTCTGTTCAGAATAGATTGTATAAACGATTATATGCTTGAAAAAATCATTCGCTGATGTAATTTCGAAAAATTGACGTCAGTCGATAAGTGAACCAGCGACACGGTTGCCAATTTAAAATTGTAAAAACATTCAGTGTCCTATGTTTAACGTACCTAAATAAATGTCGCAGTTACAAGGCGATCGGAGACTACGAGCCCGACAAGTATGTTGGGTTTCAGAAGAATGACCCATATTTTCAACATTTTTGTCTAATTCGATATAATTTGGAAGCTTGACGAATTATTATGCAAAAATGATCATTCACTTATTTGAGAAGCCTTATAAAAGATCAATCCAAAATCAACAGCAAATAATAATTGCTTTCTGAAATAGTAGGAAAACTGAATCTCACGAAGCTTATTGAATTACGATTTGATTTCAATCTTATTCGAATTCTATTAAATTTTCTAAAAGTTTTTGTTCTCGATTTTCGTTCGTTTCTATATGAAGAAACAATTTCACTTGAATTTTGAAAGTCCAAATAATCAATATTCTCTCGTTTTTCGTGGTCCTTATTCAAGCGAAGGTTCGAAGTCGTTTAGTCACGACCCCTTCCAAACAGTTCATAGCAAAAAAAAATTCTACATAAAAATTGAGAACTATCGGATAATAATTACCTGCGCCCCCAAACCCTTGGTGCTAAAACAATTTTTTCATTGCGTTTTTTCCCAATAGACTGATTTGAAAGGTTGCAACTAAACGAAAACGAACTTTCGCCCAAATTAGGGTTACCTTTGGTACTGTTTAAGATAATGTCGTACACATTGTTTGTGTTCAGATGATCTCAAATTTCAAGAAGTGCGAAAGGTATAGGGGAATTTTTCTATTGCGAATATATTCACTGTAGATGAAGCTCCAGATACTAGAACTAAAACAGTCAACTTCTGGACTGCAAAACGCAATTCATCGTAAAAAGTCAAATCATGGGAGAGGAACAAACGTCACAGTCAAGAGAAGTCTGAAAACTTCAAAGGATTATTGTGTAAATTATGACTTGATATACGATTTATTTCATAATATTGTTACAGTAAATACCTGGTGTTAATGATATTCATAGGTATTTATTTATAGGTAGATTCATTTATTGGATGATTTATATATGACATAACATTGAGTGAACTACTGCGTGAAAACACATGGATCTATAACCTGTTTCTATTTTGATGAACTACCGAATATGCTTACGAAACTTTTTCGGATTTTGCTGTCAATGTTAACTTTCAATAATAATATTAATAATCATAACAATTATTACGATACTGATTACATGATTTTTGGATCAACTACATTGAAATAGGCGTTCAAGTTTACAAGAGTTGAAGTTGATTTGATGCTAGGCATTGAACAGTGTGAATGTCATGATTACACGAAACGAAATTGGTGATACTTATAACTAAAAAAATACGATATAAACGTTTCTATGGTAATTTTTCAATTGCGAATATCGAAAAATAGGAACCTACGTAATTATTCATCGGTTATCGAGTTAGAAAAAAAGATACACTTTGACAATTAATAATAAAAAACAAAGTTCGATTTCCGCAAGGAAATATTATTATTATGGGATCCCAAAACACCGAACTTTTGAATTCTTGATGGAATAAAAAACATAACTGTTTGCAAAAACATAGTTGTGGCGATTAAAAAAAATAGTAATTCCAGCCAAAAATAAATCATTGTCAATCTACAATTACTGATACTATAATTTTTTTTTCAGTGCAGTTCCGTGATTTGGGAAGAGCAAGGAAGATACAGATAAAAGAAAGGACGAGAAATAATACGCGGAAATGCGGTTTCCTTTGAGTCTGGAGTTTTCGGCACGCTTTGTGGTTGACTGCGCAGTCACGAGTCTTTTTACGACTTACGTCACGCCTCAATTTTTGTTTGTGTTCTTAACTAAATTGTAACGAAAGTGGAGTATATTTTAATGATGTAAACTATAAGAGGATTGTGTCGTAAGTTGATTATATTATTATCAAAATCATTATAATATAATTAACTTACGTCACAATCTATATATATATATATATATATATATATATAATGACGTAAATTATGAGTAGATGGTCATGTAAGTTACATATAAGTAGAGAGTGATGTAGGTGAAGTAATTATACTAACGTAAATTTAAAAAAGAAAACTAAATTTGAAAAGACTATCTCTAAAAAAATAAATTTGAAATCCTAAATTCAAGAAAAATAAACTTAAAAATACTATTTTTAACAAACTAAATTTAAGCAGGAAAGATATTTTATTCGAGCATTTGTGAAAAAAGAGAGAAGGTTGAAGATCTGCTGCAATACGAATGGAAATGCTTTTTCTATTAAGTATGGATTTTGTGAAAATCATGTTATAGATATAAAACGTCAGAACGTGCAGTCAAACGTACCAGATTATAGGAACTGGCTGAAGATTATGTCGTCGAGGCTCGGTCGGTTGGTAGCTTACGAGTCTCTTAACGACATATTTCACGCTGATAGCACGTTCGGTCAGCTTTATTTCTACTTTACTGATAATATCTCTACTTGCACTGGCTACTTGTTGTCCACTCGGTTAGCTTTATTTCTACTTTACTGATGATATTTCTACTTTACTGATGATATTTCTACTTTACTGATGATATTTCTACTTTACTGATAATATTTATACTTGCACTGGTTACTTGTTGTCCACTTAGTTATCTTTATTTCTACGTTACTGATAATATTAATACTTGCACTGGTTATTTGTTGTCCACTCAGTTATCTTTATTTCTACGTTACTGATAATATTTCTACTTGCACTGGCTATTCGTTGTCCACTCGGTTAGCTTTATTTTTACTTACCGATAATATTTCTACTTGTACTGGCTACTTATTGTCTACTCGATATAAAGTCTTTACGGATTATCTATATATATACAATATATATACAAAGCGGAGGACGAAAAATAAAATGAAATAAGAGGAAAGTTCCAATGTGTTGACATATCGATGTCGACGGACGAGCCCGTTATAAGGCGTCCTGCGGTTAGTCGATGTCATCAGCGTTTGAGGGCGTTTGAGTTTGACTGCAGATAAGTCGTCACGGAATTATCGGCGTCGAAACCTACGCATTTGTACGTATTGTCAGGACAATTGTATCTGTAAAAAAATAAAAACTTTATGTTAATTGATTTCGTCAAAGAAAACAAATGATGTGGAAGAAATATGCAAGGTTCTACTTTGCATACTCGTTTTAAATAAATCTATGAACAAGGCTCAGTTGTATTTATTTCTATATTTATTTGTTTATTTATTTATTCATGGAATATGCTCTTAAATTTGTGTTTGATATCTCAAGCCTTACAGTATTTAATGTGATAAAATTAAATCCTTTAATTATTGGAAATTCCATATAACTAAAGTTATTCATATTTCGTCAGTTAATTATATATCTATAGTTACTGTATATGATTTTGTTTACATACTAAATTTGGCTTAGATATCTTAAGTTTTGCAAAAGTTGATGCGATAAAGTTATATTTTTGATAAGATATATATATAAATTTGATAATATATTCGACGATTTCATAAAATATAAATTGTTGATCACCTTCATAAAATTATATCTATCTATAACGGCTGCATATTATTGTATCAAAATTTTAAATTTCAGATTAATATCTGACATTTTAGCGCAGTTATTGTGATCAATTCTGTCAATTCCTAAAAATCATAAAACTACAAATTTTCTATCGTTTGCCCGTAAATTATATGTTTATAATGGCTAAATGTTAATCTATTCGCAACTTAAATTTGAGGTCGATAACTAAGATAAGATTTCGACAAAGTTAATGGCATAATGTCAATCTTTTAAAAAATTAAACATGCCATAAAATGCAAACGACTTTACCGGTATTACTCAAATTTAATACCAAGCAACATCAAGTGCACATGCTCTTATGAAGATCTATTCAGCATAAAAGTGAATTTTCTAAGATTTTCGAAAAACATATTTCAGAAAAAGCCATTTTTATTCAAGTGCGGATATGTCTTCACATAAATATTGTCCTTCTTTGTCAGTTTTCGAGCGGAATGTTTGAAATAATTGTCAACACCTAGAAAGTATGATTTTTCACTGTGACACGGAAAAATTATTTAAAAATAAGAATAAAGCGTATTTCTGCATGACTGTTGATATTCTACAATTAAAAATGGGGAAATCATTATTTTTCAATTTAAAAACTGTAATTTATTTGGCTTATAGAATTACAGAGTATTCCCTGCACGACTGTCGATATCGCCGAAAATTCGGAGAGGCATGGGTTGAGAATACGGTATTTAAAAAAATTATACTTCGTGGAGAAGTTTCAAAATTTGGTGGAATTATTTTATTGCTTGTCCTGAAGGTGGGACACTTAAGAAGACAATCAACATCAAATGATTTATGCAACAAACAAGTGTACTTTACTACCCCGTGGTAGCGGGACACTTTCACACGTTTTCAAGAAAACTCATGGACAAGCTATTATATCGATGTAGCTTATGATGCGTTTGCAACTAAATTCTCTTTCAAATTCTTTCTAGATTTTTTACAGATTTTTTTCTTTATTTTGATTTTGATTTTTTATTTTTTTTTCAAAAATGCGCGCGAAATAACGAATTTTAGATATGTGTTTGGCATAAGACCATCTACTACACTCAAGATTTTTTTGCAACACGCATATCTAAAATCCGTTATATTCCGGGCGTTTTTCAAAATAAAAAAAATAAAATCTAAATACATAAAATCTAAAGAAAAATCGTATGCATTCAAATAAATTAACATATCATTTTCATTAGAAAAAAAGTTAGGTTGACTGATTGTTTGTTGAACAATTGTTTTTTTTTCACCAATTTGTTAATAACATTTTGGCATTATTATTATGCGAAGTTAATCTTTACAGGACGTTTTATATCCATTTCTTTTTTCCGATTTTTATCCCATCGGGAAGTGATCGAAATTGTCTCTGAACCTCACTTTTGGCGCCACTGTACGTATCACAGGTCCTTAAGAGGCAGTGGTACACCGCCAGAAATTTGGACGCGCAATGCTAAACGCCTATAGGTCTGTCTCTCTCTAACATAGCTCTGTCTGTCTAGCACTATTTTTCTCTTAATTCTCAAAAATAAACGGCTATATTAAATGAGGAGTCAGAAGCTTAGCCCAATTCTGCGATACATCTCCGTATCCTCTAAAAATCCCGACCCTATCTGTCGTATCGTTCGGGAGAAAACAACTTTCGTTGTTTCGAAATTTATACTGAGAAAGGTAAGTAGTAACACCAATTAAATAAATTGTGTTTACTTGTTGTAATAAATAAATTATGTTGTGGATTACGCCAACCAAGTTATCCATTGTACTACAATAAGTTCAGTAGCACTGACCAATAACTTGGTTGGTTTTGTAATTTTAGAACGACTAGCTGTAGAAAATGACTGCACACAATGGTTATATTCGTTTACTACCATTCATGTCAACTGCAAAAAAACTCCACTTTTATAAATGAAAAAAATCAGATTTTAACAGAGCTAGTTATTATGTATATAGTTTAATGAGTGTACATTTGTTCACCAATGTTGTAATGTAATCCAATTATATAATGTCAATAAATTGTTTTAATATTACTATTTTATTGAAAACAAAGGGAAAATAGAAAATGGATTAAAAAGAGAAAGAAAGCTATGTTTATGGAACAGGGGCTGAAGTACCACGGCCGATGGTCTATTGACGAAATATTATACAATGGATAGACTTATGTGTGAGGAATTACATATCAGCTAAGCCGCCAAAAAAAATTCTAGAATTTTTTCTGGAAACCAGATTCTGTAATTTCAACAGATACACCTAATATCGAATTTCATAAAAAATGTTTAGTTGTACTTGATTAATCATTTACTATTTTAAGTATAACGTTGCTAATTAATATAACAGATGGCGGTCCGAAATGTACATAATTGAGGTTAAAAATGGTGGATATCGGCACGGACTTAATTTTTTTTTCAATTCTCTTTAAGAAAAACCATCATTTTGTCGAAATTGTTTCATAGAATTCGAATTTAGTCAAACGAAATAGTTAATTCTCATTATTAAAAAAAAATGAATAACATAGCTAGTACTTTTGTTCAAATTTCTATCCCATAAAATGATTTCAACAGAAAATTTGGTTCTTTCTAACATAATATGAATATAAATTGTCAGTAGATGAAAAATTACGTTTCTGTTAAAACACGATTTTTTGTGTGTATTAAGTCATTAATATCGTTCTAAACAACGTATATAAGTTTGAACAAATTTTATACTCATTTCTTAAGATTGTAGACAACGTGAACCATTTTTAAGATATCAATATTCCAGTCAAAATAATAAATGATTGGACAGTACACCCAACAGTTTTAGAAAAAATCTAATATTTTGTGTTCCTGTTGGAATAACAGAATCTGATTTCTAGAAAAAGATTAGTTCTCCCCAAGTATCAATCATAAAAGAAAGTATTCTCTTCCGAAAATCTCGGCTAATGGTGCATTGACCTCTAATCTAAAAAAAATAGTTTGAAAACTATACTATTTTAAGCAAACGTTCAATTTTATCGTAAATTTTCGTTGCAACAAAGGAACGACGCTATCAGCGTTGCGGACTTTATTGTAACTGCACCAGCCAGTCACAAAGCAACACAAACCAGAGAGACAATGAGATAATAACTACACAAAACTGTTTCGGCAAACTAAATTTAGAAACCATTTTTTTCCCGCATTTTAAAATTTATTTTGCTATTTGATTTTAATTTATCACGTGCAAAGATGCACTTCAAGTTTTTACTTGTATTTAATATCTTAGACAAGATAAGTATGGTGTATGCGTGTGGGCAATTCTCGAGTGAAACGTAACAAATTTGCGAAGGTGGACTTCGGATCCGAGTCCGTGATTCAAAAGTACGCAAAACTAAAGCTCAATATAAGATCCGGTAATTAAAATCTTTACAAATATCAATTGCCACAGGCTAATTGATTACATAAATTAGTCAACTGGCAGAAATAGACGAATATTTATCTCAAACAAAATATTTAAAAAATTGCACTATTCCGATTTAAACAAGTAACCGTTTTTAACATACAAATGCACTGAGACTTACAAGTTTGTCGTGAAATAATCCATGCGGTTTGTTAGCGGAACGTTTGGTTGGCCTTCTGCTTCTGTTTGGAGAGCTAGTTGGATCCCGAGGTTTTCCGACTCCACATCCAAAGCCCATGCGTTGCAACTGCACCGCAAATTCCTGAATTTAGAATTTTGAAGATGAGCCATCAAGGTCATAACATTATATTGATCAATTTAATAGTAAATTTGATATCACGTAGAGAAAAATTTGTTGATAGCGAATGAAAGTGAATTACATGAGATGAGTGAGGAATGACTTCGAAAAAACTAAAATCCTTAAAATAGAACCAAATTACAAGAAAAGACTTATTAATAAAATGATTAACATAAAAAAACATGAGAATTCAATCAACTTCCGTCAAGACATCGAAAAATTAAGTTATATTTATAATTCTATGATATAAGAACCAATAAATTGTCAGAGCATATTATTTCACATCAATTAATAAATAGCGATATAATTAACACAAGATATTAAGTGACGTATCATAGAAAGAAAAAATTTTAATTCAAAATTAATTCCCGCCTTACAAATGTTACCAATATCTTCTCAATGACCAATAATGTCCGTTATCTGTTGTAATCAATGTATTATTTCTTGTATCGACTTCATAAGCCGGCCTGCTTGCAAGGCTACAATTTTATTCTACTAAGCCACTTAATTTTATCAACATCTGACAATGAAAATGAAATTTTTTACCAACAATATGCAAGTATGACTCATCTAACTAACAATCAGGCCACCTTTAATTAATTCTCCTTTGAGATTGACGAGATTGTTGTAAGTTTTTTCTAATTATAAGTTAATATTAATGATTTGAACTAGATTTATTACTTATCAATTACAATCACATTAATTTGTGTTCATAAGACACACATTATAAACACATAGATTGTTAACAAAGCTGTCATTATTTATGGATCTAAGCAATAAAAAATACTTAAGAAGACCCGCACATGGGCCGAAACGTATAAACAAGAAGAACACTGCCTTCATAACTAATTTGGTCGCCAATATCCAATACCTTTTTCTTAAAAGAATTACATGAGGCTCTTCGCCTCATTTATCTTACGCGTTGCGCCAGTGTGAGGTCAAAGTCAAGGACTCGACTGGTAAACATGTAAACATGTCTTACAAGACATTATCGTGGCGAATGTGACTTAAGAGTCACGAGACTTGAGCAATAACATGCGCGATCGTCTCGACTCTCATTACACTTTATCGCCAGGATGCTCATTTTACATGTAAATACGTTCTTCTAGGTCCGATCCGCAGAAACCTACTGATAATAATGATAATCCTATTCTCTCTAATTCTCGATTACGTCTTCTTATACTGTGGATAAGTATACACGACATCCCAAATTTTATCAAAGTCCTGATCAGAAATACATTGTTGAGGGTAGATGATCATTACGTCCAAGAAAATTATCGACATGATTCCGTAAATAGTGTTATTTTGTTTTATTATGTGAAACAAATCTGCAAAGTAGGACCTTACACTTGACTGCCCAATTATTTTTCGATTTTCACGAAACTACTGCTGTAACGACGTTTGTTAATCGATTTTGGTTTTATTATAGAGGCAGCTGTATAAAAAGCGAAAAAAATATGGAAACATTCCGCAAGGTTCTACCTTGCAGCTTTTTTCAAATTTATAAATGACAGATGGTCTGAAGTGTTTTTAAGGCAAGGTGATGATATGAGATTTTGATTTAAAAATACACAAAAAACATCTTTCAACGTTCGTCACTAAATAATGTATCTACCATGGCTGAATAGCATTTGCTTTACATTCTAAAGTTGAACTTCATATCTCAAGTGTTGCAATAACCATTGCCATAAAGTACAACTTTACTATTTTATAATTGCATAAAATCAAAATTTTTTATTCTGAATTGATATCGTTGAAGTCGGAATTTTCAAGAAGTTATAATGCCATAATGTCAATATTCTTTAATTTTAAAATTCCATAAAATCCGAACTACTTTTCCGGTTCGAGCCAAATTCATTAAAGTGATTTTCATTAAAGTTAGCGATAACGCCACTTTAAAAACAAAATTCTAAAAGCTATGAAATCTATGTTATTGTATATACTTTCTCAAAAAATTACAAGGATTATAAAAAGACTGCTGCTCCATTTGTGTGTAAAATTTGAGCTCGACAGCTAAGAAAATTTTTTTGCATTGGCGGCATCCGATTTCAGTAATGAGTAATGAATGAAGTAATGAAATAATACACATGTACACACATACATACGAACCTTGATTTGAGGAGGTTGGAGCACTTTACACTAGTCAAATGAGTGTTAATTTGTGAAAAAACGTGTATACAAAATTTTATGCATCAATTGATTATAGTTGATGGTGCTTTGTATCAAAATATATATTCTTGACATAGAAAAACATTTATGTCGATGAATTTACAGA
Organism: Tromatobia lineatoria; assembly: GCA_949699805.1. Classification (NCBI taxonomy): domain Eukaryota; kingdom Metazoa; phylum Arthropoda; class Insecta; order Hymenoptera; family Ichneumonidae; genus Tromatobia; species Tromatobia lineatoria. The sequence continues at coordinate 6,454,050 of OX453048.1, forward strand.
AATATTGACCGGTTTATGCTAATTTTTGAAAAGGTACCTATTCGCTCAGCTTAAAAAAAAATAACTGTATATTTATCGCTCGATTGTTATATATCCTCATTCTCTTCCTTGAAAGATGCTCTACGAATTCACCGCCTTAATATTCGATAGTATTCTTTGTTAATTGATTCATTAAAAAAATAACAGCTATTTGTATACCAATCAATTAAATTTCATCGTAACCAAATACATGTATTTTCAAATGGGGAATGCTATCAAATATTTAGACGGTGAATGCATAAAACATCTCTCAATGAAGAGAATGAGCCATAATATATCAAAATGGAGCGAATAATACGAATTATTCTTTAAATAAGCTGAACGAATATGTGCCTTTCGAAATTTAGCATAAGCCCGTTAATACTTGTCGAAATCGAAAGCAATTAAAAATTTCTAAGCAAAAGACATATGCAGTAACGAGAATCACCGTTCATTATAATCAATTGATGCATAAAACTTTGTCTAAGTTAATTAATAAATGTATCACTCTTTTGACTAGTGTGGAGTGCTCCAACCACCTTAAGACCACTTTCTGTCCGTTTCGAACCATCTTGATTATCGCAACATAAATATCTCGAAAAAAATGATCACGATAGCAAAGGTACTCTTTTGAGAAAGCTAAATTCATATCGATAGTGAATTGTCCCCCGGGTAATTCCAACCTTAGTCTCGTTCACTTTTCTATCACGACCGAGTCTTTATTGTGGAACGACTCGGAAAATGCGATCTTAATTACGGAAAATCACATTTTCCGTAATATCGGATTAAAAAATATGAAAAAATTAGAAGAGATTAATTTTGGGTAGTATTAAAATGTGTCCAATTATAGGACTTATCAGAGAAGTTCGAAATAAAAGTGGCTGAATTGATGAAGAATGCCTCATCTAAACAATTTCAAACCCGTTATATAAAAGCCGTAGATAATTGTTGCAAAATAATAGATACTCAATCTAAAGAAATAATTGAAGTTCGCGAACTTGGAGATCATCCAACCTAAAGCCGTGCTAACATAAAACACGGTGAGCTCAATGTAGAAGAAGATCGTTACGATTCGGCGTGATACTTGGGTCTTGGGAAATAGTAAATTCGCTAAGATCCGGAAGAGCGTCCGAGGCATAATATCGAAGAAGGCTCGGCCCAAGAGATTCCGAGTAGCGCAAAAAAAAAGGACACTTCAGCGAACGAGTGCCATGCGAAGAGGCAAAACGGAGACTAAGCGAATGACTTCAGCAGGACGGAAACGACGTCGCGCGACTTCCTGAATATACATTCAGGAGGTAACGATTAATATTATTTATAGCGTAATTTCACGAATCAATTACTACTGTCAAATCACGGCTGTATATGAGAAACAAAACTTGGTAAATAAAAAAAGTTGCTTAAACATAGAAATTTGCATATTAACGAATATACGTAAACGCCAGTATTTGCAAGCCAATAATAACGAATGAATTTCAAACTTCGATTCGTTGCGACGGAGTTATTGTTATCATTCTTCTCTGTCGTCTGGCTCACGTTGAAGGGCGAATAAAAAAAACACAACACACACGTTGTCTCTGCTCGGTAAGAGAAAAACGACCGCTAAGGAAGACCTTATTGCGATGTCGAGTTCACCAAAGTGAATAAACATAAGATTCATTTTGGATAATAATAATTTTAAAGTGTTATGAACAAATTTATGAAAAATGAAACTAAGCAACAAATCTTTCGACAACCTAATCCGTTTATTTTGGTGAACGTGATTCGTTCATTTTTCTAAATAGGCATGATTTGAAAAAAAAATATTCCGATTTACTTTCGATTTTTGGTTTCAGACACGGTAAAGACCACAAGATGTAAAGTAACTTGAAAAATTAAATGAAAATTCATACATTTTCAGAAAGATGAACAAATCATTTTCAAAATTTGGTTTTCGAAAGATGTGGTTAGCGATTTCAATTTTTATCGATTTGTTAATATGATTTGGGAGTTATTATTATGCAAAATGAACCTCTTCAATGTCTTTAACATGCATGATTTTTTTCAGATTTTACAATTATCAAGAAGGGTTTGGAATTCCCTCTAATTTTTCGAAAACTTATGTGAACTCTAGATAATGCGCAAGGACTACGTCAAAAGTGGAATTTAGCGCAAACGAACGAGAATTATCAGTATTAATATCCGGACTTCTAAAATTATCGGAACATTTCCTGATTTTTTCGTTAAAAAATTGAGCACGATGCAACTTACCTTAGAACGAACCCCCGCTGCGTCGATCATCTTGTCGTAGCTGACGACGGCGATGAGGAAGACGATGGTCAGCCTGAGATATGCCATGTTCTGCACTTTTCAAATTCTCTTATTTATTTTATTTTCGCATCGTTGGGTGGATTAAGTCCGCGCGTACAACACTTGATAGAGTGAAGACGATTTGGAGCGGGCGCCGTGGGTTTATATAGACTGTCGGCTAGCTGATGGCAGCCTAGCTGGCGGTGGGGGTCAGATTAAGCTAGTTAAGTTATAAGCCCCCCAAAAGTTTTTTTTTTTTTTCAAACCAAAAATGGTACGCAAAGTTTCAAAAGAGATGTAGTCATCGCCCAACAAGGAAAAAGTGCTTGGAAATAGAAAAAAAACCTTGTGAAAATATTGAGCCCAATCCAATATATTAGCAAAGTAAAATTCTACAATTCTATGCCGAAGATTCCATTGTTATCGATCTTCCTGTATAGAAAGATCGATGAAAATGGAATCGATCTTGTATCGTGAAACAATATCGCCAGAGCCACGCTCTGCGATATTCCCCTTCGCCTCGCGTGCGAGAAACCGCACTTCTCGCAGTAATGAAATAAAAATGTATACGTAACTCGTGCGAGAAACTTTTTCTCAACTCGTTTGATTGCAACATTCGCCTTCGGCTCGTGCTGCAAACTCACCATCGTCAGAAAAAGTTTCATCACACTCCTATCGTAACATACTATTATATCACGCATGCGTGAAAAATGCAATTTTTAATGCATGCCGGGGACACACAATAGTCATTTAGTATATACTCGTGCGATAAAACTTTTTTTCAAAGTGTGAGTGTTGAGAGCACATAAATTAAGGTAGTCCGCCTGTACGGTCTGACGCCGTATAAGTTCGAGGGAGAATTAAACAAAATTTACGAACAGTTCTCGGTGAGATATAAATCTGAAAAAAATCGAGGGTATAGAAAATGCTGATAAGGTTATTTTGGCATAATAATAATTAAAAAATGTTATTGACAAATTACTTAAATAAATAATAGTGCAACAAATTACCCGGCAACCTAACTTTTTTTTGTTATGTAGACATTTGTTTATTTTTCTAAATGCGTGTGTATTTTTTCAGATTTTTTTCTGAATATCAATTTTACACTTAGAAAAAACAGCCATTTTCAAACATCAGATAAAATTCTTGAAAAATCCACCCGTATTCAGAAAAATAAACAAATCATTTTCATAACAAAAAAATGTTAGGTTGCCGGGCAATTTGTTGCACAATTATTTATTTCAGTAATTTGTTAATAACATTTTTCAATTATTATTATGCCAAATTAATCTCTTCAGCATCTTTCATATGGTTAATTTTTTTCAGATTTTTACTTCTTCGAGAACAGTTCGTAATTCTGTCTCGATTTCGCTTGAACTTATGCGGTGTCAGACAATACAGGAGGACTACCTTAAGAAAATGTTTATTTTACGAGTATCGTACGACAGTTTATTTAACGAGGTGTGCAAATAAGGATAACGTAAAACCGCAATTCTTGCACCGAGTAAAATGGTTTAGTATTTTTTTGGAAGTCATACAAATAATGCCGCGCGCATGCGCATATCTGTCCATTTTTACTTTATGGATGCTTTTTTTACTCAATCGTACTCGTCTTGGCAGTACTTAAGGGGGTTAGGGACCGCAGTGAAAGTTAGCTGTTGGAAATAACAGTATAAAAAACTGAAAAAATTCACCAAGATGCTTTTTCTTACTTTTTATATATAACATCGAATAAATAACATCGATTTTCGTGGACTGTTTACAAATTTAATATATGAAATTGGTACTATTTAGCGACGATTAGTCCATAATTTTGTCATAATCTGCAACGAGGTTCAAATTCCTCGAAGTCTTAACTGTCAGGAAAACTCCTGTTATTGCATTAACGTTAGCAAAACATAAACGAGCGAACTCAAATTTTGGACATGAAATCGTATTCGGCAATAATATGTACACAGTTTCGTCATAATTATAGTTATGGGATTTACGTTTTTTTTAAACTAATTTTTTTTTTTAAACACGCTGCAAAGTTAAACCTTGCAAATTAGTTCGTTATTATTTTCGATTTTTTTTAAGAAGCTTTTTCATTGAGGAAGTATATTAATCGATCTTTGCTTCCTCATAGAGGTAGCTTTGTAAAATAAAAACAAAAATAGTGAGGAAACAATTTGCCAGGTTCAAGTGTAGACTTTTTCTTATAAAAAAATTAAATAAAATGTGAAAAATGATAAGTAGAAAATAATGATCAATCATTGAGGGGGACTTCAGGTTGTGGAAGTTTCAAGTGTTCGAGAATTTTTCATCGTTTGCTACTTCGAGAGCGGACCGGAAATTCCTGGTTAGGTCGAAAATCGCATTTCCACAGTTTCCTGCTGTGAGCGATTCAGAGGAAGATAAAACTTTTGGGTTCTATTTTTCAGGCCTGCGAATACGTACTGTACTTTCCTTCGATGATTTGCAGCCCTTCGCTCGCCTAAAGCCTGATATTGACCTGCAGGCCATTCTGTTGGGTTTTAGAACCCAACGGTCTGGGCCCTAACCTGAGCCCAAACCGTACTAAGCTTTAAGCAGACAAACCTGGGCCCAGACCGTACTTGAAACTTCAAAGAAACCTTTAACCTTGCGTTTGAATATAATCTTAAGGATGTAGGAGCGCGATGGGGTGCTCAACGTTCTCAAAAGTAAGAATTCAAAGAGAAATTTGAACACTTCCCGATGGAATAAAAATCTGAAAATAATCAAGCATACAAAAGGTGCAGAAAATAATAATTTTGCATATTAATAATTGCAAAATGTTATTAACAAATAGGTGAAACAAAAATTGTTCAACAAATTATCCGTCAAACTAACTGTTTTTTCGATTGAAAATGATTCATTAATTTTTCTGAATACGAACGAATTTTTCCAGAATTTTTTGTAATCATCGAAATTTTGTCGTTTTGGAATTTTTTTTTCGTAAAAAATGCATGTTAAGTCGCGAATTTTTCATATATGTTTTTCACAAAACCACCCATTACACCCAAGAAGTTTTTAAGTGATTGATCAAATAGATTCGCGATATAGCTCATCAAAGAAAAAGAAATGCAATTTTGAAACATTAGACAAAATTCTGAAAAAAATTGCAGAATTTTGTCTAAGGCCGAAGAACATTACGCAATTTGGAGTTCAAATGGGTCACGCGAGGAAATAGCGTTTTCACGGTCTTTCGCTTTTACAACATTGGGGGAAAATCGATGGGGCAGTTCGACACACAACCACTCGCAGTCTTTTACGACCAACAAAGATTTCCTTCAGCAAGGACGGTGCTCGCGACGCTCCTTCCACTCCACCCCGAGGGAAGCAAGCGACGCAACTCTCCGAAAAGGAGAACCGCTATAGCAATGCAAGTAGCCCTCGGCCAACGATATACAAGGTAAAATACGCCATGGATAATTCGTGTGCATCCGACCGTACCCAAGTTCTTATCCCAGGTAGTACGGTCAAGCACAAGCTTATATTCGGTGATATAGAAGCGTGAGCATGTTTTATGCATCACAATATTAATTTTAGAGACTGTGCTTGGGGTTAATCAATTTCGATATGGATTAATTGCATTTTGTCGGGTTGTTTGGTGTAACGAAGCATTCCTCGTTTTATCAATCAAATGCTAAACTACTACTAATTTATTAAATGATGAAAAATAAATGTATTGTTTATCTATAAAATAGATAAATAGGATTAGTTATTCTAGTTATCGACCCGACAACGTACTAATGTCCGCGAAAATGAAAATATATATTTTTTTGTCTTACAGGCAATTTCGCCAAGCGCGTGAATCCGTAACGTGTATCTAATATTCGAGCCGATACGTGGTCCTGTGGAAAGACTGCGAACTGACAACCATGAGACAACCCAAGTGCACACCCCAACATTTTTTCTTTTTTTTTCTTGTGCTTCCTCATAGAAGAAGCTTTGTTTTCATGAAATTTTTTTTTTTCGAGATTTTCATGTGAGGACACTCAGAATGGTTCAAAACGTCGAGAAAAGTGGTTTAGAAACAATGTCCGGATGTATGTGTGTGTATGTGTGTGTGGACCAGGCCTGCAAAATTCAAACCACTGTATCTCGAAAACGGCTTTAACAATTGAGCTGAAATTTGGTACACACTCTGAGAGAAAAATCTGGTAGGTCTAAAAACAATATAGTTGGACTGACGGTAATCTAACTAAAAACTATAATGCCCAGGAGGAACGTCCATATTTTATGGTTATAGTAAATATAAGAAAATAGTTGGATGAACCACTAATATAATTCCCAGGAGGAACGTCAATATTTTATAGTCATAGCAAATATAATTATAGTAGCAATTACCAAAATGATAATCGTTTCCAAAACTATTCTAATAATTCCAAATATGCCGGCTTGTTGCATATACGATTTCAACGTTTGTTTCCAATAACTTTGCAAATATCGTTTATTGAAGCATATTGTCATCGCTTAAACCATAAAACATTGCAAGCCCTCCTATATTCGTTTTACCATATGAAATCGTTAAACAAGCGATATGCTTTTCTCTCAGTGCAGGTAGAGGACCGACGCTTCTTCCTATGTATACATTTTTGAAAAAATTTAATGAAAACTTCAGATTTTGCAAGACTTTGAATTTTTCGTCTGTTCTCTAGCTATGTATGTTTTCTAGCTTCCGCAATTTTTCAGATAATGAGCTAAATAGTTCTCGTCAAGTAAAACGAAGAACAATAAAGGTCGCTATTGAATTTGAGCGATATCCGTGAAGCGTTTTAGATTTTATGGAATTAAAAAAAAAAAAAAAATATTTTTGTTATAATTCACTTTAACTTCGACCAAACCTGATCAAATATTCTGCAAGGTAAAATTAATATCCAGTTGTAGTAGATATTAAATTTAGTGTAGATCGGTAAAGTGGTTCAGATTTTATAAGATATTGCATTTTTCAAAAAATCTCTATGTTCTCAAGCTGCCACAATTTTACAGCTAACGCGCTAAAATAGCTATCGAGATATCACTGACTGTAAAAAAAACACTGATTTCAATTCAGACATGAAAAAAGAATGCAAAGTAGAACCTTGCACATATTGCTTTCAAATTATATTTCGCTTTTTACAAAGCTTATCCTCTATAAGGGGGTCAAAATCGATTAATAATGTTCCTCATAGAGGTAGCTTTGTAAAAAGCAAAATATAATGAGGATGCAATGTGCAAGGTTCTATTTTGCATCCTTTTTTTAATTTACTTCACAAAAACTTTTTCGTTAGCATGACAACATAGACGTATTTGCGTAAATTAATGATACAGTTGTCCTTACGGCTCGGTTCCTTACGAGCAAGCTCGCCATACACAAAGGTTCTTACCCACATAGACATTTTACCTTGTCGAAAAAAATGCACCATGTACTGCAGCATTGAGCTGAATTATATTTCGAGTCTCGTTCTTCGAGATTACATACGTGTAGTACCGCTACTTTCCACTAGAGGAGTCACAATATTCAGAGAGTAAAACAAAAGTGGACGCTCTTTCCACGTTCGCCATCTTGCTATCTTCATAACGTTCTTTGTGCTAGTGCTAGTCACATGTAAGAGAGATTTTACTGAAATTTTATCCTTATATAAGGAAATTAAAACGTTCACGGAGGTTTCTTCTGCCATGAGGAAATCCAAGAAACATTCTCGAGATCGGAAAACGTCTAAAAAACGCTCTCGGGAGAGAGATTCGACTCCAGATTTACGTAGGAAAATACGTAGGTTAGAGAGGCAATTGTTGGCACATCAAGCCGAGTTTACACCAGGTAAGTCCAGTGAAGTATTGTCCTTGGTGATTTTTCGACGGGTTGTTCTTTGAAAGATTGAGACACCACCGTGCGATCAGGCTGGTTAATTTTGCACGAAGGAGGCAATAACCATCAGCGCTTCAAATTATCTTTCCGTCCCTACAGACGCAGTCTGAGATTTTGTCAATGAATCAAAATTCAGTTGCTTCGCAGGCTGAAATTTTGTCAATGAATCAAAATTCAGTTGCTTCGCAGGCTGAGATTTTGTCAATGAATCAAAATTCAGTTGCTTCGCAGGATGAGATTTTGTCAATGAATCAAAATTCAGTTGCTTCGCAGGCTGAGATTTTGTCAATGAATCAAAATTCAGTTGCTTCGCAGGCTGAGATTTTGTCAATGAATCAAAATTCAGTTGCTTCGCAGGCTGAGATTTTGTCAATGAATCAAAATTCAGTTGCTTTGCAGGCTGAGATTTTGTCAATGAATCAAAATTCAGTTGCTTCGCAGGCTGAGATTTTGTATATCAATAGAATGGGTGGGGTACAATACCCAAAATTAAACAAATTAGCTCGAGTTTTGTGGCAATGGTGTGAAGTGCGAAGGATATGGGTTTTCGCTTCATATATTCCCTCAGTAGAAAATGTTGATGCCGATAGAGAATCAAGAACGACAAACATTGATACTGAGTGGGAGCTAGCCTCTTTCGCTTTTATGAAAATAGTGAAAATATTCGGTCAACCCGGGATTGATCTTTTGCATCAAGATGTAATGCAAAATACCCAGTTATTTCTCATGGAAACGAGACCCCGAAGCAGTCGCCGTGGAACGCTTTCACTGTAGATTGGGGCAATTTAAAATTCTATGCTTTTCCCCCATTTTCGGTTATCTTAAGAGTTCTGCAGAAGATTAAGATGGATGAAGCTAGCGGAATTGTGATAGTGCCCTTCTGGCCAACACAACCGTGGTTTCCAGTTTTCATGTCCATGGCCATTGGTAACGTGAAAGTTTCTGAGCCATCGCCTAACTTACTTCTGTCACCTTGCAGGTCTCTAACTCATTCTCTCGCGAGTCAGCTTACCCTGGTTGCCGGGATGCTCTGTGGACGTTCTACAAAAGAAAACTACTCTCGGAAAGGGCAATAGAGATTCTAATTGCATCATTAACGAACTCCACTATTCGTCAATACAACTCCGGGTTAAAAAATTGGTGGACATTCTGTGTGCGTGCGGGATATGACCCGTTTGAGGTCAACGCAAAAAACGTGATAATCTTCTTAACAGAGCGATATGAGGGCGGTGCCTCCTACGGCACACTTAATTCTGAAAGATCAGCGATTGCTTTAATCAGTCAGGAAGACCTTTCAAAGGATGCTAGCATCCACCGTTTTTTCAAGGGTGTTTATAAATTACGTCCGACAAGGCCCAAATTTGAATCAATTTGGAATATTGAGCAAGTTTTGATCTGGGAAGAAACATTGGAATCCCTAGAATCATTGGATCTCACAAAATTAACTCACAAGGTAGTAATTCTGTTAGCGTTAGCAACAGCTTATAGGGTACCGACTCTTTCACTGATAAAGACCGACAACATTTCGCAGCTCCCTCAAGGCGTAGAGATTAGAATTACAGATGCCATTAAGACTTTACGAGTAGGTGCTCCACAACCAAAATTTTTTCTGCTTTTCTTTAGAGAGAGACAAACAGCTTGTGTAGCAAGGGCCCTCCATTTTTACTTAGAAACCACGAAGTATTTGAGAAACAGGATTGATAGTCTTTTTATAACGGTCAAAAGACCTTACCACGCAGCTTCTTCCCAGACACTAAGCAGGTGGATCAAGACGTGCTTGTTACAATCCGGTATAGACAGGCGTTTTACGGCACACAGTACTAGACATGCTGCCACATCCGCAGCTGAGCTTAAGGGCATAGACATCAGCGTAGTTAAAAGCACAGCCGGTTGGTCCGATAATTCACTAGTGTTCACGAGATTTTATAAGCGCCCAATTGACCCGAACAGAGGTGCGTTTGCTTCCACTGTTCTTAGCGACATTTCGTAATTTTGTTTGTTTATAATTAACCTAAGCGTTGTTCGACAATTTTGTCGTTTGTGTTATTAATCTCAATAAAAGATTATATTGATCAGTTTGATATAAATAAAAAGCGGGTATTTCGTTAATGTTTGGGGAACAATTGCTCTAAACATCTACACGTATGTAATCTCGAAGAACGAGACTCGAAATATAATTAAAAATGAAACGAACTTACCTGTAAGTGAAGTTCGATTGGAATTATATGAGAGTCTCGTTCGAGATGATTACAACCCACCCTTGCCCTCCCAAATTAACCCCTTTTTATTTTGCATTATATATTAATTAGCTCTAAACTTATGAAGATAGCAAGATGGCGGACGTGGGTAGAGCGTCCACTTTTGTTTGACTCTCTGAATATTGTGACTCCTCTAGTGGAAAGTAGCGGTACTACACGTATGTAATCATCTCGAACGAGACTCTCATATAATTCCAATCGAACTTCACTTACCTGTAAGTGAAGTTGATTTTTAATTATTAACTGCACAGCGTCCTGATGCCGGTAATGTGCCAGCAAAATTCCGTCACGCTGTGCACGCAAACACGTGTTGGAGCTTTGCAGACACATTACCGGCATCAGTCCCTCTCGTCTCAGTTACAAGCCCCTTCGTTTATAATGCATTATTTATGGGTCATCCTTCCGAAGTCACACTTGTGGACCCTCAATTTTTTTTCAGATTTATGAATTGACAACTGTGTCTCTGTTTTACATATTGCACTGAGAGAAAAACATCGTTTATTTAACGATTTCACATGGTAAAACGAATATAGGAAGGCTTGCAGTGTTTCATGGTTGAAGCGATGATAATGTGGTTCAATAAACGATACTTGCGAGGTTATTGAAAACAAACGTTGAAATCGTATATGCAACAAAACGGCATATTTGAAAGTATTAGGATAGTTTTTGAAACTATTATCATCTTAATAATTGCTACTATAATTATATTTGCTATAACCATAAAATATAGACAAATCTCCTGGGAATTATATTAATGGTTCATCCAACTATTTTCTTATATTTGGTAAAACCATAAAACGTAGACGTGTCTCCTGGCAATTATAGCTTATAGTTAGATTATCGTCAGTCCAACTATATTATTTTCAGAATTACCAGATTTTTCTCTCAGTGTGATTACTGTCAATTTTTCTAAGTTTTATTAGGAAATGATTTTCTTAACATGTAAATGACTTTTTTTTTTGTAAAATAATGCGCATTACTTGCAACTAGACTATATCACCTTACCCAAAAGCTATCAATAGAACAACGAGAAAACTTGCAACCACTATGCATACAACGCGTACCTCACATTATACCCAAACATAAATTTCCCACTCACTCTATTTATCAAATTATTGAAAGAATTTACACCGAGAATCAAGGATAATGCACCTCTCTACAAACGACACTAATCAATTTGTTTCTACCACAATAATCGGATAAGAAAAGGTACCTAGGAAAACCCTGCCTGAAGGACTTCGGTCGTTGGCCTGTTGGCAGACCCCATTGTAAAACAATTATAACTTATTTAAATGTACTATCGTCATCATTGTTGTAATGGTCTGTCAATAAAACTCCTACTACTACTACTACTACTACTACTACTACTACTACTAATACGCATTTTTTTCAATGTAAATCTTGCCGATCCAATTGGTCTTCAAGGAAGCACTGAAAAACGCGAGAATAGATTCAAAACCCGTTTTTTATATTCGTAACATTTTTATTTATATAATGCCAATATCAATAATTGTTCAGGAACTTTCAGTAATATTACTATTAATTATTTAATCTATGTTTTATTATGTAAAGTTATCATTCATCTACATTGCGACCTTTTACATCAAAATTGATTATTTTCATTAATGCTTCAATCATTTAATGAATTTCTGTGTTTATGTATTTTTTTTCTTCGTATTTTCATGCTCCCAACATTAGAAATTGAATAATATTATTAAATGTAAACATTTCATACTTGTTAAGTTAGATTGCTAGAAACGAAAAATAAATCGTTACTCTACTCTAAAAAATTCACGCAGGTGGTGAAAAAGTGCAAGAAATCCGAAAAAAAAATTCATACGATTTTAAAATAAAATTTTAACTGAGATTTAAACTCGCGTTTTGCAGAGCTTTCCTAAAGACGAATTGAATTGGCAATCTTTCCATTCAAAAACGAAGATAATTAAACAAAAGACGTCTTCTGTCCAGAATAGATTGTTTAAACGATTATATGCTTGAAAAAACTATTTGCTAATCGAACTTCGAAAAATTGGCACCAATCAATAAGTGAATCGGAAGCACAGTTGCCAATTCAAAATTGTGAAAAAAATGCAGTGTCCAATGCTTAACGTATCTAAATGAATGTCGCAGTTACAATCAGAGATCACGAACTCACAAGTATGTTGGGTTTTAGAAGAATGACCCATATTTTTAACATTCTTTTTAATTCCCTAGAATTTGAAAGCTTTACGAATCATTATTCCAAAATGATCATTCACGTATTTGAGAAGCCTATATAAGATCGATCCAAGATTAACAGCAAATAAAAATTGCTTTTCGAAATAGTAGAAAAAACTGAAAATTACGAAGCTTTTTGAATTATGATTTGATTTCAATTTGACTCGAATACTCTTAAATTACTTTAAAAGTTTTTGTTCTCAATTTTCGTTCGTTTCTATATGAAGGAACAATTTTACGCAGTCGAGATAATCAATATTCTTTTTTCAGCAAAGTATCTAAAACAGTTTTGTATCCGTAGGTACTTTTAAGGGTGGACCTTGTTTTAGCGAAGATTCGAATTCGTCCAGTCACACCCCTTTGAATCAGTCCATCACGAAAAAAAATCTACGTGAAATTTGAGTACACTGAGAAAAAAAATCGTTAAAATCAACAGAACGTGCGTTTGCGGGCAGCGAAAAGCATATTTTGTCGATTGGACAAAATACACTGAAAGAAAAATCTGGTAATTTGAAGAATAATATAGTTGGACTGAGGATGATCTAACTATAAACTATAATTCCCAGCAGGAACGTCTATGTTTTATGGTTATAGCAAATATTAGAAAATAGTTGGATGAACTACTAATATAATTCCCAAGAGGAACATATATTTAATGGTTATAGCGATCATTATTATAGTAGTAATTATCAAAATGATAATAGTCTAAAAAACTATTCTCACAGTTTCAAATATGCTATTTTGTTGCAAATGCGATTTCAACGTTTGTTTCCAACAACCATACAAATATCGTTTATTGAACCATATTATCATCGCTTCAACCATAAAACATTGCAAGTCTTCCTATATTCGTTTTACCATGTGACATCGTTAAATAAACGATATGCTTTTCTCTCAGTGTATTTGGCAATGTTGATCGAACATCTATTAATAGTATCACCAGCCGCTTCGATCAATTGAATATTTCTTTTGATCAAAAAAGTATTTATTTCGCCGCCCGCAGGCGCAAGTTTTGTTAGTTCTAACCATTTTTTTTCTAAGTGTACCATCGGATAATAATTACCTGCGCCCCCAAACTCTTGAAGCTGAAATTTTTATTCATCGTGTTTATTTGCCCAATAGACTTATTTGAAAGAATGCGACTGAACAAAGTCGAACTTTCGTCCAAATAAGGACTACCTTATAGTACTGCTTAAGACAATGTCGTACACATTATTTGTGATCAAATTACCTCAAATTACAACGAGTGCGAGAGTTATTGGAAAATTTTTCCATTGCGAATATCTTCACTGTAAATTAAGCTTCAGGTACTTTTGGTACTAACGAAAACAGTCAACTTCTGGATTGCAAAATGCAATTCATCGTAATAAGTCAAATCACGGACCTTACAATTAAAAGAAGTCAGAAAGCTCCAAAGGATTATTGTGGAAAGTATGACTTGACATCCAATTTAATTTATGACAATGTTACAGTAAAGGCCTGATGTTAATAATATCACATCACTGTTTCATTATTTATAGGTAGATTCATTTATTGTTTCATTTATATATTACACAACATTAAGTGAAATACTGCGTAAGAACCCATTGAACTAAAACCTGTTCCTATTCTAATGAACTACCGGATATGTTTACGAACAACTTTGTCGGATTACGCTGGCAGTGTTAAATTTCAATAATAATATTAATAATTCGAACAATAATTACATGATTTTCATATTAACTACATTGAAATAGGCGTTCAAGTTTACATAAGTTGAAGTCGATATGATGCGAGGTATGGAACTGTGTCAATGTCATGATTACACGAATCTACTAATAAATAACTATCCATCTCTTTCATATTCTTAAATTTTTATTACATATTCATTACATTAAGGTATCGCTTAAAAACTATTACCGCTTCCACACAATACATGCTTCTTGTACATTTTCCGGCTTTTTAATTCAGAAACTACGCCCATAGTCTTTGCTACAATGAATGAAAGGTTTTGAAAACGAAGGAGCCAGAGGAATCTCACCTAGACACTGATAGCAGCGGTGCATAACAAAGTAACAGCTGCTCCTTCACATTTGAGCATAATAGTTTTGTCTATAAGATACTTAAACAATTTCATCAAAAATGTTGTACAATATATTGAGACGGTTCATCACTTGGTCGATAACTAATTTAGGGCTTGCATTTTTCCAATGATTTAACATAACATTTTATACACATAATCCAATAATTTGACCAAAACCGATACAATTTTTGGGTTACGTGTTTGAAATTGTAAGATAATTGCATTGTGATAATATTAAGAAATCGACCAATCAGCCACAGTATTTGCTTATTTATCATATAGACACACTTAAATTTGACATTGAGAATACTACCATTTGGTAGTCGCAAGTTTGTGTGACAAAATTTGAATTGGGACTTTAATGTTGTTCGATACTAAATAAATCCGAAAATCGTAATGGGAATGGAAATCGCAAGGTGTAGCCTCTGTACAATGAAATTACGATTTCGTTTATTGCCTTGGATTCTGTCTTTCGGTCCTATCTGTTCGTACGCGTTTCATGCTGATATTGAATAAATGGTGTCGATTAAGTAGCTTCGGGATGTAAATATTTTTCAATGACTGCGGAGCCGTCAATAGCATCATGTACAGTACAAAAAGATATATTGGTGATATTTGTAACTAAAAGAATACGATGTAAACGTTTCTATTGTAATTTTTTAATTGTGAATATCGAAGTGTGACCCTACGTAATTACTTTTAGGTTATCAAGTTAGAAGAAAAAACACTTTTACAATTAATAAAAAATAAAGCTGGATTTCAGCAGGGAAATATTATTATCAAGGGATCCCAAAACACCGAACTTTTGAACTCTGAAAAAAACATAACTTTTTGCAAGAGGATAGTTGTAAGGACAAAAAAGTTAGGAATGTAAGTCAAAAATAAATCATTGTCGCTATTTAGTTACTGATATAATAATTTTTTTTCAGTTTAGTTCCGTGCTTTGGCGCCAGCAAAGAAGGGATAGAAAAAATGAAGAACGAGAAAGACCTGCTACACTACGCGGTAATGTTGTTTCTTTTGAGTATGTAAGCTTTCGGTGCGTTTATCCGGGATTCGACTACTATTTTTTAATGATTTCTGGCTGTTAACGCAGTTTCAACTCTTTTTATGACTAACGTCACACCGATTGCGCGTTCGGTCAGTTCAATATCTATTTTGCAGTGTCTGATTTGTGAAAAAAAAGTCATCCATTTCGTGTAGCTCCTTCCCGAGCTTCACCGTATTTCCTTTTGACCTCAATTGTTGTTTGCTTCCCTCACTAAGTTGTAATATTAAACTATTACTAAATTTTTAATATTAAATATACGGCGATTGTGACGTAAGTTGTGTATATTATAATGCCGTCAATTATAATATACTCAAGTTACGTCACCATCTAGGTTAGATATGACGACGTAAGTTATAAGTAGGTTATATATAAGTGGAGATAATATAATAACTTAAATTTAATTATGATGATATTTACATTATCTTATGCGCACACGTACACACTCAACGATGCTTCTTGATTCGGATTGTGTTCAAACAATTCGAATCTACAAAGCAAAGTGTACGTAATACGCTGTAATAGTACGTAGTCGTCGTTGGCCTCTTAAAACGAGTCGCCAAGTAAAATTAAAATAAAAAATAAAAAAAAAACCAAAACAAAAACAGTCTTCTCGCGCAGTTAACGTTTGAAGAGAAAGAATAAAACACACGAAAATCGATTATTATAGAAAAAGGCCCAAGAGCGACACGTCTTTATAGGTGCATGTGATGTTTTTTTCGGCACCCACGACGGTCGCAGTAACGACTCTAGTTCATGCCGACAAAAACATCGCATACTCCCGTAAACGGATCACATGTCACCCTTGAATCAGAAACTAAATATTAAAGCACTGAACTAGAGGAAACTACATTTAAGAATGATGACTATAAAAAAACTACAGTAAAGAACAATAAATTCAGTAAACCAAATTTTTGAAAACTAAATTTAAGCAAACAAGTCAATTTATCAGAGGATTTGTGAAAGAAAAGGCAGAATGTTAAAGTTTCGGTGTAATACGTGTGGGAATGCTGGGAATGCTGTTTCTGTTAAGTATGTATTTTGTGGAAACCATGTGATAGATATAAAACATCATAACGTGCAGTCAAATGTACCAGATTATAGGAACTGGCTGAAGATTATGTCGTCGAGACTCGCACAGTTGGTAGCTCACGAGTCTCAACGACATACTTTACGCTGACTGCACATTCAGTCAGTTTTATTTCTACTTTGGTATGCCTGCTTTATTGAAAGATTTGAATCTAGAAAGAAAAGATCTACGTACTATTGTCCTCAAGTATAAACTAACTCATACGCAAACTTATTATTACAAAAAAACTCTCCTAAGTTATATTTAACCAGTGAACACAAAAATCGGTTTCGTTCCCTAGCAAAACCGGTCACTGCACAAACCACCATAAAATCACGGTCGTTTCCACTATGGTGGATTTCTGCCAAAAGTTCACGTAGAATTTTGACAAAACCACCACGTAAGTCACCACTCCGAGATTCCTTTAAATCGAGGAATGGAGGTTTACGTGGTGGTTTCGACAGAATTTTGACATAACCACCTAGTAAACCACCACTCCTCGATTTAAACGAATTTCGGAGTAGTGGTTTTCGTGGTGGTTTTGTCAAAATTCTAAGTGAATTTTTTGTAGAAAACCACTGGTGATTTCGATGGTGGTTTGTTCCGTGGCTGGATCTGCTAGGGTTGCTGCTCTATTACAATTTCCCACCGTAACTGTTATGTAACAACAGTGTTACATAACTGTTATGTAACAACAGTGTTACATAACAGTTATGCACTGTAACTGTTATATAACAACAGTGTTACATAACAGTTACAGTGCTGAGCGAGAAATTGTAATAGAGCAGCTTTGAAACCGATTTTTTGGTTTACTGGCTACGCTTATACGCGATTATTATATCTATATGGTTATGGCTTATACGCGATGATTATATCTATATGGAATAAGGAAAAGTTGAACCAATTTTTTATGAGAATGAATGTAAAAAAATATGTTGAGATGTTTTGAATGATTGTTGTCACAATAATAAAGCATCATAACGTGCAGTCAAATGGACCGGAAGATGAAAACCGGCTAAATATTCATGTCTTTCCACGAGTCAAATGCGCTGATTGCACGTTTGGTCAGCTTTATTTCTACTTTACCGGTTATATTTCTATTGTACGGACTGCTTGATTTCTACTTGATATGGTGTCTTGCGGAATTCTATATCTATGTATACAATGTATTATAAATAGCGGACAAGCAGATGACGAAAAAATAAATAAAATAAGAGTAAAGTTGAAATGTGTTCACATATCGATGTCATCAGCGGTTTTGTTTTGACGGCAATAGTAAGGATGAGCCCCTACGGAGTTATCGACATCGGAACGAACGCATTTGTATGTATTGTCAAGGCATCTGTAAAGATTGAAAAAAGGTATGTTAATTGATTACGTCCTTATAGAAAAAGCTTTGTGAAAATCAACAATTAATGTAAAAGCAATGTGCGAAGTTCTACTTTGCAACCTCGTTTTAAATAAATCTATGAACATAACTCAATTGTATTTATTTATTTTATTATTTATTTATTCTCGTAACATGCGATTTGTACATATCAATGGTTTGCTTTGTGTATGCATTGCTAGTTTTATTTCGATTATATACTAAATTTGGGCTTGATATCTCAAATTTTGCTAAAGTTTATAGTTAATAATATATTTAATACGATTTTATAATATAAATTTGTTGATCGTTTTTCACTAAGTAATGTATTCATCTATTTATTTATTTGTTTATTTATTTTTATATAACAGCTGCATATTATTTCATTCATATTTTGAATTTCTGATTCAAATCTGACGTTTTGGCATAGTTAATGTGATTGATTCTTTCAATAAACAAAAATAGATAAAAATACAAATTTTTCTATCGTTTACCACTAAATTATAAGCTTATAATAGATTGATGTTAATCTGTTTGCAAGCTAAATTTGAGATCGATAAGTCAGTTAAGATTTTGACAAAGTTGATGGCATATCGTTAATTTTTTCTTTTTTATTCAACGCTCCGCGAACGCTTTTTTTACGACAAATGTCTTGGGCTTATCCAACACGCATTTTGTGACTTCACTGTGATATTTATCGCGCGCGCTCACGTATAACATACATTAATCAGAGGCTAAGCAAATTAATCACTGACCATAAGCGAGTGATAAGTTAACACATTGAGCATGCTCAGTGGCAATTTTTACAGTTGTGGATGAGCTACAACGACTCATCCCGTGACAGAGCCTTTCCACGACATGAAACTATAGTTGCCAATTGAATTTGAGACACGTAATTTACGATACCCTTAAATACAGTTCCACTGGTTTGCGATCTACACTGAGAAAGGTAAGTAGTAAGACCTAATAAATGAATTTAGTTTACGAGTTAACGGGAATAATATTATTTTTTACTTTGGCTATGTATATATTAAATAGATATTGTGATGCTTCGACGATGCCAGCCCGGTGATATTTATTTTGATGGAAGTTTGGCAAATCGCAACTCGGGTCTGAGTCTAACGATGCCGAAGATTCCATTGTTATCGATCTTCCTGTATAGGAAATTCAGACATTTGGAATCTTTTTAATTCGATTGAAGGGACAAAATTAAAAGATTCCAAATGTTTGAATTTCCTACCAAGCAATGAACAATGAAAAAACATTTGGAATCTTTTCAATTTAATTGAAGGGACAAAATTAAAAAGATTCCAAATATTTGAATTTCCTATACAGGAAGATCGATAATAATGGAATCTTCGGCATCGTTAGACTCAGACCCGACTTACGATTTCCCAAACTTCCATCAAAATAAATATCACAGGCTGACATCGTCGAAGCATCATAACATCTATTTAATGTATACGCAGCCAAAGTCAAATAACGTACATGGAATGATCAGTGTATATTTGTTAACTGATGGTGTAATGTAATTCAATCCCAATGTATAATATCGATAAATTATTCAACTATTACTATTTCATTAGAAACTAAGGGATAAAATAAAATAGATAATGAATTTTTCCATAGATCCATAGAAAAAAAACAGGGGCTGAAGTACCACGGCGATGGTCTATTGATAACATATTATATGATGGATATACATATTCCATATCAGATTAGCTGCCAAAAAAAATCTGGAACTTTTTCTAGAAATCAGATTCCACAATTCTAACATATACACCTAATATGAAATTTTATAATGAATTTTCGGTTGTACTTGTCAGTCAATTACTATTTTAACTGTAACGTTTTGTAACGACAACTGACTTAAACGCCGTTAGTATTATACACAAATTTCTTGTTAAGTGCAACTTAGAAATATAATAAAGTACAAATAGTATTAATACAAGTGCACTGATAACCAATAGTAAGCGACAGTGCGAATAAACTCGTGATAGAGTTTCTGCACTATAAACAAATAATAAAAAATATTTAAAAAACTATAACGTTAATAATTATTATAACAGATTAATGACAACAAATGTATCTATTAAAGATGAACAATGTTGGATATCGGCATTGACTCAATTTTCTTCCAATTCTCTGGAAGAAAAACCATTATTTTGTCGAAATTGTTTTATGGGATCCGAATTTGGAAAAAAAAAAACTAATTCTCATCATCACTCAACAAATTAATAACATAGCTTGCACTTTTGCTTAAATTTTGATCCCATAAAATGATTTTGACAAGAAATGTGGTCCTTTCGGATCTGAGTCCGCAATCGTGTGATTCAAAAGTACGCAAAACTAAAGCTTAATATATAATCCGGTAATTAAAATTTTTACAAATAATAATTGCCACAGGGTGATTGATTACATAACCTAGTCAACTGCCAGCAAAAGACGGATATTTATCTTAAACAAAATGTGAAAAAATTGTCCACTATCCGGATTTAAGCAGGTTTTTATCATTTCTAACATACAAATGTACTGAGACTTACAAGTTTGTCGTGAAATAATCCATGCGTCTTGTTAGCCGAACGTTTCGTTGGCATTCTGCTCCTGTCTCGATAGTTCGCTGGATTCTGAGGTTTTCCAACCCCACATCCAAAGCCCATGCGTCGCAACTGCTCCGCAAATTCCTGAAATTACAATTGTAAAGATAAGCCATCAGCCATAACATTATATTCATTAATTTAATAGTTAACTTGATATCGCGCAGGGCAAAATTTGTTGAAAGGGAATGAAAGTGAATTACATGAGACGCTTCGCCTCATTTATCTTACGCGTTGCGCCAGTGTGAGGTCAAAGTCAAGGACTCGACTGATAAACATGTAAACATGTCTTACAAGACATTATCGATGCGAATGTGACTTAAGAGTCACGAGACTTGTGAAATGACTCGCGCAACAGTCTCGACTCTCATTACACTCTGTCGTCGGGATGCTCATTTTACAGGTAAAATACCCCTCATGGAAAAAATAATATACACAAAAATATCAGTTGAATATATTTTAACTTCAAAATTATAATAAAAATAATCAGTTGCCTATGACAGGTATATGCATCTAATTTGTTTAATTAAAGTAATCAAAAACGTATTCTATGGCGAAAAATCATCATTTCGCGACGAGTTATACTTTGAAGTTCAACTTTAGTAAATCATAATTCCATCAAGTTTGATCGTATGAAAATGATTGTATTTCGCGCCTCTTCCTCGTGATCAAGGATCGTAGTACCCCCCTCTCAGTCCCAATGTCCACCATTTTAAAGCTCAAATAAAGCGACGCGCCACGTCGCCACTGTCGCCGCCGTTCCAGATCATTCTTCGTCTTGGTGCCAAGGTGTCCACACGCTCAAGATGGGAAAGAAAAGAAGAAGAAGCAAGAAGTCAGAAAAAGAAGAGGAAAAGGAGAATCGTTGGAAGAAGCGAGCAAAAATGTTAGAGGAGGAACTCGCGAGACGCAAGAGAAAAGAAAAGAAAAGCCGTCGGACGAAATATTCGAGATCGTCGTCGAGCGACTCGTCGTCGTCGGATTCTTCGAACAGTAAGCATTCAATCTCTTCGTTTTCACGTGCGACTGCACGAAAAAAACAGGCGCTAACCTGTTAAGGGACAAAAACAACGCACGCAGGCCCTAACCTGCATCGCCGGCACACAGGCTCTAACCTGTTAAGGGACAAAAACAACGCACGCAGGCCCTAACCTGCATCGCCGGCACACAGGCTCTAACCTGTTAAGGGACAAAAACAACGCACGCAGGCCCTAACCTGCATCGCCGGCACACAGGCTCTAACCTGTACGTGCAGCGGCGAAAGTGCCACGCGGCGGGGCCCTAACCTCTATGCCGCGCGCGCGCGCGCGCGTCTGTTGTTTCTCCCAGCCGGTGAGGCGAACCCCCTTACAGACTCTAATCTGTTACAAGGAAGATTGAATAGTTCAATCAGACAAGAAAACTCAGCCAGGCTGTAACCCGAGTGCGAGTTTCTGTCATAACCTCAAAATGGGGAAATCACATATATCTATGTGTACTCATGGAAATATTTTCCATACAAATGTTGCTTTCGGGGATAAAAAATTAATTCCTCGTCCTCGATACATTATAGGTTCAAGCAGCAGCAGCAGCAGCAGCCACAGTAGCAGCAGCAGGAGCCGCAGCTCATCGTCGGAGAGTATCTCTCGACACTCGCGCATACTGCGCGACCAGACAAACGCTGTAATAGCCCCGCCGATCCTCACGACGGAGGAAAAACCGGCTGAAATACCACTCGAACCTGCACTGGACGAGGACGTCCTAAACGTGATAGGAAAACGGTTCGCCGAAGAACGGACTCTAGCGGAGCCGATACACAGCGACTTAGTCGCTAGATGGGAAGAAATTCTCAAACTGGGACTCCCTGCAGAGGAGCGGACGGAACTTCTCAAGAAATATCCGCCCCCTTCAAACTGCACACTAATCGACCCCCCAAAACTTAACCTAGAAGTCAAAGCTTCAATGCAAGAGGCTGTCTGGAAAAGAGACGAGCGAATCGTCGTGAAACAAGAAAAACTCGGTGCCTGTCTCGCGGCCATAGGCAAGGGGCTGTCGATTTTAATTAAACACAAGGGGGAGGCAGAGAACCTCGAGATGATTGAAACTCTCGGAAATACCAGTAGACTGCTAGCGGATTTACATCACGACGAATCATCGATTCGGAGAAGTTTAATTCTCACGAATATCAACGCCGCAATGAAGGAGACTCTAGGCTCAACTGTGATTGACAAATGGCTCTTCGGGAAGGATCTGTCCGAGAACGTCAAGGCGGCGAAGCTAATCGAAACATCGTCCAAGGATCTCAAACAGCAGAAAACCATGGGGAAAAAACAGTCAAAAAACTCGAAATACCCGCCTCACCAACGCTCCAAGAATCGGACAGCATCGGGGGGCGGGAATCGGAATCAGCAATCCCACGCGAAATCATCTCAACACAACAAGTCGTCGTACAACAAGAAGGAGAACTACGGGAGGAACGACAAGAGGCGCACATAGTAGCGGTAGGTAAACTAGCCGGTAGGCTGAAGTCGTTTTTACCCCGGTGGAGGGAACTAACGACCGACAAATCTATTTTGTCATGGGTAAAGGGATACGAAATACCCTTCATGCACAAACCATTTCAAATAGAACCACCGAAGGAAACACATTGGTCGCACGAGGAGGAAATACAGATTCTGTCAAAAATCACGGAATTACTGGCAAAAGGGGCCATCGAACCGACCGAACAGTCTCGAGAGCAATTTATCTCGACCATCTTTTTACGGAAAAAACCTGACGGCTCTTACAGGTTAATATTGAACCTGAAAAAATTAAATGAGTTCGTTAAAACCGAACATTTTAAGTTGGAAGACCACAAGGTGGTGGCGAAGTTGCTAGGCAAAAACTGGTTCATGGCGTCTATTGATCTAAAAGACGCGTATTACCTTATCCCGGTTGCAGAATCCGATAAAAAATATTTGAAATTCAGATTCAGAGGAAAACATTTTCAGTTTACGTGCTTACCTTTCGGCCTTTCCAGCGCGCCATATGTATTCACAAAAATTGTAAAACCGGTGATTTCTGACCTCAGACGAATGGGGTTCCTCTCGGTGGTGTATTTGGATGATTTTCTGTTGCTCGGGAAATCGCACAACGAGTGCTCGTCGAATGTCTCTCACACTCAGACAATTTTAGAAAACTTGGGGTTTATAATTAATCGGGAAAAAAGCCAGCTCTCACCTGCTCAGAGATGCAAATACCTGGGTTTCGTATTCGATAGTAATCGAATGACGATCGAACTCCCAGACGAGAAAAAGTCAAAAGCGCTAGAGTTACTGGAGAAATTCAGCTCTTCACAACAGTGTACGATTCGCGAATTTGCACGGATGGTAGGCTCAATCGTGTCATATTGCCCAGCAATAAAATACGGATATGCCCACACGAAGTCTCTGGAAAGAGAAAAATTTCTAGCACTCGAGAAAAATAACGGGAACTATGACGCGAAAATGACGCTGAGCGATAACGTTAACGCAGACTTAATCTGGTGGAAGCGCAGAATACAGAAATCATTCAACTCATTGGAACCATTGGATTTTAAATTAGAAATTTATTCAGATGCATCTCTGACGGGATGGGGAGCGGCATGCGGAGACGAAACGGCACGCGGTTCTTGGGATGCATCAGAGCGATCGATGCATATCAATTCCCTCGAACTACAAGCGGCCCTTTTCGGATTGAAATGCTTCGCGAAACATTTGCGGAACATAGACATCCTCCTCCGAATTGACAACACAACCGCCATTTCGTACATAAACAGGATGGGCGGCGTACAATACCTTAGTTTAAATCGGATAACCCAAGAAATATGGCGATGGTGTGAAGAAAGGAATATTTCACTTTTTGCATCATATATAAGCTCTAAGGAAAATGTTGTTGCGGACGCAGAGTCAAGGAAAATGGAACGGGAAACAGAATACGAGTTAGCGAGCGAAGCATTCGAAAAAATCGTGACGGCATTCGAAAAACCACAGATCGACCTGTTTGCTAGTCGTATCAACACAAAGTGTGAAAAATATTTCTCGTGGTTCAGAGATCCCAACTCGCTGTCTACAGACGCATTTACCAAATCATGGAAAAAGCTCTGCTTTTACGCGTTCCCGCCATTCGCCATCTTACTTCGGGTTCTCCGAAAAATCCGAGACGACAAAGCGGAGGGCATCGTCGTCGTCCCCGACTGGCCCGCACAACCCTGGTTCCCGCTTTTCCACGCAATGTTAGTCTCGGAACCAATTTATTTCAAACCGAATATTAACCTGTTGACCTCGTGTGACAGGGAACCTCATCCGCTATGGCGCCACCTTACCCTGGTGGCAGGAAAATTATCATGGAAGGATTCGAACGGAGACAAACGCCAAAGAACACCGCCGAGATAATGATGGCATCGCTGGCAGAATCGTCCATAAAACAGTACGATTCCGTGCTAAGAAAATGGTGGGCCTTCTGCAGCGTGAACTCCATCAGCCCATTCACTACTTCGATTCGGGACATACTCGCAGGCCTGACGGACGCGTTCGAGAGAGGTGCTTCGTATGGCACGCTAAATTGCCTGCGCTCGGCAATATCGCTAATAGTCGGGCATGAAATCGGAAAAGACCCCAGTATTAAGAGGTTTTTCAAGGGCGTCTTTAGTAAAAGACCATGCAGACCCAGATACGATTGCACCTGGGATCCTAAAGTCGTCCTCGATCACTTATCGTCACAATCGAATAGCGAAAACACTAGTCTTAAAGTTCTATCCAAAAAGTTAATTACGTTATTGGCGCTAACCACAGGCCACAGGTTACAAACCTTTGCTTTAATAGATATAAGAAACATTCGCGAAACGGCGGAATTCATGGAGATAAAAATCCCAGAAAAGATCAAAACGTCAGGACCAAACAGGAAACAACCTTGTTTAGTCCTGCCTTTTTATTTGGAAAATATAAACATTTGCGTAGCGCGAACTCTAAAAAAGTACTTGGAATGTACAAAAGGAATCCGAGAATGCAATAATTCGTTATTTCTCTCATTCAAAAAGCCCTTCAAGGCTGTAACAACGCAGACATTAAGTCGCTGGATTAAGGAAGTATTAACAGAAAGCGGAGTCGATACCGGGATATTCACCGCTTATAGCACTCGCCATGCCTCAACCTCGGCGGCGAAAAGAAACGGAGTTGATTTAGATACCATCCGGAAAACAGCCGGTTGGACGAGCAAGTCAGAAACTTTTGCAAAATTTTATGATCGAGAGATAGTAGAAGATTGTAATAAGTTTGCGAAAGCGATATTAGAATCGCGATAAAAACAGTGGAAACGACTGTTAACGCGCAGCGATAATAAACAGAAAAAGTCCAAGTAGTCTCTTCTCTTTATTGAGGTGCCGTAACTGGACTTTAAACATCTACGATCCTTGATCACGAGGAAGAGGCGCGAAATACAATTATTGATTAAACGATCGAAGTGAAGTTCGATCATAATTGTATGAGCGCCTCTTCCGAAGTGATCACTCCCGCCCTTGAACCCAGATCTACATTTCAGGTAGACCTTTTCCCTGATAAGTTACGGCACGACCACGTTACCAACGTGGCACAACTTTGAAGAATGATCTGGAACGGCGGCGACAGTGGCGACGTGGCGCGTCGCTTTATTTGAGCTTTAAAATGGTGGACATTGGGACTGAGAGGGGGGTACTACGATCCTTGATCACTTCGGAAGAGGCGCTCATACAATTATGATCGAACTTCACTTCGATCGTTTAATCAATAATTCTTATGTAGTTTCGAAGGAGAACGTATTCTCTTTAAGTTTGATAGTAATAATTATGGTCGTGAGATACACTGTGCCCGAGTTATTCGCAAGAAAATGCAAATTATACGCATTTATTGTAGTCAAAATTGAGTATCTTTGAGAGTATGTGGCAGTAAATGCTCTATGATACAACGAATTTAAAAAAATTGGAGAAGCTATTTGATGTCACTATTTTTATACCCGTCTATTTTGTACAAAAATTGGCAACCCACTGGAAACTCGAAACAACGACTGCTTACGTGTTAATCAAATGGGAAATACTTAAACCCATTGCACACATCTAAAAAAAATCGCACGATGTTTTCCTTCTACCGTTGTCAATAGAATGATATAAACGACGGTTTAATGGTGTGCGAAGTCGAAAAAAAAAAATATTTTGGGCCACTCTGATGCATATACTATATGAGGCATTCCACGTCAAATCAGCAGGCCATGACCCTCATCCTCATCGATTTTGTTCATTTTCTAATGATGTTATTACCGACCCATAAAGGCCTCGGAATTTTTTCAGATTTTATTACCACCAGTAACATTTTTAAATCCTCGAAAAAAACCAATTTCAAAAGCGCCGTTTAAAAAAATCTGAAACAATTTACACTGATTCTATGATTTAAAATATGATTTATGGGTGTTACGCGAAAATGTGATCTCGATATTTACTATTTTTTCCCAATTTTCGCGTAATTATTCCTCTCTCCATGAGGCAGTGACCGGTGCGATCGAGATAAGCCACATGGTTCAGCCGAAAGGAGGAGCAGGAGGCGTTCAGAACAACAACAATCGAAAATCCCTATCTGGAAGGGCAGGGGATAAAAATTGTTATACCTGCGGAAATTCAGGGCACTTGGCAAGAGACTGTATTCGCAAATCAGGAAGAGTAAGTCTACCAGCACCGAGCGCACCAAGAAACATAAACCAAGTCGAAATAATCTGCACTTATTGAAAAAATAAAGGTTACACCTGGGTAGAGTGCAGAAAACGATTACGGAAGAAGTATGAAGTAGACCGAGGACGCGAATCAAATAGCAACAATAGTAAGCAGCGAGGAGGCGATAAGAGGAAGGAATCCAGCATGGCCGCTAAGAATACTACTCGCACACTCGGGTCTATACAAATAAACACTATCACTGTAAAAGCCTCGGTAAAAGACCTGAGTGAAGGAGTCAGCGATAAGCGGAGGGAATTCAGAATAGCCGCCGCGGGTAGTAGTACTACGTCTCCCACCACTACCGTTGCACGTACGCTGAGCAGCGAGCGGTTCACCGAGCCACGGGTGTCGGGTGCGGCGTAGGGGCCAAAAGGGGGAACGAGCGATAAGCCATTGCTACGGGTACTGGAGGTATTGGCACTCACGGCGAGTGCAACGGCCAGCGACATAGATATCGCCAGCACTACAGCGGTAAGGGGGGTTTCTGACCCTCAAGGCTGATACGAGAGCACAATGCAGCATAATAAAATATAGCTGCGTGAAGACCGAGACTCCTATGATGGATAATGATGTTGAATTGCAGGGAGCTGAGGGAAGCAAATTTCAGCCCATGTCTAAAGCAGAAGTGACTCTGCAAGTTCCAGGGAAATCCGTAAAACACTGGTTTTATGTTGTAAAAGATGAAATTCCAATAGCTGTAAATGGATTATTGCGAATAGATATCAAGAAACATAAGGCAAGTATATTACGAGCAGAAATATTCGAGCTGTATGGTCACAAAATGCAATATGTGAGGTACTGACCTTGGTAAAAATCGATACTGAAGGCGGTGTCAGGTGTCCTAAGCGAGTTTTAACTCTGACCAGCACGCTTATCATCCCTATGGAGCAACCCGAAAGATGGATGTACATCGCACCTTTAGAAGAAATAATAACGATAACTTGCGATAAAAAACCCGCGTTCCGCGAATCGTTAATAAATTCGGGTATTTAGGCTCTAATAGGCTCGTGTGAGGTAACCGCCTAAGATTTTAGTATTCGGACCCTTAAAAGGGTCACAGACACTCGGAACGAGGAATATCTACCTCCATTTAATCTTACATTATCCGACATCGATGTGAACTATCATTCACAAATACAAAAAGTTAATAAGAAAGTGCAGTTATTAAGTGTATTGCGGAATCCCGAGGAGTTGAGGACCCTTGGTTCACGTGTAAAAGAAATTGCTAGAGACTTGGATAAGGACAATAAGTACAGTGAGCAGTGCTGCCATAATATAGCACTGTATTCTTTAGTAGTCTTAGTTTTTGTAGCCTTGGCCTACTATGCCGCATATCGGTTACACCGGCTGAGGCGAGGATGCAACGCGACACCGGCAAGGCCAGAGGAGGCGGTGACCCCTCAAGAAGCACCGTCCGCAGTCTAGATGCGTGCGGTGCCAGTGCCCCCGCGTATCGGTAGTTTACATGTAGATAGGGCTGCTACAATCCAGAGGCACCCATTGCGTTTTTCATATCATGCCAGGGCTACGGCTGATAAGCCATAATTTATAAGAGTATACATATGTCATATAAATAGTCAAAAGTTCAACCAACTTGCTCAGAATAAAAATTATTTTTTTTGAAATTGAAATTTTTCTTTTTAAAGGGGGAGGGATGTTGCGACCCGGATTATCGGCAAGCAACGTTGCGAAACATTTATTGCACTGTTCGTTGATCGCGAATATTGCAATCGTATCATGCGACATTTTGTCAATTAATCAATAATGAAATTTAGCATTATTATGTAGAACACTAAGGTGAACTGGAAGCGACAGCTCCAGTCCATCGGCAGTCTTGAACTAACTTCAAGAGCAAACGGTTGAGCTCGCGATCAAGTATCGAAACCAAATTTTACCGATAATCTTGTTTGCGAGATTATCAAACGTTGTACCTTATGATTAAATAAATATTGTTATCGTTAAAGTCCGCGTGAATCCCAATTCTTTAATCGGTCCGATCCCAATATCCCAGTCCCGATACCGTATCGAAAGGGCTAATCACCCTTAGGGCATTTCGGGCACAACATAGGAGAGATTACTTTCGAGTAGTACTAAAATGTGTTCAATTATAGGACTTATCAGAGAGGTTCATAATAAAAGTGGCTGCATTGATGGAGAATGATTTAGAATAATTATTCTAAAGTGTTATGAACTAATTTATGAAAAATAAATCAAACAACAAATCTTTTGACAACCTAATCGGTTTATTTTTGTGAGAATGATTCTTTCATTTTTCTAATTAGGCGTGATTCGAACAAAAAATATTTCGATTTACTTTAGATTTTTTGTTCCAGACACGGTAAAAATCACAAGATGCAAAGTAACTTGAAAAATTAAATGAAAATTCATACATTTTCAGAAAGATGAACGAATCATTTTTCTTAATTGAAAAAAATTTGGTTTTCGAAAGATCAGGTAAGCGATTTCAGTTTTTATCGATTTGTTAATAAGATTTGCGAATCATTATCATGCAAAATTAATATCTTCAATGTCTTTAATATGTATGATTTTTTTCAGATTTTACAAGCATCGAGAAGTGTTTAGAATTTCCAGTCTTTTTTCGAAAACTTATGCGAACTCTAGATAGTACGCAAGGACTACGTCAATAGTAGAATTTTGCGCAAAACAACGAGAATTATCAGTATTAAGAGGCAGTGGTACACCGCTAGAAATTGCGACGCGCAATGCTAAACGCCTATAGGTCTGTCTTTCTCTCTAACATAGCTCTGTTTCTCTCGCACTATTTTTCATTTAATTCTTAAAAATAAACGGCTATTTTAAATAAAAAGCCAGAAGTTTCGCCGAATTCTACGATACATCTGCGTATCCTCTAAAAATCCGGACCCTATCTGTCGTATCGTTCGGGAGAAAACAACTTTCGGAATTTCTGCGGGGGGGGGGGGGGGGGTGTACCACTGCCTCTTAATATCCGGAGACCTCTAAAATTATGGGAACATTTCCTGACTGTTTCGTTAAAAAATGAAGCACGATGCAACTTACACTGTAAAAAATATTCACGTTTTTCTTATACAAACGTGTATGAAATTTGCAAAACTTTAAAATCGAAATTAATACGTGTGCATATTAAATTTCATACAGATAAATGATTTTTGATAAACCGGTGATTGGAAATTACGACACAGGTTTATAAAATTATCAATTACTAAATTAGTACATGAATATTAACATGCATTTTCGGAATTTTCATGCCCGATTTGAAAGTTGATGTACATTGTCGCATCAAAAGTAAGATGAACGTTATTAAAATTTCAGTTACTAGTATTGAAAAATACGAAACAC
This sequence comes from Tromatobia lineatoria, assembly GCA_949699805.1. NCBI lineage: Eukaryota > Metazoa > Arthropoda > Insecta > Hymenoptera > Ichneumonidae > Tromatobia > Tromatobia lineatoria. The sequence continues at coordinate 6,484,897 of OX453048.1, forward strand.
AGTATTTGCAATTTTATCTACACGGCCGTATTAGTTTTTGAAACAAGTTCGCATTTTTCTGACATAAAAGAGTACCAAATTCACTAAACTTGATATAGGAAATAAACATTAATATACTTGCGTAGTATATTTAGTATGCGCGTATGGATTTACCAATCCGGTGATATAAAATTACAACGCATGTTTACTAAATCACTCATTACTAAATTAGTACATGAAAATCAATATGAATTTTTGGAATTTTAGTGGCTGATTTGAAATTTAATGCACATTTTTCAACAACGAAAAAATCCCGCACTGAATCGCAAACACTCATCACTTAACATAGACTTTTGATAAGTTACTCGCGATTTCGAAAATCGATGTACTCGAAAACACTGGAGCATGTCGCGTTGCGGCATATTTATGTTTCATTTATATTTGGGGCTAGCCCTTCACCGGTCTGTGGATATAGTTTTTGGAAAATCCCGATACCTGAACCTCTTCGTAAGAAAAAGATACCGTTCATCTAAAAATCTAATCTCTAATCGCAATCAATTGAACATTCCGCTACGTCAATTATAAGTATGTCTGAGAAAAAAATAGTTGTACAACTCATATGCCATTTAGATATTAGATAAATTTCCTAAGTCGTTGATCGCGTAATCGGTCGCGTGCGTGCGTTGTTAGGTACTTAGGTAGGTAGGTCGTAGGTTCAAACCCCGGTGTAAGCAAAAAATTATCTATGGCGAAAACCAATACTCAACAATGTCTGATGACATAATTTGTCTGAAAAATTAATGCTTGACAAATATTGATATTTAAAAAAAAATTGTTTCTATGTGCATTTCAAATTTCCGACATATATATGCATGAGGTTTCAAATACCGCTCATATGGAAATTCAACATAAATGTTTATGAAATTTAATAGACAAGGTTATTGAATATCAAAGATAATATCTATAAATATTCAAATATATTCATCGAAGAATCTTAACCCGCGATGGAAAAACCAGAAACAATTGCGCCGTAATGTTATCGAAAGCTACATGCTTTCAAATATCGTCCATATGAGAATTTACTACAAAGGTTTATGAAATTTCATACACAGTTTATGCATATGGTACTTCCGGTACCAGTATATTAATTTTAAGAAAGTTTTTTTTTACTCTGTAAGATAAATGAGGAGTCTCATGTAATTTACTTTAATTAGCTTCCAACAAATTCTTCCCTACGTGATATCAAGTTTATTATTAAAGTGATGAAGATAATGTTATGACCCTGATGATTGATCTTCAAAATTCTAATTCCAGAAACCTACTAAGCAGTTGCAACGCATAGACTTTGGATGTGGGGTCAGAAAACCTCCAAATCCAACGAGCTATCGAGACGGAAGCAGAAGGTCAACCATCCGTTCCGCTAACAAGACGCTTGGATTCTTTCAGGATAAATCTGTAATCCCCAGTGAATTTGTATGTTAAAAACGATTAAAATGGTTACCTGTTTTAACCCGGATGGGGCACATTTCAACCGCCGACAAATCACAACTACTGATGACATCGTGTTACTGAAAGACGCCTTATAAAGTGCCCTTTCATTGACATCAATGTGAACATGAACAGATTTGAAGCTTGCTCTTATTTTATTTATTTTTCGTCCGCTCGTCCGCTTTGTGCAATATATTGTATATATGTATATAATTCAAGAAAAGGCGCACGATAAAACAGCTACGAGAGTTTATATAAATCAACCAAAGGCGCACGATAAATATAGCTACGGGATTAATTTAAGTTAGGGAGTATGCTTCTGAAAGTAATCAAATTACTATAATTCAGACGGAATTAATTTAAGTTAGGGAGTATGCTTCTGAAAATAATCAAATTACTATAACTCAGGAAAAATGCTTCTGTAATGATGGTATTTGAGTGTTTTCTTGAATTTAGTTTTTTTTTTAACTATATAGCTCTCTCATTTAATTTCTATACAAGGGCGACATGTAATCCTTATATAGGTGTATGCGATGTTTTCCTTCGCACAAACTATAGTTGCTGGACCGACTCGTGAGTGCCGGAAAAAACATCGCATGCACCTACAAACACACGTGTCACGCTTGGAACGAATCTTAATAAGTTTTCTTTTTTCTTTTTTCGTTTTTTTTCTTGGCGACTCTTTATAATAGAGGCCAAATCCAACAACCATGTGATATTACAGCGTATTACGTACACTGTGCTCTAGATTCCGAATCAAGAAGCATTGGAAGTGTTCACGTGTGCGCATAAAGAAATGTAAATATTGTAAATATTGTATATAAATTTTCTCTCTTATAATTACCTAACGCTCAATACCATCTACTTATAACCGTCATTATATCTAGTCATCTATATACATGCATATATACATATGTATGGATTGTGATGTAAGTTAAGTATATTATAATGCAGGCCATTATAAAATACTTAACTTCGTCACAATCGACTTATAGTTTAATATTAAAATTAAATAACGAAAACAAACAAAAATTAAGATAAAAAGAAAATAGAGTGAAAGTAGGGATCAGAAGATACAAAAATGGATGACTTTTTTTTTAAATTAGACACAGCAAAGTAGATACTGCCCGGACGTGCAGTTGGCGTGACGTAAGTCGTAAAAAGACTCGCGACTGCGTTATCAGCAAGACATCATTGAAAACGGGTAGTCAAATCCGGATGAATACGCCGACCGCTCACATTCTCGATACACCGATGAAAAGAATACCAACCGAATCTGCGGTTACGGGTGGCGAAACAAATATTTGGTTGATTCGAAGAAATATTCGTTTCAATCAACCAAATATTTGTTCCGCGACCCGTAACCGCAGATTCGGTTGGTATTACCAATTCGTTTTATCGGTGTAGAAACAGCATTTCCATGCAAATTGTAGCAGATCTTTCTCATCCGTTTCTTGCCCATCTTTGCTCTCCCCAAGGCACGGAAGTACACTGAAAAAGAAATTATGGTATCAGTAATTAAAGGGTGACAATGATGTATTTTTGGCTGGCATTACTATTTTTTTTAGTCGCCACAACTATGTTTTTGCGAACAGTTATGTTTTTTATTCCAAGAATTCACAAGTTCGGTGTTTTGGGATTCCTTGATAATAATATTTCCTTGCTGAAATCGAGCTTTATTTTTTATTAATTGTCAAAGTGTGTCTTTTTTTCTGAATCGATAAGTGATACGTAATCAAGTAGGTTCCCATTTTTCGATGTTCGCAATTAAAAAATGACAATAGAAAAGTTCATATCGTATTCTTTTAGTTACAAGTATCACCAATTTCGTGTTGTGTAATCGGGTGGGGGTCAAAATAGCGAATCACCAAAATAGTGAATGGTTGAAATATCGAATTTTAAAATAAGGAACGTCTGAATCTAGTATGGTCGTCATTATGGAATTCGTTATTTCGACGATTCGCTATTTTGACCTTCATCTTATTAGAATGGAATCAAAAAAAGCAAATGCTAAAAATAGCGAATGGCTGAAATAGCGAGTTCCGTAGCTATGCCTATTTTACCTTTAGACGTTCCTTTTTTTCGAATTCGCTATTTTAGCCATTCGCTATTTTGGTCATTTGCTATTTTGACCCCCACCCATGTAATCATGACATTCACACTGTTCAATGCCTAGCATCAAATCAACTTTAACTTATATAAACAATATACAATACAATATACGATACAAAGATCATGTAATTATTGTAGTGATTATTAATATTCTTATTGAAATTGAACATTGACAGCGAAATCTGACAAAGTTTCGTAAACATATTCGGTAGTTGTTCTATAGAATACGCGGAGGAATATTACATACGAGTCGTCAATAGAAAAAATATAATATCAATTACGAAAAAATAATCTCTTCATTTTAACGTCTACTCGCCAAGCGAGACATATGTCAACTAAAATAAAAACTGTTATTTTTCTAACAAAACAATGCAATAACGTTGCAAGGCAAAATGTTCGTTATAAATTAGAACTTCAACGAATCACTTGTTCTTAACATCCTCCCACCGGTGAGACACGACATTTTATCAGCTCACCAACTTCATTCACAATATGAATAATTAATTATATTCTTGACAGATAGTGAAGAAATTTTTTTTTTTTACGATTGAAAACGCTCAGGTTTCTTCACTTTACGTCCGCTTCTAGTTGTTATCGGTTCTTCTCTATGATTTATATCTTTACGTTCTTCATCATCAGACATCGGATCTCCGTTATCTTGATGATGCTGAACATTTTTCACTTGACGTGACTCGATGACAAGCTTTTCATGAATCGGATCATCGATTCCTTCATCGGATAGCTCCAACGGATAAACTCGCTGTATAGGTCTGATTAATTCGCCCGAAGAGGTTTTAAGGCGAACTACTCGCACTTCTCCATCTCTTCCTGGTATAATTTCGATAATACGAGCCAATGGCCAATCTAGTTTCTTGTGATTATCACTCCCAACCAATACAACTTCTCCAACACGAATCTGTTTACAGTTTTTCTTCATCTTGATTCTGTGGACTAGTTGCCCTAGGTACTCTATTCGGAAACGATGTCTCAGATCATCCCTTTATTTTTGTCTGTACCGTAATCTTTTGTTTAAACTCGTACGATCAATGTGATCACAATCTGGAACTCCGATTTCTTTCATATCTTGGAGATACATGGCTGGAGTCAACGGGATGAAGTCTTGAGATCCGTCAGAAACATACGTTATAGGACAAGAGTTGATCACTGACTCACAGTCACACAACGTCGTCATCATTGCTTCATAGTCGAGACACGCTTTTCCCAGAGTTCTTCGTAATAAACGCTTCAGTATACCAACGAGACGTTCCCACCATCCACCCCACCATGCAGCTGTTGGCGGATTAAATTTCCAGTGTACTCTTTGTGTCACAGAATAATCTGCTACTTTTTTCCAATTAATTTTCTTGAACAAATTCGCAGTTCCGACAAAATTTGTTCCATTATCACTGTACATCGTATGAGGTCGGCCGCGTCTTGCTACAAAACGACGAAACGCTTCTAAAAATATCGTGGTCGATAACGAAGTCACCAGCTCAAGATGCACGGCACGATATACGGCACACGTGAATAGACATATCCATGCTTTCTGTCCTCCATTCAGGTATACTGGTCCAGCAAAATCGACTCCCGATATCTCGAATACAACAGCGTCTCTAACACGATCCAACGGAAGCGCGACTGGGTTTGAATCAAAACTGTCGATTTCTTGTCTTTTACACGCGACGCACTTTGATACTGCGGAACGAATGGTTCGACGTCCACCTAGAATCCAATATTTTTCTCGAAGATTGTTCATGACCACCTGAACGCCAGCATGACATAGATTTACGTGATGATAATCGATCAGGCGCTGTACTAGCGTATGTTGCCTGGGCAAAACGATCGGACATCGGAAATTGTAGTCTTGACGACTACTAATCTTCGTATTCAATCGTAACAATCCATCTTCACTCATAAAAACGTTCAACGATGAGATTCGTGGATCAGATTTCCCGCTGAAACATTCAGATTGTACGAGTTTCATCACAGTTGTCTCTGCTTGCATGATTTCGCCCGACGATAATTCACCAATTCCTCGTTCATCTTGAGTAGAACGGCAATTATTTGCAAATCCTTTAATCCATCCGACCAGTCTCAGAATCTTGTGGAACTTCGAAAATTGTCGAGTGTACCATTCGTGATTTGGACTCATACTTTCACCATTGACCATAGTAACGGTAGATTTTTTTAATTCTCGATTGACTTCTTCTTCGTTTGCGGAGGAATCAGGAAAATTCCATTCGTTCGATGAACGATACAACCATTCGGGTCCCTCCCACCATTTCGACGCAATTAATTGTCTTACCGTGCATCCTCGTGATGGCAAATCTGCAGGGTTCACCTCTCCGGGAACATGACGCCAATTTCCTGCATCCGTTAAACTTCTTATTTCTTGGACACGGTTCCAAACGAAAATACCCCAATTTGATTCTTTGCGTATCCACGATAAAACCGTTGTCGAATCACTCCATAGATGAATGGAAATATTTTCAAAATCAAGGGAATCTTTCACCGATGTCACTAATCTCGCACCGATCGTTGCAGCTAATAATTCGAGTCGTGGAATCGTTATCTCTTTCTTAGGAGCGACACGGGACTTTGCTTGTAAAAGTTGTACTGTGACACCTTGAGCTGTTTCTAATCTTATGAATACAACTGCAGCGTATGCAAGTCGACTGGCATCACAAAATGTGTGGAGACTCACATTGACTGGGTTGCTCAATCCATTAAACATGTGTCGCGGAATCTTTACTTCAGACAGGAAACGAAGCTCTTGAAACCAAGCAACAAATCTTGTCCGAATATCCTCGTTAACTTGAGTGTCCCAATCGATCTTCGCTGACCATGTTTTCTGAAGTATCAACTTCGGGCACAGAGTTACTGGACATGAAAATCCGATAGGATCGAAAACTGCATGAGCTATAGCCAGAATGGTTCTTTTTGTGATATCTTCTGGAAAAGTATCGATCGAATTCGACATGTTGATTTCCAGAGTATCTTGAACTTTATTCCAGACGACACCCAAAACCTTCGTTTTGTCGCTTCCTCCATCCCGGTCCGAATGCTCCCACTCTCTCAGATCGAACCCACCGAAAGCCATGACTGCTTTCGATTCGTTTATAAAATCACGAAGTTCTTCTGAGAAGTCGACACTTGTGACACAATCATCGACGTAAAAACTGTTGGACAGTTTGAGGAGAGTAGATTCTGAACACATATATGGGTTATCCTTATCTTTGTTCTGCAAAGCTTTCTGAACGTGAAGTTCGATGACCGCACCCAGTAGAAAGGGGCTGCAAGATACTCCAAAAACTACTCTGCAATGACGATATACCTCGATTCGCTGCTTCGTCTTTTCATCCCACCATAAAAATCGTAAGAAGTCTCGATCTCTAGGACAGATACTAATTTGTAAGAAAGCTTTTCTTATGTCTGCGATCACACCGATTTTTCCTTTCCGAAATCTCGTCAAAATTCGAGGAATCAACTCGATCAAATTAGGTCCTTTTTCGAAGCACACATTCAGAGATGGATGATTCTTTTCTTTAGCAGAAGCATCGAATACAGGACGGATTTTAGTCGTAGTACTATCCTGTTTCACCACGTGCCTGTGAGGTAAATAATGACCGAAGTTTTTTACCTCAGACTCCGGTACGACTTCGATGATTCCTTCGGTCAACCAATCTCTCAAAACCTTGTCATAATCTTCGAAATATCCTCCAGTCTTCAAATTCTTCGTCGTCGATTCGAGTCTTCTGTGGGCAATGTTTCGATTTGAAGGTAAAGGTGAATGATCTTCGGACCACGGCAGTTGAACCTCATAACGTCCCTCGTTGTTTACGCGAACCGTATGAACGAAATGTTTTTTCGTTTCTTCTTCTCGTCTGTTCTTCGTTTTCTTTTGTGAAGGGTCAGAAATACCGAGGACATCTAGATTCCACAAATCTTCAACACGAGATTCCATTGCAAACATCGAAGTTACCGTCAAAACTACATCAGATCTATTACCAGAGACTGGCAATTTCCCCATCAATGTCCAGCCTAATAAAGTTTCAACAGCAACTGGACCACTCTTGAGGATGTGAAAACGCCCCGTCATTAATTTCCCGACAACGTCTGCTCCGATAAGTATCTGAATTGGCTCGTTTTTTTCAAGAGTGTTTGAAAGTTGTATTTTCATCTCACGCAGCTCTGGAATCCACGGTCCATACCGTACACTTGGAATGTTGCTACAGATTACATCATTCTCGAGCACTTCGAATTTGCACGCAAATTTTCCATTAAGACTAGATAACCTCATTTCGTATCGATTGTGATTCTGTTCTCGCGACTTAACGCCTCCAAACAAAGCGTGTGTAAGCTTTTGTCGTCCGATTGACGTGTATCCAACAGCAGCTGCAGCATCCTTTACGATATACGACCTCTGAGATCCATTGTCGACGATCGCACGTACTTCTCGTTCACCTCGTTCGCCTCGTAGTCTCACACGTAAGGTTTGTAGAAGAACTTCTGGATTACTGGAAATATTCGCTAAATTTTTCTCCTCGCTGCTATTGGTTACATCCGTTGATTTCTTCACAGTAATTTCACTACGGACCATCTCTGGACACATGATAATAACGTGACGTCTGTTACACCATGGGCATTTCAAATTGACTCTGCATTTTCTAAAACTGTGACCAATTTTCGTACAGTTAAAACAACAATTATTTTTCTTCAATATATCTTGTTTCTCTTGCAAACTCATCTGACGAGCCTTATCACAGTTCGGATTCTCGTGAGCTCCCGAACAAAAAATACATTCTGTTTTTTGATCCTTGGTAGTCAATAAACCTGTGGCAGTTGGAACACTCTTAGTTTCGGTTCGTGGTTTAACGTTCTTCTTGTTTTTCTCTGAATCATCGCTTAAACCGAAACCGCTTACTGCCATAGCTATTCTCTCTTCATTTTCTACCTCGGTTTCAATAAATTTCAGAAGTTTCATAAGACGTTCAGTGGGTTCAACATTATTTGCGAGAGCAACTCCCCTTTGCCAAGCTCGAAGTAAATCTTCTGGCAATGACGATTCTACGAGAGGATATAACATTGCTGCGCATTTGTCGGAAGTAACACCCAATGTTTCTAAAGCTCTCATATGAGACTCAAGTTTATCATAAAGAGTAGCTAATTGAGGCTTTACGTTGGTCTTCTTCGCGTTTTGCAGTACTAATTTCAATAATTCTCGCACGTAGACCTCGACAAGCAAATCATCTCGACCAAATCGACCCTTTAAGCTCGGTATTACCTTATCATAGTTTTCTCTCGACGGCGGAAAACTCTGGACCAATTCACTTGCTCTCGAACCAGGAGTCATAGCTTGAAGAAGATATTGGAATTTATCTTCCTCTCCAATGGTTATATCTTCGTGAATCTTTTTGAATTGAGCCCAGAATTGTAACCAATCTTTTATATCGCCACTAAACTTTTTTAATTCGATTTTTGGCAATTGAAAGTTTCTTCGATTCGCAGCGTTTCCTCTGGCAGGTTGGTTATTATCGACGTCGTACGCATGTGGATTCGGTGGAACATTTTGGAGAGGTGTTGGTTCTTGAGCTCCCATTTTTTCGACAATTTGAATTTTTAATCGTACATATTTTTCCTGATACTCCTCAACGCTGTTATTTTCTTCTACGATCTCTTCATCTGTAAAATCTTGATCAATCATCGCGTTGAAGACGTTTTTATCTGCGGCCTCTAATGCCGCTGTATTATTTTGAAGTAATTCGTACATGACCTTCACTACCTCCTTGTTGGGATTTGGAACTTGTAACTCGGCATTAAGCTTGTTTAGTATTTTCGTGAAAGAAGTTCGACAAGCCCTCCTAACCTTCTTGGCTCTTTCCATTTTTTACTAATTATATCGATTCAATATTCAACACACGTCCTGTTACGGTCGCCAAATGTTCTATAGAATACGCGGAGGAATATTACATACGAGTCGTCAATAGAAAAAATACAATATCAATTACGAAAAAATAATCTCTTTATTTTAACGTCTACTCGCCAAGCGAGACATATGTCAACTGAAATAAAAACTGTTATTTTTCTAACAAAACAATGCAATAACGTTGCAAGGCAAAATGTTCGTTATAAATTAGAACTTCAACGAATCACTTGTTCTTAACAGTAGTTCATTGAAATAGAAAGAGGTTTTTGTTCAATGTGTTTTTACGCAGTATTTCACTCAATGTTATGTCATGTATACATAAACCAATAAATGAATCTACGTACAAAAAAATAGGATTACGTAGTCTTACGATGAATTGCGCTTTGCAGCCCAGAAGTTAACAGTTCTGGTTTTAGTATCTGAAGATTACACCCAGAGAAATAGATCTAAAGGGTTTATTTGAATCGATTATAGGTTGTATTTGAAATGAATACGATGTTATTCAGATTAGATAGAATTTATTTCAATCAGATGAAATTTTATTTAGATAGAATAAAGTCTATTTCGAATAAATAAAATCCTATTAGGCTGGCCATTAAATAAATAGTTTATTCAATAACTGGCCTAACAGTATTTTATTCAACCGAAACAGACTCTATTTGATTGAAATGAGATTTCATTCATTCCAAATAAACAAAATTATTGATTCAAATAAACTCATGAGACTAATTTTTCTGGGTGTAATCTGCAGTGAAGATATTCGCAAAAGAAAAATTCCCCTATGCCTTTCGCACTTGCTGTAATTTGAGATAATTTGAACACAAACAATGTGTACGACATTGTCTTAAGCAGGTAACTCTTTTTTGGGTGAAATTTCGATTCCGTTGAGTCACACACATTTTCAAATCAGTCTATTGAGAAAAAAAAACAATGAAAAAATAATTTTAGCTTCAAGGGTTTGGGGCGGCAGGAATTATTATCCGATAGTTCTCAATTTTGCCGTAGATTTTTTTTGCAATGAACTGATTGGAAGGCGTGTGACTAGACGAATTAACCTTCGCTTAAATAAGAACCACCCTAATAAGTACCTAACAGATACAAACTATCTTAGATCCTTTCCTGACTAAAAGAATATTTATTATCTCGACTGCGTGAAATTGTTTCTTCATATAGAAACTACTTTTCGATCGTTCGATCGATTGATCGATCGGTCGAAATTCAATAGAACGAAAATCGAGAACAAAAACTTTTATAAAATTTGATAGAATTCGAATAAGATTGAAATCAAATCATAATTCAATAAGCTTCGTGAGTTTCCGTTTTCCTACTACTTCGAAAAGCAGTTCTTATCTTGTTGTTGATTTTGGATTGATATTTTATAGACTTCTCAAATACGTGAATAATCATTTTTGCATAATAATTCGTAAAGCTTCCAAATTATATCGAATTAGATAAAAATGTTGAAAATATGGGTCGTTCTTCTGAAATCCAACTCACTTGTGGAGCTCGTAGTCCCCGATCGCCTTGTAACTGCGACATTCATTCAGATACGTTAAACATAGGACATTGAATTTTGCTTACAATTTTAAATTGGCAACTGTGTCTCTAAATCACTCATTGATTGCTGTCAATTTTCCGAAGTTACATCAGCAAATGATTTTTTCAAGCATATAATCGTTTATACAATCTATTTATTTAGATATTATAATATCTTTTTTTCGGATACCCTGCACTTTTTCAGCCCCCGCGTGAAGTTTTTAAAGTGGAGTAATGATTTTATTTTCGTTTTTCATCCAATCTATCTTGAAAAATATGAAATGTTCGAACTTAATAATAATATTCTTCTTCTTCTTCTTCTTATCAGGCGGGGCCTGCGTAAGCGTCGGCGATCTCTCCTGGCCTCTGATAGGATCCTGCCGGCCAATCGTTGACTGTGAAAAGCTATGAAAGCGAAGAAAAATATGCTTTGTTTTTGTCTTCCAATGTGATTGGTCCCTTCTGTAGGGGTGCTCTTCTTCGAGGGTTATGCTTCTTTTTTTTTCATCTTCGTGGTTGGGTTCGGTTTTCACGGAGGAGAGTCACTATACGGCCATTTGCTACGTCTTAATCTGAGGAAAAACAAGCATAGGAGCAGGGGAAGCGATCACCGAAGCGGCTGAAGTCTCTCGAATGGCCGATCTTTGATCGGCTGACGAAACGAGCGCGAAAATGCAACATGGTCATCTATGCCACTCGCAGCGTCGCTAAAATGTTGCATTGGCTTGGAGAGTGAAACGCTACAGGAGAATTTTTGTCAATTCTCAAATAGGGATTCGTATGGAAAATCTTCGTACAGAAAACTCGATTGACTGTCGTCACTCAGTCTAAAGTGTTCTGACGTCTTCAGAACCGTACGATGCTATCCAGATAGAAATTTTACTTCGTCAACAAAAATGCGCCATGTACTGCAGGATTTAGTTGCATTATCAGGACGCTGTGCCGTCAATAATGCAGCTTAATCCTGCAGTACATGACGCATTCTTGTCGATGAAGTTAAATGTCTACCTGGGCTAAAGTCTTTGCGTACAGCGAGCTTCCTTGTAAGGAACGATCACCGTTTGGACAACTGTAGAATTTATTTACGCAAATACTTCTTCGTTGTCTCGCTATCGCAAAAGTTGACGCGAAGTAAATTAATGAAATTTAGATACACGTTACTGGTTCACGCTTGGCGATATTTTCTGTAAGACATATAAAAATATCAGTTCCGTTCACGGCGTCAATGGTCAATGACAATCTTTCTCTGACACGCTCGTTCTCTTATTTAGCTCCTATGCACGTTGCTCTTATAAGACATGTAGCCCTAATAATTTGGCTAATATCTCACATGAGCAGAAGAAACTCCATAGTGCTTTTGAGAAAAATTCTGATCTCGTAAAAGCCCATTGAGCTGCCACTGATGCAAAAGTTGAGAAACTTAATGCAACTGTGACCTCACTATCACTATCTGAGTACTTAGTTAAACTGCGTGACTTTGGGAGCGATATGGAACACTGTAAAAAAAGATTGTAAATTTAATGCATTTATGTATATGAAATTTACAAATTTTGTGCATGAAACTGTGATTCAAGTACTGAGTGCTGTAAATTTCCATTTCGTTTCCGAAATTAATGTACCTAACTGTCAATTTAAGCAATATGTATTGTGAATTTACAAATCTTGAAACACGTATACAATGTTTTGTATTCGTGTTCTGCTACTGTAAAAAAAAGTTGATAATACGCTGTTAAGAATGTCGATAACAGTATAAAAATGAATATCTGTTGATAGGCACAGGTTTTATGAATTTTAAATGTAACATTGATGTAGGTATCTAAATCAATTGTAAAAAATGGTAACACCAGGACTCGAACCGGCAACCTAACGATTATGAGTAGAGTGCATGATGCATTATGTTTACTTGAAAATACTTCCGTACACACTTCACGTTCTGATTGCAATCGATTGAACGTTTTAATATGTCAATGATAAGTACGGTTAAGAGAATAATATCTGTATAACTCTTATGCCATTTTAAAATCCAAAACTACTAAGTCGTTGATAGCATAGCTGGTAGCGTTCGTGCGTTGTTAGGTACTTAGATAGGTTGGTCGTAGGTTCGAACCCCGGGGTAGACGAACAATTTTCATTAGCAAAAACCAATACCCGACAATTTCTAATGATGTAAAATGTCTGAAAAAAATAATGCCTGAGTAATAGTTCTATTTTCTTTTTATTATTTTTAAACCCATTTTCAATTTCCAACATATCTGTGATTGAACTTTAAGGTCCCGTTTTGCAATAAAAGATCTATGACGTACATTAATTTTATGTACAATAATGAGAAATATTTGACGCGGTACATTAAATTTCAAATACAAAGTCACTGCTATTTCAATAAAATTCAAATTATTTTCATGTGTCCTAAATTAGAATTTTCAACACATTGGTGCTTGAAATTTAAGAGACGGTTTGCGAATGAAAACTTCCGGTACCGATACTTTAATTTTCAAGTAGATTTTTTTTACAGTGGAGCTATGAAGTCTACAACAGTGTAATTAAAACAGGATATCAAAGACCTGCGCGCTTCTGGCGAATCCGACGAACCGCTTCTCGCTGAACTTGAAGATCGTAATAAAAGAGCTGCGAATATTATCCTCTTCAACATACCCGAATGTGCTGACGAGGGCCACCAACATATCTTGGATATCCTCGAGCCACTATCAGTATCCACTTCTAATCTTCGATGTTGCAGGATTGGCCAAGCTCCATCTGCTGGCACTAATCGTAAACCTCGCCCTCTAATTGTATCTCTAAATTCCGCTGCCGATGTCCTTCACGTTCTTAAAAATCGCCGAAACCTTCAACTCAACAACCAGCTTATCTTGTTTAAATGTGATCAAACGGAAAAACAGCGGCAAAAACTACATACTGCAAGAGCTGACCGTGATATCTTAAAAAGCCGAGGTGACGACGATTGGACAATAACATTTATTAAAGGAGTTCCAACAGTCGTAAAAAAAACGAACTGTCAAAAAACTAATATCGCCGTGCCCTCTCACTTTCTACTACCAAAATGTGCGTGGTATTAGAACTAAGTTACCGGAGCTAGTGACTACTCTGGCGACAGGTTCTTGTGCCTATGAAGTGATTGTACTAACGAAAACTTGTCTGGATAACTCCTTCAATTCTAACGAACTCGGACTTGTGAATTATTCGGTATTTAGAACTGATCGTTGTGCTTTGACCAGCGCCGCGTCGCGAGGCGGAGGTGTCCTCATGGCAACAATTAAATCTCTGCAGGGTTCCGTGATATCGACACCAATTAACTTTTGTTGAGCAAATTTTTGAGCGTATCTCGGGCGTTTCTGTGAACTTATTGGTTGGCTGCATTTACTTGCCCGCCGTCTCACAACCTGATTTCTACCAAGCTCACTGTGACAGTATTAAACAAATCGCGTGTGCCAATGATAAGCTTAAAATTGTTCTGTTTGGGGACTACAATCTTCCTCATGCACTATGGCCCTGTTACTTGGTCTCATGGTGCATCACTTAATGAACTTCGTGCAATCTCCATCTTAGCATCGGAACCAGGGAGCCTTGATCTTATGCAGTCTAATACAATCTGGAACAAATTCGCCGGGCTTCTAGATCTGATCTTCAGCAACTCAGTTATTAATGTTTCCATGTCTACAGAAGAACTGATTAAATGTGATGATTATCATCCATCTCTTATAGCGCTGTTGGAATTTCCCTCTGATGACCTTTAACCACTTGCTGAAACACGCAGAGGCTTCTATGACTTTCGGAATGGTGACTATGAAGCCATGGATCATTTGCTTGTCTCACTTCCATGGAATGATCCGCTTAATGGACTTCCTTTAAATCAGGCTGCAGGCAAACTTTCCAGCATATTATCTGAGGGAATACAACAAATCGTGCCATGGAGGGCGACCTACGTCTCGTCTTTTCCAAGCTGGTTTTCCGCCGAATTACGTCACCTTGTTAAAGAAAAAAAACGGGCCCACACTATCCAGAAATCTTCAAAACAAAGAGCAGACTACCTAATCTTCTCAGAGCTACGTGCAAGATGCAAAACACTTTCAGACTCTTGCTACAACAAATATTTTAGGGATGCACATCGCAAGATCTCCATCAACGTTAAGGCATTGCCCATGCCGGGAAGAAAAAAGACATTTTGCCAGCCAAGATGACCCGGAATAATGTGACTGCATCATCCCCATCTGAAATCGCCGACCTGTTAGCGGATAACTTCGAATCGGTGTTTGTTCCTGACGGTGGTGCTAATCTGCTGTCGACCGCGTTAAGACTCGGGACATGGAAAGAACTACGAGATCCACGGAACCGTTTGTAATTCCCTTCTACCGAGCTAACTACGGCTTACACAGTTGGCTACCTCGCGTCATGCGCTGAGGCAACTCTTTTTTTATTTCAGCAAACGTTTTCGAAATGTCCCTTGCCCGTTTGAAAAGATCATTATACTCCACACTCAGAAATTACGGTTCCGATTAATCTCGGACTCTGCTAATATACGTCGACCTTTAATATCACGATTGCGTCTAGTCATTGTTATTCACGCAGTGTCATAATAAGAGCACTTCCAAGACTTGTCAAATAAATTTGAATAACAAGTTTTCCTTTGTTAGTTATCTAAATACATTATTAGAGATTAAACTGTCACCATTGCCATGTTTATTTATAATTACCAGGGCATATCTTGGTTATCTGGAAATGGGATTCAGTCCCGTGAGAAAGAAATAAATAAATAAATATATATTGTCATTTTAGTAGACATTAGTACGTTGTCGGGTCAACAATGTGAAAATTGATCCGATTTATTTATTTCATAAACAAACAATACATTTTCTTTCCATTATTTACTAAATTAGTAGTAATAAGTAGCATTTCATTGACAAAATGAGAAGAGCTTCGTTACACCAAACTGCTCAACAATGTACAATTAGTACATATCGAGATTGATTAACGTCAAGCATAGGCTCTAAAATTAATATTGTGATGCATAAAACATGCTTACGCTTCTATATCACCGTTCATAAGCTCGTGCTTGACCTGGTATAAAAACGTGGGTACGATGAGACGCACACGAAGCTTCTATAGCGCATTTTACCGTTGCATATTATACCGCTGGCCGAGGGCTACTCACCTTGCTACGGCGGTGTGGAGAGGAAGGCGCGTCGCGGGGACCGTCGTCGCTTGGACCTGTCGGTCAACAACTTGCCGGAGTGTGGGGTCCTCAGGTAAACCTGTTATTGCGATGTTTTTGTCGCCGAAAGTCTTTGCTAGTCGTAAAAGCCAATTGGCGACAATGAACAGGAGCACACGTTTTTATACTGATGTATGCAATCTTTTGGAAATATTCTTACTGTATGAAAATTGATGTTGGTAAAAAAATTTTCAGGGAAAAAACGTTTTCGTCGTTTAACTTGTAATTTGTAAGTTATCGTTACAAAAATTAGCCGATTCGTAATCAGTGTGGGATAGCCGATCAAAAATACTTTTCAAATTTACTGAAAGGCGAAATCATCAACATTGCACTTTGGTGGAATAATAAACAATCTTTTACGACATTGTATGAGCCAATATGCTCAATACCATGTTCAAAGGTACCGATAGTAAACCGATAGAAATGGACAAAGGCATACATAGGTCCGGATAAGTCCTATTCTGCAAAGAGCAGCTGCAACTTCTAGATTTATGGCTAGGCTAATACAACAGTCTTAGGATCATATCCAAACGCGAGGCAAATGGTCTGTTTCGAGTTAAGAGTACGGTCTGGGCCTTAGGACCCGACAGATAGGCTTGCAAGTCGAGATTAAGCGACAAGCGAGCAAAGGGCTCCAATCCATCGAAGAAAAGTCTAGAAAACTGACCACTTCACTATTTTAAGTAGTCGCAGGCCTGAAAAATAAAACATAAAAGTTTCATCTTCCTCCGGATCGTTCACAGCAGGAAATTGTGGAAATTCGATTCTTGACCTAACCACCCAAATTTCCAGCCGGCCCTCGAACAAGCAAAGGATGACAAATATTCGAACCCTTAAAATTTTCACAACCTTTGAATTTTGAAAGTTTCACAACTTTTGAATCTTTGTTTTTCATTTATTATTTTTCATATTTCATTCAAATTTTTTCATAAGAAAGCTGCAAAGTTGAAATTTGCAAATTGTTTTCTCATTTTTATTTGGCTAATCACAAAGCTACCTCTATGAGGAAGAATGTTAATCAACTTTGGCTTCCTCAATGTGGAAGTTTTGTAAAAAATTATTTTTATAATAAGGAATCAATTTGCAAGGTTCAACTATGCAGCTTTTATTTTTATCAAAGTATATTTTCTGGAAAATTCGAACCCCATAACTATAATTATGACAAAACTGTGTACCTATTATTGCTAAATACAATCGTTTCATGTAATAAGTTTGAGTTTGCCCTCTTATGTTTTGCTAACGTTGACGCGATAACATCATTTTTTCTGAAAGTTTCAACTCTGAGGAATTTGAACCACGTTGCAGATTATGACGAAATGATGTACTAATTGTCGCTAAATAGTACTAGTTTCATGTATGAAATTTGCGGTTGTTGTAAAGAGTCGCGGTAGCGACTGGATGCCTGGATAAAAAGAAAAAATGAATAATGCATTTACATGATTATTCTGTTCTTTCCGTTCGATGTCGACTGGGCTTTACACCTGATCTTATGTTTTGAATTTTTCGAAAATTTCGGAACCCCGTAAAGTACGGACACCTTTTCAAATTTTTCTTGCCAAACGCCACTTTATGCACTCTCTTCGAAACAAAAAAATCTGAAGATAACGGCATCTTCAGATTTCCAAGATAAAAAAGAAAAGCCATAAGTGATAATCGTACAATGGAAATTAGCAACGCTACGTCGAGTAAAAAATGAATGCGGATATTTTCAAAGTCACTTTGACTGAGTTCCCTTAAGTATCATACTTCTCCATCGAAGTGACTTTGGAAAAATGAAAAATTATGATAACTCGTGGTTTCACTTTAGATTTTCTTATTTCAGTTTGCCATCCAAGTCCATATTGTCCAGCCACAGATCTGTACGAAATTCCACGACATTTAAGGATATTTTCCAAAAAATATCAGAAAAAAAAAAAATATATATATATATATATATTGTTAACTGGCCATCGACCGTAGTCCTTCAGCCATGAGTTTATTGGTCTTTGGTTTTAAGATTAATTTGTATACATTAAAAAAAGGTAAATACTATAATCATATTCGTCTGACGAGTGATTTTGTTTATTTTTATTTTTATTTTTATTTTAATCGTTTTCTTGGTTTTCCTTGGTGATGGATATTTGTGGCTGCGATTTACATTTGGATTGGGTTGTACATCAGAAACATTTTCCGAAAATTTTTCGAATGTTTTTAGAACACTCCACGAACATGTTTAGAACATTTCGTAACTGGACGAATTTTCGAATTTGGGGTTTTTTATCTTAAGAATTCGAAAAGCACGTAAACAGTACTTTAATGGGGTGTAGTGACATGGACGTTACCGAGAAAATCAGTTTCTTTTTCATTTTAGGGTGGCCCAAGTCTGTTTGGGGTTGCAGCTGAACGGAGTTTTTGATTACGGTTGGTTATTTTTCAAATTTCGAAAGTACATTGAAAATACTGAAAAGGACGTAGTTATAGATATACATCTATGTTCCTATGTTACCGAGAAAATAAGTTCAATTCAAATTATAATTCACGTACGCATATGTATAGGTCCGTGTGTTTTTAACATCCGTGGGTGACATTTTTGCCATCTGTTTGCGAGTTAAGAAAATTTTGTATCGAAATTGACAAAACGAAATATCATAATATTAATATATATAATATTTTAATACATATCTATATATATGTACATGTAGAGAACAGTTCAGGGACACTTTCGTCAGAGCATCAGCTTTTTCAGGGGCTGTTTTGAGGACTGTCCTCGAAAAAAAGCTACCATCAGCGATATGTACCATTCCGAGACATGTTCGAACGCTGTTACTACGAGGACTGCCCTCAAAGTAACAAATATGTAATTTGAAGTATTCGAGACCAGTCCTGAAAGTAACAAATATATGATTTGTATCATTCGAAGACAGTTTGAAATGTTGGTTGATATTGTAAATAATATTATTTCTTTTCTTATTTGTTTTGTCAATGCCTATCCGCGGTTTTATTATTATAATGATTTAGGATCACATGTAGATGTTTGTAATTGATTTTGTATGAACTATACAGTGACAAATCATAAAGTTTTGAAATTAGCTCTACAATATGAGGATGCTGATAACTTAAGCATGGATTACATAACCAATCAGGGGGATCGTCAGGGTAATTGTTGTAATGAGTTGAGTCAACTATCGAAGTAAATGAGCGTAAGTATCATATTTATTAATAATTATGATCAATATTGGCCATCGTGGCAATCATCAAATACGCACATTTATATAAAATCAAAATAGACCCTAACAGTAAATATAAAATAAAAACAAAGAATTGAGAGCGACAACAAGGTCGTTCAATACGTATAGGCACAAAAAAAAATGTTGTTATGATTAGGACGAGACAGGTGAATTTGATAATAGGGTGTAAACATTGGGAGACTTAATTGACCTTCGCACAGACTAGTTCCAAATTATTATATCGGACAAATATTTTTAACTTCTTCCATATAAATGGACCAATAAAGGTGAAGATTTCTCGAAGGAGTCACTCGGACTATGCACAAAAACATATAATTCGGTTACATCAAATATATAATGACGACTTCTCCCCTGGAAGTATATATGCCGTTGAGAAGGAGCGAGCGGTGCGCGGTGAACAGGCGGATGCAGGGCTGCATATAGAGCTCACGCCAACGTTTTAAGTTATTCCTTGCTCTCCTTCTCTCTCTCTCTCTCTCTCTTTCGATTTTGCGTTAAGTAGACAGATATAATTTGCAGCTGAATTTTGTTTAAATCAAGCTGTTAAAAGGGGGATGGTACCAAAGCCCAGCCACCAATCGTCTTATTCAACCAAAAGAAATAAAAATAATTAAGGACGGCTGTGTGGCTGCATTGACTTGCAGAAATTTACAAAGGCGCCAAAACTATTATCTATCAAATAATAAATTTTCTCTAGCTCACCAATTTACATTACTGCTCCTTACATGTGAAATATTAGTTCACTCACTGCAATGTAGTTGGCCCATACTTAGCCGCACAATGACAAATATAATAAATATCACACTTCGAAATATAAAACGAAAAACGTGTGTGCTCTCGAACTATTAACCGATGACTGGGAAGAAGTCAGGGCGCGATTTCGGGAACTACCATTACATCAAGGCCGATTCGCAAGGCGCGACTATAATAGTCATTAACTCTGCGTACTTAGGTGAGAGAGGCCAGAGTACGCGTATCGCGGAACAGCAGGCACCGACGGACTCCGATCCGACAATTCGTCTAGTATGAGGATTTAAATATCGATAGTGACGAAAACGCATGATCGTCGCGCTACAATATTATCCGAATAGAGGAAGAAAAAATTATATAACATAATTAATACCAGTAATAAGTGGAAGTATTTTATTTTTCATTACAAATCAACATCTTAGATATATTATCATCGTCAATACTGAGCAGCTTCAGTCTTTTGAATCTATTATCTAATATCAAATATAATATCAATTTGAATATAATTCAGTGCTTTCTTTTATCTTAAGAAAAAACAACATAAATAAAATCTCTTACGCTGATAATACGCTCTCACTATAGCACCGTTTTACGGTTTTAGTAATTCCGTAAATATAAATAAGGAGATCAGAAAAATAATTAAGAAATCAACGGTTCACTTGCGTAGTTTAATAATACAGATAATAAAAGTACGACCTTGTACTTTCGGAAAGAAATACATAAAAAAAAGACATGGAAAACTTTATATGCACCCTTGCATATTGCCGTAGAAAAAAAGAAATAAAAAACTGGAGCCTTAAAAAACTCAATGTTTTTCGATTATCGTTTTTTTTTTTGTGTATGAAGCCAGGTTCGTAGTTGTGCAACTTCACGGCCTTTGAGGCAATTATTTGCATTAATTAATTTTTGCATCTCCTCGCCAGTCGGCATTTTTCCGCTTGTAACGCTGTTCCCGAAAGCCTCGAGAACAGTTGTTCGTTCTTCCTCTGTCCATCGACGGTGAATTACTTTTGCTCGATGAGAAGATGATTCTCCGTGGTTCGTACTCGAGTACGAAGTGTTTCCACTTTTTTTTTAGCGTCACCGAGAGTCGCGTTCTCTAAAATTATAATTAACCAATCATCGATACTTAGTCTTTGAATTAATTGAATATATATATTTTGTTTATCCTTTCGAACTAAGTTTACCAGTAAGAGATTTTTGTTTGTATTTAAATAAATGTGTTACTAACTAAATAAGCTAGCCAATAGTATCCGTGAAGCCTCAAGCAATATTTTTCTTTTTTTATATCGTAATAAATAAGAAACCTAAACATCGTACTGATGTATGTGATAACTAAGTTATCCAATTTGTAATAGGTGTTAAAACACCTCAACAAATAAAGACTCTATTCTATATATATTTTGTCATTACAAAATAAAATTACCTTGAGTTTCACCGGAAGACAAATTTCCTGTCTTGTCGGTCGATTCATCGCTGTCTTCTTCGTCGTTATCTTTAGTACCTCGATCTTTCTCTGTAAGTCCACAAAAGTAAAGCTAATGTATTGTCAATATGACTATACTTTAGCAATATAACGAAACAGTAACAGCTGTGTGATTCAAGTTGCACAACACAACATAACTAAATTGCAACGTTTACGTAACACACGTTACATAACACGGTAACATTACTGAGCGGGAAATTATAAATTACACGTAAGTCACATGTAAGTTACAAACAATTTTTTTGATTATGTTGCTGTTATCTTGCAGTAATATCCTGCAACACACTACTAACATTGCAAGACCGTAACGGTTATGTAACACACGTTATGAAACATTTGAATGTTACTTGTTACATATCTGTTACACTACGAAATATACGGGCAACGTAACTCAATTGTAACAGTTACGTAACACATGTTATATAACATGGTAACATTGCTGAGTGGGAAATTGTAAATTACGTGTAACTTACATGTAAGTTACACGTGAGATTACTTGTTACATTGAGTTACATAGCCGTTACGTTGCTGTTACAATACCGTGTTTACTGGGTGTTTATTGACTGTTTTCCTCGTGGAATTGCCTCATGTAAGCAGCCAAAGTTTCAGCGTCCTTTATGCTCACTGCGTTGTAGATCGATGCTCGAATTCCACCAACGGACCTTAAAAATAAAGAATAACGGATTTAAAAGAGTTAAGTATAAAGTCGGTATTGCTCATGTATTTCCAAAAAAAAAATAGTTTAATTATTTAAATGAAAAATAAGGGAGCAATCTTGTTATTTCTTTTCAGATATAATTATGTTTTTTCCATCATAATATTAAATAAACCATGAAAACAAGGGACAATGAAATAGAACTCGGATTTTGTGCAATTCCTCGAATTAGTTAATGATTTACCTGTGGCCTTTAAGCTGAAGCATTCCGCGAGCTACAGCTCCTGTAAGAAACTTTTTCTCGAGTTCCTCATCGTTGTCGCCGATTCGAAAAGGTACGTTCATGCGGCTACGAGCTCTTGGATTCACCGGACAAGTGTAAAATCCCTTACATTCATCCATGACTCCGTAGATCATTTTGCTCTTTGTAATCGCTAGTTTCTCCATACCTTCGACACCGCCATTAGCTTCAATCCACTTGAAAACACGCCCGACAACGTATATTCTGCAAGTAGAGCAAATAATCACGTTACCACAATTGCCACATATATATATAGTTTATTTATTCTACATATTGCTCCATCAGCCAATGGGCGCATAAGTGTATCGCCGTAATATGAGCGGTTTCTTGCGCAGTTGCGGTTACTAGATTTTTCATTCCGACCAGATAACAGATATTTCGGTCAAGTTTATATTTTCATTTAAGATATTAGTCTTCTTGAATTTAAGAAAATTATCCATTTGTGGATTCTAAAAATGAATGTGAATTTTAAAAATTGATTTATTAAATCTGAAACACCTCCAATTTCTTTGCTTACTCATAGAGGGAGTTTCGATTTCGTAAAGTAAAAACTCGCTCGGAATTTAATGTCAGATTACTTAAAATTATCCAAAACATCGTGAGAGTCCAGATAAATGTATGAATGTGTGCGGCAGGATTGCAATATTCAAACCGCTTCATCCTTCTTCCTATGTACAAACTTACCAGAGAATTGAAATATTTTTTTTTTTTAGATTTCATGAGACTTAAAATTTTTCGTAAAAAATCTATATGTTCTATAGCTGCCGCAATTTTTTTAGCTCATAATCTCTAAACGAATAAAGTAAAGAAAAATTACGATCGGTATTAAGTTTGGGCTGAACGCGGTTCAAATTTCATAGAATACTGAATTTTAGAAAAATTTATGTTTCCGTGCTAATTCGAATCAATTGCAACTAATTCTTCCTAATTATTTTACAGATAATTTACACTTATCTCGTTTGCATGCTTGTGATACGGACAAACACGGAATAAAGTTTACATACAAATTTAATACGCATCAATCGAGCGGTGTTTATTTCATAACACTTGAAATTTTTGGAAAAAACGTCTTTGGAGTCAAAACAGGTCTACAAAGTAGAAACTTGCCAATTACTACCCAAATATGCCCTGCTTTTTACAAAGCTTCTTCTAGGAAAAAATCAAAATCGGACACCATACTTTCTTTCGAAAAAGCGAACATTAATGAAAAAGCAATGAGCACGGTTTCACTTTACATTGTTTGCGATTCGTCTGTAAAAAAATAAGCCTGCAAAGTTGATTGATTTTTTTTTCGGTTTTTACAAAGATACCTTTATGAGCAAATATGTACATCGATTTTGGGTTTTTTATAAAAAAAGCTTTGTAAAAGCCAAGAATAATTAGGAAGCAATTTGCCAGGTTTTACTTTGTAGACTTGCATTTCAAAGTGAAAGTATTTCAAGCACTGTTTAAAGTTGGTCCAACCACATAGAATAAATTTCGACAAAATCCGGAAAGTCGAGGGTCTGAAGCAGTTCGAATCGCTATGGAATGTCCCCCCCCCCCCCCCCCCCCCAACACACACACACACACACATGCACACGCATTTTTAAAAAATCACTTCTCTCAACGTTTTGGGCCATTTTATGTGTCATGACGTGAATAACTCGAAAAAAAAAAATTTCACGAAAACAAAGCTTTTCTATGAGGATGCAAAATGATTTTAAAAAACACACACACGCTGCGGGAGCTTTGTTCGATTGAATAAATTTAGTATGACGAAGCAAGAGAAACACCTTAAGATGGGAAAATACTTACTGGAAGGTTGGCGGTGTGTTGTGAAGCGAATTGTCTTTGGCCATGACTGTGAAATCCAAAACCGTAGGGCAGATTTTCATAGCATTGCCAAGAATGTCATCGCGGACGATAACGATCGTAACACCAGACGGCCCGACATTCTTTTGAGCTCCAGCGTATACAACTGCAAACTGGGTAAATAAATTCTCCGTTATTTTGATGATTTTGGAAAAAGTGTACAGCTATCTTTTGTAACACAAGCAGAATTAATTACCTTGGAGATGTCGAAAGGCCGGGATAGAAAGTTCGAGGACATGTCTGCTACCAAAGGAACACCATTCGTCTCCGGTATAAAATCGAATTCGATTCCTGCAATAATCTCTATGTAGTTCGGATGAAAATGATCTTATAAAAAGATAAATAGATTATCAATACCGTGAACTGTCTCATTAGCGCAGTAGTACACATAAGAGGCATTGGGATCAAGTTTCCAGCTCGAACTATCCGGGATATCGGTATACTTGTTCGTTTTCGGTACAACGAGATTAATTTTCCCATATTTTTCGGCTTCCTTCGCAGCCTTGGCCGACCACGAACCTGGAAACAATTTTAAAAATTCAGTGTTAGCAGAATAACTCGCAATGGCGCAAGATAACAGCGGTGTTCATTTATCTACTTAAAAGAAAGATGGACTTTACAATCTTGTTCATTACTAGTGTTTTCAGAGTTTTTTTTTCAGATTTTAAAATCATGGCACTCGATATGTCACTTCCAAAATATATATTTTTACAAAAGTTGTCATGGAAAAATAAGTTTGCAGCATTTGAAGGCCCAATTAAGCCTACAAAAAATTACGAGCGAAATCAGAGAGGTCAAGGTTAAATCGGGGTCGTAATAGGGGTAGATTGCTCAATACGAAATATACGCGTGCGAAAAATATATCTGGGATACATGTGAAATAAATGAAAAAAATACTTTTGTTATATCAACATCCGAAAAGTTCTATATGTCAGATATATTTTTGTGTATATTTCTTTTTCAATACGTAAAGCATCTTTCAACGAATAGAATGGCGGCCATGATACATGAAAATCAAACAAGACAATACGGATTATTCTTAGAAAAAAAACTGAACGAACATGTGCCTTTTCAAAATTTACCGTAAACCCGTTAATATTTGTGGAGATGGAGTGCAATTAAATTTTTTCCTAGTGAAAGACACATGCAGCTATGAGAATCACCATCCATTATAATCAATGAATGCATAAATGTTTGTCCAAATTGTATAATAAATTAAACACTCTTTTGACTAGTATGAAGCGCTTAAACCTCCTTAATAGTTAAAATTAGACTCCTTAATAACCGTACCTGTTACGATGTAATCGGCAACGCCAGTCTTGCCTATAAGATTGAGCGGAACAGCGGCAAACATACCAGTTCCGCCTCCTTGCATGAACAGAACTCTGTAGTTGCTTGGAATGTTCCTAAAAAAACAAAGTGTAACAGGTTTGTAAGTTGCAGGCTAGCGGTGAATTTCAGTTCGAGCGCCTCGCAAACTCACAGTAATTTCCGTAAGTTGGCCTGTGCATCGTCGTTGACTTTAGCGAAATCGGCGGATCGATGGCTTAGCTCGACGATGCTGAGCTTGGTGCCAGCGTAGTTGAGGAATTCTTGCTGAACGTCCTTCAGCACCTAGAGAAAAAAAAACAATGCTCGTCAATTGATTCATTAGGATCAACGAACCGGTTTGACCTGCGATAGTCTCGCGTGTTGCACTCGGTCAGCGGCCTGTCCGCGCGCATTTCCACCCAATTCAGATTTTTTTTAAAACCCGTAGACCCCACGCATGGATCGAAAATATTGATCAATCGATCATTATACAAATTCAAACTCTTCTCATTAGTGGTTAAATGTTGAGCAATTCGTGTCACGCCGAAGGAAAATAATCTCTTACGTACGGCCAACACGTCTTATCATTCGAAAAGACGTACTATCGCGATAACATGATAACAAATAGAATAATATTAACTCGCGTCTTTGGGATTTTTCTCACGTGCTTTATCGGAGTTTGCGGGGGGTCTTTGTAATCCTACTATGTACATTGAGCGATATTTTAGACAAGTGCAATAAAAATAACTTGAAATATCAGATGCCCGAAACTCGATCGGCTTTTATGTTAATTTGCAAGTCGAATTGATCCGGAATATTTTTAAACATACAATATCAATTACTTTTTAGGAAAGCAAAAATTTCCCATATATTTTTAATTATAATTAGCTGCACTTTTATCAGTTTTCGTTAATAGTTTCAGATATTTACGAACAGAGTTGTGATTATTATTATGAAATTCTCTGCTCGGGGCGCTATTATCGTTTTCCGAATTATTCCACTGTCAACAGGATTAATGATGGATTTTACAAAGAAATATTCATGTCCGTACCTCTTGTGGCAATTTCGCGGGGCCTGCGCCAAAGTTTATAACTCCGTCGATGTTGGTCATGGTGAAGGAAACGACGGAGGCTCTGTATGTCTTCTGGATTCGATAAAGCTCGGTTAGCTGACGAACGACGACTGGACGAACTTGAGTCGGTTCTGCTGTACACTGTCTCGAAGAAAGGGACGACCCACTTGTACCCACTGCAGGCTTATATAGGTATGCATGCAGGCCCGAAAGACCCACCGTACTCCCACCTTTTCGGTGTTCATCCCCCCCCCCCCCCGCCCTTCGTCTGTCCGTCCTACACCAGGCCTGCGTAGTCTATCCAGCCACTGTTCTTCATAGACGCCACTAAGCATTAACTATCACTATGGAACGCTTTTTCTTCTTCTTCTTCTTCTTCTCCTTTCAATCAGGCGGGGCCTGCGCAATCGTAGGCGATCCCTCTTGGCCTCTAATAGGAATCGTGCCGCCCAATCGTTGACTGTGAAAAGCTATGAGAGCAAAGGAATATGATTTGTTTTTTTTTTCAATGTGATTGGTCCCCTTTGTGGGGGTGTTCTTCTTCGAAGGTTATGCTTTTTTCTATTTCTTCTTCGTGATTGGTTCTGGTTTCCACGGCAGAAAGGCCATTTGCTACCTCTGGATCTAAGGGAAAACGAGCAGAGGATCGCGAGGGCGGTCGCTAGAATCTTTTGAATAGCCGATCTGTAATTGGTTGCTGAAACGTACGCAAAAATGCATATTGGTACATCTATGCCACTCGCAGCGTCACTAAAATGTTGCATCGGTTTGGATAGTGTAACGCTTCGAAAGAATTTTCGTCAATTCCCCCATGGAAAAATAATTATACCCGAAAAAATATCGAAAAGTATATATTTTATCTACCAACTATACTTTGGACGAAAAATTTGATATATCCGATATAACTTTTAGTATACTTACAAAGTATATACGATGGCAAACTAGTTCAAACATATTTTTGGGTAATAAAATATATCGTTTTCATATTCTTCATATAATTCTCAATCCATATTTTATGTATTCGTAAGTATATGTGAATGTATATATTTTCTATAGAAATCATATATATATTCATGTAAGAAGATGATTAATACTTGAATCAGTTAGAAGAACATTTCAACAAATTGTTTAGATTCTTTGTCGATATAAGAAATTTAAGTGGTCGAGATTTCGAGTTTTTATATTTTATGAGTTGATGCATTTTTATATACTACTTATGTACAAAATAATATACTCTACGTATATTAGCCAGATACATGTATGGATATCCAAATAAATATATTTTTCGTATATTTGCCAGATGTACTAACGATTGTATCAAAAGTGTACTTTACGTATATTGTATAAGTTCGAGGGAGAATTAAACAAAATTTACGAACAGTTCTCGATGAGATATAAATCGTCAATAAAGTTATTGACAAATTACTTAAATAAATAATAGTGCAACAAATTATCCGGCAACCTAACTTTTTTTTGTTATGTAGACATTTGTTTATTTTTCTAAATGCGTATGTATTTTTTCAGATTTTTTTCTGAATATCAATTTTACACTTAGAAAAAACAGCCATTTTCAAACATCAGATAAAATTCTTGAAAAATCCACCCGTATTCAGAAAAATAAACAAATCATTTTCATAATAAAAAAATGTTAGGTTGCCGGGCAATTTGTTGCACAATTATTTATTTCAGTAATTTGTTAATAACATTTTTCAATTATTATTATGCCAAATTAATCTCTTCAGCATCTTTCATATGGTTAATTTTTTTCAGATTTTTACTTCTTCGAGAACAGTTCGTAATTCTGTCTCGATTTCGCTTGAACTTATGCGGTGTCAGACAATACAGGAGGACTACCTTAAGAAAATGTTTATTTTACGAGTATCGTACGACAGTTTATTTAACGAGGTGTGCAAATAAGGATAACGTAAAACCGCAATTCTTGCACCGAGTAAAATGGTTTAGTATTTTTTTGGAAGTCATACAAATAATGCCGCGCGCATGCGCATATCTGTCCATTTTTACTTTATGGATGCTTTTTTGACTCAATCGTACTCGTCTTGGCAGTACTTAAGAGGGTTAGGGACCGCAGTGAAAGTTAGCTGTTGGAAATAACAGTATAAAAAACTGAAAAAATTCACCAAGATGCTTTTTCTTACTTTTTATATATAACATCGAATAAATAACATCGATTTTCGTGGACTGTTTACAAATTTAATATATGAAATTGGTACTATTTAGCGACGATTAGTCCATAATTTTGTCATAATCTGCAACGAGGTTCAAATTCCTCGAAGTCTTAACTGTCAGGAAAACTCCTGTTATTGCATTAACGTTAGCAAAACATAAACGAGCGAACTCAAATTTTGGACATGAAATCGTATTCGGCAATAATATGTACACAGTTTCGTCATAATTATAGTTATGGGATTTACGTTTTTTTTAAACTAATTTTTTTTTTTAAACACGCTGCAAAGTTAAACCTTGCAAATTAGTTCGTTATTATTTTCGATTTTTTTAAGAAGCTTCTTCATTGAGGAAGTATATTAATCGATCTTGGCTTCCTCATAGAGGTAGCTTTGTAAAATAAAAACAAAAATAGTGAGGAAACAATTTGCCAGGTTCAAGTGTAGACTTTTTCTTATAAAAAAATTAAATATAATGTGAAAAATAATAAGTAGAAAATAATGATCAATCATTGAGGGGGACTTCAGGTTGTGGAAGTTTCAAGTGTTCGAGAATTTTTCATCGTTTGCTACTTCGAGAGCGGACCGGAAATTCCTGGTTAGGTCGAAAATCGCATTTCCACAGTTTCCTGCTGTGAGCGATTCAGAGGAAGATAAAACTTTTGGGTTCTATTTTTCAGGCCTGCGAATACGTACTGTACTTTCCTTCGATGATTTGCAGCCCTTCGCTCGCCTAAAGCCTGATATTGACCTGCAGGCCATTCTGTTGGGTTTTAGAACCCAACGGTCTGGGCCCTAACCTGAGCCCAAACCGTACTAAGCTTTAAGCAGACAAACCTGGGCCCAGACCGTACTTGAAACTTCAAAGAAACCTTTAACCTTGCGTTTGAATATAATCTTAAGGATGTAGGAGCGCGATGGGGTGCTCAACGTTCTCAAAAGTAAGAATTCAAAGAGAAATTTGAACACTTCCCGATGGAATAAAAATCTGAAAATAATCAAGCATACAAAAGGTGCAGAAAATAATAATTTTGCATATTAATAATTGCAAAATGTTATTAACAAATAGGTGAAACAAAAATTGTTCAACAAATTATCCGTCAAACTAACTGTTTTTTCGATTGAAAATGATTCATTAATTTTTCTGAATACGAACGAATTTTTCCAGAATTTTTTGTAATCATCGAAATTTTGTCGTTTTGGAATTTTTTTTTCGTAAAAAATGCATGTTAAGTCGCGAATTTTTCATATATGTTTTTCACAAAACCACCCATTACACCCAAGAAGTTTTTAAGTGATTGATCAAATAGATTCGCGATATAGCTCATCAAAGAAAAAGAAATGCAATTTAGAAACATTAGACAAAATTCTGAAAAAAATTGCAGAATTTTGTCTAAGGCCGAAGAACATTACGCAATTTGGAGTTCAAATAGGTCACGCGAGGAAATAGCGTTTTCACGGTCTTTCGCTTTTACAACATTGGGGGAAAATCGATGGGGCAGTTCGACACACAACCACTCGCAGTCTTTTACGACCAACAAAGATTTCCTTCAGCAAGGACGGTGTTCGCGACGCTTCTTCCACTCCACACCGAGGGAAGCAAGCGACGCAACTCTCCGAAAAGGAGAACCGCCATAGCAATGCAAGTAGCCCTCGGCCAACGATATACAAGGTAAAATACGCCATGGAAAATTCGTGTGCATCCGACCGTACCCAAGTTCTTATCCCAGGTAGTACGGTCAAGCACAAGCTTATATTCGGTGGTATAGAAGCGTGAGCATGTTTTATGCATCCCAATATTAATTTTAGAGACTGTGCTTGAAGTTAATCAATTTCGATATGGATTAATTGCATTTTGTCGGGTTGTTTGGTGTAACGAAGCATTCCTCGTTTTATCAATCAAATGCTAAACTACTACTAATTTATTAAATGATGAAAAATAAATGTATTGTTTATCTATAAAATAGATAAATAGGATTAGTTATTCTAGTTATCGACCTGACAACGTAGTAATGTCCGCGAAAATGAAAATATATATTTTTTTGTCTTACAGGCAATTTCGCCAAGCGCGTGAATCCGTAACGTGTATCTAATATTCGAGCCGATACGTGGTCCTGTGGAAAGACTGCGAACTGAGAACCATGAGACAACCCAAGTGCACACCCCAACATTTTTTCTTTTTTTTTTCTTGTGCTTCCTCATAGAAGAAGCTTTGTTTTCATGAATTTTTTTTTTTCGAGATTTTCATGTGAGGACACTCAGAATGGTCCAAAACGTCGAGAAAAGTGGTTTAGAAACAATGTCCGGATGTATGTGTGTGTATGTGTGTGTGGACCAGGCCTGCAAAATTCAAACCGCTGTATCCCGAAAACGGCTTTAACAATTGAGCTGAAATTTGGTACACACTCTGAGAGAAAAATCTGGTAATTCTAAAAACAATATAGTTGGACTGACGGTAATCTAACTAAAAACTATAATGCCCAGGAGAAACGTACATATTTTATGGTTATAGTAAATATAAGAAAATAGTTGGATGAACCACTAATATAATTCCCAGGAGGAACGTCAATATTTTATAGTCATAGCAAATATAATTATAGTAGCAATTACCAAAATGATAATCGTTTCCAAAACTATTCTAATAATTCCAAATATGCCGGCTTGTTGCATATACGATTTCAACGTTTGTTTCCAATAACTTTGCAAATATCGTTTATTGAAGCATATTGTCATCGCTTAAACCATAAAACATTGCAAGCCCTCCTATATTCGTTTTACCATATGAAATCGTTAAACAAACGATATGCTTTTCTCTCAGTGCAGGTAGAGGACCGACGCTTCTTCCTATGTATACATTTTTGAAAAAATTTAATGAAAACTTCAGATTTTGCAAGACTTTGAATTTTTCGTCTGTTCTCTAGCTATGTATGTTTCCTAGCTTCCGCAATTTTTCAGATAATGAGCTAAATAGTTCTCGTCAAGTAAAACGAAGAACAATAAAGGTCGCTATTGAATTTGAGCGATATCCGTGAAGCGTTTTAGATTTTATGGAATTAAAAAAAAAAAAAAATATTTTTGTTTTAATTCACTTTAACTTCGACCAAACCTGATCAAATATTCTGCAAGGTAAAATTAATATCCAGTTGTAGTAGATATTAAATTTAGTGTACATCGGTAAAGTGGTTCAGATTTTATAAGATATTGAATTTTTCAAAAAATCTCTATGTTCTCAAGCTGCCACAATTTTACAGCTAACGCGCTAAAATAGCTATCGAGATATCACTGACTGTAAAAAAAACACTGATTTCAATTCACACATGAAAAAAGGATGCAAAGTAGAACCTTGCACATATTGCTTTCAAATTATATTTCGCTTTTTACAAGGCTTATCCTCTATGAGGGAGTCAAAATCGATTAATAATGTTCCTCATAGAGGTAGCTTTGTAAAAAGCAAAATATAATGAGGATGCAATGTGCAAGGTTCTATTTTGCATCCTTTTTTTAATTTACTTCACAAAAACTTTTTCGTTAGCATGACAACATAGACGTATTTGCGTAAATTAATGATACAGTTGTCCTTACGGCTCGGTTCCTTACGAGCAAGCTTGCCATACACAAAGGTTCTTACCCACATAGACATTTTACCTTGTCGAAAAAAATGCACCATGTAATGCAGCATTGAGCTGAATTATATTTCGAGTCTCGTTCTTCGAGATTACATACGTGTAGTACCGCTACTTTCCACTAGAGGAGTCACAATATTCAGAGAGTAAAACAAAAGTGGACGCTCTTCCCACGTTCGCCATCTTGCTATCTTCATAACGTTCTTTGTGCTAGTGCTAGTCACATGTAAGAGAGATTTTACTGAAATTTTATCCTTATATAAGGAAATTAAGACGTTCACGGAGGTTTCTTCTGCCATGGGGAGATCCAAGAAACATTCTCGAGATCGGAAAACGTCTAAAAAACGCTCTCGGGAGAGAGATTCGACTCCAGATTTACGTAGGAAAATACGTAGGTTAGAGAGGCAATCGTTGGCACATCAAGCCGAGTTTACACCAGGTAAGTCCAGTGAATTATTGTCCTTGGTGATTTTTCGACGGGTTGTTCTTTGAAATATTGAGACACCACCGTGCGATCAGGCTGGTTAATTTTGCACGAAGGAGGCAATAACCATCAGCGCTTCAAATTATCTTTCCGCCCTTACAGACGCAGTCTGAGATTTTGTCAATGAATCAAAATTCAGTTGCTTCGCAGGCTGAGATTTTGTCAATGAATCAAAATTCAGTTGCTTCGCAGGCTGAAATTTTGTCAATGAATCAAAATTCAGTTGCTTCGCAGGCTGAGATTTTGTCAATGAATCAAAATTCAGTTGCTTCGCAGGATGAGATTTTGTCAATGAATCAAAATTCAGTTTCTTCGCAGGCTGAGATTTTGTCAATGAATCAAAATTCAGTTGCTTCGCAGGCTGAGATTTTGTCAATGAATCAAAATTCAGTTGCTTCGCAGGCTGAGATTTTGTCAATGAATCAAAATTCAGTTGCTTTGCAGGCTGAGATTTTGTCAATGAATCAAAATTCAGTTGCTTCGCAGGCTGAGATTTTGTATATCAATAGAATGGGTGGGGTACAATACCCAAAATTAAACAAATTAGCTCGAGTTTTGTGGCAATGGTGTGAAGTGCGAAGGATATGGGTTTTCGCTTCATATATTCCCTCAGTAGAAAATGTTGATGCCGATAGAGAATCAAGAACGACAAACATTGATACTGAGTGGGAGCTAGCCTCTTTCGCTTTTATGAAAATAGTGAAAATATTCGGTCAACCCGGGATTGATCTTTTGCATCAAGATGTAATGCAAAATACCCAGTTATTTCTCATGGAAACGAGACCCCGAAGCAGTCGCCGTGGAACGCTTTCAACGTAGATTGGGGCAATTTAAAATTCTATGCTTTTCCCCCATTTTCGGTTATCTTAAGAGTTCTGCAGAAGATTAAGATGGATGAAGCTAGCGAAATTGTGATAGTGCCCTTCTGGCCAACACAACCGTGGTTTCCAGTTTTTATGTCCATGGCCATTGGTAACGTGAAAGTTTTTGAGCCATCGCCTAACTTACTTCTGTCACCTTGCAGGTCTCTAACTCATTCTCTCGCGAGTCAGCTTACCCTGGTTGCCGGGATGCTCTGTGGACGTTCTACAAAAGAAAACTACTCTCGGAAAGGGCAATAGAGATTCTAATTGCATCATTAACGAACTCCACTATTCGTCAATACAACTCCGGGTTAAAAAATTGGTGGACATTCTGTGTGCGTGCGGGATATGACCCGTTTGAGGTCAACGCAAAAAACGTGATAATCTTCTTAACAGAGCGATATGAGGGCGGTGCCTCCTACGGCACACTTAATTCTGAAAGATCAGCGATTGCTTTAATCAGTCAGGAAGACCTTTCAAAGGATGCTAGCATCTACCGTTTTTTCAAGGGTGTTTATAAATTACGTCCGACAAGGCCCAAATTTGAATCAATTTGGAATATTGAGCAAGTTTTGATCTGGGAAGAAACATTGGAACCCCTAGAATCATTGGATCTCACAAAATTAACTCACAAGGTAGTAATTCTGTTAGCGTTAGCAACAGCTCATAGGGTACCGACTCTTTCACTGATAAAGACCGACAACATTTCGCAGCTCCCTCAAGGCGTAGAGATTAGAATTACAGATGCCATTAAGACTTTACGAGTAGGTGCTCCACAACCAAAATTTTTTCTGCCTTTCTTTAGAGAGAGACAAACAGCTTGTGTAGCAAGGGCCCTCCATTTTTACTTAGAAACCACAAAGTATTTGAGAAACAGGATTGATAGTCTTTTTATAACGGTCAAAAGACCTTACCACGCAGCTTCTTCCCAGACACTAAGCAGGTGGATCAAGACGTGCTTGTTACAATCCGGTATAGACAGGCGTTTTACGGCACACAGTACTAGACATGCTGCCACATCCGCAGCTGAGCTTAAGGGCATAGACATCAGCGTAGTTAAAAGCACAGCCGGTTGGTCCGATAATTCACTAGTGTTCACGAGATTTTATAAGCGCCCAATTGACCCGAACAGAGGTGCGTTTGCTTCCACTGTTCTTGGCGACATTTCGTAATTTTGTTTGTTTATAATTAACCTAAGCGTTGTTCGACAATTTTGTCGTTTGTGTTATTAATCTCAATAAAAGATTATATTGATCAGTTTGATATAAATAAAAAGCGGGTATTTCGTTAATGTTTGGGGAACAATTGCTCTAAACATCTACACGTATGTAATCTCGAAGAACGAGACTCGAAATATAATTAAAAATGAAACGAACTTACCTGTAAGTGAAGTTCGATTGGAATTATATGAGAGTCTCGTTCGAGATGATTACAACCCACCCTTGCCCTCCCAAATTAACCCCTTTTTATTTTGCATTATATATTAATTAGCTCTAAACTTATGAAGATAGCAAGATGGCGGACGTGGGTAGAGCGTCCACTTTTGTTTGACTCTCTGAATATTGTGACTCCTGTAGTGGAAAGTAGCGGTACTACACGTATGTAATCATCTCGAACGAGACTCTCATATAATTCCAATCGAACTTCACTTACAGGTAAGTGAAGTTCGTTTGATTTTTAATTATTAACGGCACAGCGTCCTGATGCCGGTAATGTGCCAGCAAAATTCCGTCACGCTGTGCACGCAAACACGTGTTGGAGCTTTGCAGACACATTACCGGCATCAGTCCCTCTCGTCTCAGTTGCAAGCCCCTTCGTTTATAATGCATTATTTATGGGTCATCCTTCCGAAGTCACACTTGTGGACCCTCAATTTTTTTTCAGATTTATGAATTGACAACTGTGTCTCTGTTTTACATATTGCACTGAGAGAAAAACATCGTTTATTTAACGATTTCACATGGTAAAACGAATATAGGAAGGCTTGCAGTGTTTCATGGTTGAAGCGATGATAATGTGGTTCAATAAACGATACTTGCGAGGTTATTGAAAACAAACGTTGAAATCGTATATGCAACAAAACGGCATATTTGAAAGTATTAGGATAGTTTTTGAAACTATTATCATCTTAATAATTGCTACTATAATTATATTTGCTATAACCATAAAATATAGACAAATCTCCTGGGAATTATATTAATGGTTCATCCAACTATTTTCTTATATTTGGTATAACCATAAAACGTAGACGTGTCTCCTGGCAATTATAGCTTATAGTTAGATTATCGTCAGTCCAACTATATTATTTTCAGAATTACCAGATTTTTCTCTCAGTGTGATTACTGTCAATTTTTCTAAGTTTTATTAGGAAATGATTTTCTTAACATGTAAATGACTTTTTTTTTTGTAAAATAATGCGCATTACTTGCAACTAGACTATATCACCTTACCTAAAAGCTATCAATAGAACAACGAGAAAACTTGCAACCACTATGCATACAACGCGTACCTCACATTATACCCAAACATAAATTTCCCACTCACTCTATTTATCAAATTATTGAAAGAATTTACACCGAGAATCAAGGATAATGCACCTCTCTACAAACGACACTAATCAATTTGTTTCTACCACAATAATCGGATAAGAAAAGGTACCTAGGAAAACCCTGCCTGAAGGACTTCGGTCGTTGGCCTGTTGGCAGACCCCATTGTAAAACAATTATAACTTATTTAAATGTACTATCGTCATCATTGTTGTAACGGTCTGTCAATAAAACTCCTACTACTACTACTACTACTACTACTACTACTAATACGCATTTTTTTCAATGTAAATCTTGCCGATCCAATTGGTCTTCAAGGAAGCACTGAAAAACGCGAGAATAGATTCAAAACCCGTTTTTTATATTCGTAACATTTTTATTTATATAATGCCAATATCAATAATTGTTCAGGAACTTTCAGTAATATTACTATTAATTATTTAATCTATGTTTTATTATGTAAAGTTATCATTCATCTACATTGCGACCTTTTACATCAAAATTGATTATTTTCATTAATGCTTCAATCATTTAATGAATTTCTGTTTTTATGTATTTTTTTTCTTCGTATTTTCATGCTCCCAACATTAGAAATGAATAATATTATTAAATGTAAACATTTCATACTTGTTAAGTTAGATTGCTAGAAACGAAAAATAAATCGTTACTCTACTCTAAAAAATTCACGCAGGTGGTGAAAAAGTGCAAGAAATCCGAAAAAAAAATTCATACGATTTTAAAATAAAATTTTAACTGAGATTTAAACTCGCGTTTTGCAGAGCTTTCCTAAAGACGAATTGAATTGGCAATCTTTCCATTCAAAAACGAAGATAATTAAACAAAAGACGTCTTCTGTCCAGAATAGATTGTTTAAACAATTATATGCTTGAAAAAACTATTTGCTAATCGAACTTCGAAAAATTGGCACCAATCAATAAGTGAATCGGAAGCACAGTTGCCAATTCAAAATTGTGAAAAAAATGCAGTGTCCAATGCTTAACGTATCTAAATGAATGTCGCAGTTACAATCAGAGATCACGAACTCACAAGTATGTTGGGTTTTAGAAGAATGACCCATATTTTTAACATTCTTTTTAATTCCCTAGAATTTGAAAGCTTTACGAATCATTATGCCAAAATGATCATTCACGTATTTGAGAAGCCTATATAAGATCGATCCAAGATTAACAGCAAATAAAAATTGCTTTTCGAAATAGTAGAAAAAACTGAAAATTACGAAGCTTCTTGAATTATGATTCGATTTCAATTTGACTCGAATACGCTTAAATATTTTAAAAGTTTTTGTTCTCAATTTTCGTTCGTTTCTATATGAAGGAACAATTTTACGCAGTCGAGATAATCAATATTCTTTTTTCAGCAAAGTATCTAAAACAGTTTTGTATCCGTAGGTACTTTTAAGGGTGGACCTTGTTTCAGCGAAGATTCGAATTCGTCCAGTCACACCCCTTTCAATCAGTCCATCACGAAAAAAAAATCTACGTGAAACTTGAGTACACTGAGAAAAAAAATCGTTAAAATCAACAGAACGTGCGTTTGCGGGCAGCGAAAAGCATATTTTGTCAATTGGACAAAATACACTGAAAGAAAAGTCTGGTAATTTGAAGAATAATATAGTTGGACTGAGGATGATCTAACTATAAACTATAATTCCCAGCAGGAACGTCTATGTTTTATGGTTATAGCAAATATTAGAAAATAGTTGGATGAACTACTAATATAATTCCCAAGAGGAACATATGTTTTATGGTTATAGCGATCATTATTATAGTAGTAATTATCAAAATCATAATAGTCTAAAAAACTATTCTCACATTTTCAAATATGCTATTTTGTTGCATATGCGATTTCAACGTTTGTTTCCAACAACCATACAAATATCGTTTATTGAACCATATTATCATCGCTTCAACCATAAAACATTGCAAGTCTTCCTATATTCGTTTTACCATGTGACATCGTTAAATAAACGATATGCTTTTCTCTCAGTGTATTTGGCAATGTTGATCGAACATCTATCAATAGTATCACCAGCCGCTTCGATCAATTGAATATTTCTTTCGATCAAACAAGTATTTATTTCGCCGCCCGCAGGCGCAAGTTTTGTTAGTTCTAACAATTTTTTTTCTAAGTGTACCATCGGATAATAATTACCTGCGCCCCCAAACTCTTGAAGCTGAAATTTTTATTCATCGTGTTTATTTGCCCAATAGACTTATTTGAAAGAATGCGACTGAACAAAGTCGAACTTTCGTCCAAATAAGGACTACTATATAGTACTGCTTAAGACAATGTCGTACACATTATTTGTGATCAAATTACCTCAAATTACAACGAGTGCGAGAGTTATTGGAGAATTTTTCCATTGCGAATATCTTCACTGTAAATTAAGCTTGAGGTACTTTTGGTACTAACAAAAACAGTCAACTTCTGGATTGCAAAATGCAATTCATCGTAATAAGTCAAATCACGGACCTTACAATTAAAAGAAGTCAGAAAGCTCCAAAGGATTATTGTGGAAAGTATGACTTGACATCCAATTTAATTTATGACAATGTTACAGTAAAGGCCTGATGTTAATAATATCACATCACTGTTTCATTATTTATAGGTAGATTCATTTATTGTTTTATTTATATATTACACAACATTAAGTGAAATACTGCGTAAGAACCCATTGAACTAAAACCTGTTCCTATTCTAATGAACTACCGGATATGTTTACGAACAACTTTGTCGGATTACGCTGGCAGTGTTAAATTTCAATAATAATATTAATAATTCGAACAATAATTACATGATTTTCATATTAACTACATTGAAATAGGCGTTCAAGTTTACATAAGTTGAAGTCGATATGATGCGAGGTATGGAACTGTGTCAATGTCATGATTACACGAATCTACTAATAAATAACTATCCATCTCTTTCATATTCTTAAATTTTTATTACATATTCATTACATTACATATTACATTAAGGTATCGCTTAAAAACTATTACCGCTTCCACACAATACATGCTTCTTGTACATTTTCCGGCTTTTTAATTCAGAAACTACGCCCATAGTCTTTGCTACAATGAATGAAGGGTTTTGAAAACGAAGGAGCCAGAGGAATCTCACCTAGACACTGATAGCAGCAGTGCATAACAAAGTAACAGCTGCTCCTTCACATTTGAGCATAATAGTTTTGTCTATAAGATACTTAAGCAATTTCATCAAAAATGTTGTACAATATATTGAGACGGTTCATCACTTGGTCGATAACTAATTTAGGGCTTGCATTTTTCCAATGATTTAACATAACATTTTATACACATAATCCAATAATTTGACCAAAACCGATACAATTTTTGGGTTACGTGTTTGAAATTGTAAGATAATTGCATTGTGATAATATTAAGAAATCGACCAATCAGCCACAGTATTTGCTTATTTATCATATAGACACACTTAAATTTGACATTGAGAATACTACCATTTGGTAGTCGCAAGTTTGTGTGACAAAATTTGAATTGGGACTTTAATGTTGTTCGATACTAAATAAATCCGAAAATCGTAATGGGAATGGAAATCGCAAGGTGTAGCCTCTGTACAATGAAATTACGATTTCGTTTATTGCCTTGGATTCTATCTTTCGGTCCTATCTGTTCGTACGCGTTTCATGCTGATATTGAATAAATGGTGTCGATTAAGTAGCTTCGGGATGTAAATATTTTTCAATGACTGCGGAGCCGTCAATAGCATCATGTACAGTACAAAAAGATATATTGGTGATATTTATAACTAAAAGAATACGATGTAAACGTTTCTATTGTAATTTTTTAATTGTGAATATCGAAGTGTGACCCTACGTAATTACTTTTAGGTTATCAAGTTAGAAGAAAAAACACTTTTACAATTAATAAAAAATAAAGCTGGATTTCAGCAGGGAAATATTATTATCAAGGGATCCCAAAACACCGAACTTTTGAACTCTGAAAAAAACATAACTTTTTGCAAGAAGATAGTTGTAAGGACAAAAAAGTTAGTAATGTAAGTCAAAAATAAATCATTGTCGCTATTTAGTTACTGATATAATAATTTTTTTTCAGTTTAGTTCCGTGCTTTGGCGCCAGCAAAGAAGGAATAGAAAAAATGAAGAACGAGAAAGACCTGCTACACTACGCGGTAATGTTGTTTCTTTTGAGTATGTAAGCTTTCGGTGCGTTTATCCGGGATTCGACTACTATTTTTTAATGATTTCTGGCCGTTAACGCAGTTTCAACTCTTTTTATGACTAACGTCACACCGATTGCGCGTTCGGTCAGTTCAATATCTATTTTGCAGTGTCTGATTTGTGAAAAAAAAGTCATCCATTTCGTGTAGCTCCTTCCCGAACTTCACCGTATTTCCTTTTGACCTCAATTGTTGTTTGCTTCCCTCACTAAGTTGTAATATTAAACTATTACTAAATTTTTAATATTAAATATACGGCGATTGTGACGTAAGTTGTGTATATTATAATGCCGTCAATTATAATATACTCAAGTTACGTCACCATCTAGGTTATATATGACGACGTAAGTTATAAGTAGGTTATATATAAGTGGAGATAATATAATAACTTAAATTTAAT
Source organism: Tromatobia lineatoria (assembly GCA_949699805.1). NCBI lineage: Eukaryota > Metazoa > Arthropoda > Insecta > Hymenoptera > Ichneumonidae > Tromatobia > Tromatobia lineatoria. The sequence continues at coordinate 6,526,156 of OX453048.1, forward strand.
TATGATGATATTTACATTATCTTATGCGCACACGTACACACTCAACGATGCTTCTTGATTCGGATTGTGTTCAAACAATTCGAATCTACAGAGCAAAGTGTACGTAATACGCTGTAATAGTACGTAGTCGTCGTTGGCCTCTTAAAACGAGTCGCCAAGTAAAATTAAAATAAAAAATAAAAAAAAACCAAAACAAAAACAGTCTTCTCGCGCAGTTAACGTTTGAAGAGAAAGAATAAAACACACGAAAATCGATTATTATAGAAAAAGGCCCAAGAGCGACACGTCTTTATAGGTGCATGTGATGTTTTTTTCGGCACTCACGACGGTCGCAGTAACGACTCTAGTTCATGCCGACAAAAACATGGCATACTCCCGTAAACGGATCACATGTCACCCTTGAATCAGAAACTAAATATTAAAGCACTGAACTAGAGAAAACTACATTTAAGAGTGATGACTATAAAAAAACTACAGTAAAGAACAATAAATTCAGTAAACCAAATTTTTTAAAACTAAATTTAAGCAAACAAGTCAATTTATCAGAGGATTTGTGAAAGAAAAGGCAGAATGTTAAAGTTTCGGTGTAATACGTGTGGGAATGCTGGGAATGCTGTTTCTGTTAAGTATGTATTTTGTGGAAACCATGTGATAGATATAAAACATCATAACGTGCAGTCAAATGTACCAGATTATAGGAACTGGCTGAAGATTATGTCGTCGAGACTCGCACAGTTGGTAGCTCACGAGTCTCAACGACATACTTTACGCTGACTGCACATTCAGTCAGTTTTATTTCTACTTTGGTATGCCTGCTTTATTGAAAGATTTGAATCTAGAAAGAAAAGATCTACGTACTATTGTCCTCAAGTATAAACTAACTCATACGCAAACTTATTATTACAAAAAAACTCTCCTAAGTTATATTTAACCAGTGAACACAAAAATCGGTTTCGTTCCCTAGCAAAACCGGTCACTGCACAAACCACCATAAAATCACGGTCGTTTCCACTATGGTGGATTTCTGCCAAAAGTTCACGTAGAATTTTGACAAAACCACCACGTAAGTCACCACTCCGAGATTCCTTTAAATCGAGGAATGGAGGTTTACGTGGTGGTTTCGACAGAATTTTGACATAACCACCTAGTAAACCACCACTCCTCGATTTAAACGAATTTCGGAGTAGTGGTTTTCGTGGTGGTTTTGTCAAAATTCTAAGTGAATTTTTTGTAGAAAACCACTGGTGATTTCGATGGTGGTTTGTTCCGTGGCTGGATCTGCTAGGGTTGCTGCTCTATTACAATTTCCCACCGTAACTGTAACTGTTATGTAACAACAGTGTTACATAACAGTTACAGTGCTGAGTGAGGAATTGTAATAGAGCAGCTTTGAAACCGATTTTTTGGTTTACTGGGTACGCTTATACGCGATGATTATATCTATATGGTTATGGCTTATACGCGATGATTATATCTATATGGAATAAAGAAAAGTTGAACCAATTTTTTATGAGAATGAATATAAAAAAATATGTTGAGATGTTTTGAATGATTGTTGTCACAATAATAAAGCATCATAACGTGCAGTCAAATGGACCGGAAGATGAAAACCGGCTAAATATTCATGTCTTTCCACGACTCAAATGCGCTGATTGCACGTTCGGTCAGCTTTATTTCTACTCTACCGGTTATATTTCTATTGTACGGACTGCTTTATTTCTACTTGATATGGTGTCTTGCGGAATTCTATATCTATGTATACAATGTATTATAAATAGCGGACAAGCAGATGACGAAAAAATAAATAAAATAAGAGTAAAGTTGAAATGTGTTCACATATCGATGTCATCAGCGGTTTTGTTTTGACGGCAATAGTAAGGATGAGCCCCTACGGAGTTATCGACATCGGAACGAACGCATTTGGATGTATTGTCAAGGCATCTGTAAAGATTGAAAAGAGTATGTTATTGATTATATAAATAGTTGTTATTATATATATAAGTATGTTAATCGATTACGTCCTTACAGAAAAAGCTTTGTGAAAATCAACAATTAATGTGAAAGCAATGGGCGAAGTTCTACTTTGCAACCTCGTTTTAAATAAATCTATGAACATAACTCAATTGTATTTATTTATTTTATTATTTATTTATTCTCGTAACATGCGATTTGTACATATCAATGGTTTGCTTTGTGTATGCATTGCTAGTTTTATTTCGATTATATACTAAATTTGGGCTTGATATCTCAAATTTTGCTAAAGTTTATGCGATAAAGTTATATTTTTGACAAGATATATATCTATAGTTAATAATATATTTAATACGATTTTATAATATAAATTTGTTGATCGTTTTTCACTAAGTAATGTATTCATCTATTTATTTATTTCTTTATTTATTTTTATATACCAGCTGCATATTATTTAATTCATATTTTGAATTTCTGATTCAAATCTGACGTTTTGGCACAGTTAATGTGATTGATTCTTTCAATAAACAAAAATAGATAATAATACAAATTTTTCTATTGTTTACCACTAAATTATAAGCTTATAATAGATTGATGTTAATCTGTTCGCAAGCTAAATTTGAGATCGATAAGTCAGTTAAGATTTTGACAAAGTTGATGGCATATCGTTAATTTTTTCTTTTTTATTCAACGCTCCGCGAACGCTTTTTCTACGACAAATGTCTTGGGCTTATCCAACACGCATTTTGTGACTTCACTGTGATATTTATCGCGCGCGCTCACGTATAACATACATTAATCAGAGGCTAAGCAAATTAATCACTGACCATAAGCCAGTGATAAGTTAACACATTGAGCATGCTCAGTGGCAATTTTTACAGTTGTGGATGAGCTACAACGACTCATCCCGTGACAGAGCCTTTCCACGACATGAAACTATAGTTGCCAATTGAATTTGAGACACGTAATTTACGGTACCCTTAAATACAGTTCCACTGGGTTGTGATCTACACTGAGAAAGGTAAGTAGTAAGACCTAATAAATGAATTTAGTTTACGAGTTAACGGGAATAATATTATTTTTTACTTTGGCTATGTATATATTAAATAGATGTTGTGATGCTTCGACGATGCCAGCCCGGTGATATTTATTTTGATGGAAGTTTGGCAAATCGCAACTCGGGTCTGAGTCTAACGATGCCGAAGATTCCATTGTTATCGATCTTCCTGTATAGGAAATTCAGACATTTGGAATCTTTTTAATTCAATTGAAGGGACAAAATTAAAAGATTCCAAATGTTTGAATTTCCTACCAAGCAATGAACAATGAAAAAACATTTGGAATCTTTTCAATTTAATTGAAGGGACAAAATTAAAAAGATTCCAAATATTTGAATTTCCTATACAGGAAGATCGATAATAATGGAATCTTCGGCATCGTTAGACTCAGACCCGACTTACGATTTGCCAAACTTCCATCAAAATAAATATCACAGGCTGACATCGTCGAAGCATCATAACATCTATTTAATATATACTCAGCCAAAGTCAAATAGCGTACATGGAATTATCAGTGTATATTTGTTAACTGATGGTGTAATGTAATTCAATCCCAATGTATAATATCGATAAATTATTTTACTATTACTATTTCATTAGAAACTAAGGGATAAAATAAAATAGATAATGAATTTTTCCATAGATTCAGAGAAAAAAACAGGGGCTGAAGTACCACGGCCGATGGTCTATTGATAACATATTATATGATGGATAGACTTATACATATTCCATATCAGATTAGCTGCCAAAAAAAATCTGGAACTTTTTCTAGAAATCAGATTCCACAATTCTAACATATACACCTAATATGAAATTTTATAATGAATTTTCGGTTGTACTTGTCAGTCAATTACTATTTTAACTGTAACGTTTTGTAACGACAACTGACTTAAACGCCGTTAATACACAAATTTCTTGTTAAGTGCAACTCAAGAATATAATAAAGTACGAATAGTATTAATACAAGTGCACTGATAACCAATAGTAAGCGACAGTGCGAATAAACTCGTGATAGAGTTTCTGCACTATAAACAAATAATAAAAAATATTTAAAAAACTGTAACGTTAATAATTATTATAACAGATTAATGACAACAAATGTATCTATTAAAGATAAACAATGTTGGATATCGGCATTGACTCAATTTTCTTCCAATTCTCTGGAAGAACAACCACTATTTTGTCGAAATTGTTTTATGGGATCCGAATTTGGAAAAAAAAAAAAAACTAATTCTCATCATCACTCAACAAATTAATAAGATAGCTTGCACTTTTGCTTAAATTTCGATCCCATAAAATGATTTTGACAAGAAATGTGGTCCTTTCGGATCTGAGTCCGCAATCGTGTGATTCAAAAGTACGCAAAACTAAAGCTTAATATATAATCCGGTAATTAAAATTTTTACAAATAATAATTGCCACAGGGTGATTGATTACATATCCTAGTCAACTGCCAGCAAAAGACGGATATTTATCTTAAACAAAATGTGAAAAAATTGTCCACTATCCGGATTTAAGCAGGTTTTTATCATTTCTAACATACAAATATACTGAGACTTACAAGTTTGTCGTGAAATAATCCATGCGTCTTGTTAGCCGAACGTTTCGTTGGCATTCTGCTCCTGTCTCGATAGTTCGCTGGATTCTGAGGTTTTCCAACCCCACATCCAAAGCCCATGCGTCGCAACTGCTCCGCAAATTCCTGAAATTACAATTGTAAAGATAAGCCATCAGCCATAACATTATATCCATTAATTTAATAGTTAACTTGACATCGCCCAGGGCAAAATTTGTTGGAAGGGAATGAAAGTGAATTACATGAGACTCTTCGCCTCATTTATCTTACGCGTTGCGCCAGTGTGAGGTCAAAGTCAAGGACTCGACAGATAAACATGTAAACATGTCTTACAAGACATTATCGTTGCGAATGTGACTTAAGGGTCACGCGACTTGTGAAATAACCCGCGCAATAGTCTCGACTCTCATTACACTCTATCGTCGGGATGCTCATTTTACAGGTAAAATACCCCTCATGGAAAAAATAATATACACAAAAATATCAGTTGAATATATTTTAACTTTAAAATTATAATAAAAATAATCAGTTGCCTATTACAGGTATATGCAACTAATTTGTTTAATTAAAGTAACCAAAAACGTATTCTATGGCGAAAAATCATCATTTCGCGACGAGTTATACTTTGAAGTTCAACTTTAGTAAATCATAATTCCATCAAGTTTGATCGTATGAAAATGATTCTTATGTAGTTTCGAAGGAGAACGTATTCTCTTTAAGTTTGATAGTAATAATTATGGTCGTGAGATCCACTGTGCCCGAGTTATTCGCAAGAAAATGCAAATTATACGCATTTATTGTAGTCAAAGTTGAGTATCTTTGAGAGTATGTGGCAGTAAATGCTCTATGATACAACGAATTAAAAAAAATTGGAGAAGCTATTTGATGTCACTATTTTTATACCCGTCTATTTTGTACAAAAATTGGCAACCCACTGGAAACTCGAAACAACGACTGCTTACGTGTTAATCAAATGGGAAATACTTAAACCCATTGCACACATCTAAAAAAAATCGCACGATGTTTTCCTTCTACCGTTGTCAATAGAATGATATAAACGACGGTTTAATGGTGTGCGAAGTCGAAAAAAAAAAATATTTTGGGCCACTCTAATGCATATACTATATGAGGCATTCCACGTCAAATCAGCAGGCCATGACCCTCATCCTCATCGATTTTGTTCATTTTCTAATGATGTTATTACCGACCCATAAAGGCCTCGGAATTTTTTCAGATTTTTTTACCACCAGTAACATTTTTAAATCCTCGAAAAAAAACCAATTTCAAAAGCGCCGTTTAAAAAAATCTGAATCAATTTACACTGATTCTATGATTTAAAATATGATTTATGGGTGTTACGCGATAATGTGATCTCGATATTTACTATTTTTTCAAAATTTTTTATTTATTTTTTTCATGTCGCAATTTGATTTTTAATTTTTTAAATCGGGATAACTTTCTTAAATACCAATGGATCTTAATTTCTCTGAAGATGGTAGAATTATCTGAATCCTCGAAAACAATTGATATCGTTAACAAAAATTTCGCAAACCATTTCGCAGTCCAAGCGTATTGCAGGATTTTTTGGAAGATTAAAAAATGTTACTGGTGGTAAGAAAATCTAAAAAAAATTCCGAAGCCTTTATGGGTCGGTAATAAGATCATATTAAAAGAAGGCTTCCTTTATGAGGAAGCAAAATGAACAAAATCGATGAGATGAGGGTCATGGCCTGTTGATTTAACGTGGAATGCCCCATATACACCATATCTGACCGATATGCACCGCACAAGCACCGAAATAAGTCAAGGTTGAAGAAAATTCCGACCATTGATTTACTACATAACATAATGAGCTGCATTTTGAAAGCTAATTTTGTGATAAGTTAATTATTTTGGTACCCCTGCAGTGAAGCCAGCAACGTTATTTTATTTAACCTTTTGCTATTGGATCGTGTTCCCGAATAACAATTCCCATGTTGTTGCGGAAAAGGAATCCGAATGTGTTACATATGTCCGCCAGAATGTTATCTGTAAGATATCCTATGTCTTAAAACTGACATTCTGGCGGACATATGCAATACATTCGGATAACTTTTCGGTATCAACGCAAGAATTTTTCTTTGGGTTATAACGACTAAGCTTGAATGTTACTACGCTTTTGGAAGTATTAGTTTAAAGAATACTTTTTAAAAATAAAATTCAAAGTTCTCACAGTAGCCGAATTACCTCATTTGTGTTGTCGACGATTTGTGTATTCATACACTGAGAAAAAAATTCAGTTGAATCAACAAAATTTTGTTTGCTTCAACAAAACGGCACGGGTCTATACGTTTAAATAAATATTATGGACCACGAACAAAATATTTTGTTACTTGTACAAAATGAAATACAGTACTTACAATATGATATTGAGTTCTTTAAATCAAATTCGGTTTATAATAATCAAATATTTTGTCAATTCGACATATATATTTATTTAAATAATATAAATAATATAATAAATAATAGAAAAAAAAATAAATAGAAAAGAGAATATTTGTCGTCTCGAGGATTATTTATTGAGACATTTCCAGTAGTAGTGGATGCGAGGTAATGGTTTCTGTCGAAGAAAATTTTTCTTATACCGAGATTCGAACCTACGACCTGTCTACCTAACTTCCTAACAACGCTACCGCAACCGACTGAGCTACCGAGTACTTGCTGATTTCGAATATCTAAATGCCATAATGATAATGGAAGAATGATCCGTAGAACTGAGCACTTTCGAGAAAGTGCATTTGGTTGTCCTTATTAAATTGAAGTTCAAATCAAATAACCGAATCAATTCGATGAATAATGGCAAAAGGTATAAAATTAATCATCGTGGCCACTTCATATGCAACAAAATAATTCGTTAATATAATTCGGTATATGTTTGTTTCAAAATGCAGAAGATTTGGAAACAACTAAATATTTTGTGGACACATGAGATTTTACAATCAACGTTTTAGGTTACTTTAACATACAATTTCTTTCATCCAAACCAATATAAACATTTATGTGCGAAATGATTGAGTTCATTTGCATCAGATATTTCATCAGAAATATTACGTTATTCAACCATGTTAATCAAAATTAAATAATGTTGACCCAACGTCAAGCCATATTAGCGTCAACACTATCTATGATTCGCAGAACTGAGCGCTTTCAAGAAAGTGCGTTTGGTTGTTCTTACTAAATTGAAGTTCAACTCAAATAAAGAAATCATTTCGATCAATGATGGCAAATAGTATAAAGTTTACCGTTGTGCCCACTTCATATTCAACGAAATAATTGCTTAGTATTATTCGATATATGTTTGTTCTAAGATACAGAGGGTTTTTAAAGAACTAAATATTTTCTTGACATGCGGGGTTCGCCAACAACTTTTCCAGTTAGTTTAACATAGAATTTCTTTTATCCAAACTAATATACACATTTATTTGCAAAATGGTTTTGTTTAATTGCATCAGATATTTCATCAGAGACATTGCATGATTCAACCAAGTCGCAAACATATCCAAACGTATTCTCAGATTCAAGTTAACAAAATATTTTGTCAAATCAAATAAATGGACTGAACTGTCGGTTGGATTCAACCAAAATAAGCATTTATTCGAGTTAACAAACCGTTATTCAAGTTCAAAACTGTTGTTTTAACTAAACGCGATAATTAACCCGGGTCTGTAAGCCAACATTGTTCATTTTGTTGGATCGATTGAAATGTATTCAATTCAAACGAACTTTTGTTGACTTGACAAAATCTCGAATCAACAAAATGCATTTAGTTGAATCAACTGAATTTTTTTTTCCGTGTACACAGCTAATCATCTTAACGTACTTTTTTCATAAGTTCAGTAAAATAACTGTAGAAAGTTCATACTTTGACATTGAGCTGGCAAAAGACGGTAAACAGTCTACATTATCGATAGATGATTTCCTTTGCAATGTGTAGAAGCTGTCGATACGCGTTTAATTTAGCCCCTCATTCACTGGTAGATATTATTGTGTAATCAAAAAAAATTATTCGAAATATTTTAAATACTTATAAGTTAGATTCACCGTGTATTGAAATTGATAATCTAATATGCAGTTTAATTGAACTTACCATAGTAAACCTGCAGTTGGCTGAACGAATTACCTAAACTGAGTCATGAGTAATACAAATGCTGTACATGATACTGTTCTTATGAAAACTCTCAGATTATCACCTCACTAAGAGTAATATCAATCATTAAAACGCGGCAGCTTTGTCAAGTTATACAGTGCATCAAAGGGTGTGAGGTAAAAAGTACATTATTTTTACTTTTCGTAACTCACAAAGGACCGACCCGTTGAATAAGTTTTAGCGTTGGGTATCGTATTCTATTTGTCGAAGAGTGCATCCCAGTATAAGAGTAGCGATCTTGGATGTAGTGAAAATAGGATTTACTGTACCAAGTTTTTAATTAAAAAAAGATTTATCAACACATTTAAAATTATAGGTTTGTCATAAAGGCCTAAAGTAATAAACTTCCACACTCATACTGAAATGCACTCTTGGGATAATAAAAGAAGACATCGCAAATCAATACCTGTGCAAAACGTATCCCACTTACTGTTAAGCAGGGAAAATAGAGGTAAATATTATCATTGATTTTGGAGGTCAAGGCGGATTATTTTTCGAGTCAGGATTTTAGCTGAGGACAGAACAGTATAGAAGAAAACGAGACTTTTATATCAATTCAAAGTGAAGTAAGGAGAAACTGTGCAATATCCGGGTGAAATTTTCGATGAAATTTTAAATGAATTAACTTGATCACAGTGAATATCACCGCGCTGTGATCGGTTAAAAACCAGGCACAGAAAAGAAACCTTCAAATTTTATGTAGGTAGTTATTGTTTGACAATGACTGAAGAAATATCTAAACAATTCGAGAATCGTTATATAAAAGATATAGATAATTGTTGCAAAATGATGGGTATTCAATCAATTATGCGAAAAATGGTTATCAAATTAAATGATTAAAGTTCGCAAACTTGGAGATCATCCAACCTGAAGGCCTGCTACCAACATAAAACACGGCGGACCCAATGTAAAAAAAGATCGTTACGATTCGGCGTGACACTTGGGTCTTGCGGAAATAGTGAATTTGCTGAGATCCGAAAGAGCGTGCAACGCATAATATCAAAGAAGGCTCGGCCCAAGAGAGACTTTTCAAGTAGCGCAAGAAAAAAAAGGAAACTGGAGTGAGAGAGTGCCATACGAAGAAGCAAAACAGAGACGAAAAGCATGACTTTAGCAAGACGGAAACGACTCCGCGCGACCTCCTGAATATATTAAGCATCGTGTAAGCTCACGAACCAATGACTCCTGTCAAATCACGACTGTACATAAGATGTAAACAAACTTAGTAAATAACAAAAGTTGCTTAAACATAAAACTTTGCATATTAAGGAATGAAATTAAACGCCAGTAGCTGCAGAATCCCATTCAGGCCAATAATAACAAATTGATTCAAAACTTCGATTCGTTGCCACGAAATTATTGTTATTATTTTTCTATATCGTCTGCCTTACGTTCAAGGAAGGAAAAAAAACACAACACACTTTGTCTTCGCTCGGTAAGAGAGAAACGACCGTTAAGGATGTATGATAAGTTCAGTCTCGCCAATCGTGAGTTTCAGAGAAAATTTCGATTAATTCCCGATGAGGTAAAAATCGGAAAAAAAATTATCGATATGGAACGTGCTGAAAAGATAAATTTTGCATAGTAATAATTCCAAAATGTTATAAACAAGTTTCTGAAAAAAACAATTGTTCAACAAGCAATCGACAACCTAACTTTTTTTCTAATGAAAATAATATGTTAATTTATTTGAGTGCCTATGAATTTTTTCAAATTTTTTTTCTGTATTTTGATTTTGACATTATATATGTTCAAAAATGTCCGGAAATCACGAATTTTGGATATGTGTTCGGGATAAACCTATCTGCTACACTCAAGATTTTGATGCAAAACGCATATCCAAAATTTGTTATATTCTGCGCATTTTTCAAAATAAAAAAAAATTGAAATAAGAAAAAATAAAAAATCTGAAATAATTCATACGCATTGAAACAAATTAACATATCATTTTCATTAAAAAAAAGTTAGTTGACTGTTTATTTGTTGAACAATTGTTTTTTTCACTAATTTGTTGATAACATTTTGGGATTATTATTATGCGAAATCAATCTTTTCGGCTCGTTTTATATGCATTATTTTTTTCCGATTTTTATCCCATCGGGAAGTGATCGAAATTGTCTCTGGAACTCACTTTTGGCGGGACTGTACGTATCATACATCTTTAAGGAAGTCCTTGCGCCTGGTGACGAGCTCGCATAAGTTAATAAGCATTAATTTAATTTTGCTTAACAATAATTCAAGAATGTTGTCAACAAATTGATGAAGAATGAAATCGTTGAACAAATCTTTCGACAACCTAATTTGTTTCTTTCAGTGACGATGATTCGTTCATTTTTCTGATTACGAATAAATTTTTTTCAAATTTGCAAAGTCACTTTGAATTTTTTGTTTTAATTATGCTAAAAATCACAAAATGCAAAGTCAACGAAAACATTTTTTTAAATTCACGCGTAATCATTTTAAAAAAACGAATCAGTTTCAACGCAACAGAAAAAAAGGTTGTCGAAAGATTTGTTGAACAATTCTATTTCTCATCGATTTGTTGATACTATTTTGGATATATAATCTGTTTCGTGCCTATGATATGCATGATTTTTTTCCGATTGTTTTGTATCGAGAAGTGTTTACAATTACCACTCATTTGGCAAAAACTCATGCGAACTCGACGCTTCGGCTACTTCAACGATTGTTTTTCTCTTACCGAATGGAGACAAAGTCCGTGTTGATTTTTTTTTTTTTCATACGTAGTAGGGCTACAGAAGAATGATAACAATGCTTCCGTCGTAACGGATCTACGTTTCCAAATTACCTTGGTATTCTTGGCTTAAATGGGAATCTGCAGATACTTTCGGTAAATCAAATTATACAATTCATCAATTTATACAAAGTTTTATGTCGAAGCAACTTTTTTTATTTACCGAGTTTGTTATAAACAATATTGCCTTAGACACAGAGACTAATTATTGGAATTTTTTCGTTTCCACGCTGAAAAATATGTAAACATAAGACTTGAACATTTTTTAAAGTGTTGAAATAATAGAATCATGCACTCTTGATTATAATATGTGAAACTTCTCCCTCTCGTTACTCAACAACGAAACGATCGCGAAATATACTAATAATTTTGTAGGTCTCGAGATATTACTACTATAATTCTCGTTCGTTTGCGCGAAATCCAACCTCTAATGTAGTCTTTGTGTATTATGTGGGGTTTGCTTAAGTTTTCGCAAAATGGGAGGGAATTCTAAGCACTTTTTTATCATTAAATTTTTTTTTTAAATCATGCATTTTAATGGCGTTGAACGGTTGAACTTCGTGTAATAATAATACCGAAATGTTACTAACAAATTGATGAAAAATAGAATTGTTCAAAAAATCTTTTGACAACCTAATTTGTTTGTTGTGCAAAAATCTTTCGTTCATTTTTCTAAATCGGCATGAATTTAAAAAATAATTTAATTAACTTTTAATTTTTTGTTTCAGACATGATATGTATTACAAAGCTCAAAAAAAAATTATAATTTGAAAAATTCATACATATTCAGAAAAATGAACGAACCATTTTCTTTTATAAGAAAAATTAGTTTGTCGAATGATGTGGTGAATAATTTTGTTGTTCATCGATTTGTTAATAACATTCAAGATTTATTATTACCAAAAATTAATCTTTTCAACGTGTTTAATATGCACGATCTTTTTTCAGATTTTGAAATTTTCGAGAAATGTTTGCAATTACCTCCCATTTTTTGAATATTTATGCGAATTATACATAATGCGCAAGGACTACCTTGAAGGTTGAGTTTCGTGCGAGCCAACGAGAATTATTAGTATTACCATCCCGAGACCTCTAGAATTATCGCAAGATTTCCTAATTGTTTCGTTAAAAAATCGAACACAATAGAACTGACCTTAGAACAAACAGCTGATGCGTCGATCATCTTGTCTTAGCTGACGACAGCGATGAGGAAGATGATGGACAGTCCAATGTGTGCCATTTTCTGCACTTTTTTAACGTCTTATTTATTTAATTTTCGCATCGTTGGGTGGAATGAGTCCGCGCGTACAACACTTGATAGAGTGAAGGCGATTTAGAGCGTGCGTCGTGGGTTTATATAGGCTGTCGATGGCGGTGGGCTAGCTGGCGGTGGGGGTAAGACTAAGGTAGAAGTTATAACCCCGGCGAAATTTTTTTTATTGGAACCCAAAAGTGGTACACAAATTTTCGGTGGAGATGTAGTTTTCGCACAACAACAAAAAAGTGCCTGCAAACAAAACATAACCTTGCAACAATATTAACGCATTAACGACCAAGAGTGGTGATTTTTTATATCCCTTTTATGTCAAATTCTCATCATTAAACAATAAGAATTTTTAAATGAAAAATACACTCCCTTATACTACCGAGTGGGCTCTTTCAGAATCCCAGCTGAAAATTGAGGTTTGCTTACTAGAAAGAAAAATATGGCCACTTTTGAACAAACCAAAAAACACAAAAATCGAAGACATTAGTGATGCCGCCGAGACGAGAAATTTCTCGTCTCGAATAGACATATTCTCGCTTCGACATCCCGGGACGAGGCGAGAAATACGTTTCGACCGCCGAGAATCTCGGGCGAGAAATCGAGAAGTCTCGATTATTCTGGAAAAAGGGTTAAGAACATAGACGGACATATTTTCTAGTGCTTGTATCTGAGCGGATACTCGAGCTCCGGTTACTCGAACTGTTCGGAGTGTCCGGGTACTTTTTAGTACTTTCTCAGTACTAACTACTAACTAACTTCTAACTTTTGACTAACTTCTGACTTTTGACTAACTTCTGAATTTTGACTAACTTCTGACTTTTGACTAACTTTTGACTAACTTCTGACTTTTGACCAACTTCTTAATTTTGACCAACTTCTTAATTTTGACCAACTTCTGACTTTTTACTAACTTCTGACTTTTGACTAACTTCTGACTTTTGACCAACTTCTGACTTTTAACTAACTTCAGACTTTTGACTAAATTTTGACTAACTTTAAACTTTAAAGTAACTTCTAACTTTCGACTAACGTTTAACTAACGTTTAATTAACTTTTGAACAACATTCGACTAACTTTAGACTAACAATTGCGAAAACGATTATTTTCTGAATTTAGTTCAACTAGCAAGCGAATGTATGAAGTATGTTATACAACATTGAACAATTATTACTATCGCATCCATTAAATGCGCAATGCCTCAGAATTGAATTATATACGGTTTTTTGAAGAGTATTTTGAATAGTACTTAGAAATTTATTCTAAGTACCAAAGGATTGAAGTACTAAAAGTATTTTGTATTTAAAAATACCTGAAGTATTTTGAATTTCGTGTTTTGAGTATTTTTATGTATTTTGCCCAGCTCTGAAACGTTATTTTCATTCGGAAATATCGCGAATTTACCGAGATGTCATGCCCTATCAGATGAAAATTTCAAGAGAATCGTCTTGCTGAAAATTTTTTTAAAGACAGGCAAGCCTCTTGATTGAGAACAATGACGAACAAAAAAATAGAAAAAAGCGAAAATGCCTCAAAAACGTCTCAACAATTATGTATTGAATTTATTTCAAGAAGCAAACAAAAACACATGTATGACGTGTGTTATTTAACATTGAACAATTATTACCACTCTCAATATATTTTCAATGCCTTAGAATTGAAGCTAAGAGGTTTTTAAAAAAGTATTTCGAGAAGTACTTAAAAATGTATTTTAAGTATCGAAGTATTTTAAGTACAAAAGTATTTTTGTTTTAAGTACAAAAGTATTTTTATTTTAAGTACAAAAGTATTTTTATTTTAAGTACAAAAGTATTTTTATTTTAAGTACAAAAGTATTTTCATTTTAAAATACTTGAAGTATTTTGTATCTTGTATTTTGAGTATTTTCGTGTATTTTGACAAGCTCTGATTGACACTTAGGAAATTGCAAGCCTCCTTTTCGATCGCGGCCTTGATCTTATTAACAAAATGTACAGTTATTATAACTATAATAGAAATACGATAAGTTAATTGTCTTATAAACACTAGATAATAAATTCATATACGAAAGAGCAAGGCATTAAAAATATAAGCAATGTCTAACGTTCCTTGAGCAATATACAATTTGTTAATAAAACGAGAAATGAAATCTCTGGCTGATTCAGAAGATGATTCGGAGCTAATAAGTTGAATTTGGTAGACCACATTTCAGAGTTCAAAATGATCCGTGATACGTCATATCAGTACCAGATTATGTGTTCTGCTTCGAACAATTCATTTAAAAAATACCGTCATCGAAATGGACATTCATTGATCGTTTTGTTCAAATCCAAATAAATGGCTCCAAATAAATGGTCGGGTCAGCCTTTTTGTTCTTGAAGACGAAAACGTATATTGTCCGGCCTTCTGCAATTCGGACACGGCCACGTTCATACCAATCTTGATTCTTCCCTCCTATCCAGCGATTTATGAAAATATAAAATATAAATAACTAATGATATTTTCCATGATTCTCGCTCAAATCATAATTTATTCAGTAATATTGACTTTGAGCAATAAGGTACTTGCGTAACTCATTAAATTCATAGGTATATAGATATGAATAAGAGGTAGAGATACACGGTAAAAAAAAGTAGTTAGGCCAACTCAGCTTTAATGAGTTGACCAGAAATAAGTTGCTACAACGATTTGTTCGGTGGCTACAACTAAACGGTAAGATCGCACAACCATTTTAAACCAAGGCAACGAGCGCTCGCAGCAAAACATTTTTTCTTTTAATCGAAGCGAGTTATAATCAAAGTGTGGCGAACAACTATTTTCATGAAGTTTTGCTTCTTTATTAGACATCGACATTTTTTAGCAATGAATGCCATCGATTGACATGATTCCACAGTCATATTAGAATGTCCTTTGTGACAGATGGAATAAGACATCGAACACAATAGCCGAATGAATTATACCAACTGTAATCCTAATCCGTATTAATTTGATCAAGTAAAACATCAAACCGCATCAATTTTATCGTCCATATGTCAATTCATTGCATTTTTTTATAAATACGCACAATCTGTACCGATAGTTTGTTCAAATGTTTGGCAAGTGAGTTGTGTCAACTCACCGATGGGTTGCACTCAACTATAATAGATAGTCACTGCAACCCAGTTTGTGCATCTAACTAGAAGTAGTTGTCTCAAGTCACAAAATTCGAGGTTGTACGGACTTACGAAAAGTGAGTTCAAGCAACCACTTCTTGCGTGTGCCTAACTACTTTTTTCTTTGTGTAGGCTATGCAAATATAGATATGACAGAGAGCTAAGTTGTTTTTCGTAGGAGCGGACACGTCAATATTTCCATTCGATTAATCTTTATCTCTGTCCTGCTTGGTCCACTGACCGAGTTTAGATGTTTTTTATGCGACATCGGAGTAGCAAATCGCAGATCCAACGGCTTATAATTCGAATAATATATCGGTTGTACTGTCAATTTAATAATCGGGGAATAAGAGATAAGGTATGTAATTACTTAAATTGACAACTTTTCAGTACTATTTAAGTGAAAATCAAATGTTCGCTTTATTACTTCACTAAAGTTCTTCTATTACTATTATAATTATATATCTATTATTCTTCTATTACTTCACTAAAGTAAATTTAAAAAAAATAATTGATTTTTCCACATGAATAGCGTTGAAAACTTAGCAACTGAACCTTATCACATCGCTTCCTTGTTATTTTCTACTTTTAATAAACATTTTTTCATGGGATTCTTTTTTCGAGTAATACTGGGGAAGATTACCGTAAGTGAACAATATTGAAACCTTGTACCTTTTATCTTGCACAGGGAAGCTCGTACGAAACGAAGTTAATTTGTCGACAGGTCGAAATCCTATAAAATCCCAAACTTTCAACCGATCTCTACCCAATTTAATATCTGCTACAGCTGTACATTCATTTGTCCTCGCAGAAGATCAAAGCAGAGTTAACCAAAGTTGACTCAAATTACAACGAACAAAAATTTTTTACAAAATTCAAAATCATATAAGAAAATCATATAACTGCTGTATAGGTTAAGATCAAATTTTATAACAATAGTCTTTTTCCACCAGTTTATTGTTGTGAACTATTCTGCTTAATAGATAAATAAACCCGGCAGGTAATTAATTTACCGTCTTATTTAGAAAAGTCAGTCCCATAAGATATGAAGAAGTAGCCCAGTTAGACATTTTACCTTGTCAACAAAAATGCGGCATGTACTGCAGTATTAAGCTGCATTATTAACGGCACAGCATCATAATGCTGGTAATGTGCCAACAAAATTCCGACACGCTGTGCACGACAACGCGTGTCGGAACTTTGCAGACACATTAATGCTGCAGTACATGGCGCATTTTTGCCGACACAGTAAAATTTTTATCTGGGTAGTTTATTTTTTTCACAACTTTATTTGCAGAAATGAGCGTTGCTTCTTACCGGTATGATAAGAATCAGCTTGATTGCTAATGCTATTTCCAAGATACAGCAGCCTCAACTCCCATGAAGGGTGACCGGACTTGGCCGATGATTGGCCCAATTCCAGTGCCAAGACTGCTAATATTGGCATATGCTATGGCCCGATATCGGCCCGAGTGATGGATGATAAGTCCGGGTCGATATTGGTAAACAATACTTGGCCGAGCATTGGCCTAATATTGTGAAGTCGATAATTGGCGGGTCAATACTTGGTCGAGCATTGGCCTATTGTTGCGAAGTCAATAATCGTCACCCCAACATTGGCCCGGGTATTGGCCGTTACAGCTTTATCGGCAAACCCTACATGGGCTTAGCAAAACTAACTAAAAACATTGACCGAGAAATCGAAAACTCGCTTGAGCAACCATTCAACTTTTTTTTTCCAGGGCTCCCCTTTCGAAATGTCGGAAAATGCTAAGCAAATTTTTAATTTATATTCGATTAAAGAATTGTGTGATGTTGAAAAAGAAACAATCGATTATCAGAATCAATCTGTTTTTTATAAATCGATTTTCCAAACACTGATTTATCCGGACATTGCCCGTCACTAGGAAAAACATTACGCAATTTAAAGTTCGAATAGGTCACGCGAGTAAATAGCTTTCTCACGGGCTTTGGCTTTTACAACATTAAAGGCAAATCGACGGAGCTCATCGACCAGAGTTGTAGGTCTCCATCAATTCATGAATTACAGTTTGCAGTACAATTTGTTTTGTAATTATGATTTCATAATAATAATATGCAGTCATTATGAAATGGAGTGTAACGATTTGAATAGCTGAAAAAAATACTAAGTTTCGCTTTCATGTTGGAAAAAAAAAGTGAGAAAAATGGAAGAAATAATTAACGCATTACTTTCATGATGCATTAATTATGTTTCTTCATCTCTTCAAAGGATTACCGTGAAATTTAATTGTAAAATAATCATTTTTGCAGCCATTCAAAAGTTTAGTCATCGTATTATAATCCCTACATGTTATTATTATGAAATCATAATTATAAATCTGATCGTCAGTTCCCGTTCGGTGTTCGAGCGATACGGACGTGTTTTCGGTGCGGTCGCGAAGTGTTTACGAAATCCACGCATTCTTCCGACTCTTTCTTTGGGAACTCTCTGAGTACAGAGAGATCTCTTAAAATCTATTACCCCACAATGACGACACCAAAAAATAACAGCTATGCAAACGCGGCAAGAACCGAAATCTTTCCCGGCAAAGATCAAGCCATAATCATCGCCGCTATCACAGGTACCCAATTAGAAGAGTATGCAATTGCAATTGCACAAAAAATAGGAAAAGAACAAATAAAATTTATCTCAAAAATATCAAACAACAGAATTTGTGCCTATGTAGCCACAAAAGCTATTGCTAACGATCTCACTGAGAACCACAAAACAATCTTGCTACAAGGTCAAAGTCTACAAGCTCGGCCACTAATAACAAAGAACCAAAGAGTCGTGTTCTCAAACGTCCCATCGATCATCCCACACGCGGAAATAGAAAACGCTCTAAGAACCAGGAACATCAACATAACATCACAGTTCCAATTCCTCCGAGCGGGAATAAATAATCCTGATTTCTCACACGTTCTGGGATTTAGACGACAAACCTTCGTGGCTCCGGACAACGTGTCAAAACTCCCGGAAACGACACAAGAAAAGTTCGACGACACCAACTATACCAATAATCGTATCAACGGACTCGCCTGGCTGTTTTATATGCAAAAAAGAGGATCACTTGGCAAGAAATTGCCGAAACCGAAGCTCCGTGGCCCTAATACCACGTGACGCTGCGTAACCCGTAGACAATGCCCCTAAAAATCTGTCAGACGAAATGGAGACGGCTAGATCTCCAAGCACCTCGGCGCCGCCAAAACGCCCTCTCTCAGAGTCCCCCTCTCACTCGAACGACACAAGCGAACTTCCGAAAAACAAACCAGACTATCCTGCACTCCCAATACCAGCTAGCGAGTTTACCTTACAAACACACAAGAAAAAACCACGCAAAGGTAAAAAATATCAGAAGAAATCGACTCAACGCCCGAGCCACTTGACAACATTGGAAAAGAGATCAACACTAATCCAGCGGAGTATCCACTGAATTTCAAGCAATTAAAAAATTTCTGGGAAAAGCAAGCAAAACCTGGACGAACTCGCAGCAGAATTCTCGTTAAGTAAATCCAAACTGAGCTTAATGTTGCGAAGCTTATACCCCTTCTTAAAAAACCGAGGCAGTAAAAATCGTTTCAGCAGAACCATCAAGAAATTGGAGCTAAGCTCCCCACCTCAAAGTAGCACCCTACCAGAGCTATCAGTGTCTACAACAGATGATGAGTTCTCCGACTGCTCAATGGACTTATAACGAAAAGAATGCGCTTATTGCAATGGAACCTCAACGGCTTTTACGCCAGGCGTGAGTTCCTGCAAATTCTCCAAAACAAACACTGTCCAAATATATTATGTCCTCAAGAGACCAACTTTAAAGACGAGCATTGTGCAGACATACGTGGCTTTAACAAGTTCTTTAAAAACCGTTCAAATTACTGCCACGCGAGTGGGGGAGTTGCAATTTACGTTTAAAACAATGTACCTAGTGAAGAAATCTTTCTGATCTCGAATATGGAAGCTGTGGCCGTTTCTGTCTTAATTTCACATAAAGTTACGATATGCAATATATATCTCCCTAACAGCAGAGCTCTGATTTTAACCGATCTAGAAAATTTAACGAACCAACTACCAAAACGACTAATCATAATAGGAGATTTTATTAGCAACAGTCCACTATGGGGCTCAAATAAAATAGACAGCAGAGGAGAGACGGTTAAAAAATGGCTGGAAAACTCGGATCTGGTGCTGCTAAATGAGAATGTACCCACACATTTCAACTGTGCCTCAGGATCGCTAAGCGCTATAGATCTCAGCATATGCTCGTCGAGCATTTCTCACATGATAGAATGGACAGCTGATGACGATCTATCTAACAGCGACCACTTTCCCCTCTACTTAAACATCACTTCAAACAACTCCAATGAATCCACTCTGAACACTACTCCACCTTGGAATTTCAACAAAGCAAACTGGACGCTATTCTCGCAAATGATCTATGGATGGAAATCGAAAACAAGGAATACGCCACTGATGCGATGTTGGATACCTTTCTCACTCAAATTCGCAGGGCAGCCGATGCTGCAATACTGACAAGGAAACACCGTGGAAAAGAGAAGGTAACTCATTGGTGGAAAAATGAAGTCGAAGAAGCTATAAATACGGCAAAACATGCTTTTAATACGTACAAATGACACAAAACCGAAGAGAACAAGATAGAATATAAGAGACTAAGATCCTACACTAGAAGAATAACTGAAAATAGCAACAAAAAAAAAACGTGGCAAAAATTTGTGAACTCTTTCAATCAAAAAACTCCTTCAAATGAAATATGGAATGGGCTTAAGCAAATCGAAGGACAATTTAGATCCAGTTTCACAACGTTTCTCAAGGATCTGAATGGAAATCCGGTCACGGAACCGAAAGCGATGGCGGACTTACTCGCAAACACCTTTTCCTCAAATTCAGACGATCGAAACTACCACCCGGAATTTGCGAAATTCAAATCCGACATAGAAGAAAGGATCCGCCCAGCAGATACACAAGATCCAGCATCCGTAGAACTAGAGCCAGAGAACAACCACCCCATTAACTCGACATTCTCGGAAGAAGAACTACAAATCGCGATATCTAAAAGTAAAAACTCAAGCCCAGGCCCAGATGGAATCCCAATGATCCTCATAAAAAATCTTCCACTGCCGGGCATGAAATTCCTTCTGAAAATGTACAACCGGATATGGATATCTAACACCTTTCCGCAGGCGTGACGATTGGCGACGGTCGTCCCAATTGTCAAGCCGGGAAAGGATCGAACAAACCCAAAAAATGATAGGCCGATTTCGCTTACATGCAACTTATGCAAATTACTGGAAAAAATGATAAATCGACGCCTCAAATGAACAATCGAAGTAAACAACTGGCTCTCCCCGAACCAAAGTGGTTTTACACAACGTCGGTCAACTACCGACCACCTAATGCAGATGGAAAATCTCATATGCAATGCATTCTCAAACAATCTCCATACAATTGGCATCTCCATGGACATTGAAAAAGCGTATGAGATGATCTGGAAGCACAGAGTCCGAATGATCATGAAAGAAAAAGGATTGCAGGGACACATTATCGCCTTCACAAAAAAATTTCTAGATGACAGATCAATCGAAGTCCGGGTTAAAAATAGCATATGGAAGAAGACCGGTACCCAAAACGGGCTACCCCAGGGGTTAGTAATGAGTATTACTCTCTTTTTACTCGCAATAGACGACATCCTCAACAATATTAATCCGCCCGCGAAGGGCCTTCTCTTCGCGGACGACCTGTCGATCTTGTGCTCAGGAAAAAAATTGTCCATGACTCAAGAAATTCTGCAAGACACTCTTAACCAACTCTTATCCTGGTCTAATAAATGCGGCTTCAAATTTTCTGAAACCAAAACACAATTTATGGTATTCGCTAAAACTACTCCAGCCATCGCACCACCAGTCGAGCTTTTCCTCGAAGACTATAAGCTGCAAAGGGTGAACGTGCTAAAAATACTGGGGAGGACATTCAATACCACGAAGTCCTGGGCACCGCATATAAGAACATTGAAAGCCCAATGTAAGAAATGACTAGATCTCATAAAAGCCATAGCCTCCAAAAGCTGGGGAGCCGACTACAAAATTTTAATGAACACCTACAAAGCAACGATCAGATCGAAACTCGATTATGGATGCATAATATACAGTTCAGCCTCAGAGCACACCTTAAATATATTAAATCCAATACAGACCACTGCAATTCGGCTGGCAGGGGACTTCCCAGGTCGACACGAAGATCTACATTCGCGTCTACACAAATAGTCAACACAGAATCGCTTTAGACGCATGCAACTTAACGCGAAATAACTTGATACCTAGCACTAAACACCGTCGGCTTTACGGAAGAACGAAAAAATGTCTTCGTGTCAACTTGGGAGGTGTAGAGTCGGTCCCCTGCCAATTCGGCTAGCAATAGGGGCATTCAAATCCAGTCCGAATCTGAGCGTCCTAGCAGAAGCTCATGAGCCACCAATCTCCTTGAGAAGGATGGGACAAATGTGCGCGGTACCAATAAACAAATCGCTAACTCAAATCGAACCAGCAAAATTTGAAAACCACCCACGTCTTCCTAAACCTTTGCAACTAAGACAGAAAGAAGCACTCGCTGAACTCGACCTCTCTCTACCAAAAGTTCACAATAGATCGATAAATCCTCTCCCTAACACTATTCGACCAAACATTGACCTCGACCTTCATCCTTCCACGACGAAATGTCGAGAGAAGTTCCAAAATATGCTACTTAAGAAATACGCACAACACACGAAGATGTACACGGACGGATCCATAATAGATGATAAGAGAGGATGCGCTATCGTATTGGACGATACGATACTTCCGTTTAAACTCCCAACAGACTTTTCGATTTTCTTTCGTGAGGCCTTTGCAATTTTACAAGCACTGACATTAATTGAAGAAGCAAAAATCTATCCTACAGCGATCTTTACCGACTCCCTATCGACACTTATGGGAGTAAAAAACTCTACAAATACTGATCCACAAATACAACAAATACAGAGGAAACTTTTCGATATCGCAAGGGAGAACAATGACCTTGGTTTGGGTGCCAGCCCACCAGGGCATTATTGGAAACGAAACAGCGGACCGAGCAGCTAAAGCTGCTACGACAAACCACATTGAAGACATCAAAATTTCCCTACATGAACTCAAAAGGTCAATCCGACGGCTTTCCTCTGTAAATGGAACGCAATTTGGTCTTCAAGTCGCCTGACGAACCTTCATGACATAAGAGAATCTATATGGGAAAAAACCCCTGATCTTACAGAGAGGAAGGAACAGTGTTCAATAACATGGCTGAGAATCGGACACACGAACCTTACGCACATCCATCTCTTTCTAAAATCTCAAGCTGAAATGTGCACCTTATGTAACTCCAAACTCTCAGTACAACATATCATTATTGATTGCCCTAAATACCAACCTCAACGATCAAATTGCCGTTTCCCACAAACTCTAAAAGACTGCATCAAGGACAAAACCTTCAAATTCGCCAAAGACATTGGTATAATAGATATGATATAACATAAGTCACAATCAACAAATGTACCATCATTAAATGTAAAATGTATGTATTAAATGTAATATATTTCATGGAATGTAGGTAAATATCCACGCTGTTTAATAGTCACTAATGACCTTCGCAGTTGAAGCGACTTTAAATTAAAAAAAAAAAATCTGATCGTACAATTATCATTATCGCTATGAGTATTAGGCATTTGCAGCTCTGTTATCGACGCATAATGACTCGCAGATATGAGTCTGGTTATTGTCGCGGATTGTCTTTTATGACCAACAAAGACTGTATGTGCGTCTGTCTATTGTAGCCAATTGTCTTTTGAGACCAGCAAAGACTTTCAGCGACAGAAACAAAAATAGATTTACGTGCGGACCCCGCGCTAGGGCCAGATGCTGACCAACAGGATCAAGCGACGACGGCCACCGCAACGTGCCTTCGTCTCCACACCGAGAGAAGCAATGGACGCTACCCGCCGAAAAGGAGAACCGCCGCAGCAAGGCGAGATGCCCTCGGCCAACGGTATAATATACAACGGCATAATATGCCATGAAAAATTCGTGTGCATCCTACCGTACCCACGTTTTCATACGAGGTAGTACAGTCAAGGTCGAGTCTATATTCAGTGTTATAGAAGCGTAAGCATGTTTTATAGATCACAACATCAATTTTAGAGCCTACACTGTGAAAAAAATCTTTCTTAAAGCCTTACATACATCGAGAATTTAAAAAAAATTTAAACAAATGTTCTACAGATTATTATTCCTTATAGACTTATGCGTATTTCCGTGTAAGTTGATTGCAAAAGTTTCCCATAGATCAAAAGTTATTGTAGAAAATGTGACTGCCCGACGAAAGGGCATCTAACACGCGTAGAATTGTTTGAGGCAGCTGACCTCCAACCTCGGACCCTTCTAGTCGACCGATTCTTCTGTTATCCTAGAATACGTGGAAACAACAACAATTGTTTACTGACAAGGAAGGCGTATAATATGAAGCTCGAATGGGAGATTAGACGCACTTGAAACTTCAAACGCGTTTTTCTCGAAAATAGTAGAAAAGTACGCACCCCCGAAATTTTTTTTTTTTTCTTTAATTTACTCGGCACAAACTTTTTTGTCAGCAAGTCAACAACGAAAAACTATTTGCGTATATAAATTATACAGTTGTCCAAACGGAAATCGTTCGTTACGAGAAAGCTCGCCATACGCAAAAGCTCTAGCATACTACGGTTCTGAAATAGCCAGTATACCTCAGACTAAGAGACGGACAGTCAAGTGAGTTCTCTATATAAGAATTTCCGATACGAATGCCTATTTGAGAACTGACGAAAATTTATTTGAAGCGTTTTACTCTCCAAACCGATGCAACATAGTAGCGATGCTGAGAGTCGCATAGATGACCACGATGCATTTCAACGTACGCAGCGCCAACCAATCACAGATCGGCCATTCGGAAAATTTCAGCCGCTTCGGCGACTGCTCATCCGCTCCTCTGCTTGTTTTCCCTCTGATCCAAACATAGCAACTCGCCTCAGTGAAAGCCAGAGCCAATCACGAAATAGAAAAAGATAGAAGACTTACCCTCGAAGAAAAGCACCCCTACAAAGGGGACCAATCAGAATGGAAGAAGAAACATACTTCTATGCTTTTTACAGTCATATCTAATGCCTAGTGGCTTCCAAGTGAAATAGGGGATAGACAGACTACACTGGGTCCGTGTAAGAGAGGCAGGGGGCGGGGGGGGGGGGGGGGGGCGAAAAACGAAACGCGGAGAGTACGAGGGGCTTTTTGGGCCTGCGTGCATACCTATTTAAGCACGCAGTGGATACAACACTTGCTATTCTTCGAGTGACTTTCAAGTTGAGTTGAACCCCGAATTTTTGGAAAGAACGCGACTTGGTGGACGCTTCGCGTGGGACGCGCTCCCAGCGGAGTGAAAATGTTCGGTGTTATTTTTAACACGATTGAAGTAGTTACTTTCACATCGACCACTGACTTCATATTTCTTCCTGTGTTAATAATCGGAATCCGGCCTCATCGTGCAGTAACTAGTAAGTATGAAATTACATTAATAACGTATTATTTTGACTTTGGCTGAATGTTTTGATTAGTTGATGCTATGATTACATTAATAACGTAGGACACTGATTTGTGGTCGCATTGAAATCACAATTTTTATAAACTATCAAATCAGTTACTTTTGTACATCCACTGAGTGACCGTTGCACTGGTTGTGCAGAAGTAAGTCTTAATGGACGCTATGCGGGAGGTTGCAAACAGGACTAAATTAAGTCTACAACTTGCAAAAAGTGTGTAAGTCTCTTCAAGGTGTACCGAACGATTCCTCAGTTCTATGATGATATGTAATTCAAAAGAAATCTAACAAATTCTCGAGATTTTAGTACAAAAGTGTAGTTATTTTTTTTTTTTCGGATTGCTGATATATTATATTCCTATTAATAATAAGTTTTATTATCAAGATTCTGATGCAATTAAATAGTCTTCTCTGGATTCGACATTTTGACCCTGGTCCGGGTACTCTTCAGTATTATTCATTCATGATTACTAGGCGTGTTTGTTTATATCATTTTACGTTGGCGAATTATTAATTTACAATCGCGTCATCGCCGTGAATACGGATGATAAAGGGAAGTTCCTCTCGTCTCCGTTGCAACGATTATAATGACTTCATTTATACTGCATTATTTATGGGTCATTCTTCCGAAGCTCGTCACACTTGTGGACCCTCTATTTTTTTCAGATTTTTGAATTGACAACCCTGTCTCTGGTTAACTTATTGATTCCTGTCAATTTTTCGAAGTTCTATCAGTAAATGATTTTTTGACCATGTAAACGACTTTTTTTGTGAAAAAATAAAGAATTTTTTCGATGATAATCTTGCCGATTCAATTTGTCGCTGAGAAAGTTCTGAAAAACGCAAAAGTAGATTCAAAAGGTTTTCATGTACATACCATTGTTATTTATAAAATGCCAATATCAATGAATGTTCAGGTACCTGCAGTGATATTACTATTTATTATTTATTCTGTAGTTTAATACGTAAAGTTGTCACTCATGTATATTTCGAATTTGCACATCAAAGTAGATTATTTTTATTAATGTGTCAATAATTTATTTACTTTATGTATTTATTCGTTTCTTTCTCGTATTCAATGCGACCAACATTAGACATTATGCAATATTTAAAATTAAATTAAAATGTCAACATTCCATATTTTTCAAGATAGATAAATCAAATAACGAAAATAAAATCTCTACTCTAAAAACTTCATGCAGGGGGTGAAAAAATGCAAGGAATCCGAAAAAAATTATTTCAAATTGTTTTAACTCAGGTGCTAGTTACGAAAAACATTTTTTTGATCTATTCTCGCGTTTTTCAGTGCTATTCTGACGACGAATTGAATTGGCAATCTTTCCATTAAAAAACCGGGACAATTGAACAAAAATCATTTTCTGACCAGAATAAATTGTATAAACGATTATAAGCTTAAAAGAATCACTTGCTTATCAAACTTCGAAAAATTGACAACAATCAATAAGTGGATCAAACTTCGAAAAATTGACAACAATCAATAAGTGGATCAAACTTCGAAAAATTGACAACAATCAATAAGTGGATCAAACTTCGAAAAATTGACAACAATCAATAAGTGGATCAAACTTCGAAAAATTGACAACAATCAATAAGTGGATCAAACTCACAGACGTCAATTTTAGATGGTGAAAAAAATTCAGTGTCCTACGCTCAACGTATCTAAATGAATGTCGCAGTTACAAGGCGATCGGAGACTGCGACGTCGACCACTACACTGACAGAAATCTTCATAGTACAGTTAACTATGAAGTGACAACTATTGATTTTGAGTCCTTTTATAGTTACGGTGACTATAAAAATAGTTGTGACAACTAATTAAGTGCTAACAACTATGTTTGTACCAACTATAAATGAATAGTTGTCACTTCGTGGTTACTAATACCATAAATTTCTCTCAGTGTACGTTGAGTTTCAGAAGAATGACCCATATATTTAACATTTTTAGTCAATTCCCTATAATTGGGGAGGTTTACGAATTATTATGCGAAATTGATCATTCGCGTATTTGAAAAGCCTATAAAAGATCAATCCAAAATCAACAGCAAATAATAATTGCTTTTCGAAATATTAGGAAAACTGAAACTCACGAAGCTAATTGGATTATGATTTAA
The DNA here is from genome assembly GCA_949699805.1 of Tromatobia lineatoria. NCBI lineage: Eukaryota > Metazoa > Arthropoda > Insecta > Hymenoptera > Ichneumonidae > Tromatobia > Tromatobia lineatoria. The sequence goes on from OX453048.1 coordinate 6,553,896, forward strand.
TTTCAATTTTATTCGAATACTGTTAAAATCTTCAAAAGTTTTTGTTCTCGATTTTCGTTTGTTTCTATATGAAGGAACAATTTCACGCAGTTGATATAATCGATATTCTATTTGACGGGAAAGGATCTGAAATAGTTTTGTATCTTTAGAGGATTATTGTGTAAAGTATGACTTGACATACCATTTATTATATACTGTTGTCACAGTAAAGGGCCGGTATTGATAATACTACATCGCTGTTTCGTTATTTATAGTTAGATTCATTCGTTGGTTTTTAAAATATATTACCTTACATTGGATGAAATACTGCATAAAAACAAATTGAACTAAAACCTGTTTCTATTTTAATGAACCACCGAATATGTTTTTAAACAACTTTGTCGCATTTCGGTGTCAATTTTAAATTTCAATAATAATAATAATTATTATAACAGTAATTACATTTCTAATTACATGATTTTTGTATCGATTACATCGAAATAGGCGTTCAAGTTTACATAAGTTGAAGTCCATGTGATGCTAGGCATAGAACAGTGTCAATATCATGATTACACGAAACTACATGCGATAATTATTCTTCCCTTTCCGATTCTGCAATTTTTATTATATATTCAGGTATCGCTTAAAAACTACGCCGGGTGCTCGCATTGCTTCTTCCGTTCAATATAAACTATAACCGCTTTCACACAACACATACTCTTAATACATTTTCCGGGTTTGATCTCAAATTCCGGCTCAAATTTTCCAATTTGAATTAAGAAACTACGCCGCATAGTTTTCGCTACAATGAATGAAGGGTTTTTAAAACGAAGGAGCTAGGGGAAATTCACCTGGGCACTGATCGCAGTGGTGCATAGCAAAGGAACAGTGCTGCTCCGTCACATTTAATCATAATAGTTTTTTGTCTACTAAAAAAACACCGAACTTTTAAACTCTTGGAAGAAACAAACGTAACTTTTTGCAAAAAGATAATTGCGAGGACGAAAAAAATTTACTAATACGCGTCAAAAATTCATACTTGTCACTCTTCAGTTATTAATACCATGATTTTTTTTCAGTGTAGTTCGTTGCTTTGGGAGAGCAAAGAAGGGATAAAAAAATGAAAGGACCCGGAAGATCTGCTCCAATACGCGTCGGAATGTTGATTCTATGAACTATGGAATTTTTCGGCGCGGTTTTCTGAGATCCGAACGTGCAGTCTGCATGACTGCACGTTCGGTCAGTTTGATTTATCCTTTGCTGTGATTGATTTACGAAAAAACGTAATTCATTTTATACTTTTGCGTCCCTAGCTTATCTTAACCCCAATTCTTGGTTTGGGCTCCTTAACGTAATTGTATTAAAAGTGGAGCATATTGTAATGGTTTTAATTAACGGTTGAATAACACACACCGATAAAAAGAATTGGTAATACCAACCAAATATTTGTCCCGCCCACCCGTAACCTCAGATTCGGTTGGTATTACCAATTCTTTTTATCGGTGTATGTAAAAGCAGACACGACATTTTTTTATCATGCGAAATAATACTAAATTATACAAAAAATACTTCTTTCGTACCAAGAGTGACGAGGGTTTATAGGTGCATACGATGTTTTTTCGGCACCCACGACGGTCGCTGCCACAACGTTAATTCATGCTCAGAAAAACATCGCATGCACATATAAACGGATCACACGTCGCCCTTGATTCGAAAATTGAATTTATAAAAATTAATGTTAAAAAAAGTAAATTTAAAATAATAAATTAAGAAAAATTAAATTAAATAAACTAAATTTAAGGCGATAATTAATATCTACGATCACAGAATAATTTCTAGTTTAAATACTAATTCACAGCTCGTGATGAGCAAGACAGTTAGTATTAAAATGAAAATTGGTTAATGTTGCTGATTCTACTACTCATTTATGCTGATTATATTGGCACTTATTTCTACTGTTTATACTACTACTTATTTCTACTGTTTATATTACTACTTAATAAATACGGTCTTATGGGTTTATATGTACATGATGTATAATACAAGACGGAAAACTGATGACGAAAACAAAATAAAATAAGAGCAAAGTTCAAATCTGTTTACATTGATGTCGATGAAAGGGCACGTCATGAGGCGTCCTTCGGTGACTTAATGTCATCAGCGCTTGTGTTTTGACGGCAGTAGTAAGGATGAGCCCCTACGAAGATATCGTCGACGGAACGAACGCATTTGCATGTATTGTCAGGACAAGTGCAACTGTTAAACCCAAAAAATGTATGTTAATCGATTTCAACTTCATAGAGAAAGCACTGTAGTAATCAACAAATTATGTGAAAGCAATGTACAAGGTTCTCTGTATCGCTGTTTCAAATAAATCTATGTACACGTGACTGAGTTGTATTTATTTCTTCATATTGTTATTTATTCATTTATTTACCAAACATGCCCGATTTAAATGGTTTACTAATGTTTGTACATACACTAGTTACTATTATTTCCTTGAGATTCGTAATTTGGCTTTGATATCCGAAGTTTTGCAAAAGTCGATGCGGTAAAGATATATTTTTGATAAGATATATACATACATATGACCATCAAAATTTCTGCATCTTCAAAAAAAACTTTGTCACGTGTAGCGCCGTGACATTAGTTCTGAGAGGAAAATGTCTCGAGACTTTTTTGTTCTTTTTTTTTAATTACCCGAAGGCGGGTATTTTCGAAAAAAAAAAATTTGTGTGAAATTAAGACGATCTGTGCAAATTGAAAACTTTGTCACGCTGCATCTTTTCCGTTTTGACTCGGAGAGAAAAGGGGACATCTTCTTTCTTTTTTCATTTTGAAGTGGCGGTTATTCGTACTTTTGAAGTGACGGTTATTTGTGAGTAGTTATGTGGACTTTTGTCTTTGTCCACGTTTCCTGACTAGAATATTGATCAAGAGCGAAAATGCCGTAAGACTTTTTTGTAGTACCCATGTTTATCTAGTGGCGGGTTCCACCGGATTTTTTTTTGGGCAGAGAAATATTTTTTTTTGCCATTTAAAAACTTTGGACCGCGATATCTTGGCTAGATCACCTCCTAGAGAAAAAAAAACCATATTAGCATTTTCTGTGCCTTTTTTGATTATCTAGTGGCAGGTCCCACCAAATGTGCTTTTAAGAGCAAAGAAATTTTTTTTTGCTATTTTAAAACTTTGGACCGCGATATCTTGGCCAGATCACCTCTTAGAGAAAAAATATATTATCTTAGAGAAAAAATATGTCTGCCTTTTCTGTTCTTTTATCGATTATCTAGTGGCGGAATCGGCCGAATTTTTTAAATCGGCGAAGACATTTTTTTTGCCATTTCAAGACAAAAAATTTCTTTGCTCTTAAAAAAAATCCGGTGGAACCCGCCACTCGATAATCGAAGAAGGAACAGAGAAGGCACATATGTTTCTTTTCTTCTAGGAGGTGATCTAGCCAAGATATCGCGGTCCAAAGTTTTTAAATGGCAATGAAAAATTTCTTTGCCCTTAAAAAAAAATCCGGCAGAACCCGCCACTAGATAAACGAATAAGGAACAGAAAAGGCAGATGTTTTTTTCTCTAGGAGGTGATCTAGCCAAGATATCGCGGTCCAAAGTTTTTAAATGGCAAAAAAGAATTTCTCTGCCCTTAAAAAAAATCCAGTGGAGTCCGCCACTAGATAATCATGGGTACTACAAAAAAGTCCTACGGCATTTTTGCTCTTGATCAATATTCCAGTCAGGAAACGTGGACAAAGACAAAAGTCCAAATAACTACTCACAAATAACCGTCACTTCAATAGTACGAATAACCGTCACTTCAATAGTACGAATAACCGTCACTTCAATAGTACGAATAACCGTCACTTCAATAGTACGAATAACCGCCACTTCGAAATGAGAAAAGAAAGATGTCTCCCACAAACTTTTCTCGCCGAGTCAAAACTGAAAAGATGCAGCGTGACAAAGTTTTCAATTTGCACAGATCGTCTTAATTTCACATTTTTTTTTTTTTTTTCGAAAATACCCGCCTTCGGGGAATTAAAAAAAAGAACAAAAAAGTCCCGACACATTTTCCTCTCAGAACGAATGTCACGGCGCTACATCGTGACCAAAGTTTTTTTTTTGAAGATGCAGAAATTTTGATGGTCATATATATATTTCATCATATATTTGAAAGGATTTAATATAATAAGGATTGTTGATCTTCATTTACAAAATGATGTATATCATAGCTGCATATTATTTGATTTACATTTTGAAGTTCGGTTTGATACCTGACGTTTTAGCACAGTTATTGTGATTATTTTAATTATTGAAAAATGAATAAAACTACAAATCTTACATCGTTTGCTACTATTATATGTTATAATAGCTAAGCTAACTACAGCTGTTTTCGTATAAGGATAGATTGAATAAAATGTGGATGCAGTAGAGTGGATAACAAAACTTTAATATCTGTAACAATCACGATTAAAATACAAGTGGTGCGTGTGGATAGATTTGACTTTCGATGTTGACTCGACGGAAAGTCGCTGAAGACTGACTAAAATTTGTAAAACGACTAACGCTTGAATTTTCGCTCCCTTCCTTAGAATCGGGAAAGAAACGCCTTCAAGCGCTTGGAGTCGCAGATATTCATTGGCTAATTTTTCTGGAGACCATTACTGTTTACAGTGATTGGCTTTAAGGGTTGGCGTCCCTCGCAGGTAGATAAGACGCGTCTCGATGCGAAGGCGTCGCGTCTCGCGGAAAAAACCCAAACGGTCCGCTTGACCCAAGCATCTGCGTGCCAGACCACCTACGAGTTTTTCCGATCATAAAAACTCTCGGTACGCGTACCTGACGTATAGCATCCTTGAATGTTCAACAAAAGATTGGAAAGTCTCGAAAAACCTTTGAACATCTGCGGCTATAAGCGTCGAATATTATGCGTTGTCTGTTTGTGTGTGTATGTTTGTGTATGGATGTGAATATATGTCTTAATTTGAATTTAACAATTTCACATGTCGTCGCTGTCGACGATCCAACGTTTCTAAGAAGACACTTATAGACGAATTATCATCGAGCCAACTTATGACGCGATATCGGTGCGCTTGCAACTACATTTTCTTTTCGGACTTTCATTTCCTCACTCATAAGTTTCTTAAGAATGAGATAATAACTAGCCAAAACGTTTTCGGCAAACTAAATTCGGAAACCATTTTTTCTCGCATTTTTAAATTTATTTTGATACTTGATTTTAAGGATGTATGATACATACAGTCCCGCCAAAAGTGAGTTTCGGAGACAATTTCGATCACTTCTCGATGGGATAATAGCATTTTTGAAAATAAAAAAAAATCAGAATAAAAACAAAGAAAAAAATCTAAATAAATTCGTTTGCATTCAAATAAATTAACGTATCATTTTCATTGGAAAAAAGTTAGGTTGACTGATTGTTTGTTGAACAATTTTTTTTTTCAATCAATCTGTGGCAATTGATATTTGTATATATTTAAATAACCGGATTTTATATTGAAGGACACAATCGCGGACTCAGATCCGGAGTCCACCTTCGCAAACTTCTCACGTTCCGTTCGGGGATTTCGCACACGCACACACCACACTTACCTCGTCAAAGATAGTATAAAACAAGGAAAAACTTAAAATCCATCTTTGCACATGGTATATTAAGGATTAATGATACGTACAGTCCCGCCAAAAGTGAGTTTCAGAGACAATTCCGATAAAAATCGGAAAAAAATAATGCATATAAAACGTGCTGAAAAGATTGATTTCGCATAATAATAATCCCAAAATGTTATTAACAAATTGGTGAAAAAAAAATTGTTCAACAAACAATCAGTCAATCTAACCCTGGCGGACCAGGTTGACCCGTATTTAAGGTCAATTTCAGGTCATACGATCCAAATTGGTAAAAGATCGGTCAAATTAAAGTCAATTACACATAAAAAATTATATTTGGTGGGCTTTCGGTCGATTTTTAGCAACTCAATCGACCCCCGACTAAAGTAGACTGACTGCGTTCAGTCAATTTAAGGCAATCTGTTTGTTAGTTGACTGTAATCTAATTTTTATAACTTTGGGTCAGTATAGAGACGACATTGAGCATCTTGACCGATTGTCGGATCCATCGGATCCGAACTCCTACCGGTTCACTTAAGGTCGAATTTTGCCAAATCCATTGATAATTAACTCGGTGCATCTTCGAGCCAGTTTTCGGTCGACTTTAAAAACTTGACCAATTATCGACTAAATCAAATCTACTCTGTTCAGTTGATTCGACTTTTAAAAACACGGCCGATTGTTAATTAAATCGGATGTACTCTGTTCAGTTAATTTACGGTCTACTTATCGTTATTCGACTGATAATCAACTTGAGGCATTTTTGGGTCAGTCCGCGGTCGCCTTTCGAGAACCTGACTGCCCTGTTGAAAAGGTCTGATAGAAACGGATAGAAACGGGCAAAAATCACGTAGATATAGATAGAATCTTATATAAGACTCTATTCTGGATCTATGTGGTTTTTGCCCGTTTCTATCCGTTTCTATCAGACCTTTTCTACAGGGTGATTATCGACTTAATGAGATGAACTCTGTTTGGTTGACTACAGTCAGCTTTTCAGTCGAATTTTTGCACAAACCGACCATAGATTTTCGGTCAACTTTTCGAAAAATGAGAATAAATCGACTTAAATGGTTATAATGGATTGGGTTGATTTTTGATCAAGCATTTGATAGTCGACCTTGGTTCGACTAAGATTATTTAGAGTGTTCCGTTAAATATTGATCAATTTATTAAATGTTAACCGCATATCGAGTCAAAATGTTTTGCAGCCTAAGACGGATAGTGGTCAACTATCTTATAGTTGACCGTATGTTGACCTAGACATACAAAAAAATGCAGTAAAATTTTCGGTCGACTTTTTGCACAAACCGACCGTCGATTTCCGGTCAACTTTCGGTCGGCCAGGTCCACCAGGGAACTGTTTTTCTAATGAAAATGATATGTTAATTTATCTGAATGCATACGAATTTGTTCAGATTTTTTCTTTATTTTGATTTTGATTTTCTTATTTAAAAAAATGTGTTCGGAATAACGAATTTTGGATATGTGTTTGGCATAAAACCGTCTACCACACTCAAGATTTTTTTGCAAAACGCATATCCAAAATTTGTTAAATTCTGCGCATTTTCCAGAATAAAAAGAAATCAAAATAAATTTAAAAATCTGAAAAAATTTGTATGCATTGAACTAAATTAACATATCATTTTCATTAGAAAAAAAGTTAGGTTGACTGATTGTTTGTTGAACAATTGTTTTTTTCATCAAATTATTAATAACATTTTGGGATTATTATCATGCGAAATCAATCTTTTCAGCACGTTTATATGCATTATTTTCTTCTGATTTTTATCCCATCGGGAAGTGATCGAAATTGTCGCTGAAACTCACTTTTGGCGGGACTGTACGTATCATACATTCTGAATTCAAAACTTCGATTCGTTGCTACGAAATTATTGTTGCCATTCTTCTCTATCGTCTGCCTTACGTTCAAGCACGAATCAAAAGAAAAACATAACACACACTTTGTCTCCGCTTGGTAAGAGAGAAACGACCGTTAAGGAAGTCCAAGCGCCTAGTGTCGAGTTCGCATGAGTTTTCGCCAAATGAGAAGTTATTGTAAACACTTCTTCATAATATAATATTCCGAAAAATATCGTGCATATCAAAGGCAACAAACGGATTGATTTGGCATAGTTATAATTCCAAACTATTATTAACAAATTGATGAAAAATAAAATCCTTTTAACAAATCTTTTGACAACCTATTTTTCTTTTAATCGATTGATTTGTTTCTTTACTGATTACCCGTAACTTTTTAAAAATGTTTTCGTTGACTTCGACAATTTTGTTGAAGAATAATTGAAGGTCAATTTGAAGATTTGAAAAAATGTATGCGTAATCAGAAAAGTTAATTAATCTTTTTCGTTGAAACAAACAATTTGGTGCCTATGATATGCATGATTTTTTTCAGATTATTATATTATCGAGGAGTGTTCACAATTACTTCTCATTTGGCGAAAACGCATGCGAACTCGACACTAGGCGCTTGGACTACATCAACGATTGTTTTTCTCTTACCGAACGGACACAAAGTCCGTGTTGGATTTTTTTTTTATTCGACCTTCAAAGTAGGGCTACAGAAGAATAATACACTCAGAGAAAGGAATAGTACCGTCAACTATATATATATATATATAGTCAAAGTACCTTTCTTTCTACAGAACTAAATTTATTCCCGTTAAGTTCGACTTGGTTAATCTGACAAAATCTGTTAGCTTGAAACAAAATCATAATCAAGTTCAAATTACCATTCCGATTCAACCATATGAATTGTTAGCTGAATTACATCAAAGTTAATTCAACTGAATAATGGTTTTACCGAGCTGCATGGTTTTTTGATTCTTTGACTAATTTTATTGGTTCATTCAAAAAAGATTTAGTTTTATTTAACAATTCAATGAGTTAATAGAAAAAAAGTTATTTAGTTCAAGCCGTCTCGTTACTTACTTAATGGATACAGACCAATTGGTCGAAGTAACCAAACATTTTCTTGTATGATAGGGACATTCGTTTGATTCACCCGTTATTTCTTATAATTACGTCAGGATCTAAAATGACAAACAGTCCATACAACTAAACATATTGTTGAAATAACGTGTAGGTACATTGATTCATTTCAATGTTATAGTCAAAAGAAGTTTACTGCAAGATTTAATCAATTTATTGTGAGTGCATGTTAAATATCATGAGAGCTGTCATCAACTAAATATCCTCATCCGTGTAACAAAATATTGGTTTGCTACAACCCAGTTGCTGCATCTAATTGATGAGTACAATCAGCTAAACATTCAATTAATTCAAGCTCAGTTAGGTTTGAAACTACCCGAAAAAGAGTTCATTAAAATCTGCGTGCTTTCGAGTGAATTAAAATTAAATTTTATTTAACTAAATCATTGTTTGGGATTCAACTAAATCCTATGGTCAACCCAAACATACATTTCGTCCGCTCCATTTGACTGCAGGATTTAGTTCACTCAAACAGATTTCCTTCGACGGTACTATACCTTTCTCTGAGTGTAGCAATGCTTTCGTCGTAACGGATCTACGTTTCCGAATTATTTCGGTATTCTTGGCTTTAATGAGAATCTGCAGATACTGGCGTTAAATTTTATTCATTAATTTATACAAAATTTTATGTTTAAGCAACTTTCGTTATTTACCGAGTTAATTATAAACAACATTGACTTAGACACAGAGATCAATTATTGGAGTTTTTTCGTTACCATGCTGAAAAATATATAAACATGAAGTCTTGAATATTTTTTTAAATGTTGCAATAATAAAATCATGCACTCTGGATACTAATATGCGAAACTTCTCCCTCTCATTACTCAACAACAAAACAATTGCGCAATATACCAATAATTTTGGAGGTCTCGAGATATTACTACTGATAATTCTCGTTGGTTTGCGTGAAATTCAACCTTTAAGGATGCATGATACGTACATTTCGGCCAAAAGTGAGTTTCAAAAACAATTTCGATCACTTCCCGATGGGATCAAAATCGGAAAAAAATTATGCATATAAAACGTGCTGAAAAGATTGATTTCGCATGAACAGTTGGCTAGTTTGAATAAATGTTGACTTTGATTGAATCTAACTGACCGTTAAGTCTATTTCGCTCAACAAAATATTTCCTTCAAGTGAATTCGAAAATATGTTTGTAATTTCGTTAAACCATGTAATTTTTCTGATGAAATATCCGATGCAATTGAACAAAATCATTTCGCAAATAAATGTGTATATTGGTTTGGATGAACTAAGTTCTATGTTGAACCAACCAAAAAAGTTGTTCATAAAACCCTGCCCATCAAAAAAACATCTAGTTATTCGAAACCCTCTATATGTCAGAACAAACAAATATCGAATTATATACACCAATTATTTAGTTAAATATGAGGTTAGTACGATAATAAAATCTATACCATTTGCCATCATTCTCTGAAATAATTCATTTATTCGATTTGAACTTCAATTCAGGGAGTAAAACCAAATGCACTTTCTCGAAAGCGCTTGGTCTTGCGAACCAGCGTAGATTTTGCATGCACCAAAGATTCTGTCGGAATGATCTGATATATCTATCACACAAATAGGCGTTGGTTTCATTGAACTAAACATTTGTTTGGAACAAAAATATTATCTCGTTAATGCAAATGACTACCTTATCGTAAGAAATTAAAATTTGGTTAAATTAACAAATCCCTTAATTGTCCTAATGCAATAAGCCGTTGCCTTAATAATGGCTTTTGTCCTGACTGGTAACGAAATATTAAATATATTTAGATATTCTTGTGCGCCATATTCGATTCGGTATTTTGAATTTCCAAATTCTAAGTTCAGACATTCAATTAGCGATACCAAAAAAAAACCCCTGTGCACCGAGTTTCATCGGAGTTCGTTTGTTAACCGTATTGATGATAACCGTGATGCAGCTAATATGGAATTAAAAGTTACGATATTCACATAGTCGGTTTAGCCTAGTGGTTAGAGTGCGCGTCTTTAGGTAGTTAGGTATAGTTAGGTAGGTGTTGTATGATGCTTCAGCCGTATGTAAAAAGGAAAGTTGAGGAAGTGCTTCGGCGAAAGACGGCTTATTATTGGTTGTTGTTAGTCCATTTTACGTTTCGCCCTGATCAGGGCCTCTTCAGAAATTTATTTCTGTTCAGTGTTCAGTTTGTGAACACTTTTATTGTGTGACAACAATATCTTTGCTGGTTGGCAAAATATTTACTATTGTGTTGTGTGTTTGAGTATTAGCTGGTGACCGGGCTCTCCGGTCACCAGCTAATACTCAAACACACAAACATACAAACTGAACACTGAACAGAAATAAATTTCTGAAGAGGCCCTGATCAGGGCGAAACGTAAAATGGACTAACAACAACCAATAATAAGCCGTCTTTCGCCGAAGCACTTCCTCAACTTTCATAGTTAGGTAGGTCTTCGGTTCGATTCCCTCATACTTAATTTCGCAAATAGCGTCACGGAAAAACTGTAGTTGTGAAGGAATCACTTTTTTTATATTAGTAGAATAATATAACCGATATAATAAATATCATAACATATTTTTATTATGTAATTTATTATGGAAGAATAGACGGATAAACGGATAAATTTCCTGCGTGAGCTATGTCAACAAGTTATTTTTTAAATTCAAACAAATATTTATTTGAAAAACATGATATATTTCGTTGCTTCCGACACATTTCGATCGGGCCAACATCAAAATCGGTCACTCTAAAAAAATTATCGATAATTAAATCAACATGATATTCAGTTATCGTTACGATGGACTTCGTTTGAACGTGGGCAAACGCCGAATTTGGTTGGGTTGACATTTTTTCTTTCAAATCAACTGAATTTTTTTCTCAGTGTGGGGACCGCGATGAAAGTTAGCCATTGCGTTTAATTGTACAAAAAAGCTGTGAAAATTCACTAAGATGTTCTGTTTTACTCTAATGAGATTACCCCGAGTCGAAAATTCAACCCTCGGTTAGACCTGCGGGAACCCCAAATCCTTTGACGGGGCAAAAGCCGTCGCTGGTTTCACCCTCCGTTCAGCTGACAGTGACCTTACTTGGAGGTACAACCGTTATTTCCCCCATGGAAAAAAAGTATGCTAACAAAGTATATTTTTCGACATATCGAAAATTGTATAAATAATTTACGTGATATTTTTCTTATATACTTGGCAATATCCAATATTTTGTTCAAACGTACATAGTCGAATATATGTAAAGTACATTTTTTATACAATCGTTAGTATATCCCGCAAATATACGAAAAATATATTTATTTGGATATCCATACATGTATCCGGCTAATATACGAAGAATATATTTATTTGGATATTAATACATGTATCTGGCTAATATACGTAAAGTATATTTTTGTGTATATTAGTAGTATATAAAAACACGAAATCTCCACCACCTAGATTTCTTATATCGACAAAGAATTTGAACAATCTGGTCAAATGTTCTTCTAACTGATTCGAGTATTAAACATCTTCTCACATAAATCTATATATAATTTCTATAGAAAAAATATACATTCACAAATATTTACGAATACATAAAATATGTATTAAGAATCATATGAAGAATATAAAAACGATATATTTTATTTCCCAAAAATATGTATGAACTAGTATACCATCGTATATACTTAGTAAGTATACTAAAAGTTATATCCGATATATCAAATTTTTCGTCCAAAGTATATTTGTTCTATAAATTATATACTTATCGATATTTTTTCGAGTATCCTTTTTTTCCATGGAGGTTGCCATCTCCCGTAGAGTCTTCCTTACTCCGTATAGAGCCTCCGACGGCCTACTCGCCTTAAATGAGGTATAGAACCCCCGGTGAACCTTTGTAACCTATCAAAATCCAGATAACCCTTCTTAAGCTACAAACATAGAACATAAGTTATCTTGACGAAAACTTACAGAGCTTAATATCTTATTGTCGTAACTAATGTAATATAAGTTACGATAAGTCCAGAATACATAGGTCCACATTAGGGTGTATCAAAAAAAATATTCTTTTTACATTCCTTTTAAAATCCTGCAAAAGTGTGTACTTGGATCTCCAAATACACCTCCTGCATGTGAAACTGCGGGCAGAATTTTTTAAAACATTGTTCTATCGATATTTACCTGAAAAAATAGATGTCGTTTGAGCGACCTCTAAAAAAGATTTGTTCGCGATTTCCTTTTACAGAAAGTATTGTGAGGTATTAAACTAATGTGTAAGCCGTGGGGACCCGAAGAAACTAAGGAAACGTAAAATAAACTGAGAATAAACCTCTCAAAAATTCTGCCGGCAGTCTCACATGTAGGAGGTGTATTTGAAGGTTCAAGTAAACACTTTTGCAGGATTTTAAAAGAAATTTAAAAAAAATTGTTTTTTTGACACATCCTAGTACACATATGTATGTATAGAATAGGGTGAGAAACATAAAACAGATCTAGTGAATCGAGGTATGTGAACATTTTCTCCGTCTTAAAAAAGGCAGGACACATCCAAAGCCTATTATATCGGAATACACTGATAGAAAAGCATATCGTTGATTCAACGATTTCACATGATAAAAAGCATGTAGAAAAGCTTGCAATGTCTTATAGTTTAAATGATGATAATAAGGTTCAATAAACAGCACCTCCAAGTTTATTGTTAAAGACAAATGTTGAAATCGTATATGCGACGAAACGGCATATTTTAAACCATTAGAATATTTTTGAACACTATAAACATTCTGATAATTGCCACTATAATTAGTAGTAGTAGTACATTTATTGTCAACATACATCATTGGACAGTTATTGGTACATTACATCTTAACTCACATATACATATATAAACGTTGACAATTGGCCATCGACCGAGGTCCTTCAGCCATTGATTCTCCTTTTTTTTCTAATGATCTTTTTTCTGCTTTTGCATTAAGTATATTACGGAGGTTTGGTACCTTGGTTTTATTCGTTTATTCTTTCTAGTTGCTGGTAGGTTGTATGTGTAGGGTGTTTGAATGTAGGGTTTATGTTCGGTGTGGGTTGTATACTGAGAGGCTCAAGATTATCCAGTTGGGTTGCAGCGAATCTTTTGGAGAGCTCTCTGATTCTCGATGTTATGGGTGTAATTTTCGTGGATTCATAAAGAAGAGTATTTCGTGGGTTATGTAGGGGGTTATTTGGTCGGCGGATGCGTGTTAGACGGCGAATCGCACATGTTTCCGCTGTTTTTAATTTTTTAATAGCTGTTTCTTTGCAATTGATGAAAATAGGATGTCCGTATTCTAATATTGGTCGACAGATAGTTTTGTATATTTTTGTTAAATGTTTTATATGTATAACGCGTTGCTTGAAAGTGATTTTCCTGAAGTGTGATGCTCTATGTGTTACTTTGTTTTTACATTGTTGTAGGTGGTGATTAAAATTAAGTTTATGGTCGATGTTTATACCCAGGTATTTTGCGTGTGGTGTAGCCGATATTTCAACATTATATAGATTGACTTTAGGCGAATGGGGCGTGATTTTATGGTTGAAAATGAGCAGTTGGGATTTCCGTGGATTTGGTTTTTATCGCCAGTTATTAAACCACGTTGTTATATTGTCGGTGGCGTTTTGGAGTGATTCAGCGGTCTTTTGGAGGTTGTTTTGGTGTGAGATTAAAGCTGTATCGTCGGCGAACTGAAGTATGTATTTGTTAAGGTCTATAGATTCTTTGTTGACTAAATTATGATTGTACATATCATGGCAGTAAATGTTATATAAAAATGGGGAAAGTGGTGAACCTTGTGGTACCCCTTGTTCTGGCGTGAATGCATCTGAGATTGAATTTGCCGTCCTAACAACTAGTGATCGCGACTGCAGGAAATCTTTTATTATGTATATGAGATATTGAGGGCACTGTAGTAGGTGTAGTTTGAATAGTATCCCTATGTGCCAGACGCTGTCGAACGCCTTAGCTATATCCAGGAATAAGGCTGCTGTTTTTTTATTAGATAATTTACTTGCTTCTACGTTAGATGTTAGAATCGTGAGCGCATTGAGGGTCGATTTACCTCTTCTAAAACCGAATTGGTATTCAGGAATATTTGCTCCTATCGCTTGGTCAATTCTATGCTTGATGATTCTTTCAAAAATTTTACCGATTGTGGGTAGCAGAGTTATTGGCCGATAGTTACTAATTATGCCGTGGTCACTATAATTATATTTGCTATAACTATGAAATATGGAAGTTCCTCCTGGCAACCATACATTATAGTTAGATTATCGTCGGACTAACTATTTTTATTATTATATTATTATATTTTTTCCTGAGTGTACTGAAGCAGAAAAAGTCATTGATATGTCATTTCTAGGCTCAAGAAACGACAGACGGATAGGAAGCAGTGCGTGCAAAGCGAACACGTTGTTGTTAATTTAGTAGAAACAATGTATGGAACGAAATTAGCCCTCGAAACATTTTTTTGAAATTCCGACTGCAGTTTATTTTTTGGTATTCCGATATACGATTGATTATCTACGTGCATATTAGGGTGGTCGTTAATTTCGATGTTGAGCGATTTTGTCCGAGATGCCCCTTCATTTTGTTCGAAATAAATTTTAAATATCTGGTTAAAATTTGAGAGCTTTATCTCAACTGGAAAAAGTGCCTGTAAGCACAAACATTTTTCCATTTAAATAACATGGGAGTTTTGGCACAATGACTTTGAATTTTTTTTCCGAGCCTCACAAAAGCGAGAAAAATCCAAACGCACTAGGCTGGATACCTAGAATTTATGGTTTGATCCCGAGCTGTGGCAATATTTTTCCACGATTAAAAATTAATTGTTCAAATATCGTCTGTTCAGATTGCTTCATCAAGTTACGAATTGATGAACCAATTTGAAGGGACAAAAAAAATAAATAGATTGCAAATGTTTAATTTTCCTGTACAGGATGATCGATAACAACGGAATCTTCGGCATCGTTCGTCTCAGACCCGAGTTACGATTTGCCAAACTTCCATCAAAATAAATATCACGGGGCTGGCACCGTCGAAGCATCACAACATCTATTTAATATATACATACTCTGCCAAAGTCAAAGAAGAATAAAGAAAGATCCAAATACTGTAAGAATTGTACGTCAAGTGGTTGTACTTTGTACACAAATTTTATTAACCATCTCATCATTATATTCAACACACTTAAGCCACTAAAGTAATTGATACCGGCAAGAGCCTTTTTTTTACATTTAAGTTCGTGCTTTTTTCGTTCGGATGGATAACGTGCAAAATGATTCGAAACTGCTTAACATTACGTCTTGAGGGTTGCTCTTTTTGATAGTGCCAATAAGAAAATCCCAAAACTTTTTTTTGAACACAAAAAAATGGTTTTTTTTCCAAAAAGAAATGATTTTTTAAACATTTTTTTTTCACGCTAAGTGACTTTTCGGGACCTTTTATCTTTGCTATAGAGGTTGAAATCATTTTTAATTAATAAGAAAAAAAAGCTGCAAAGTTGAACTTTGCAAATTGCTTCCTCATTATTTTTGGTTTTTGTCATAAAGCTACCTTTGAAAAAAAGATATCAAAAGATATGAGTGAAGAAGTGAAAAGGGAGTGGTTCGAGAAAAAATGGCGTCGCGTAAGGGATAGTAAGGACATGGCCGAATGGTGGGCGGCGGTTGCAGCGTACAGACCAAAGAAAAGTCAAAAAGGTGAATAAATAAAAAAGGAGGAATGGGTTGAACATTTTTCTGCACTGTTAGGGGAGCAAAAAGATACGGAAATTGAAAAAGATAAACAAACGGAGGAAATAAATCGGGGAAAGATTTGGGGGACGAAGGCCAAGTGATCCCGCCCTTGACGCAAAAATTAGTAAGGAAGAATTAAAAAAAGGCATTAAGTCATATGAAAAATGGAAAAGCGGCAGGAGAAGACGGGTTGGCCGCAGAATTTTTGAAAGCTGTAGAACGTTGCAAAGTCGAGGAATTAAAGTGGATAATAAACAAAATCTGGGAGGAGGGGAAAATGTTAAGCGGTTAGGATTTAGCGAGAACCTATCCAATCTTTAAAGCAGGACATGAAAATATAGCGAGTAATTATCGGGGCATTCATAGACGTGGGTTACAAATAATTAGCTGGGATAGTGGCAACGCGACTAAGGATCTGGATTGTGAGTCATGAAATATTGAGGCAGAGTCAAGCGGGATTTAGGCCAAGGAGAAGTACACGTGATCACATATTTGTCCCGGGCGGCTTTTGACAAAGTAAATGAGGAGTTGTTATTCAACAGGCTGTGGAGAAAAGGTGTGAGAGGGAAAATGCACCATATGTTTAAAGGAATCTATAAAGTAACTGAGAATGAGGTAATAACATCAAGCGCCGGATTGACTGAAAGTTTTCATACGAAGATTGGTGTAGACAAGGGTGGCCATTGAGCTCAATTTGATTTATTCTTCTCCTGGATGACACAGACAAGCAATGGGAAGGCAAAGTCTATGGGTGAACGGTAATGGGTCAAGAAAAGTGTTATGCATTAAAATATGCAGATGATATTGCACTGAGAGAAAAGCATATCGTTTATTCAACGATTTCATATGGTAAAACGAATATAGGAGGGCTTGCAATGTTTTATGGTTGAAGCGATGATAATATGGTTCAATAAACGATATTTGCAAAGTTATTGGAAACAAACGTTGAAATTGTATATGCAACAAAACGGCATATTTGAAACTATTAGAATAGTTTTTGAAACTATTATCATTTTGATAATTGCTACTATAATTATATTTGCTATAACCATAAAATATAGTCGTTCCTCCTGGGAATTATATTAGTGGTTGATTCAACTCTTTTCTTATATTTGCTATAACCATAAAATATAGACGTTCCTCCTGCGAATTATAGCTTATAGTTACATTATCGTCAGTCCAACTATATTATTTTGTGTGCCGTATTGGCAGAAACGCCAGAGGGTCTCAGGAAAATGTTAAAGGGAATGGAAATATTCTGTCGGAAAACGGGAATGCAAGTTAACGTAGGAAAATCTAAAATTATGATATTCCGAAATGGAGGCAGGAAATGTTGTGAAGATAAATGGAATTACATGGGAGAGTCAATTGAAGTGGTCACTGAATACAAGTCCCTGGACTTTCGGTTCCCGACGAAAAATGGCGAAAAATGGAAAAACGTCAGGAACATGGCAGAAAAGACGCAAATGGTAATCAATGTGGTATTGTCAATCATGAAGCAAGCAAAAATCGAGGGACTGCGGAAAAGACTTCTACTTATCGAGTCTCTGGTGAAATCTGGAGCACTCTATGGGATTGAAATTTGGGGTTGGAGAAAAAGGATGGAGCTGTAGAAATTGGAGTCGGGTAGAAGGTATTTGTTGATTGAAACTGGGAGAAGCGCAGGTGACTACCTACTTGAAATCTTAAAAATGCAAGAAAATCGACGGCCGGAAATATGTTTACGAGAGGAGGTTAGAAGGATTCTAAATAATAACGCATCAATTTGGGGTAAGAATCTGAAACGGGCAATGGAGGAAGTAGGAAAAGCAAAGTCTTTGAATGTATATGGAAAAAGGAAAATTTTGAAATGATAGATACATGGTTAAAGACAGGAGTAGAGAGAATAATGGAGCAGGAAACCCAAGGCGATTGGTGCGAAGTGGAAGTATCAACATTTAGCCCGATGTTTTAATCATATATAGGAGGCAGTGGAATCGGATAAATACTGGGAAGACAGGGAGGTCAGTGGATGGTTGAAGGAGGAATGGACAAGAATTAGATATGAGAATTTGCTCACATATGGAAAAAAGGGATTCCAGGACTAGAGTTGTAGGCTTTGCGGGGCAGGAAATGAGGATCTAGGGCACATTTGGCTTTGTCAAGAGGCAAGAAGACTAATCAAGCCAGAACTGTCAAGGTGGGTGGAAGGTTGGTTAGGCGATCGGCATGATGAGAATGAAGTGTATGAAGATATGTTAAAGACACTTAAGGAGGTTCGTCAGTAAAATTGAAAATGCACAGAAAAATCTGAAGTAATTACCGCGTTTTTAATAATTCACAACAAACTCACATGAATTTTTTAGGAATTTTCGTCTACATCGTTTACACAAAATTAATTTTTTTATGCATGCATTTTAACATGGGCTCTTACGGCATATTTACGAATTTGAAAACAAAATAATAATTGAACAAATTTTTTACATCGCTGAATTTTTAAGTATTTGGTAGAATTAATTCTTTTTGTTTTCGATGTAAAAATGTTTTTTCAATTTTTTCAATTTTTTTTTCAAATTTGTATATATGCCATAAGAGCCCATGTTAAAATGTACGCATAAAAAAATTAATTTCGTATAAACGATGTAGACGAAAATTCCCAAAAAATTAATGTGAGTTTGTTATGAATTATTAAAAACGCGGTAATTATTTTAGATTTTTCTGTGCATCTTCAATTTTACTGACGAACCTCCTTAAGGCAAAACCGATAGAGGAACTGTGCAGATACACAAAAGAATTTGGTAAATTAATAAAAGAAAAATCGAGAACTGAGAAACAACTGTGAAATGTAGGGAAATTCAGGGGGTGAAGGTGTATGATTGCATTAATACATGGCATTAATGTGTGGACGAAAATTAGTTTTGTCGGATGCAAAGTAACTTTAAAATAAGCGTTCCTATAAAATGTGATCCTAAATGTTAGTATGCATAATCGCTTAATATTAATTTACTATAATTCATATATTTATATTTAATGGATAAGTGAGCGAAAAATGTTTGAAAGGGTATAATGTATTGGGATGGGATGTACAAGGCGATTGAAGCCATACAATGGAATAAACTACTGTTACGTCCGAGTAACAAGGAATGTCGCCCTGTTTGAAACCTTAGCTATGGCTAATTGGTTTGGGATTCGGGCTGAACGATTTAATCTTTGGTTTGAACTTGATTTTTATTATTAATTTTAATTTCCTTATTATTATAGAATTTAAACCGTGGATCAATTGTTGGAATATACTTGCTTTTAAGGAAATTAATGCGGTACTCAATTTTAATTAATTCGTAGGGTTTGGTTACTGAAATGACGTTATTAGTTAATAAATGTTCGGTTTAAAAATAGGCCTGAACTCGGTTTTGAGTGATTGGGTGAGGAATGCCTTGAGATTGAGCTACTAGTTTCCTGAGCTGGTATTTTCTACCAGCCGACGTTGTTTACCCATTAGTTAGATTAAATATAAATGAAACAAAATGAATACCATTTAGAATGAATACCAATGAAGGAAGGTTAGAAATTGTTATGACTTCGTTACCCTGCGTACAGTCAGCTGTTATTAAAGTAAAACGCGTGCAACTGTTCTGCATTCGTTTACTGTTTTAAGCTGGGTCTGTCTGCGAGAGAAAACGACAGTCTTTGGAAAGAAATCGTTTGCAACTGTTCTGCAAACGATTCGAGGTTGAAGGTTTAGAAGGAATGAACGTTTGCAACTGTTCTGCAAACGCTCTAGGTTTAGAAATTAGGAGCAGAATGAATGCAACTGTTCTGCACTCATTCTAAAGGTTCAGGATTTTGTGACACTTTACTTCAGGAACTGTTGATCGTAGATTTAACATAATTTTCAAACTGACTATTACATTTTACTGACTAATTACCCTCCTTAGTTTAGGAGATGTTGCCCGGTGATTTTACATTTTGAGACTGAGTAAAATACAAAAATTGCGTCCTCATATACTAGTCCCGTCAGCTTCTTGTCTTACCCAGAGTTAGGAGAGGGTAGTTTCTCAAATCCTCTAATTGGTCGGAAAAACTATCGTCTCCCACTTTACAAATTCATTTTCTTCATCTTAGATCTAGTGAGTGTATTTTTCGGGAGTTTGAAGAGGGCAGAGTTCACGCTTCATTGACTGTCGATCTACCGTCTTCCACTTCCCTGGTATTTGCGTGGGGTATTTCGTCGCCTTGAGCTAGTGGAGGGCCTTACGCTCCTCTTTTACAACTAGCCCCGTCTACCCCTCTTAGGATATGCTATTATTTTCTCTTTTTTACCGGCCACTGACTTCCAGGGCTTTTCTTGAATACTGCAGCGATGTTAAGAAGGATACATCTTATTTTAGGGAGTTAACGTTGCTTTCCTTATTTACCGACCACCGACTACAGGGCCGTCATTGGTATATGCAGCGGTGTCTGGAGGGTTGCATTGCTCCCAGGATATATTTTATTTGGGGACGTAACACTACTACTACTAGTCATTAAAGCTACCTTTATGATGAGGTATATTAATCGATTTTGGCTTTCTCATAGGAGAAGTTATGTAAAAAAAGCGAAAATAATGGAGAAGCAATTTGCATAGTTCAATTTTGCAGCTTAAATTTTCATCAAAGTTAATTTTTTGAACAAATTGAACCTTAAAATAAAATTATGACGAAACTATGTACCTATTATTGCTGAATTCTACTGATTTCATGTATATAATTTGAGTTTGCCCCCTTATATTTTGCTTAAGTTAATGCAATAACATTATTATTTCTGAAAGTTATAATTCTGAGAAATTCGAATCCC
The DNA here is from genome assembly GCA_949699805.1 of Tromatobia lineatoria. Classification (NCBI taxonomy): domain Eukaryota; kingdom Metazoa; phylum Arthropoda; class Insecta; order Hymenoptera; family Ichneumonidae; genus Tromatobia; species Tromatobia lineatoria. Next base: position 6,575,068 of record OX453048.1, read on the forward strand.
ATTGCAGATTATGACGAAACTATGTACTAATCATCACTAGATAGTACCAATTTTATGTATGAAATTTGAGTTTATGACATCATTGAGATTTGACATCATCTCATTTGAGTTCGTCACCTAATTTGACAAAAGTCAAAATTAGGGCCAAAATGTGAAATTACCGAAAATTTTAAAGCTTTATAAAATCTCGGAGAACATTAATAATACCTGCACGTGTGAAGAATTATTCGGCAAAATATCAGCATTTTTACGAAAGATGGAGTGCGCACGTCCAGTTTTGAAAAAATTCAAAAAAGTTTAAAATGAATAGGATGAATTAATTTCTGCATATATTTAGGGAAAAAAAATTTAATTAAAAAAATAAGTCAAGGATAGACTGCTGCTTCACTTGTCTACCAAATTTTAGCTCAATCGGTTAAACAGTTCTTGAGTTACAGGCGATTTAAATTTTGGATCTCTGCACGCACACACACGGACATTTATTCGAAACCACTTTTCTTAATGTTTTATAGTGTTGAAATGAAATCTAAAAATAACATGTTCATGAAAACAAAGCTTCCTCTATGAGGAAGCGACACATTGCCTAAATCTCTAAACAAAATCGATGTTCATACTTCCTCGTACTTGCAAAAGCCCGGTTAATCATACGAAGTTTCCGAGAGGGAAGAAACGAAAAAAATATAGTTGCCACGTTGTATAGAGCGTGCATTTTATTATTACGGTATGAGACAAGCGAGAGAGAACCGGAGGATCTGGCTTTAAACTTGGACAACATCTCCACAGAGGATCAGAACATCTTCCTCAACAATCACGGAACACTAACATCTTGAAGTTTCCACACACTCATCGACACTTTGATTTCGAAAACTCTTCGCAACATGAACTCGTTCTTCAACTCCATCAAGCTACAATTTGGAACCAAGATACGTAACGCATTTTCCAACTGGAGCAAAAATAGTTTACTAAAAATAGAATTAAAAAACAAATTAAGATTTCTACTTAGCTGCCGACAACAGGGGCTTATACCAAAACATCTTAGAACAGCAAAAATTAATTATTTACAATTCTTCGCGCCAAACAACTCTTATCTATTACAAAAAATAACTAATCTAACTCACAGGAAAATTATAAATTTAGAAATAAGTGACATTAATACCAAAATCAAACATTTAAATAATATTATAGGAAGAGACAGTAATTTAATATATACCACACCGAAAATAATTCACAATAAATTCTTTAATCTCGAGGAAAAAAAATCAGCCAAGATAGACAACAGACTATATTACATCTATAAAAGAAAATTACAACTCCTTAGAGACAACAGAAACTTAGAAATTCATAGATATAACTACTCAGCGAAAGATTATCTTATCACCTTATACTCACAACGGCTTGATAACGAAAATAACAACAACTTAGAACACATTAATGATAATAACAACAATAACCTTAGAACACCTAACACAAATATACAAGAAATTAACAATTCAGACCCTCTAGCTAATATTTTAAATGGAAACAATCTGCTCACTAACAATAATTATATCTCATCGAGAACCGAAAGAAGCAGGGAGCGAGACGGCGAGCTTTGTGTACGATAAGGCTGTCCGACGTCACTATCAAGAGGAGCTGGGATCGGCTGAAGACAGTCGGGCCTCCGTTCTGCCTTTTGCTGTTTGACGCCAAGAGGAATCCCGTACTCCACATATCTTCGTATTCTCTTTCTCCCTCTCTCGTGACTAACGACTCTTGGTCATTCTTTATCATGTTTATCTACTATCGACGTACAAAATTCGGTAGGCGCACATCTCTCTGCTCTTTCTTTTATTTTCCAAGCAAACATGCCTCAATGACAGCGCACGCACGTCGTGCACAGGAAATAAACCGTGAAACGAAGAATTTATATGTTCACGGTTAATCTCAGTCTTTTGCTTCTCGTACACTGCGATCAACGAATTCTTGTATTTGCAATTCAAAGAAATTCAATGGTTAGAAAGTAATAAATAAATAAATAAATAAATAAATAAATAAATAAATAAATAAATAAATAAATAAATACATACATAAATAAATAAATAAATAATTTTACTCCATAATTTTTGTTTGTGCGTGTGATAGTTTTCGGGTGTAATGAACAATAATTATTTTGAATGATTTTTAACGGCTATAGTATGCATCTAAGAAATCGGAAAAAAGTTGCGAATACTCGAATCACAGGGAAGAACATTTGAATCATTATTAGGTTATTTGCAGACATGAGAAATCTGGGTTATTGATTTTGGCCTCATATGAAGCATTTTCCACGAACTTAACCACTTTTTCTATCGACCCTCTCGGACCTGTTTGATAATTCGCCATATAGGTCGGTGTAACGCTCTCAGCCGGTTATCGGCGCGAGAATTCGAACGAAGACCCTGTAACACGTCGGAATGGTAACCACCGATGTCCTTCCACGTTAAAGAGCTAAAACTCATCTCGTCCGAATTTAAAATTTGTTAGAGGAAAATAGGGAACACACACAAATTGCGATAAAATCTTTTGTGATTTATTTTACAAAATTAATACTTTACAAAATTATCAAGCGACTCTAAAAGATTAAGGATATCTTTTTAGTGTAGGTCCAACGCGCGACTGCTCGTAAGAATCTGTCTGAGAGTTTCTAAACTCGCAGGGTCCACGTTATCCTCGTGGGTCAGGGGTTACACCTTCACAAATCGTCCCTCAGTTTCGCGTTGACGCTCACCTCCACGCACGAGTGTTCACGTCTCTCTGAAAGTCGCTTTCTCTAAGATTTTTATGGGTACCAGTTTGACACCACATGGCCCTCCGCTGAAGGGCGGTTGGAAATTTCAAGACTGGCTGCAAGACTCGACTTTCCACAAAGTAGTTTCTTTTATTACCTATGCGTGTGGCAAACGCTCTTCTCATCAAGGATTTGGCTTTTTCGCATGTGTTCTTTTTTGCATGTAGCTTTTACTATATTAAGTGCATTTTTGAGGAACGCAGAAAGATTCTTTTACAACAGCACGTTTCGTCACAGCATGACATTCCCGTTTTAACGTATACTGCGAATGTTATTATATTTAAGTGTATTTTATAGTAACGTATAATATATTTATCATTACTCATACTTCAAAATACCTATATATAGTAGGGTGCCAAAAAAAAAAAAATTCTCGTCTGTTGATGGAAAAGTTGAAATATATGCAGAAATACGTTTTGGTGGAAGCGGACCTCTGTAGCTAATTTTTTAGAGGTTGCTCATGCGAGATTCATTTTAATTTGTAAAAAAGCTAAGTTGACAGATAAATTATTGACAAATTTTTTTTTCATCAATTTGTTAATAACATCTTGGAATTATTATTATTATATCAAACTAATTTTTAGCACCTCCCATATGCTTGATTTTTCTAAAAATTTTAACGCATGGAGAAGTGTTCGAAATTTGCTCTGAATCTCACGTTTAGGCGGACTGTACCGCTCATACATCTTTAAATTATTCGTAGCAACCTACTATGACCGATGATAAGGTTTTTTAAATAATTGTTTTAAAAATGAATACTATTTTGTAAATTTGATACATTCTTTACGTTTTAATAGAAATAAAAATACAAATCTCGCGTGAGCGACCTCTAAAAAATTAGCTACATAGCCTCCCTTCCAAAGAAATATATTTCTGTATCCATCTCAACTTTTAAATCAACCGCCGAGAGATTTAAAAAAAAAAATGTTGGGATACCCTAATATATATGTATGAATAATATTAGTCAGCTCGCCCTAGCCTTAGTGATCAGTCTCACTGCTTTGAAACTTTTGAACTTACCGCGCTCGGACTCGCTGAGTTGATGCGCTCCTGGCGCTATCGCGGGTCGCGTATACGAATCCGTTACATCGGGGCGCCCGTCGGACCCACTAGATCAACAAGGGTATTCGAGTAAATAAAGCATTATCTTAGTCGATAAATTAACCAGATGTAAATCGATGTGTCAGCACTAACAATAACTACTTTAGTTTCGTACGCCCGGACTATACGCGAAAATAACAGAAAGGAAAAAAAATTATCGTGAAGTAGGGAAAGCCGACCATTCCATACTCAGTCGGTAACAAAAACTATGAACAATCATTTTCGCGGGTGCCGAATGTTTCTGAATAAACGAAATATCTTACAACATGCAGGATTAGTATAGGAATTAGTATAGAAATTTCTCGTCTCGAATAATCATATTCTCGTCTCGATATCTCGAGACGAGACTAGAAATACGTCTCGACCACCGAGACTTCGGTCGAGAAATCGAGAGTCTCGATTATTTTGGAAGAAGGATTAAAAACAGAGCTGAGTAGTATTTAAAATACATCATGCACTTTAAGCATTTAAAATACGTATTTAAATTACTAAAATACTTCTCAGGTATTTTAAGTACTTAATAAAATACAAAATACTTTTCTATGTTTTGATCCTATATATTCGGAACATTTCTTTAATATTTACCAAGTTCACGTTAAATTTGTAATTTGCAACTTAACATAAGATTTTAACAAGCGAAATGCATTATTTTACATTTTTAATAATACATCTCACTCTCCCTTTGTTCGACAATAAGTTACTCCAATAACCCTGAAAAAATTAAACATATATATTTTTTTCAGTGGGATTATTTATCTAAATTCAAACAGTTTTTCACGGTCATAAAATTCATATATTGGTCTACCTCTTTGATTTTTTTCGGAGTGATGTAAAGAATTTAAACATTTGGAATATAAATACAAAATGCTTCACTTGTAGCTTTCAGACGTTAACGTATAACGGTACCTTCGCTTCCTCATAAAATTAATTTAGGTGTGTGATAATTTAATTCAATAATCAAAGTGGTTCGTTGATGAAAGCTTCTTTTATGAAGAAGAAGCAGTTTGATGTTCTGAAGACCAAAGTTTAAGAACGGTGTGGTACATCTATCAAGATTCCATACTTTTCCTTCCTCAACAAGCTTTGTTTTCATGAATGTTTATTATGTGATTTTCATGTAAACGTGTTTTGAATGTTCTATAACATTGAAAAATCATATTTAGAAAAAATGTTTTCATGTACTGAACTCAATTGCGTAAACGGAAAAATGTCTCGAAAACGTCTCTAAAACGATTATTTCATCAATTTAGTTCAACTAACAAAAAAATGAGCATACATGAAGTGTGTTATGCAACATTGAACAATTACTACCACATCTAATAAATGCGCAATGTCTTAGTATTTAGTTTCATACGGTTTTTAAAGAGTATTTAAAAAAGTACTTAGAAATGTATTTCAAGTACCAAAGGATTAAAGTACCAGAAGTATTTTGTATTTTTAAATACCTGAAGTATTTTGTATTTTGAGTATTTTCATGTATTTTGCCGAGCTCTGGTTAAGAACGTAGACGGGCATATTTTCGATTTCCTGAAGTCGAACAGTTCATTTCGTTAAGAAAACGGTTATTAAATTATTAAATTATCCACTCAGATTCATATTATCTTGGATTCGAGAAACGATACTGCAACTTAACCATCCGTTGAGACACAGCAAGCTCCTCGCGGATTCTCTCCACAACCGACTTCGGTGTTTGCGGAGTATCCCGCCTTCGAAAATAATCGTTAAACGCTCGTTGCCGAAATCGCGGGCCATTTGCGCCATGTTCCATAAATTGCCGAGATGAGACGGAATTTCGTCTCGAGAAAATTCGAGAAATTGGCGAGACGAGACGAGACGAGACTGCGTCTCGAGAAAATATTTCGAGACGAGACGAGACTGATTTCGCGACAATTCTCCGAGACGAGACGAGATTCTTTTCTCGCCGACTCGAGACGAGACGAGAAATGACAGATTCTCGTCTCGTGTCGTCTTGCGGCATCACTAGTTGTAAGACGTTTCTTTGATTCAGGAACACTCGTCAACCGTAAAAGTACTCGTTAACAGCTCTTATTACTGATTGAGTATATTTCACCTCGCCTTAAACGGCAGGGGACCGACTCTACACCTCCCAAGTCTACACAAAGATAGGTATACACAAAAAGTCGACACAGAAAGACTGTACACGCAGACAGCTCGACACCGAAAACTCGGCACGAAAAACTCGACACCAAAAACTCTGCACGAAAAACTCGACACCGAAAAGTCAACACGAAAAACTCGACACGCCGAAAAGTCGGCACAAAAAACTCGACACCGAAAACTCAACACCGAAAAGTCGACACTTCGATCGATTTTGGGAAATTTTAAGGCCCTATCCGATGTGAAATTTTCCGTTAATTACAATTTTTATTTTATTCGGTGCGTAAAACGTGGATTTATTTCATTTTTAACCCACTATTTCGATGTATTTTTGCCAGCAGACAACGAATATGTTATGTTTTTGAAAATCGTGATATTTTTCACTGAAAACCCAGAAATACATTACTTTTTTCATTTGAAACAAAATATGATCTATTCAGATATCCCCTTGAACGATAGTATCATACTAGTGCGACAAAACTATTTTTGACTTGTGCAGGAATCTCAAACTTTCTGCTCTTGTAGTGTAATATACTATTTCGCGCGAGTATCGTACCTATTTTTATTTCACGACGTGTGTAAACAAAGTTTCACGCACGCTTCGCTTGCGCAATCGCGATTTGCCCACAGAGTGAAATAAAAATTGTAATTAACGGAAAATTTCACATCGGATAGGGCCTTAAAATTCCCCAAAATCGATCAAAGTGTCGACTTTTCGGTGTCAAGTTTTTCGTGCCGAGTTTTCGGTGTCGAGCTGTCTGCGTGTACAGTCTTTCTGTGTACGAGTGTACAAGATGGCAGTCTGTAGGGCACAGTAAGGGCGTCGCGAATAAATTTACATTTGAATTTTACCCTACCAGACTCCTGAAATGGCAGAAAGTAGACATCTCGACTTAACGGAGGGTCACGGAGGGTAATGCAGACCCTAGAAAACCTCCGTAGAACCGATCATAGGACCTCCCGACCCTCCGTTTAGTCTATCGCAGAGCCTCCTGACCCTCCGTTGACCCTGCGAAAGTTCCTCCCACATACACTATTACACCTTCCATTCACCTACACATCAATGAAAGTTCAATTACTTATATTATGAATATAAAAAACAAATTCAGGAACCAAAACCGTTTATTCAACTTTATCCTATAGATGTAATATATTTAATGCAAACAACATTTTTAAATAAACTTTTCTTTCCATAACTTAAAATGCACCCAACTAACGTAATATATGACAATGTGATATATGTCTTTTTGTAGGAGAGAAGATTCATTTTCAGTGATAAAATCTATGATAATAAAATGTTTACATACCTCGATTCACTAGATCTTTTTTATGCTTTCTAGCCCTATCCTATACATACGTATGTACCAATGCCTTCTGGATTTACCATAACTTAAATTATATTACTTACAGCAATAAGCTGTTAAACGCTTTATGAGTTTTTATTAAGACGCCTTTTTTTTCTATGTTTATATTGCTTAAATAGGGTTATCGGGATTTTAATAGGTTACATAGGTTCAACGGGGATTATATGTCTCATTTAGGGTGAGTAGGTCGTAGGGAGGTCTATGGCTAGGGCGTGTAGGCCGGAGGAGGCTCTACACGGAGTGAGGAAGACTCTACGGAGGGTGTCAAATAACGATTGAACCTCCAAACAGGGTCACTGTCGATTGTACGGAGGGTGAAACCGGCGTCGGCGTTTGCCTCGTCAAAGGATTTGGGATTCCCGGAGGGCTAACCGAGGGTTAAAATTTCGACTCGGGCAACACTAAGAAGCATTACCTTCGGATATCAGCTCTTCCTCTCTTTACGTAAAGCGCAGCAGAGTCTGAATGTCTTCGCAGTTTTAAAAACACTTTGGCTTCAATTCGCTTGGGAAAAATGCTTCATCCATTTGCCATCTACCGGCATTATGCGAAACACTGATGCGCAGTTAATGTGTGTTTCGCATAATGCTGCTGGCGAATGGCCAAAGCGTTTCTCGCAAGCTGAAGCCAGAGTGATTATAAAACTGTGAAGACATCTTAGACTCGAGTGCTCAAGAGCTGTCATCCAACGGTGATAACCTATGTATTTATTTGGTAAAAAAAAAAGATTATTTATTTCTCGTAACCCAAAATTTTGGCATTTCGAAAAATTCACAAAACTTAAACATTCGTTCTAAAACAGTCTTATGAGGAAATAGTAGGTGAATTCCAAAAAAACGTTGGAGAACCGTCCGAACGACAAATAATAGAAAAATTGATAAATAGTTGCAAAACAGTTACCTCCATGAAAAAATAGAAGAGTTCACAAACAGTTACTATGACAAAAAATGTAATGTTTTAAAAAAAACTTCTTGGAACAGTGACCTCATCGTAAAAATGGGTATATCGAGCAAACGTTGCGAAACCGTTGAAACAACGATCGCCATTCGTCCAAAACGTCGTAACACAGTTTTAGAACGTCGATAAATAACGTCGCTTGACCAGATATTCAGATGGCCCAAAACAACGTCGTTGAAATGGTTGTCCGATCGTCTTCAGGAACAACAGAGATTCTGCAAAAGGAGCACTCATTTTTGTCATAAGTGACATTTGTCGCTAATTTTTTTTCCCCTTTATCGTCAAAACTGTTTATACCCAGTATGAACATTTAAGTGCTCCAAAATATATTTTTTTGCAAATTTTTGTTGCATTCCAACGATACAAACTTCAACAGCATACAATTTTTCGATCTTTCGCCTTTTTGGCGAAATAAGTTCAGCCTCCGCGAAATATTAATTTGCAATCGCATCATCGACGTGAGCGCGGATGATAAAGTGAGAGGTGCTGTCGCCACTCAGCGCGAGCTCGCATCTCAGATAATCCAGCAGAAAAAAAATGAGTTCTCTCGGCGGGAATAATCAACTCGACATAATAATAGAACTGCGCCGTTCGCAGACGCGACAGACTCGAAATAAACCAAGGTTATGGGGATGAAAGTGAAGTCTCTCTCGTGTCAGTTGCAAATCCTTTCCTTAATAATGCATTATGTATCAGTAATTCTCCCGAAACCCGCCATACGTGTGAATCCTCTATTGTTTCGGATTTTTAAATTGACAACTGTGTCTCCATTCTACTTATTGTTTTTGGTTAATTTTCCGGAGTTTGATTAGTCAATGATTTTTTAATGCATGTAAATGATTGTTATTTTTAAAGAAATCGCAGTTTTTCAATGAAAATTTTGAAGATTTAATTCGTTTTTAGTAGAGCACTGGAAAACGCGAGATCGGATGGATTCAAAAGCCGTTTATTGAATGTTCACGCCATTGTTTTTTATATAATGCAGGTCTATGCGGGGAATATTGCTATTCATTGTGTATTCTCTGTTTTATTACGTAATTTTTTCAATCACGTATATTTCGAATTTTCACATCAAAGTCGATTATTTTCGTTAATGCGTCAATCATTTAGTTATCTTATGTGTTAGTTTTTTCCTTTTCGTATTTTCATGCGGCTTACATTAAAAATTAAACAATATTATAAATTCTAAATATTTTACACTCTCCAAGATATATACATTTTTAATATATATTTTTATTCAGGGCCTCACCACGGAAAACGGCTTTTCAATCTATATTCGCGTTTTACAGTGCTTTCCTAAAGACGAATTAAATTAGAAATATTTTCATTGAGAAACGGAGATACATCCACAAAAAACGTCTTCTGTCTGGAATAGATTGTATAAACTATTATGTGCTTGAAAAAAAATCGTTCACTAATCAAACTTCGAAAAATTGACAATAATTAATAAGTGAACCAGAGGCACAGTTGCCAATTTAAAATTGTGAAAAAAATGTAGTCTCTTCTTCATGACATATCCAAATGAATGTCGCAGTTACAAGACGATTGGTGACCACGAGCTCCACAAGTGTGTTGCTTTTAAGGCCTTACATACGTCCAGCGGTACCGAAAACGCACCAAAAGAAAAACTCTTTTTAGGAGGGATAGAAATAGAAATTGATTAAAAAATTCTTACACATTGTTCATTACTGTGTTAACTTTGTAAAAACATTTATTTAAATTTTCTTTAAAAATTACAACATAAAAAATCACATTTTTGGAAGCAGTGCCAAAAAAAAGTTGCTTCACGTTCCACACCATTTCTTCTTCAAATGTTAACAGATCTGTAAAATGTAAAGAAATTCTTGTAAAATAAGTTTGTAGTTATCGTCTGTCAAGCCGGATTTTTGAAATTCGAACAATTAAACAATTTGCGGTAGTTTAAAGAAAATTTCAATTTTGTGTCAAAAATGTCACACTTTAGTTGTGTTTAGAAAATTTTCTAATTACAATATCAAAAGTCCGGCTCGACAGACTATAGAAAAAAAAATCCGGATATTGAAAAAAAAGCATAAAAAAATATTAAGAACTGTACGAGTTATCATGCAGACCGTGTCAGAAAAGGTAGTTTCGAGAAAAACTCGTTTAAAATTTTAAGTGCGTTACGCTTGAAGTAGCGCGCGGCTGGAGCAAGAACTTTATGAATTTTTAAAATTAATTTTGTTAACTTACGTCTAATCTCGCATTCCAGCTTCATATTGTACGCTTTCCTTGTCAGTAAACAATTTTTCTTGTATCCACGTATTGTAGGATAACAAAAGAATCGGTCGACTAAACGGGTCCGAGGTAAAGGTCAGCTGCCTCAAACAAGTCTACGCAGGTAGGCGCGCGACCTGTCAAACCCTTTCGTCGGGCAGTCACATTTTCTACAATGACTTTTGATCTATGGGGAATTTTTCCAATCAACTTACACAGAAATACGCCTAAGACTATAAGGAATAAAATCTAAAAAACGATTTTATTTAAATTCTCGACGTATGTAAGGCCTTAAGAAGGAAGACAAATTTTAAAATTCTTAATGATTTTTTCTTCCTTCCATGGTATGGCTTCAGTCGCATTTTACCGATCTTCCCACCTTTACTCCCCGACCGCACTACTCTAAGCTAACCTAGCCTCCAATGCGTCTGCAGTCGACTTACCTGCACTGTACCGCATTCGTCATGAACACGGGGAATCTGCAGAAAACCTGTACCGGTACAGAAGGTCGTATATCCTTCTGACTTCCCGGTCAATACACGAAAATAACTTACTAAAGTATATATACCGAGCCCTCAGAAAAACTGACCTCTCGCTCACTGGTTCTTCATTCTTTTTTTGATCAATTTGTCCGAGACAGTAGCACCACGCCGAGCCGCTCACTGGTTGATAAGCCTTCCCTCGTAAAAACAATTGATAGAAAACGATTTCAAAAAATGCTATGGTTCTGGAATTCCGGATACGGACTTTGGTCCAGGAGTTTACGAAATACTATCATAAATTTACGATCAAATACCTACCTGTTTTCTTCATATCCTATTACATGATCATAAATATTATAATTTTTGTATTAAATTCAATAATAAAATGATTCGATAGTACGTATGCACCCATAAAGTTATATTCCAAGCGTAAGAAAAAGAAAAACATAAATAAATAGACCTATAATCATGATTTTTTTTCCGGTCAACCATCTTTGTAGTGACCGCGGCCCAAGTTGCTTAGCTTTCATGTTCTCTGTTGTCCTGCCCAACTATTCCATTCAAATTCGTTCTTATGAGATAAAACGTATTAATAATATATAAGCCATTTCACGAACTTATGAGTAACACAACAAACTGAGCAGTTTTTTAACTTTTTTTTTTCACTAAATTATTTATATTGACTCTAAAAATGCTTTACGTATACATCCCTTACCAAAAGTTTTCTTTTATCCGAATTTAAATACTTTGCGCTAAGAGAAAAATCTACTAAATGATCAAGCATATCGAAGATGCTAATAAGAGCGTTTATTGCGGATAATAAAAGTTCGAAGAATTTATTGAAAAATCAGTTTCAATAAACGTTTTTCAAGTTATCGATAAACTTCTTTATCCCTCGTATGAAATGAATTCACTCACGTTTCTGAATGCATATAATTTATCCATAATTTTCTTTGCTGTGTTTTTATTTTCGGAAATGGCTTGAATGTTATAAATTATTAATATATGTTCTTGTAAGAAAGTTTCATATTAAAAGAAAATGATAGAAAACTGTTTCATTTATATCAGGGTTGTACAATGATAGATTATGATAATTCTTTCAGTCTGAACACATACGATTCATTCCGATATACTTTTTATAATTGTAAGACGATAAAAAAATGTAGGATCAGTCCGTTAATGCTTCTTTGATTGCGGATGACTCATGTTAAATCATAGATTTACGATATAACACGATTCATCACAAGCTGATAGAAATTTATAAGTGACGTAACGTAGATTCAATATAAAATATTATAAATCCGTTGGTGAATCATTCTTACTGATAACGTATCTATCGTATTGAACTTATAAAAACGAAAACGAAAGGAAACAAATAAGAACGATTCAATTTCTATCCATCTGTATCAGTCGCTATATCGTATTTTTACCAGGGTTCTCATGTGCCAGGACAATAGAAGAGCACAGTTCGTCAGCCGTTGATACTATATTAAAAAGTTCATGGATGATAAATGCGAAATTCATTGTTAGCGACTAAAACATACTCTAATTCGTCGGTTTTTCTAGAATGCTGGTTGTTTTCGTGGTCTAAATCGACCCGGTTGGATCTTGGTTGATTCTGGGTAGGATTTCGGTTGGTACCGTGGTTGGTCGATTTGCTAGGGTAAGCGGTCGCCTAAGTTGTACTATATGGCCGCAAACAATGCTGCTGAAGGATGTATGATACGTACATTCCCGCCAAAAGTGAGTTTCAGAGACGATTTCGATCACTTCCCGATGGGATAAAAATCGGAAAAACATTATGCATATAAATCGTGCTGAAAGGATTGATTTCGCATAATAATAATCCCAAAATGTTATTAACAAATTGGTAAAAAAAACAATTGTTCAACAAACAATCAGTCAACCTAACTTTTTTTCTAATGAAAATGATATGTTTATTTATTGAAATGTATACGAACTTTTTCGAACTTTTTCGATTTCGAAAAATGCGCAGAATATAACAAATTTTGGATATGCGTATTGCAAGAAAATCTTGAGTCTAGTAGATTTTTTAATGCCGAACGCATAACCGAAATTCGTTATTTCGCGCACTTTTTGAAAATAAAAAAATCTGAAAAAATTCGTATGCATTCAAATAAATTAACATATCATTTTTATTCGAGAAAAAGATAGGTTGACCGATTGTTTGTTGAACAATTGTTTCTTTCACTAATTTGTTAATAACATTTTTGGATTATTATTATGCGAAATCAATCTTTTCAGCACGTTTTATGTGCATTATATTTTCCGATTTTTATCCCTTCGGGAAGTGATCGAAATTGTCTCTGAAATTCACTTTTGGCGGGACTGTGCGTCTTATACATCCTTAAGGCGAGCAATCCGGATAGTTCGGGTAGCTCTAGTATCTGAATACCCAAACTATCCGGATTACTCAGTAATTCGAACTATACGGTTTATCCGGTTACTCGAATTGTTCGGAGGGTCTGGATACTTTTTAGTACTTTCTCAGTACTAACTACTAACTAACTTCCAACTTTTGACTAACCACCAACTTTTGACTCACTTTCGACTAACTTCTGACTTTCGACTAACTTCTGACTTTTGACTAACTTCTGACTTTTGACTAACTTCTGATCTTTGACTAACTTCTGACTTTCGACTAACTTCTGACTTTTGATTCAATTTTGACTAACTTCTAGCTTTTAAGTCACTTTTAACTAACGTTTAATTAACTTTTGACTAACATTCGACTAACTTCAAACTTTTAATTAATTTCCAACATTTGACTAATTTTTGACTAACCTTTGACTAACTTTTGACTACCTACTAACTAACTTCTAACTTTTAAAAGTCAAAAGTTAGTCAAAAGTTGGAAGTTACTGAAAAGATAGTCAGATGATAGAAATTAGTCAATCGTTATAAATTAGTTAAAAGTTAGAAGTTAGTCAAAAGTTAGAAATAAGCTACAAGTTAGTCAAAAGTTAGACATAAGCTACAAGTTAGTCAAAAGTTATAAAGAAACACGTCGGAAGGGACTATTGCTAAGTTTTTCAGGTATCCGAATAGTTTATAATGTTCGGTTACTCGAATAGTTCGAGTAATTTGGGTATACGGATAGCTCGGCTGGATCATATGCTCGGATTCCACGTATGAAATTTTATTATCCGGATATCCGAACATGTTTGGATACCCGTGAAACCCGGCTGGATGTCAGAGCCCTAAAATTTTCAATTTCCTGAAGTATTGTTGAACGAAAATGTATTGTTTATTTATGGAATAAATAAATACATCAATAAATAAATCAATAGGATCAATGGTAACGTTGTCGACCTGACAACGTAATAATGACTGCGAAAACGAAAATATATATTTCTTTGTCTTACGGAAAATATCGCCAAGCGTGAACCCGTAACTTGTGTCTAGCTTTCGAGTCAATTCGTGGTCCGGTGAAAAGACTGCGGACTGACAACTATGAGGTACCAAGTACACACCTATGAAATTTTTTTTTGTCTTTAATTTACTCCACAGAAACTTTTTCGTCGGCAAGACAACAACGAAAAACTGTTTGCGTAAATAAATTAAACAGTTGTCCAAACGGCAATCGTTCCATACGAGGAAGCTCGCCATACGCAAAAGCTCTAACATAATACGGTGCTAAAATCGTCAGTATACCTCAGATTGAGTGACGACAGTCAAATGAGTTCTCTATACGAGGATTTCCCATAGGAATGCCTATTTGAGAATTGACGAAAATTCATCTGAAGCGTTTTACTCTCCAAACCGATGCGACATAGTAGCCATGCTGCGAGTGGCATAGATGACCACGATGCATTTCCGCGTGCGCAGCGCCAGCCAATCACAGATCAGCCATTCGAAAGACTTCAGCCGCTTCGGCGACCGCTCATCCGCTTGTTTTCCCAATGATCCAAACGTAGCAAATGGCCGTATAGCAACTCGCCTCAGTGAACACCAGAGCCAACCACGAAAAAGAAAGAGAAAGAAGACTTACCCTGGAAGAAGAGCACTCCTACAAAGGGGACCAATCACATTGGAAGAAGAAACATACTTCCATGCTTTTTACAGTCGTAGTGAATGCCTAGTGGCCTCCATGGAGAATAGGGGCTGGACAGACTGCACTGCGTCGGTGTAGGAAGGGCAGATAAGAGAGGCGGGGGGGGGGGGGGGGGACGAAAACGAAAAGCGGGGAGTACAATGGGCTTTTTGGGCCTACATGCCCACCTATGTAAGCACGCAGTGGATATAACACGTCCTATTAGTGGCACATGCTGTCACTAGATGGCGATAGCCAAGAGTATAAGGAAAAGAAGAAGAAGAAGAACACGTCCTATTCTTCGAGTGACTTTCAAGTTAGTTGAACGCTGAATTTCTGAAAAGAACGGGACATGGTGGACGCTTCGCTTGGGACGCGGTCCCAGCGAAGTGAAAATTTTCAGTGTTTTTTTTAACACAATTGAAGAAGTTACTTTCACATTGACCACTGATTTCATATTTCTTCCCGTGTTAATAATCGGAATCCGGCCCCATTGTGCAGTAACTAGTAAGTATAAAATTACACTAATAACGTGGCACACTAAATTGAGTTCGCATTGGAATCACAATTTTTATAAACTATCAAATGAGTTACTTTTATAAAACCACTGAGTGATCGTTGCGCTAGTTATGCAGCTGTAACTCTTAATGGACTCTATTCTAAGAGTTGCAAACAGGACTAAATTAAGTTTAAAAATTGCAAAAAGTGCGTTAGTCTCTCTAAGGTGACAGTACATCGTTCAGTAACGATGCCTCAGTTCTACGACGATATATAATTTAAAAAAAAAAACCAACAAATTCTCGAGATTTTAATACAAAAGTGTAGTTTATTTTTCGCATCGCTGATATATTATATTCCTATTATTAATAAGTTTTATTATCAAGATCCTGACGCAATTAAGTAGTCTTCTCTGGTTTGGACATTTTGACCTTGGTCTGGGTCCTCTTCAGTATTATTCATTTATGATTATTAGGCGTGTTTGTTTATAGCATTTTAGTGATGCTGTTCTTATTTTATTTTGCTACTTGATTCCACTTTGGCGAATTAATAATTTACAATCGCGTCATCGCCGTGAACACAGATGATAAAGTACTGCGTGAAAGGTGTTGCTGCCACTCGGCGCGAAATAAATCAAGGCTCTGGGGTTAAAAAGGAAGTCCTTCTCTCCTCTGTTTCAAGCCCCTTCCTTTATAATGCATCATTGATAGGTCATTCTTCCGAAGCCCGTCAAACTTGTGGACCCTCTTTTTTTCAGATTTTTGAATTGACAACCGTGTCTATGGTAAACTTATTGATTTTTGTCAATTTTTCGAAGTTCTATTAGTAAATGATTTATTGACCATGTAAACGATTTTTTTTGTGAAAAGAAAAAAAAGAATTTTTTCGATAAAAATCTTGCTAATTCAATTCGTCTCTCAGAAAGCTCTCAGAAACGCGAGAATAGATTCAAGAGCCGTTTTTCATGTGCATACCATTGTCATTTATAAAATGCCAATATCAATGAATGTTCAGGTACCTGCAGTGTTATTACTATTTATTAATAGATTCAAGAGCCGCTTTTCATGCGCATACCATTGTTATTTATAAAATGCCAACATCAATGAATGTTCAGGTACCTGCAGTGATATTACTATTTATTATTTATTCATCGTTTTATTACGTAAAGTTCGTATGTTTTGAATTTTCACATCAAAATAGATCATTTTTATTAATGTGTCAATAATTTATTCAATTTACGTATTTATTCGTTTCTTTCTCGTATTCCATACGATCAACATTAGACATTATGCAATATTTAAAAAATGTTAACATTCCATATTTTTCAAGACAGATAAAATAAATAAAGAAAATAAAATCTCCACTCTGACAACTTCACGCAAGGGGTGAAAAAGTGCAAGGCATTAAAAAAAATTCAAATTACCTTAACTTAGGGGCTGACTACGAAAAACGGCTTTTTGATATGTTCTCGCGATTTTCAGTGCTTTTCTGAAGACGAATTTTTTGGCAATTTTTCTATTAAGAGACGGAGATAATTAAACAAAAAACATTTTCTGACCAGAATAAATTGTATAAACGATTATATGCTTGAAAGAACTATTTGCTAATCGAACTTCGAAAAATTGAGAACAATCAATAAGTGGATCAGAGACACAGTTGTCAATTTTAAATTGTGAAACAAATTCAGTGTCCTATGCTCAACGTATCTAAATGAATGTCGCAGTTACAAGGCGATCGGAGACTGCGAGTTCGACAACTACGTTGGGTTTCAGAAGAATGACCTATAGGTTTAACATTTTTTATTTAATTCCCTACAGTTGGGGAGCTTTACGAGTTATTATGCGAAATAGATCATTTACGTATTTGAGAAGCTTTTGAAAGATCAATCCAAAATGAACAGCAAATAATAATTGCTTTTCGAAATAGTAGGAAAACAGAAACTCACTGAACTCACAAAGCTCACTTCATCACCGAGAATGCGCGGTGCATTCTCGGTGATGAAGTTCATTTGTTTCAAGTTTCTCAGATATTGCATTGTTTTTCTTTAATTCACTTCGAATTTTAGAAGTCCCCGAGTCGAAATTTTAACCGTCGGTTAGCCCTCCGGGAATCCCAAATCCTTTGACGAGGCAAACGCCGACGCCGGTTTCACCCTCCGTACAATCGACAGTGACCCTGTTTGGAGGTTCAATCGTTATTTGACACCCTCCGTAGAGTCTTCCTCACTCCGTGTAGAGCCTCCTCCGGCCTACACGCCCTAGCCATAGACCTCCCTACGACCTACTCACCCTAAATGAGACATATAATCCCCGTTGAACCTATGTAACCTATTAAAATCCCGATAACCCTATTTAAGCAATATAAACATAGAAAAAAAAGGCGTCTTAATAAAAACTCATAAAGCGTTTAACACCTTATTGCTGTAAGTAATATAATTTAAGTTATGGTAAATCCAGAAGGCATTGGTACATACGTATGTATAGGATAGGGCTAGAAAGCATAAAAAAGATCTAGTGAATCGAGGTATGTAAACATTTTATTATCATAGATTTTATCACTGAAAATGAATCTTCTCTCCTACAAAAAGACATATATCACATTGTCATATATTACGTTAGTTGGGTGCATTTTAAGTTATGGAAAGAAAAGTTTATTTAAAAATGTTGTTTGCATTAAATATATTACATCTATAAGATAAAGTTGAATAAACGGTTTTGGTTCCTGAATTTGTTTTTTATATTCATAATATAAGTAATTCAACTTTCATTGATGTGTAGGTGAATGGAAGGTGTAATAGTGTATGTGGGAGGAACTTTCGCAGGGTCAACGGAGGGTCAGGAGGCTCTGCGATACACTAAACGGAGGGTCGGGAGGTCCTATGATCGGTTCTACGGAGGTTTTCTAGGGTCTGCATTACCCTCCGTGACCCTCCGTTAAGTCGAGATGTCTACTTTCTGCCATTTCAGGAGTCTGGTAGGGTAAAATTCAAATGTAAATTTATTCGCGACGCCCTTCCTGTGCCCTACAGACTGCCATCTTGTACACTCGAAACCACACTCGTTGATCTCCACTATTTTAGGTCACAAGAAGGGTTAAAATTTCGACTCGGGTCCCGTTTCCTCGATGACTGTTCCGTACTCAGGCGAAATCCTAACTCGAAAAAAAATACGCCAGTGACCCCTTGACCTTTAAAATCAATGGTAATATTTACCTCTAGTTTCCCTGCTTAACAATAAGCGGGATAGGTTTTTCACAGATTTGCGATCTCTCATTTTATTAGACGTAGAGTGCATTTGAGTGTGAGTGTAGGAATTTATTATTTTTGGCCCTTATGACAAACCTATCATTTTGAATGTGTTAATTAATTTTTTTTTTTTTGTTAAACACTTACAAAATAATCGGTTACAGTGAATTCTATTTTCACTGCATCCAAGACCGCTACACTCATACTAAGATGCACTCTTCGATAAATATAATAGATAAATAATAAATATAATATAATACATAAAACTTATTCAACAGCTTGGTCCTTTGGTACTTTGGAAGTTACGAAAAGTAAAAATAATGTATTTTTAACCTCACACCCTTTGATGGAGTGTAAAACTTTGGAAAGTTGCGAAGTTATAATGTTTGATATTCTACTTAGTGATGTCAAAGTCTAACGTTTTTCATTTTTTTTACTCATGACTCATATGATGTTATGACTTTGATGGCTCATCTGTAAAATTCTAATTTCAAGAATTTGCGGAACAGTGGCAATGCATGGGCCGATTTCCGATATGGGGTCGAAAAACCTCAGAATCCAGCGAGCTATCGAGACAGGAGCAGAAGGCCAAGGAAACTGTCGGCCAACAAGACGCTTGGATTATTTCACGACGAACTTGTAAGTCTCAGTACATTTTTTCAGAAATGATGAAAACGGTCAACTGTTTAAATCCAGATAGTGCACGATTTTTGCATATTTTGATTAATGGAAATATATCCGTCTTCCGCTGCCAGTTGATTTATTTATAGAATCAATCAATCTGTGGCAATTGATATTTGTATAGATTCAAATAACCGGATTTTATATTGAATCACACAATCGTGGACTCAGATCCGGAGTCCACCTTCGCAAGCTTCTCACGATCCGCTCAGGAATTTCTCACACGCATACACCACACTTACCTCGTCAAAGACACTATAAAACAAGGAAAAACTTAAAATCCATCTTTGCACATGCCACATTAAGGATGTATGATACGTGCAGTCCCGTCAAAAGTGAGTTTCAGAGACAGTTTCAGAGATCACTTCCCGATGGGATAAAAATCGGAAAAAATAATGCATATAAAACGTGCTGAAAAGATTGATTTCACATAATAATAATCCCAGAAGCTAATTAACAAATTCGTAATAAAAACAATTGTTCAACAAACAATCAGTCAACCTAACTTTTTTTTCTAATGAAATTGATATGTTAATTTTTTTGAATGCATACGAATTTTTTCAGATTTTTTTCTCTATATTGATTTTGATTTTTGTTATTTTCAAAAATGTGCGCGAAATAACAAATTTTGGATGTGTTCGCATAAAACCATCTACGACACTCAAGATTTTTTTGCAAAACGTATATCCAAAATTTGTCATATTCTGCGCATTATTCAAAATAAAAGAAATCAAAATCAAAATGAAGAAAAAAAATCTGAAAAAATTCGTATGCATTCAAATGAATTATCATATTATTTTCATTAGAAAAAAAGTTAGATTGACTGATTTTTTGGTGAAAAATTGTTTTTTTCCACCAGTTTGTTAATAACATTTTACGATTATTATTATGCGAAATCAATCTTTTCAACACGTTTTATATGCATTATTTTTTTCCGATTTTTATCCCATCGGGAAGTGATCGAAATTGTCTCTGAAACTCACTTTTGGCGCCACTGTACGTATCACACGTCCTTAAGAGGCAGTGGGGTACACCGCCAGAAATTTCGACGCGCAATGCTAAACGCCTATAGGTCTGTCTCTCTTTAACATAGCTCTGTCTCTCTGTCTCTGAAATTGTCTCCGAAACTCACTTTTGGCGGGACTGTACGTATCATACATCCTTAAAATCAAGTATCAAAATAAATTAAAAAATGAGAACAAAAATGGTTCTTGAATTCAGTTTGCTGAAAACGTTTTGTCTAGTTATTATCGCATTGTCAAGGAACTTATAAGTGAGGAAATGAAAGTCCGAAAAGAAAATGTAGTTGCAAACGCACCGGTATCGCGTCATAAGCTGGATCGATAATAATTCGTCCATAAGGTGTCTTCTTGGAAACGTGTCAAAAAGCCCCGCTGCCGCGAGATACTCAGGTACACCCGTTTGTCGCATGAATCATTGGATGATGATTGTTTGTTTAAATGTCTTACCTTTAGGACATACTATAAAATAATTCCACCTAACTTAGAAACTTCCACATGAAGAATAATCATTTTTTTACCGTAATCTCGATCCGTGCCACTCTGATATTTTAGTGACATCGCCAGTCCTGCAAGAAAACTCTAATTCTATTAGCGAAACAAACGACAATTCTTCAATTAAAAAAGAATTATTCCCCTATTTTTAGGAATTTTAACACAAATACATTTTTCTAAATACTAGAACATGAATTGGTAGCATTCGCCAATTTTTTGAGATATCAACGAAAGTCATGCAGGGGTACAGTTTAATTTTCTTAACCCAAAAAAAATATCCGCTTTGGCATAATAAATAATTCCTATATACCGAAATAATTTTTTCGGTAGAAAATCATACTTACCGTAAAGGAAAACATTTATGTAGAGACATTTTTTTTCAGTAACTAGTTTCCGAGATAGGGTAGACGTACCATTTATGACCACTGTACCATTAGTGGCCACACAAAAAATGTATAGATCAATTCATTATTACTTTAATCTATAGAAATTACTAAATGAGTTCATTCTACAATAATCAAAGCGAAAATAACATTAAGTATTCAATGCTCAGAAAGCCGTATTGCTTAATAAATTGTGTTCAAAGGGGTTTACAACGTTTGTGGCCAGCTCTATCATTTGCATGCAATAGGTATCGCCACAAATGGATCAAGGTGATCGCCACATACGGCACTAAGATGGCCATAAACGGTACTTCTACCCTATTCGTACTTGAACAAACAAGGCTTTTTCGAAAATATCGTTTTGAAAAATCTCAGAAAATTCACATTGAGTGCCTTTCATGCTGAAGAGTTCTTCATAAGAGCATGTGAACTTGATGTTGTTATTGATTTGGATAAAACCGTTCAGATTTTATAGCATGTTACATTTTTGTGAAAATTAACGTTATGTTATTAACATTGTCAAAATCTTTTCTAAGTTATCGATCTTCAAATTAACTTCCGAAGATTTAGCTATTATAAACATATGATTTAGTGGCAAACGATGTAAGATTTGTAGTTTTATTCATTTTTCAATAATTCAAATAATCACTGTGCCAAAACGTCACATATCAAACTGAACTTCAAAATGTAAATAAAATAATATGCAGCTATGATATACAGGGAGGACACGGTGAAACTAGACAGTCCAATGCGGCTCCGTGAGAATTTAGGAAGCCTGATTGGCTACTGCCTACGGCCGCCAGTGCGTCTCATCCGAGCGGCGACTGTGTCCCCACGCGCCATCGGAATGGGCCAGTAAGGGTAGTGGTAGGGGCAAGGGACGTTACCTGAGCTGGTAGGGCAGACGCCAGAAACCAAGATTTATTTACTACTCGGTCTGCACGCATAGAGTGGGAACCGTCGGTTTGACGCGCAAGCGCATTTGCGCTGTCTAGTTTCACCGTGTCCTCCCTGTATATCATTTTGTAAATGAAGATCAACAATCCTTATTATATTAAATCTTATCAAATATATAATAAAATATATATATATATATATATATCTTATCAAAAATATAACTTTACCGCATCGACTTTTGCAAAACTTCGGATATCAAAGCCAGATTACGAATGTCAAGAAAATAATACTAACTAGTGTATGTACATACAGTAGTAAACCATTTATATGTAAAACGGGCATATTTGGTAAATAAATTAATAAATAACAATATAAAGAAATGAATACAACTCAGTCACGTGTACATGGATTTATTTGAAACAGTGATGCAGAGTAGAACCTTGTACATTACTTCCACATCATTTGTTGATTACTACAGTGCTTCTTCTATGAAGTTGAAATCGATTAACATACATTTTTTGGTTTTAACAGATGCACTTGCCCTTACAATACATGCAAATGCGTTCGTTCCGTCGACGATATCTTCGTGGGGGCTCATCCTTACTACTGCCGTCAAAACACAAGCGCTGATGACATTGAGTCACCGAAGGACGACTCATGACGTGCCCTTTCATCGACATCAATGTAAACAGATTTGAACTTTGTTCTTGTTCTATCTTGTTTTCGTCATCAGTTATCCGCCTTGTATTATACATCATGTACATATAAACCCATAAGACCGTATTTATTAAGTAGTATTATAAACAGTAAAAATAAGTAGTAGTATAAACAGTAGAAATATGTAGTAGTATAAACAGTAGAAATAAGTAGCAGTATAAACAGTAGAAATAAGTGCCAATATAATCAGTAGAAATACGTAGTAGTATAAGCAACAGTAACCAATTTTTATTTTAATACTAAGTGTCTTGCTCATCAGGAGCTGTGAATTAGTATTTAAATTAGAAATTTAATTTTTTTTTAAATTCTAAGTGACTTGCTCATCACGAGCTGTAAATTAGTATTTAAATTAGAAATTAATTTTCTTTTAAATTCTAAGTTTCTTGCTCATCACGAGCTGCGAATTAGTATTTAAATTAGAAATTATTATATTATCGTAGATATTTATTAACCGCCTCAAATTTAGTTTTACTAGGCTAATCACCCGCGCTGGCGCGCGTGGCTAAAAATTCTTTTGCGCTGCTGCGCTTTTATAACCTCGCGGACTTTCCCAGCAACCAATCACAACTCGAATAAGTGTCAAGAATGCTTTCCGTTACCCATGAACTTTTCAAAAGAGAGACAACTTAATTTTTCTTAATTAATTTTAAAAAATTTAATTTCTTTTAAATTAATTTTTTTAAATTTAATTTCTTTTAAATTATTTTTTTAAATTTAATTTCTTTTAAATTAATTTTTTTAAATTTAATTCTTTTTAATTAATTTTTTGCATTTAATTTCTTTTAAATTATTATTTTTTAATTTAATTTCTTTTAAATTAATTTTTATAAATTCAATTTTCGACTCAAGCGCGACATCTGACCTGTTTATATGTGCATGCGATGTTTTTCTTAGCATGAATTGTCGTCGTGGCAGCGACCGTCGTGAGTGCCGAAAAAACATCGTATGCACCTATAAACTCTCGTCACTCTTGGTACGAAAGAAGTATTTTTCGTATAATTTCATATAATTTCGTATGATTACGCATAATGAAAAATTTTCGTGACTGCTTTTTCCAACCGAATCTGCGGTTACGGGTGGGCGGGACAAATATTTGGTTGGTATTACCAATTATTTTTATCGCTGTATTTAAAAAATATGCTCCACTTTTAATACAATTAAGTTAAGAAATCCAAAACAAGAATTGGGGATGAGATAAGCTATAGGGACGCGGATGGACAATATTAATTACTTTTTTTCGTATCCCAGAAAACCGCACCGAAAAATCACATACTCCATAGAATCAACATTTAAAAAAATTATGGTATTAGTAACTGAAGAGTGGCAATTATCAATTTTTCGCGAGTATTACTAATTTCTTTTTCGTCATCGCAACTATCTTTTTGCAAAAAGTTACGTTTTTTTTTTTCGAGAGTTTCAATGTTCGGTATTTGTTAGTAATCACAAAACTATCATGATTAAATGTGACGGAGCAGCACTGTTCCTTTGCTATGCACCGCTGCTATCAGTGCCTGGGTGAGCTTTCACTGGCTCCATCATTTTGAAAAACCCTCATTCATTGCAGCAAAAATTATGCGGCGTAGTTTCTAAATTAAAATGCCGGAAAATGTACTAAGAGTATGTGTTGTGTGAAAGCGGTTATAGTTCATATTGAACGGAAGAAACAATGCGAGCACTCGGCGTAGTTTTTAAGCAATACCTGAATATATAATAAAAACTGAAGATTCGAGAAGGGATGAATAATTATCGCATGTAGTTTCGTGTAATCATGATCATATAAACTTCAACTTATGTAAACTTGAACGCCTATTTCAATGTAATTTATACAAAAATCATGTAATACGAATTGTAATTATTTATACATTTAAGATTGACACCGAAATCCCACAGAGTTTTTTAAAAATATATTCGGTGGTTTATTAAAATAGAAACAGGGTTTAGTTAAATGTGTTTTCACGCAGTATTTCATTTAATGTTAGGTAATATATTTAAAAAACCAATCAATGAATCTAACTATAAATAACGAAACAGCGATGTAATATTATTAACACCATATACTGTGACATTATTATAGAATAAATTGTATGTCAACTCATACTTTACGCAATAATCCTGTAAAGTTTTCTGACTTCGCTTAACTGTAAGGTCTGTTCCTCTCTCATGATTCACCTTTTTACGATAAATTGCTTTTTGCAATTTAGAAGTTGACTGTTTTTGTTTCAGTATCTAAAACTCTATCTGCAGTGATGATATTCGCAATAGAAAAATTCTCCTATACCTTTCGGACTTGCTGTAATTTGAGATAATTTAAACACAAACAATGTGTATGATATTGTATTAAGCAGTACTATGAGGTAATACTTGTTTGGGAGAAACTTCGATTTCGTTCAGTCGCACCCTTTTAAATCATTCTATTGAGGGAGAAAAATTATGAAAAAATAATTTTAGTTCCAAAGGTTCGGGGGCACAGGTAATTATTATCCGATAGTTCTAAAATTTGACATAGATTTTTTTTCGCAATGCACTGATTTGAAGAGGCGTAACTAGACGAATTCAAACCTTCGCTCAAATAAGGACCACCTTCCAAAGTTACTTTACGGATACAAAACTATTTCAGATCCTTTCCCGTCAAAAAGAATATCGATTATCTCAATTGCGTGAAATTGTTCCTTCATATAGAAACAAACGAAAATCAAGAACAAATACTTTTAAAAAATTTAATAGTATTCGAATAAAATTGAAATTAAATCATAATTCAAGCTCCGTGAGTTTCAATTTTCCTACCATTTCGAAGAGCAATTATTATTTGCTGTTGATTTTGGATTGATCTTTCAAAAGCTTCTCAAATACGTGAATGATTAATTTCGCATAATAATTCATAAAGCTCCCTAATTATAGGGAATTAAATAAAAATGTTAAACATATGAGTCATTCTTCTGAACCCCAACGTAGTTGTCGAGGTCGCAGTCTCCGATCGCCTTGTAACTGCGACATTTATTTAGATACGTTGAGCATAGGACACTGAATTTGTTTCACAATTTAAAATTGACAACTGTGTCTCTGATCCACTTATTGATAGTTCTCAATTTTTCGAAATGCGATAAGCAAATGGTTCTTTTTCAAGCATATACTTGTTTATACAATTTATTCTGGTGAGAAAATGTTTTTTGTTTAATTATCTCCATTTTTTAATAGAAATATTGCCAATTAAATTCGTCTTCAGAAAAACACTGAAAAACCCGAGAATAGATCAAAAAGCCGTTTTTCGTAGTCAGCCCCTGAATTAAGATAAATTGATTTTTTTTTAATACCTTGCACGTTTCACCGCTTGCGTGAAGTTTTCAGATTGTAGATTTTATTTTCTTTATTTATTTTATCTATCTTGAAAAATATGAAATATTAACATTTTTTTATTATTGCATAATGTCTAATAATATAAACTTTACATAATAAAACACAGAAGAAATAATAAATAGTAATATCACTGCAGGTACCTGAATATTCATTAATATTGGCATTTTATAAATAACCATGGTATGCACATGAAAAGCGGCTCTTGAATCTATTCTCGCGTTTCTGAGAGCTTTTTCAGAGACGAATTGAATCGGCAAGATTCTCATCGAAAAAAATCTTTTTTTTTTCACAAATAATCGTTTACATGGTCAAAAAATCGTTTACTGGAAGAACTTCGAAAAATTGACAAAAATCAATAAGTTAACCAAAGGCACGGTTGTCAATTCAAAAATCTGAAAAAAATAGAGGGTCCACAAGACGGGCTTCGGAAGAATGACCCATAAATGATGCATTATAAAGGAAGGGGCTTGAAACGGAGAAGAGAAGGGCTTCCTTTTTAACCCAGCAACAGCAACAGCAACAGTTGGAGTAGCAGCAACAGCTTTCACGCAGTACTTTGTTCATCTGTGTTCATGGCGATGACGCGATTGTAAATTATTAATTCGCCAAAGTGAAATCAAGTAGCAAAATAAAATAACAACAGCATCACTAAAATGATATAAGCAAACACGCCTAATAATCATAAATGAATAATACTGAAGAGGACCCAGACCAGGGTCAAAATGTCTAAACCAGAGAAGACAGTAGAAATAATTGCGTCAGAAACTTGATAATAAAACTTGTTAATAATGGGAATATAATGTATCAGCGATGCGAAAAAGAAACTACACTTTTGTATTAAAATCTCGAGAACTTGTTAGATTTTTTTTTAATTACATACCATCGTAGAACTGAGGCATCGTTCAGTACACCTTGGAGAGACTAACGCACTTTTTGCAAGTTTTAATCTTAATTTAGTCCTGTTTGCAACTTTCCGAATAGAGTTCATTAAGAGTTCAGTGTGTTACGTTATTAATGTAATTTTATATTTACTAGGTACTGCACGTTGGGGCCGGATTCCGATTATAGACGAGGGAAGAAATATGAAGTCAGTGGTCAATGTGAAAATAACTTCTTTAATTGTGTTGAAAATAACACCGAAAATGCTCACTTTACTGGGAGCGCATCCCAAGCGAAGCGTCCACCACGTCGCGTTCTTTCCAGAAATCCGGCGTAAAAAAATCGGAAAAAAATGATGTATATAAAACGTGCTGAAAAGATTGATTTCACATAATAATAATCCCAAAATGTTATTAACAAATTGGTGAAAAAAAACAATTGTTCAACAAACAATCAGTCAACCTAACTGTTTTTCTAATGAAAATGATATGTTCATTCATTTGAATGCATACGAATTTTTTCAGATTTTTGTCTTTATTTTGATTCTGAAAAATGCGGAGGACATAACAAATTTTGGATATGCGTTTTGCAAAAAAATCTTGAGTGTAGTAGATGGTTTTATGCCGAAGACATATCCAAAATTTGTTATTTCGTGCACGTTTTTGAAAATAAAAAATATCAAAATCAAAATGAAGAAAAAAATATGAAAAATTCGTATGCATTCCAATAAATTAACATATCATTTTCATCAGAAAAAAAGTTAGGCTTACTGATTGTTTGTTGAACAATTGTTTTTTTTTACCAATTTGTTAATAACATTTTGGGATTTTTATTATGCGAAATCAATCTTTTCAGCACGTTTTATATGCATTATTTTTTCTATTTTTATCCGTCTCGCAAAAGTTTTCGCAAAATGGGAAGGATTTCCAAACACTTCGTTATAATTCCAAAATTTGATAAAAATCATGCATTTTGACGGTGTCGAAGAGTCGAATCTCGTATAATATCAATGCCGAAATGTTGTTAACGAATTGATGAAAAATGGAATTGTTCAACAAATTTTTTTTACAACCTAATTCGTTTGTTTCGGTTAATATAATCCCTTCATTTTTCTAAATAGGCATGAATTGGAAAAAAATTAAATTTACTATGAATTTTTTGTTCCAGTTATGCTCAAGATCACAAAGTTCAAAGTAAATTTAAAAATTCTCAAAAATTCATACATATTCAGAAAAATAAACGAATCATTATCTTTAATAAAAAAAATTAGTTTCTCGGAAGATGTGGTGAACAATTTCGTTGTTCGCCGACTTGCCAATAACATTTAGGATTTCCTATTACCTAAAATTAATTTTTTCAACGTCTTTAATATGCATGATCTTTTTTCAGATTTTAAAACTTTCCAATAATGTTTGCAATTACCTCCCATTTTTTGAAACCTCGAGCGAACTCTACATAATGCGCAAGGATTACCTTAAAGGTTGAGTTTTGCGCGAACCAACGAGAATTATTAGTATTAGTATTCCGAGACCTTTAAAATTATCGGAAGATTTTCTGATTGTATCGTTAAAGATTCAAGCCCAATGGAACTCACCTTAGAACGAACTGCCGATGCGTCGATCATCTTGTCGCAGCAGACGACAGCGATGAGGAAGATCCGGGACAGCCTTATTCTTTACTTTTTATCCTCTTGTTTATTTAATTCTCGCACCGTGGGTGGATAAGTCCGCGGCGTACACCACTTGATTGAGTGAGACGATTTAGAGCGAGCGTCGTGGGTTTATATAGACTGACGGTCAGCCCGTGGCAGCCTAGCTGGCCGTCCCGAGTCGAAATTTTAACCCTTTTTGTAACCTAAAATAGTGGAGATCAACGAGTGTAGTTTCGAGTGTACAAGATGGCAGTCTGTAGGGCACAGGAAGGGCGTCGCGAATAAATTTACATTTGAATTTTACCCTACCAGACTCCTGAAATGGCAGAAAGTAGACATCTCGACTTAACGGCGGGTCACGGAGGGTAATGCAGACCCTAGAAAACCTCCGTAGAACCGATCATAGGACCTCCCGACCCTCCGTTTAGTCTATCGCAGAACCTTTCATACCCTCCGTTGACCCTGCGAAAGTTCCTCCCACATACACTATTACACCTTCCATTCATCTACACATCAATGAAAGTTGAATTACTTATATTATGAATATAAAAAACAAATTCAGGAACCAAAACCGTTTATTCAACTTTATCTTATAGATGTAATATATTTAATGCAAACAACATTTTTAAATAAACTTTTCTTTCCATAACTTAAAATGCACCCAACTAACGTAATATATGACAATGTGATATATGACTTTTTGTAGGAGAGAAGATTCATTTTCAGTGATAAAATCTATGATAATAAAATGTTTACATACCTCGATTCACTAGATCTTTTTTATGCTTTCTAGCCCTATCCTATACATACGTATGTACCAATGCCTTCTGGATTTACCATAACTTAAATTATATTACTTACAGCAATAAGGTGTTAAACGCTTTATGAGTTTTTATTAAGACGCCTTTTTTTTCTATGTTTATATTGCCCAAATAGGGTTATCGGGATTTTAATAGGTTACATAGGTTCAACGAGGATTATATGTCTCATTTAGGGTGAGTAGGTCGTAGGGAGGTCTATGGCTAGGGCGTGTAGGCCGGAGAAGGCTCTACACGGAGTGAGGAAGACTCTACGGAGGGTGTCAAATAACGATTGAACCTCCAAACAGGGTCACTGTCGATTGTACGGAGGGTGAAACCGGCGTCGGCGTTTGCCTCGTCAAAGGATTTGGGATTCCCGGAGGGCTAACCGAGGGTTAAAATTTCGACTCGGGGTGGGGGTTAGACTAACTAAGCTAGAAGTTATAACCCCCAAACTTTTATATCATATATATATGAAATAAAACGTTTATTAAATTCAATGATATATTATCGGCAATATTGGCAATTATTAGCCATAAACAAAAAATGATACGCCAAGTATCAAAGGAGATGTAGTTTCCGCACAACAACAAAAATGTGCTTGCAAAAAAAAAAAAAACTTTGCTCCAATATTAAGCCGAATTCAATATATGTAATTTTAATGCGGGCTGTCTGTCACATAATAGTAACTTACTATACTAATGCGACAAAACTTCTTGTGAAGAGTATGCCTTTGCATCACGAGCCAAAGGTGAGTGTTGCAATCACATAAGTTAAGAAAACGTTTGTCTTATGAGTATCGTACGAAAGTTTATTTAACAAGATGTGCAGATGAGGATAACGTAAAAATGGAATTGTATTGCGCGCCTCTTCCTCGAGATAACCCGGTAGTACCCCTTTCCCATGCCGAATGTAGCTGTAACAAATTCAAAGAAAAGCTGCAACCTTTTCCGTTGCTATGGCACCGTTCCACGGACGTCCTGTGCTTCATTCTTTCTCTTTGTGCCGAGCACGTCTAAAATCTATTCAAAATAGATGTAACAAATTCAAAGTAAAGCTGCAACTTTTTCCGTTGCTATGGCACCGTTCCACGGACGACCTGTGCTTCATTCTTTCTCTTTGTGCCGAGCACGTCACACGCGCTTCGGTTAAGAACATTTTCATCGGACGAAGATGGGCAAGCGTCGTTCTTCTTCCGACGACGAAAAGGAAAATCGCTGGGAAAAACGTTTCAAGCGTTTAGAATAACGACTGCAAGAGCAGAACGATTTAATATTACGAAAATTTATTCGCAGTGAGTAAAATTTATTAATCTTCCGTGTTCGATTAGAACGGCGCACGCCTCGCAAGGCGAGTTTTGTTTTGTTTTCACAATCCCATCCGTCTCAAGTCAGGCTTAAACAGAGCGGATTTGATCCGCAGATTTTTTCGATACTAAAGAACAAGCATTCTTTTGAGTATTTTTTGTCATGACCTGATTTTTTTATCTGGTCTCAGGGACCAAATCGATAAAAAATCTGATCGCTGCGTCAGACTCAGTTCGATTATAAATCGGCTCTTTTGATGAGTAGCTTATAAATTCTCTCAGGTCATGACGATTCCGACACTCGCTCGCGAGTTTCGGCATCCCCAGAACATGTCGAAACCGTTGAGTCTGACGAGGAGGAGGGAGATATGATACCCGCAGCGACAGAGCCCAAGACGATTACTCCTGATGTCGAACCGGTAACTCCTGATCAGGGAGGTGAGCAGGTCGAAGGACAGTCTAATGAAGGTTCATCATCTGTTGCCAATCCGGATGTTGTCGAAATTTCGAACCCATCGGATTCTAAAGAAAAATTCGACGAAAAGATTCTCGAGGTTCTCGGTCAGCGCGTTCCCTCGCAGAACCCGCTTGATGCCCCGATCCACAACGACATCATCCTGAGATGTACAGATTTATTCGAGAGCGGTCTTCCTAAGGAAGAAAAAACGATTTTGCTGAACAAGTTTGGCACTCCCGAAAATTGCACATTCATAAATACGCCAAAATTAAATTTGGAGGTTAAAGCGTCTCTTCAGGAGCCTGTCTTAACAAGAGATAGTCGACTGGTGACCAAACAAGAAAAAGTTACGGTTTGCCTCTCAATTCTTGGGTCTACCTTATCGGATATGCTCAAAGGAGATTCAGTCGACAAATTGACGCTTCTGATGGGGAGATCGAGCGACATGGGCAGACTTCTCGTCGACCTTCAGCGAGACGAAACTTTGATGAGAAGAAGTTTAATTCTTCCAAATCTCAACTCTTCGGTGAAAGAAGCGCTCAAGGCGACCGCTGTCGATGAATGGCTTTTCGGGAAACAACTGGACGAAAATATCAAGATTGCCAAAAATTTGGAACGTTCGGCGAAGGAAAAAAATTCGAATTCCCAGAAGTCAAAAAACTTCAAGAATCCGCCCTTCAAGCAGCCCTTCAAACAGCAACCTGCGCGACGGGCGGACAAAAGAAGTCCAGTTACCAGAGCTCGGGGTACCGGAAGTTGGACCCAAAACAGGGATACTATCGCAAAAAAAAATATTAATTCCTGTGAGTATTCTGGCCGGACGGCTACAATATTTTCTCAAAAAATGGGAGTCATTGACCTCAGATGTTGTGCTTTTGGATTGGATAAAGAGAATAGAAATACCCTTCAGAGAAAAAGTCATTCAATCGTCGGCTCCCGTCGTCGATTGAAGGAGCTCTGAGTTGGCACAGCTTTCGCTCAAGATTGATAAACTTCTAAAGAAAGGAGCAATTCAGAAGTGCGAAAGAGTGGAGTGTGAATTTATTTTCTGAATTTTCCTGACACCTAAACCAGGCGGATCTAGTCGTTTCATTTTGAATTTAAAAGATTTAAATGAATTTGTCGAAAAACAACATTTCAAACTGGAAGATATTCGCACAGCTAGGGACTTACTCTCCCCAGATTCTTTCATGGTCACTATCGACCTGAAAGACGCGTACTATGTTCTCTCAATTGCAGAGACGTACAGAAAATATTTACGATTCATTTTTAAGGGCGAACGTTTTGAATTCTGTTGCTTACTTTTCGGTTTGTGCATAGCACCTTTTATTTTCACGAAAATTATGAGACCTGTTATGTCTTTGTTGAGAAATCGAAGACATTTATGCGTTGTTTACCTGGATGATTTTCTCCTGATCGGTAATTCCTACGACGAATGTGCAAATATTCGAGATGAAACTCGTTGTTTATTAGAAGAATTAGGCTTCGTTATTAACGAAGAAAAAGTCAGTGGATACCTGCGAAACAACGTCAATATCTTGGTTTTGTGCTAGACTAAGATGGTGATTGAACTTTCAGAAACCAAAAGAACTAAAGTTTTATCGGAAATTAAAAAATTTGAAAGAATTACCTCGTGCACGATACAGGATTTTGCTTTGTTTGTTGGAACACTTGGTTCATGCTGCAAGGCAGTACGATACGGCTGGGTTTACATGAAAAATATGGAGAGTGAAAAGACCTCAGCTTTAAAAGCAAATAATGATGATTATGGGAAAATAATGTCCTTATCGAAACATATTAGGGACGATTTATCTTGGTGGAGATCCCAGATTTTGATTGCCAATAATCCAATTTTAGAGGACAAATACTCTGTAGAAATATTCTCCGATGCCTCGGAAACAGGATGGGGAGTTTGTTATAACGGTGAATCATCGTACAGTCATTGGAATGTTAAAGATCGAAAATTTCATTTTAATTATTTAGAGCTTCTCTCAGCTTTTTTGGTTTAGAATGTTTCGCTGCAAATCGTAGAGATTGCGGAATTTTAATGAGAATCGGTAATACTACTGCTATTGCATACATTAATCGTTTCGGTGGTACTCGACAGAATATTCTCAGCATACTCGCGAAAGATATTTGGAGATGGTGCGGACAACGCAATCTATGGATTTTCGCGTCGTATATTCGTTCGAAGGATAACACAATAGCGGATTCGAATTCGGGAAAGGTTGAGAAAAAAATGGAATTCGAATTATCGACATTTGCGTTTAACAAGATTTTTCGATTTTTTTGAACTCCCGAGTTAGATCTTTTCGCAAGTAGAGCGAACGCTAAATGCGAGAAATATGTATCGTGGCTAAAAGACCCATACTCCATTGCACTAGACGCCTTTACTATCGATTAGGCTCCTTACCATTTTTATGCATTCTCTCCCTTTTCGGTCATTTTGAGAATTTTGAAAAAAATTAAGTTCGAAGGATTGAGAGGAATTCTCGTTGTTCGTCATTGCTCAACTCAAGCGTGGTTCCCACGCTACGTTTCTATGTTAGAATCGGAACCAATTATATTTCAACCCGATGTTAACCTTACTCATTCTTCGAACAGGGAGCCGCACCCTCTGTGGAGGAACCTTACCCTGGTAGCCGGAATATTATCAGGAAGACGTTCTCAATAAAAGGAATGCCAGAGGAGTCTTTGGATATCTCTATTTCATCTTTAACTGATTCATCCCTACGACAATATGGGACTGCTTACGAAAAGTTGTGGTATTTTTGTTTACAAAGACGTCTGGATCTTTGGAAGCTTTCGATTCCTGAAATCTTAACCTTTCTCACAAAAATTCTTCAAAAAGGGGCATCTTACGGAACTATTAATAGTTACAGATCGGCAATAGCTAGTTATGCCCTCAAGAAAGTCGAGGCAAGTCGAGGCACATGAAGTCGATAAACCTCGTATTGAACAAATGAATTTCAATCTATCTCGACATATGTGAATGCAATCACTAAACACAAGATGTTCATTTTGCATCGTCGAATGTCTCAAGGTCTTGACTGACATCAGGAGAATTTGACAGCATTGATTGAATTCAAGATTATTTCAGAAACTCGATAATGGAGGCAAACGGAAATGAGAATGACGACACTCAAGAGCCGCCTCACAAGCGAAAAAAAAAAGTAACTTTGATATAAATTAATGTATATTCATTCTCCGTTAAAGTAAAAAATTATCCTATAAAAAAAATTGAAGAATGTAAATAAATATCCATTATAGGAAAAAATATTTTGTCTTTACAGACAAGAAAATCAGTCCTCTCTAAGTATTACGACTTTTATTGGGATGAAAACTCCGTAAAAAATGCGGTTTGCAAAACGTGCTTTGAAAAATCGAAGACTCAAAAAATAATAAAAATGAAGAACAGCAACACGACTGTAGTGAGAGATCATTTGCAAAAAGCGCATCCTCAACTGTTTGAAGAACTCAGTGCGACAAACGCGAGCAACTCCTCTCAGAACCCCCAATTCCAAGTAAAAATGAACTTTAATACCTTGCAAGCTTGTTTATATATTATATACATCAGCTGTGCTTAAAATCATTTCAAATAGTTGCCCATATCAACAATCACTGTTTTTAAAAATGTCTAAATTTGAAAAGATTCAAAATTTTGGTATTTATTCATGGTACTTCCGTCGTTTTTTAAATGAAAAATCTGAATCTGCTAACACAGTCTGCTAGCACACAGTGCTAGTCCACTCCTTGGACTAAATTCATTTTGGATAATCAATTATCGTGTTCAACTCATTTACATTTCATTATTTTGTCCAAACTTTGATTCATTCGAATAAACATTGGCTAAAGTATGCGAGAGAGCAGTTATATACACGAATCTAGTTGTAAAAAAAACATAAATAAATAAATAAATAAAGGTGCAAAGTCGGGCCTTGCACATTGCTTCCTTATTTTCCACCTTTCACAGAATTTTTTTTCTGTGGTATTCTGTGGAATGAGAAAGCTTTGTAAATGGTGGAAAATCAATTAGCAATGTGTAATGTCCAATTTTGTACCGTTGTTTTTAATAATAAGTATCAACCTTTGAACTCTATTAATGAGAAAAAAACGTGCTCCATATGAAGCTGTCTCTCCAAAATAAATTGTTAAATTATTATCCAAAGACGAAAACATGACGCACATGGATGACTGCGAAGATGACGAAATAACCAGGACAACTACAACTGAAAACCCTGTGAAATAGGAATCTAATAATTCTCTTTGTTCGATTCTCACCAAATTCAGTATTAAACAACGGCACATTCTCTTAAGAGCATTTGTAAAAAAAATTACGAAAATCCAAAATTTTACAAAATCTGAATCACTTTATCGATTTTGTCCAAATTCAGTATCAAATATTTAAACAACCTTTTTAAGATTTATGCAAAGTTTTAGTTCAGTTTCTTCATTCGTTCTCGACTTATAGCATTTTTTAAAAAATGCACGTAAAGGCAAATTTCTATAAAATCTGAACCATTTTATCGATTACGCCCAAATCAAATATAAAACATTGTCACACTCTATTTAAGTTTTATGCAAAATTTCAGATCAGTTACTTAAACAGTTCTCGAGTTACAGCATTAAAAGAAAACCAAAATTGCGAATTGCTATAGAATCTGAACTACTTTATCGATTTCGCCCAAATTCAAAACCAAAGGTCGCACCACTCAGATAAAGTTTTGTGCCAAGTTTCTTCCCGATAGTTGGAGATTTGTTCGAGTTAGAGTGTTTACAGACATTTCTCAAAATCTTAAAAACCCTATAAAATCAAAATGCTGCAAACGATTTTTATGAAATGTATACCAAAGAGACACTTGTCTATACTTTATACGGCACAAAAGTTTGATATGATTTGGTTGAGTAGTTCCCGAGTTATGGCAATATGAATTTTAGCTCCTCTATCTCACACACACACATACATACATACATACATCCGGACACTTTCTAAACCCGTTTTCTCGATGTTTTCGACCATTTTGAATATGCTGACATGAAAATCGCGAAAATTTTTTTTTTCCACGAAAACAAAGTTTCCTCTATGAGGAATAAATAAATAAATAAATGAATAATCGTCGATTTTTTCCACAATTAAAGGGTTCCTCGTCACAAAAACAATTTGAAACTATGATCTGCGACTGGTTGGCCCGAAAGTATCTCCCTTTTTCCTTTTTCGACGATGAGCACACTGAAAGACTTTTCTCGTACTTAAATCCCAAAGCACGGGTACCCAAAAGGACAGAAATGCGAAGAAAAGTAATCGAACGCTTCGATTATTTACGAAAAGGAGTAATGAAGATTCTCAAAGACAATAAATCGAGGATTTCATTCTCGATTGACGCGTGGACGTCTATCTGCAACAAATCCTATTTTGGCATCACGGCTCATTTTATTGACGGCAATTGGGAAATGCATTCTCTAGTGATAGATTTCACTCCATCAAATGGAGAGCATTCGGGTTGTGCAATAGCTCAAACGTTCTACCAAGTTCTCGTAAAATACGAGTTAGAAGACAAAATACAGAGTATAACCGTTGACAATGCGTCCGCGAACACGACGTTTCTGATTGAATTTTCGAAAATCTTGAAACAGCAGGGTAATAATTTCAACCCCAATGACAAACACTTTCGATGCTTCGCACATATTCTGAATTTGGCGGTTCAGGATATGCTAAGAGTATTGAAAATATCTATCGATGACTGCGAGGGAGGTGATGAGGATTCTGATGACATCGAAGTTATTGAAAAAAATGCGGATGCCGAGAATGACAACATCGAATTAGAGGAACCATCCGTAAACGTCGACAAAAATCCATGCATCCTTCAAAAACTAAGGTCACTTATAAAGAAAGTAAAAAAATCCGAGCAATGGCAGCTTAAACTGAAGGCATGCTGTGAAACGACAAATATCGCGTTGCTGTCCTTAAACGTCGACGTGTGTACGAGATGGAATTCAACGCACGAAATGGTCAAAACAGCTCTCAAAATGAAGGACGCTTGTAATTTTTTGTGCCTCAATAACAAAGAGTTATTAAATCTTTCTCTTTCGGAGTCAGAGTGGCAAATTCTATCTCGAATTGTTCGCTTCCTTCGGGACTTCAAATTACTGTCGGAGACACTAGGTGGTGAAAAATATGTGACTCTTCCACAGGTTGTCATAGGCTTCAATATGTTGCTTGACAAAATTGAAAAAGCAATACTCGATGTGAACTTGGAGGTCAATGACGTGGACGAAACGTTTTCGAACGCACTTATCGCATGTCGGGATAAAATTATAAAACACTACGATAAGATGAACTGGATATACTGCGTCGCACTCATTCTCGATCCCCGACATAAAACCGAGACTTTTGATTTGACTGATTGGGGGAAAAAAATAAAGACGAAATCTATTCGAGAATTCAAAAGAATTTTTTAAGCAGAATACTTTCCTGCGGCAACCGAAGACGAAAGAATTCCTGAAAGCGAAAGCAATGGTGCGAATAGTGATGATGACAGTCTCGATTTAAATTCTCTATTTAGAAAAAAATACTCGAGTCCCAATTGCAACAACGAGATAACTCGTTATACTAAATCAGAGAGGGCAGAGTCAACCACTAATATTTTAAACTGGTGGAAACTGAACGGATCTCAATATCCGAATTCAGCTCGAATGGCACGGGAAATTTTGTCTACCCCAGCAACTTCTGTTCCTGCAGAACGCCTTTTTTCTAAGGCGTCTCTCACGATCAGAAAGCACAGAAACCGACTCACTCACGAATCAGCGCAGAGCTTGCTGTGCCTGAATTCGTGGGGTACGTGCAGTTTATCCGATCAAATTAAAATAGCGGCGAAGCAATACGAATGAATGGAAGGTAGAGAAGTTGTACGGATCAAGTTAAAGAAATACGAAGCGAAATATCAAGAGTTAGTTGATAAGTATTTTTTACATCAACAAAAATCGCTATAATTCATTGTTAATAATGATAATAAAAATATATTATGACAAGATTGACTACACCTTTCTCTTATAAAAAAAAGTTTGCAGAATTCGATCTCGAGAATATATTATTTTTGCGTCATCATTCGAATTTTTGGAATTTCCGGATTGAAAAAAAGTAATTGAATAGACTTAATTAGGGTTTGTCGACGTTCGACAGAATTTTTAGTTAGTATAACAAAAAATGTAGTTGTCTCAAATATATTTTGGTCAGTCAATGCGAATAATTGTTGAATGAACAAATTTTTTTGTTGCACGAACCAACAATTCTGTCGAACGTCGACAAACCCTAATTAAATATATTTTAATATTTAAATCCTTTTGGTCTGAAATCTATGTTCGACCGGTGTCAAACTCTTATTTCTTTTATGACAATAGTATGAATTCCTTAATGAATGAAATGCTACTTTATGATACAGTATTTTTGTAAAATACAATTCATTTTTCTTATTACTAACGTTTAAAAATGTTCTCCATTAATTTAAATAGATGATAATTGAGAAACACACTTTTTAAGTTTCCTTTTCCAATACCCCATGTGCGAATTCTGGTATACCGCCAGAGTTACGAATACGGTCCAGTACTGAAACGGACTCGGCGGCCAAGCGTTGTTGGTGCGTACCGTCACAGTATTAATTGAATACTGGCCTTATACTGCGCCGGTTCTGTCAGCCAGGACTTCCAAGATAAAACAAACAGTACTCAGGTGAGAGTCGTCTATGTACTGGCCGCGGACCAGGCCGAACCTAGTTTTACTGTAGGCCAGTTAACTTTTCCCGTGTTTGCTTGACATTCGACTGCGTACTGGGATTATACTGCCCCAACGTTAATGTTTATACAGGCTGTATAATATTGCCGACGCGTGGTTTACAGTCGTGGAAGTACTGGCCATATATTGGGCCGACCCTTGTCGTGCTGGCGGCGTGCAGATTTTGCCAATATCTAACCGACATACGACTGAGTACTAGGCCCATACTGTCCCATATGCTTTTTTCATCCCGGCTGCATAAAATTGTCAACGCATGGCCAACAGTCGTGAAAGTATTGGCCGTGTAAAAGGCCGAACATTGCTTTACTATCGGCCAGCTAACTTTGCCAGTGCTTGCCTGACGATCGGCTATGTACTCGGACTATCCTGCCCCAATATTAATGATTATATAGGCTGCATAGTCTTGCCGACGCGTGACTCACAGTCGTCTAAGTACTGGCCGTATTCTGGGCCCGACGTTGCCCGGCTGGAGGCGTGCAGATTTTGTCAGTATCCAACCGACATATGACGAAGTACTGGGCTCATACTGCCCCATACATTGTTTTTATGCAGACTGCATAATATTTTCAACCCATGGCCAACAGTCGTGAAAGTACTGGCCGTGTAACAGGCCGAACATTGCCTTACTATCGGCCAGCTAACTTTGCCAGTGCTTGCCTGACGTTTGGTTGCATACTGGGAGTATACTGCCCTAATATAATCGAT
The DNA here is from genome assembly GCA_949699805.1 of Tromatobia lineatoria. NCBI lineage: Eukaryota > Metazoa > Arthropoda > Insecta > Hymenoptera > Ichneumonidae > Tromatobia > Tromatobia lineatoria. The sequence continues at coordinate 6,615,060 of OX453048.1, forward strand.
TATACAGGCTGCATAATGTTGCCGACACGTGACTCACAGTCGTCTAAGTACTGGCCGTAGTCTAGGCCGAACGTTGCCCGGCTGGCGACGTGCAGATTTTGCCAGTATCCAACCGACATACGACGAAGTACTGGGCTCATACTGCCCCGCACGTTTTTTTAATGCAGATCGCATAGTATTTTCGATCCATGGCAAACAGTCGTGGAAGTGCTACGCGCGAACTCGGTCGAAGTTTGTCTTATTGTCGGTTAGCTAGCTTTGACAGTATGAGCCTAACATTCGGCTGCGTATTGGGTTTGTACTGCCCCGACATTTATGCTTTAAACATATTATAAAATATTGCCGACGCGTAGTTGAAAACCATCTCAGTACTGGCTATGGACTATGACCAACGTTGTCATACCAGCAGCGTGCAAATGTTGCCCGTATCCATCTGGCATGAGAAAGAATGGATTTTCTTTAAAAATACTTTTTTCTATCGGTGAATTAATATTTTTAAAGGATTTTATGCCACTGCGTACGTAAAATCGCACATCACGCACTCCTGCAATACATTTTCGTACAAAACTGGTGCGAGAAACTTTTTCTCAATTCGTATGATTTTAACACTCGCCTTCGGCTCGTGCGGCAAACTCACACTCGTGAGAAAAAATTTCTTCGCCCTCGTATCGTAATATACTATTATAGCATGGAATGCAGGGATATTTTAATGTTGCCGCGCCTATATTTAATATAGGCACGGTATACGATAACTTTTTCTCTAATTACAACATAAATATAGCTGACGTAGGAAAATAAAATACAATAACATACATTTTTGTAAACGAATTTTATTTATTCACAATAAAATAATCCGTAAACAATGCATGTGTGACGAAGGATGCCCCTTTAAGGGAATGCTGAAATAGATTTTTTTACCGACAGGTCGGTAAGAGAGAGAGAGAGAAAGAGCTAGAGAGAAAAATAATACGCATAGCCGCTCGTCGCTCATTTCTTTCTCAAATAACGTTTGGCATAACATATTCTGCCACATTCTGCGACAAATATTAGAATTACGAACGTACTTAATTTTCAGACGTTAAACAAGGTACCTTTATATATGTATTTATATTTCAATTTATTTCTGGTTCGGTTTCCAATAGGACGGCGTGACTCTTATATTGTTGTACCGCAGCGAGCGCGCGCGAAGCGCCTTTGTTTCGACACGTCGTAACATGCTCAATGGCGAGACGCGCGCGCGAAGCGATCGTCAGAGAGAGAAAGAGCGAGAGAGAGAGAAAGAGCTAGAGAGAAAAATAATACGCACAGCCGCTCGTCGCTCATTTCTTTCGGAAATAACGTTTGGCATAAGACATTCCGCCTAATTCTGAAATAAATGTTACAATTGTGAACGTACTTAATGTTGTGCCGTAGCGAGCGCACGCAAAACGGCGGCGTCTCGACACGTCGTGATATGCTCGATGGGGAGACGCGCGCGCGAAGCAACCGTACGAGAGAGAGAGAGAGAGAGAGAGAGAAATGATACACACCGCGGCCGTAAACGATCGTAAATCGTTCTGCAGCGCGGCTAACAAAAAATGCGGCGATTGTTTTTTTATGAGATTGATATTTCCGGTGGAAGGTGACAACAGTATATTCGTCTCAGAATAATGTGATTTACGTTTTCGACTTTAATCTGAGAGATGGAACGTGACAAAAAATGGTCGCGTAATACTTTGGAATATGGAAAATAAGTGCCAAGTTGCTGTCTCTCGTACTTATAGCAACCTGAGAGGCATATAATATGTGAGAGCATCACCTTACGTGCATGACTGTTACAAAGTATTTAATATATTTTGTGTAATCTGGAAAGTTCTTATAGACTGCGTGCGCTACTCTACCCACACTCCTGCGGCGTGCACGGAGCTCGGCGCGACAGTCATTCGGACGGTAGACGTCGTAGCGAAAACTCCTCCGACAGCGTAGCACTGCGGTAATTTCCGAGTGAATTGTTTTGTGCTACGAACTATCTACGGAAGTGCTCGATCCAGACCAAAGGTAAGATACTCTAGTTGCGTCCATCGCTCTACGAAATAATCTTTCCACGAAAATAAGTCATCCAAGACCAAGAAATAAACGAGTGACGAAAACATGTCTCCTTGCTTCTCTTAGTCTTTTTCGCGCGCAAACGAGTCAGAGAGTATATGCGTGTTATGGCGTGTTTCTCTCTCAGTCTTTGTCTCGCTTATTTTCGTAACGCGACAATGGTACGTTCAACGAACCTTAAAAAATGCCTCTCGTGATTTATTTTGATTTTTAAAAGTCCGACTTTAAAATTCTAGAGGCTAACCTTAAAAAATAGCAAAACCTTTTTTTTCGATTTTTTCTCGCGAAAAAAAAACCGGTATTTTTTCACGATCTTTTTAGCAGACGATTATTGTCAATAATTATAATAAATTCATAGATTAACTCATTTTATCATAAATTAATTCAATCTGCGGATTACATTCTATCCGCATGAGATTTCACTGATGCACTGCTATTATCAGCAAAGTTCTGTAAACGCACTTCCCGCATGTCGCTTCATTAATAAAAAAAAAATAATATGGGAAAAAAATAAATGGGAGGACGAAAATCTAGCACGCGGTGAGTTTACCGAAAAGATAAAAAAAATTATGGAATGTTTTGGATTTTTTGTTGTTGTTATTTTCGTTTATTTTTGCATATTGAACACAATAATGTTGTCCATAAAAGCCCATATTTTTTTATTTGTTTGTTCAAAATGAAAAATTTTACAGTTGAGTCACAGTAATTTCATTAATTACGTTTTTCATTTGTAATATTTTCAAATAAAAATCTTGGACGTTTTCAATACATGTAATCTCGATATAATGAAAGTTTCTTTTTAAATATGAAATTCTAATGTATTGTGTTGTTTCCAATATTGTATATCCACCGTCATCATCAATCAGGCTCCAGGCGTTGGTACAACTATGAAGATGTACAAGGAAACTTTGGGAGTAAAACTCCCTTTCACGGAAATTGACGCGTTTAAAGAATTTAATCGCCAGCTTAAAGAAAATGACGAAAAGGATGCTGCTCTCGTAAGCATTGAAATAAGTTTTGATTTTAATGATTTTTTTTTGTATATACATTGTATATACATTGTTTGAAAATAGGTTAATATTAATGCAATTTTGGCCGCGATATGATACTGTTTTATCGTGATTTTTATAAGAAATATGAGACATTCTTTGTCAATTGAGCTACTTTTTTCCGACTTCATCGGGTATTTTTTGTAATCGAACAGATTTTACTACTTCTTGTGCGTACTACCTTTAATGGTTTCATATTTTTAGTTAACTATTTTATGAAATGTCGCTGTTTTCCATTAAATTCAAAGTATTTTGCAAACTATGGGATAGGAGAAAAAAATTTCGCAAAACATCTGTATTCACGTATTACCTTTTAATTCGACTTTTTAACGATGTAATGTACATAAATTCATTTAAAGGTAGACATTTTTTCCGCATAGAGGCCATTTTTATCCCGTTAAAAAATTCGCAAAATCTTTACGAGTTAGTTTCGATTTTATAATAATCTGCTAAAGTGGAATTGATTGATATCTGTATAGATAAGGAAATTATGTCGTACCATGCAAGACCATGTAAATTGCGAAACTAGCTATGATTTTGATCGAAGTATTAAAATCTTGAAAAATATATATAATACTTTAAGGGTGTACTGAGATTGAAAGATTAATCGGTTCCGCTCGACATTTTTTATAGTACCGAAACTAACTGTCGAAGATTCTGTACATATTTCAGCGAGACAAAAACGGCATCTCTGATGAAGAAAATTTATCATTTTTTACTTGAATTGTCGATATTATGACGAATTGATTTTTAAAAAATGATTTTGATAAAAAATGATCAATTGCATTACTTTGGTTTTCAGACGAGCCGGTATTTCCGAAAGTTATTGTTTTTAAAAATCTTAAAAAAGAAAATAATATACATTGGCAGCATTTGTTTTTTTTTTTACTAATTCAGAATCTGAGCAACGACAAAAAGTGGCTAAACTGACAGAATGCCTCACAAATTGGAGCTATTTTTTCAATAACTTTAATGATCTATTGTAGCCACATATTAAACAGTTACATTACTTACAGAGAGCAATATTCAGCTGCGGGAAGAGCGGGCGCAAATGGGAAAACGAAGCTTAGCCTCAGTGCGACTCATGTGTATGATTGCATGAAAGGTAAAATGGATTCTTTCATTGTACATACTTATTTATTGTTCGAGTAATTAGGTCGTGGATGTTATATAATTACGAGTTGAGGTTAACAATTTCCCAAAATGTTTATGTAAAAAAAAAGTCCAAACTGACACGCTCCTTTCAAATCGAAGAAACTGTGTTATGAATAGAAAATAATGCTTAATTAATTATTAAATTACATGAAAAAAATTGAATACGGAAACGAAGTCACTTCTGTAAGGAGACATATACTGGGAGGGCGCCGTGAAACCGGAGAGTTGCACTGTGTTCTCGATGGACATTAAACATTTATTTGTTTTTCTCCGGTGGGGCTCAAATAATACATTCAGCCAATATTTATGTTTCAAATTTGCAATCCACAGCAAAAGCGTGAACGCCATTTATCTAATATTAAATATAATAATTATTTCAATATTTCCTTTTGTAGATGTTATTGTGGAGCTGCTCCCAGGGAAAACGGCCCTATCCGCAATTCTATCAGTAACTAGCCGTTACTTATCCGGCGCTGGAGACCGCGAGGGCGGAAAAAAAGCAAGAGTAGCGAAGACAATTATCCAAGAGCTTGAAGATTGAAAAGGAAGGAAAAAGCATTCAGAGAAGAAAATATATTTTGTTAATGACTCTTTATGAAGTCCATACGCATTAAATTAGTTGAGCATTTTTTTTATTTTGCATTTCCTCGGATTTTGTGGCAGAAGGCGGCCATGTGTAGTCCTTTCATAGCCTATACCTTAGATGTAAGAAAAGTTAAAAAATAATGATGTTTACTATATGACTTGTGGTTTATATTATAACTACGCAATTAGTACGTTATTACTTTATTATTACTATATACTGTTCATGATGGCTGTTGCGAAATAAATACCAAATTCGACCTCCAACGAGTATTCATCATTTTTATAATCGACAATATTTTGGTATTTAGATCAATACTCCCTCGCTTTCTCTTTCAGTACGTAAACGGTACTCGTTGACGGAATATAGCCGATACTGGCTCGATGTAATTCTGCCAGTGCCGACGGTACCGGTTCAGTTTAGTTTTTTCATTTAAAGAAAGCTGGCCCGCAACTAGTCACGAGTGCTTTGCCAATTCCTATTGCCAGTATCGTACTAGTACTGGGTGTCTATTCTTTAAAGACTCGGCATGGACGAATCTAAATCTGGCTACGTCTTGGCGCAGTACGCTTGCCAACGTTCTTGGTAATGACGCTCAGTCTTGGTGCTGTACGGGACAAATGCCGTGTTAATACCGGCATAACTATGGTATAATCACATTGGCTCAACGGAGCCAGTCCTGTTTCAAGTCTGTGGCAACGCTGAAATTATCACTCTGGTCCAACGCTTGTATGGCTGTATTGGAATGACGTTGACCGTTGGTATTGGTGAAGTATGTTTCGTGAGAGTCGGCCCAGAGTGCATTTACAGCGCAGTGGAGATACTATCCATTAACTCTGGACCAACCTTGGCAAAATGTACTTCAACAGGACCGACAGTCAGTACCATTCCGATACTGGCGGACAAACGTTGGACCCGGGTGATCATTTCCGACTTGTCCCAGTATTAAGACGGAATTATTTCTGCATCTCCCCAGGACTGGTATCCGGTACCGGCAATCTTGGCAAGAGTACAGTGCCAATACAGAGCCTGTTTGAGATTCGTACATGGGACATGAAATTTTACTGAAAATCATGCGTAACTATATATATATATATATTAGACCAGATAATAAATTTGAAATAACATATTTGTCTAAAGGACAAATAGCGTATCTTCATGCTTATCATGCCTTCGAACGTATGTCCAAAATATCAGCTGAAGTAAAATAAATGATAATTAAATGCTATGGGACGTCTCTCCAAAAGATACGCCCTTGTCCCTTAGTTTCCTTCGAGCAAACTAACTGTGCACTTCTGCCTAACACGCGAAAACGGAGGCACTTGGCACTTTAGCCCTATTTGCCGATAGACATGCGATATAATCGACTATGAGGCAAACCTTGAGTCATTTTTCGAGACGAGGCAAGGCAATTTTAACAAAAGGTAAACGCAATATATACGATTCGAGAAAGTGTCTTGACTGAGTCCTGTCAAACGAGGAGACAAGAAATAAACCTCGCGCGGCATCACTAGCTATAGCCTTTATCCTTGGTCCAGAAATTGGCCAGGACGATAGAGTTAAAAAATTTAGCAGACGAATCGCGAAACAGCGTTCACAAATCCTAAATACGATGTCACTTGGCATCCCAAGGTCGTCCTGGACAATTTATCTTCTTGGCCTAAAAACACTGAAATTTCTCCGGAAAAATTATCTATAAAACTAACTACTCTACTCGCGCTAATTACAGGTCATAGAATACAAACATTATCTTTAATAGATATCCAGAACATTTCAAAGACTGGCGAAATTATCGAGATAAAGATTCCGGCTCCAATTAAAACATCAGGTCCAGGTAGAAAACAACCAACCTTAATTTTGCCGTTTCATTCGGCAAACAAAAATTTATGTGCAGCGTCTGCTATCGAAGTTTACGTAGACCGAACTCGGGAGTTACGAAATAATGTGTTGAGTCTGTTTATCTCGTTTAAAAGACCACATAAGGCCGTCACCACTCAAACGTTGAGCCGTTGGATAAAATCCACTTTATCTCAGAGCGGGGTGGATACCAATATTTTTACGGCATACAGCACGCGACATGCTTCTACTTCTGCAGCGAAGCGAAGTGGGGTCTCTATAGACATTATCAAAAATTCCGCAGGGTGGACTAAATCCTCGGAAACGTTTGCGAAATTTTATAATTTGCGTGTGTCTCAGGAAAAAGACACTTTTGCGAGATCCATTCTGGATCTTTGAACACCATTTGTTACAAGTTTATAAATAAATAATCTGTGTTAACTGTCCAAAAAAAAAAAATAAAAAGAAATGTATGCTTCTATTTAATAAATGTATATTTTCCAAAACGCATGCCTGCCGTAATAGATTTTAAACATCTACCGGGTGATCTCGAGGAAGAGGCGCGCAATACAACTGTGCGATTAAACGAACTTACTTATAAGTAAATTTCTATCGTAATTGTATGAAGCGCCTCTTCCGAAGGGGTCACTCCCCACCCAAGTCCCACAGCTAAGTTTTTCTTAGCCCCGAAAATATTATGGCAGAACTTTGAAGAAATGAAGCACAGGACGTCCGTGTAACGGTGCCATAGCAACGGAGAAAGTTGCAGCTTTACTTTGAATTTGTGGCTACATTCGGCATGGGAAAGGGGTACTACCGGGCTTCTTTCTCGAAAGGAAATTCCTTTCGGGCTTTAATATGGACACCCTAAAAGGGTTTCCCATATCACTCCCCATTGGGGCCCTGATAAGGTATTTCTAGGTTTCCGTGGTGAAGGCTTTGATAGGATAATAATCACTTAAGGGCCCAGTCAGGCTTGAACATGGCACCAAGTAAACAAATCAATAATAATTTTGTCAAATAAGGATCTCATAAGGCCATAGTGAAGTTTAATAAGGCCTTGATAAGTTAATTAATTAAAGGCCCAGACAGACTTAAGCATGGCATAAAGTAAACAAATCAATAATAAATTTGCCAGATAAGGCACAAACGAATTAATTCACGCAAACAATAAAACAACTGTATTCGATATAACCAATTTCTGTAAAAAAAAATTACTGAATGTGCTTTTATTTTTACACATCGACGTAGTCATGTTAATCTATCAAGTTCTGACTATATTACATTAATTTTATTTAATATTTCATATTACAGTCATTCAAATAGACAAAAAAATTGCATATTCATATAATTTGAATGGCCGAGAGAGCTAAGGTGCAGCGCACCTAAACCATCCAGAGGTTTCTTGGTTCGATTCCCGTCATTGTAAAAAAAAATTGATATGTTTTTTCAGCGATTGACATGTACCATCGTGTAGAGGAAGGCAAAATATCTCATTAAAAGTGCAGCATTACTCAACTAAATAATAACAAATATATATTTTCTAATTAAAATTCTCTAGTAGTAGTAGTAGTTTTTATTTCAGAGTATGGCTTCACTTGCCTTTTACAGACCCATCCCATACAATCCCCCTGGTATATAGATTTTAATGGACACAAGCATAAACAACGACAAAAACAAAACAGTTAGATCACATGTAGGGTGTTAATTGTTACACTGTGAATAAACTAAATCACACCTTGTTTTATATAAGAAAGATAAGCGAAACAAAAATTATTTAAGAAAAAACATTCCACTTTTAATCGTATAGCTTTCCTGTCACATTCATTCAACCACTGCCCTAAATTTTATATCAACAATACAATACATTATTGCAAGCTTCGAACCTTCCCTGTTATCCCGCGATTCTCGATCTGTCTTTCACTAATTTTTCAAATTCTTTCGCGTATCTGCACAATTCCTCGATTGGCCTTTTTTCAGCAAGCTGATTAAGTCCTTTTCTATTTCAACCCCTTGCCGGTCGTCTATCCACCCTTCTATAAGCTCCGTCCATTCCTTCTTTATCAGTCTCCTAGCTTCGCAGCATAGCCATATATGTGTGAGATCTTCTTTCTCCTCCCCGCACAGCCTACAGCTCCACTCATCAAATCCCTTTTTGCTATATCTGTGTACGTTGCCGCATCTCATCCTAGCCCGCTGTTCTTTTATCCAGCCACTTATATCCGTAGCATCCCAATATTTCTCAGCTTCGATTCCCACCTTGAAGGTTTTGTAGCCTGGGCTGAAACTAGATCGCTCTACCTTGCTCCAATCGCTTTGGACATCTTGTTCCATTTTTCTTTCTATTCCTTCTGCCAAAATTTTCTCTAAGGTCTCCCACTTTTCATTTTCCCATATTCCTACTATGACTCTGCCGTCCCCGACTTTTTCCATTGCCATTTTCAGGTCCTTCCCCCATTTTGACGGTTTTCCGTTCAAGATACCCCTTACTTCCGCCCGGAGACATAATTTTAGCCATCTATTGTCTTCCATTTTTTGTATCTCGATCAAATACTTAGCTGCTCTCCTCCTTGACTCTACCTCCAAACTTCTTCTTCCTGCTTCCAGTTTCCAGATGTAATCTGGTGTGTTCCTGGCAACGCCCACGGGGCTTTCGCAAGTCTGGCCTGTACTTTTTCCACTTCTTCTCTCCTCCTCCATCCCCAGATCTCTACTCCATACATTGCCCCAGATTTCACCAAAGAGTTCATTAAAAATAGTCTTTGTCTTAGCTGTTCTATTCTTGCTTTCCTTATTATTCCCCATACTGTACTAACTGCTATTTGTGCCTTTCCGGCCATTTTCTTGACGTGCTTCGACATTACGTTCTTTGTAGAGAACCAAAATCCAAGGTACTTAAATTCCAAAACTACTTCAACCGCTTTACCCATTATTTCCCACTTCTCTTGCAACCCTCTTTTCCCTCCGTTTCTGAAAATCATTATTTTCGTCTTCCCAACATTTATTTGCATTCCAGTCTTCTTTGTGAATCTTTCCAATCCCTTGAGCATTCTCGCTAGATCTACCGCGGTTTGAGCCACCACCGCTATGTCGGCAGCGTACTTCAGCGCAAAAATCTTTTCTCTTCCCATTACCGTGCCTCCAAATTCCCTACCTTCCCACTCAGTATCTATGTCGTCCAAGAACAGGTTAAATAGGATCGGACTTAAAAGGCACCCCTGCCTCACTCCGTTAGTCGTCTCAAAGCTTTTGGTCATACCCTCGCCTGCAATTACCTCATTCCTAGTTGAATTATAAATCCCCCTAATCATTTGATGCATCCTCCCTTTTACTCCTTTTTCCTATAATTTCTCAAGCAGTAGGCCCCTATTTACCTTGTCGGAAGCTGTGCGGGAGTCCACGAACGCCACGTAAAGCTTTCCTCCTTTGGCTTTAAGTCTATTGTTAATTAGTGAGTTAAGTACAAAAATATGGTCCCGTGTTCCCCTTCCAGATCTGAATCCTGCTTGGCTTTCTTTTAAAATTCCGTATTTTTCTATCGAGTTTCGTAACCTATTTACCATAATCCCTGCTAAAATTTTGTAGCCTACATCTAACAGTGAAATCCCCTTATAGTTGCCAGCTTCGTTTTCGTCCCCTGCCTTAAAAATTGGGTAGATTCTAGCCAAATCCCAACCTTTCATTACTTTCCCACCCCTCTAAATTTTATTAACGATACTCCTTAGATCATCAGCCCTTCTCAATCCAAATGCTTTTATGTATTCCGTTATAAGACCGTCCTCACCTGCTGCTTTTCCACTCTTGCTCGACTTCAGTGCCTTGATCAATTCTCTGGAACTTATCTCGATATCTAGTGCAGTATCACTTGAGTGTTTGTCCCCCCAGATCTTGTCTACTCCCTTTGCTTGCGAAGATCCCTTCACCGACGCTTGCAGTTCCCCCTGATCCCCTAAGAACATAGCAAAATGTCGTACCCATCCTTCGTTATTAATTCCCATCCCTTTCCGTTTATTCTTAGACCTGCATTGCGCGACCACCGCCCACCATTCCGCCATATCTTTACTGTCCCTAACCCTTTGCCATTTCTTATCAAACCATTCCCTTCTTGCTGTATTACACATTTCCTTTATGATCTTTTTTTCTGCTAGCAAAACCTTTCTCTCCTTCACATTTTCCTCTCTCGCTCTTCTGAAGGCTTTCAGTTTCCGCCAGACCTTGGTTCTCTGTTCCTTACAGTCCGTACTAAACCACCCTGCATCTTTCCCCTCCCGACCTATATTTCTGACTAGTCCTGTTTTCTTTGCTGCTGTTAGCAGTGTTTCTTTTAACCTCATCCACTGTTCTTCTGTCGAGTTATTAGGCTCTTGTTCCCATATTCCTTCTATTTCTTTGAAAAAGGTCTCTGTTTTCTATGTTTTCCAAATGAATTTGACAGGCCTTTCCCCCTTGCCTTTACTTCCAGTAGCCTCCTCGCTTGAGTACTCTAAACTATCCGTTTCCAGTACGACGACGACCGGCAAGTGATCCGAGTCTATTCTGGATTCAACCGAAACCTTCTTAATTCTGTGCTCCATACCGTTTTTCACCTGCAGGACCAGATCGAGGACCGAAGCTCCCTCAGCCCCTATAAAAGTTAGTTGTCCCACTTCATCACCTTTCGCTCGTCCATTCAGCACAGTCACTCCGTATGTTTCGCAAAAATTTAACAGTTTTCGCCCCTCTGCATTAAGTAGCTCATCCTCAGACTTTCGCTCTACTAATGATAAATCTTCCTCCTCCCTAGTGCAGCTCCCTGTTCCTGGCCTATCCTTGCATTAAAATCACCTGTGATAATTACACATACTCCTTCATTAATGCCCTCTTCTACCCATCCCCTTAGTTTCCCCTCAATCGTCCTGAAACTCACATTATTGTACACTGAAATAATCCATGTCCTATTTGCATTCAGATCTTTCATTTTTACGGTCATTCCATATTCCCAAGTCACAACTTCACATTTTTGATGACATTTTTTCCAAACCCCAATCAAGATACCTCCACTCGCCCTCCCCATTAATTTTTCTTTTTTTGCTTCCTTAGTCCACCAAGTAAAGCCCCCATCCAAGTTACCAATGAGGCTCTTCTCTCTTTTTTTCTCAAGCCATGTTTCTTCTAGAAGTATTATAATATCAAAATTTTCCAGATAGTCCCACGTCCGCCCAATCTTTCCAATTCCCGCAAAATTCCAGGTAATAATTCCGATCTCATTCTCTTTTCTCACTCGTTTCTTTTCGAAACCTACTCTCGACTAATGTACCTTCTCTGTCGCTCCAGACCCACCAGATGTTATTGATACGTATTTTTTGGTACCCTACTTTAACTTCTTTCCCCTCCCTTTCTAATCTTTGTGCTTTGCTACGTAACCACGATTGGATAACCGTTTCTCTCGCGATCGGCACATCGCATATCCAATAGTTGCTTCCCTTGAGTCTGCTTTTCTTCTTCAATACGCAATAAAACAATTCAGCACGATAATTGACCCTTCACGTGTCCGATGCAGTCTCTCAATTCTAGGAGTTATGTCCATTTTTTTCTTTATCCACCAGGCTATGTCCTGCGTGACTCTCACAGCATCCCCCACCGTCTTGAACCCTTTGATCAGCAGGGACCGTTTGAGTTTTCTCCTTGCTCCAACTTCCCACTCCCACTCACCCCCTGTCAGAGCACTTGGGGTTGGTAGTACCGAAGGAGCAGTGTGTGGCGAGCTGTCATTTTGTTCTGTCGTCTGAATATCTTCCCATCCGCTTTTGTTCGGGTTACTCTCGACCGATTGATTCACTGTGGAGTTCATAGGCGCCTCACTCACCGTCTGCAAACTTAAGTTTTGCTCTAGATTGTCCATCTCAGGATTCATCGTGCTCTTCTCCGCCCTACTATCGTCAAAGCTCTCCTTCCGGCCCGTCTTGCGCGTGAGGGCGCCGATTATTCCAAGCCACAGCATCCTCTCGTCTTTTCACTCTTTCTGCTCCATTTCAACTATTGCATTTCTCATTACCGCTCTCATTTTTATTTCCATTCTTTCCAACTCTGTCATCCATGTTATTACCGGGACCTCCTCTAACGTCCCGCATCCCAAGCCTCCGTTACTTCTTCTTCTTCTTCTTCTCCTCCTTTTTTGTCCGGTTTTATGCCGTGGGCCAAGTACCGGTCCGTTACTTCTACGGCCCTTCTCCAGCGCCTAAAATATATTCTTCCTATCATTTGTCTCTTGATCTAAGACGTTATTTTCCTCTTTACTTTCATTATCATCCTCACTACAGCTAGCTCCAGATGCGCATGCAGCCAACAACTGTTTTTCCTTCTCCAAGTCGATCTTATTGTTATCATTATTATTATTCTCGTTTTCGTCCAGCACTTTAAGTGGTTCGGATGCGTCGGTTTCCTTCGGGTCATCAATATCTTCGTTGTTCAGACTCTCATTTCTCTCAGCGATCGGCGAATGTAAAAATCCTCTCCCCTTTGCAAACGGATCCGTTTCTTTAACCCTAAGCATGAAGTGGTCTATCGGGCTCTCGCTATGTTTTTTCGAGCTGTGAACAATCTTTTTCGGCCTGCCGCGCCCTCTCTTCCCTTCGCCATTTTCACCGCCCTTCTTTACCGGCGCAGTTCTCTCTGCTCCCGCCATCTATGCAATCTCCAACTAAGCTTCCTTGCTAAATCCCGTTAAGAATTCTCCGATGGCCCTAACCTCCGAAATTCTATACCCGGTTTTCCACTGCGCCAAATTGCCACTTTTTTGCAACGCAGCCTTTCATCTACACTTCTACTCGTATTTTATCTTTCCTCCTACACTTTTTTTGTTGTTTTCTGGGTTGTAGGTGGAATAAATTCCTCACACACACTAGAATTATGACCCGGTAATAGAAGCACGTCCGCCGTAGCTTGAGGCCATCTTCCTCCATCAATTAAATTTCTCTATTATTTTAGTAAGGACTTAATAGGGCAGTCTTTAAAGGCTCCTAATATTTAGCCTTTAAAGGCCCCGTAAAAAAAAAAAGCGTGACCGTCCTTTAGAAAACTCTATAAGGCTACCACATAAGGCCGTTATTATAATTAGAGAAAATTAATCAGCGCCTTTGCAAAACCCTGACAAGATTTCTTCACGGGATTCCTCACGCCGTATGGAGCCTCCGACGGCCTACTCGCCCCAAAAGGTAGTCTTTGCAAATGGTGTTCACTTCACATTAGTTTCAAAGAAACAAGAGAGAATTGCGAACATTTTTCGATAGTATAAAAACCCTTAAAAAATCGAGCATATTAAAGAAGCTAAACAGATTGATCGTGCATAATAATAATAACAAATTTTAATAACAAATTGATGAAAAAAAACTTCTCTAATAAATCTCCTGGATATCTAGTTTTTTGTAAATGGAAATGATTCGATTATTATCTGAATACGTTTATTTTTTTTTAATTTTTGGATTGATTACATTTTGTGTTTTTCGACACATACTTCGAAATAAAAAATAAAATTCTGAACCGAATAAAAAAATCTGAAAAAATGTGTATGTATTCAGAAAAATGAACGGATAATTTGTTTCGTTGAATTCCGTACACTTCTGTGTTGGAAAAATGCGAACACCTTCCAAAAACTAATACACCCATGTAGACAAAATTGCAAGTGCTTTGCTTGGAATTTTTCAATACGAGTCAGTAAAATTTTGATAACGTTCACCTCACTTTTAATGCGACAATAAATATCAAATTTCAAATCGGGCACGAAAATTCCGAAAATGCCTGTTAATTTGCATGAACTAATTTAATAATTGACAATTTAATAAACTTGGATAGTAATTTCTAATCACCGGCTTATCAAAAATCATCCATTTGTGTTAAATTTAATATGCACACGTATCGATTTCGATTTTCTATGCCGACTTTTGAAAAATTCATACACGTGTGTATAGGAAAGACGCGAATATTTTTTACAGTGTATGCTTGACGTTAATCAATTTCGATATGTGCCTCATTTTATCAATGGAATGCTACGCTACTAATAATTTAGAGAATGCATGATGCAAAGATAATGTATTGTTTACTTATGAAATAAATAAATAAACAAATGAATAAATAGGATCAATTTTTACGTTGTCGACCTGACAACGTAATAATGTCTGCGAAAATGAAAATATGTATTTTTGTTTTCTTACGGAAATTATTGCCAAGCGCGAACCAGTAACGTGTAATTAATTTTCGAGTTGATGCGTGGTCCTGTGGAAAGACTGCGGACTGACAACCATGAGGTACCAAGTACGCACCGTCGAAAATTTTTTTTTGTCTTTAATTTACTCCGCAGAAACTTTTGCGTCAGCAAGTCAACAACGAAAAACTATTTGCGTAAATGAATTATACAGTTGTCCAAACGGCAATCGTTCCTTACGAGCAAGCTCGCCAAACGCAAAAGCTCGAGCATCCTACGGTTCTAAAATCGCCAGTATACCTCAGACGGAGTGACGGACAGTCAAGTGAGTTCTCTATACGAGGATTTCTTATACGAATGCCTATTTGAGAATTGACGAAAATTTTTTGAATCGTTTTACTCTCCAAACCGATGCAACATAGTAGATGCAACTCCTCGCAATTAATACGATAAACCGATAACGAGCGTCCCCTCGTTATCAGCCATCTTGCCACTCGTCATTACCCGTGCAAAGAAGCACCGAAATCCCCAATCTACCCCCCACAATTATTTATTAATACCCGTCCCCCTATTCCAAATTGTCCTTCAGACAATTTGGAATTTTTTTCTTTCAATTTTTCTCTCCATAATTTGTTTTTTTTTGTCATTATTTTAAAAGTAAAAGTTCGTGAATCGTCCTTCGGATTTTTTACGAATTTTCAAGATAAATTCTTCCCCCCTCCTTTTTTTGTTTCTCCTTCAGCAAATTACCCTTGTTATTGTTCGACCTCAAAACCCCTTTTTTTGCTACTCTGATTATTTTAAAAGATATTTGAGACCACCTGGGTATCACCATATCTGAATATATCTGCTCATAGAGGATCATTTCAATTAGTGATGAAACAATATCAAACTAAGCTTGAACTCATATATGATCATATATGGGTCGCAGGACTTGTTCAAATTCCACGCCGGCTTTCCATGTTGCATTCGAATAAATTTGATTTTGACATTTTTTCACTGAACAGTAAATGATGTCATTGAAAATAAGTAATATACGGCTTTGGAGTATAAAATGTTCAAGCAAAAGATATATCTTTGTAGATGAAGTGAACATTGCTTATAGCCGTGCAAAATTCTTGTTCTGATAGTTCAATCTTTAGTTAGAACAGACAGATGCAGCACTTCTGTTAGTAAAGTAGAGAAAATTAGAAAGTTCCGGCCATGTTTAAAAAAAACACTTCACAATAAAATAGGTGACGCTTATGCACTACACAACTTGCTCATTCGTCACGAAAGCTAGCGTAGCCGAGTGGTTAGTATTACAGGTTCCTATGCAGATGGTCTGGATTCGATTCCCGAGAATGATTTTTTTTTCTACTACAAAAATGTACTGCACTACGAACATGAAGGATGAGTTATTTAAAGCCGAAATCCACAATAAGAATCAATGGCCAGATAAATTTTCGGTGAATCAAACAATCTTCTCAGATATGATCAGATATGACTTCATATCATAAAACCATATCCTGTCAGATACGATCAATTCTGGTTGGATCTGATCAAAATACGATCAGACTTGGCAATTTTTCTTGTCTGATCAGATATGGTCAATCTGATCCGATAAATATACGATCATGCCTAAAATTTTCTTCCCGGGTCGAAAAAAACCAATTCCAAAAACGCCGTTTTTTTTAATTTGAAAAAATTCACACTGATTCTATGATTTAAAATATGATTTTTGAGCGCCACATTTTTCGCAGCTTGATTTTTATTTTTTTAGATCAGAATAACATTCTTAAATATCAATGGATCTCAATTTCTCTGAAGATGGTAGATTTATTTGGATGCCCGAAAACAATTGATATCGTTAAAAAAAAATTTGCAAATGCATTCGCAATACAATATCGCTTGTATTGCAATTTTTAACAAACCCACCCCTATGAGGAAGCCAAAATAAATAATAAATGTCTTCCTCGTAGAGGAAGATTTGTTAAAAATTTAAATTAAAAAATATCCTCTTTACTACTGTCTTCAGATTTTATATGAATGATCGAAGTTCTACTTTGCATCATTTTTTTTAATGTCGTTGCGTGTCAACGATGAAAACTGCAATAACTCCAGATTTTTTATATAAAAGATAGAGTGAGCTTGCAATCATTTATACTATATACGGGCCTTACTATTTGATTATTCATGCAATGAATAATAAAGTTAAGTGTCTGCATTAGGGATAAGCAAAATGTATTTAAGTTTTTAAAAATAATAAATGTTTTTCCACTCATAATTTATTTTTGGTTAAAGCAATGAGGGTTTTTTCAATTCATCAGCTTTTCAGGTATAAATAATAAGTGGTTTTTCACTTCGCTTCATTTTGACTGTAAATACTTTGTATAGTATAGTAGAGTATTGTACGCAGATATTAAAAGCTATTGATTAATAATAATTAACTAAGAATGATGAATAATTATTACGCAATAATTGATCATTAATGTTTTTTTTCCGTTCCGAAAAAACCACTGATTATTTAGACTTGAAATACGTATGAAGGTATTTTTCGATCATTATTGATAATCAAAATGATGTATGAATGATGAAAAATCATGATTTAAAATCATATTAAATTGTGAACCGACAGAAGGATACGCGCGGTCGGTGCGTGGCTTCATCGGTCCTCAGAGTTAAGAAGCATCATCTGCGGCCATTTTTGAGAATTTTTTCAGATTTTTAAATTTCGGCTGAAACATACTTTTTTTACATCGAGGAGTAGCGGAATCAATTTTACGGATGTCACTCGGCTTTAAAGTCCGAGAGGGTATGTGGGACTCCCTAAACATAAAATATATAATGAGGCCTACCCACTAAACCGCCCTCTCCTCGATGACCCTCCCCCCCAGGCCTGGGACGACTTTCGTATTACTTCAAGCCGGGGGTTCGGTCCGTGTTCGTTCCTTCGTTCTGTTGTCTGTATTCCGTTTCGTTACGTCAGTCCGTCTGCTCGGTCAGGCGAGGCAGCCTTCTACGTTTTTCCGTCGCAGTATCGTCTCAGTATAGGTGACCACTAGCTGCCACCACTCTGTTGAGTGGAGCATCCCCTGAACAATGTTGTCCGGGGTGATGCCACCAACGATCGTCTTGAGTTCTAGTCGTAATCCCGTCCAGCGGTCACACACGAAAAACGTGTGTTCCGCGTCGTCTCGATCGTGTCCGCAGTACTTACAGTCTGGCGTCTGTACTCTGTTCATCTTAGAAAGGTACCGTCGAAAATACCCGTGGCCGGTCAGAAGCTGGGTAACGTAAAAGTTTACGTCCCCGAACTTCTGTCCGATCCACGGCTTCAGGTCCTTTATAAGTCGTCGCGTCCAGTCTCCTATACATTCTTCCGTCAATCGGTCCTGCCAAGTCTGTATCGTCCTGCCGCGTTCCGCGACTGCCGCGTCCTCGCGTCCTATGTCCGCGCTTCTTCCGTATATTCTTTTTCGCTCGAAAGCTAGAAAGTCCACGGGGATTATGCCAGCCACCACCAAGACTGCTTGTGCAGAGACAGTCCGGTAAGAGCAGGCGATCCTCAGCGTGCCCAGTCTTTGTACCGTCGTCATTGCGTGGCAGTATTTCTTTGTCGTCAGGGCATCTGCCCAGATCTCTGTGCCATATAGGAGGATCGAGTGAGCTGTCTTCATTAACATTCGTCGATTCCGCGGTCTTGGTCCGTTTGTGTTGGCCATCGGGCGGCTTAAGGATGCTATCCTTTCTGCCGCCTTCTTGCACGTTTTCTATATGTGTGGCCAGAAGGTCATCTTCGTATCTAGAGTTACCCCTAAATACTTGACTTCCTCACCAGCCACGATTTCGTCCGTCCCGACCAGCATCGGTAGTCTGTGTGCGTTTTCTGGTCAAGAACGTTAGTTCCGACTTTTCTGTCGCAAGCTTTATTTCGTGATCTGTCATCCACTGTCCTACGCGTCGCATCGTCTGGTTCAGTTTTAGCTGTGCCAGGTCCGGGGACCGCTCGGTCATCACCGCCGCCACGTCATCGGCGTAAGCGACGAGGAGTACACCAAGCGGTACCTCCAACCTGAGCAAGCCATCGTATAGTCCATTCCAAAAATCTGGTCCTAATATGGACCCCTGTGCAACCCCCGCGGTGATTTGTCTCGTCACCGGTCCTTCAGTCGTCTCGTACGTGATTTTTCTGTTCTTCAGGTAGTCCCCCGCCACCCGAGTCAGGTAAGCAGGAACCCTGAAGTTACTTTCCAGCGCCTCCAGAATGTCCACCCACTTAGCCGAGATGAAGGCGTTGCTGATGTCTATGGTCGCCAGCAGCACGGTCGGTCGCGCTGCATGACAGTGTCTTTCTAAGCCCAGGAAGGAATCGACGACTTTTTGGATTGCTCAGATTGTCGATCGACCCTTCCTGAAGCCGAACTGCAGGTCTGAGAGGCCTCCACTGGTCTGTATCGCATCAGTCAGTCTCCGTTTCAGTAATTGTTCGTAGAGTTATCTGTCGGGTCAAGTAAGCTCAGCGGCCGGTAGGCTGACTGCGTATTAGGGTCGCCCTTCCCTTTCGGGATAAGGACTAGCCTTGCCGTCTTCCACCGGTCACTAAGCGTCCCCGTCGTCGAGCACGTATTGTACAGGTCAAAGAATATTTCCGGCCTCAGGTTGACCATCAGCCGGATAATTTTCGCCGGTACCCCGTCAGGTCCCGGTGCTTTCCCAGTCTCCATTGCCTTGGACGCTCTAGTGAGCTCCTCTGCCGTAAAGAGAGGGGCTGCCGATGTGTCTGGGTCGTGTGTAGCGTCCGTCCGTATTGGGTGTGTATGAAACAACCCATCGACGATCCGTCGTGTGGATTTAGCGTCCTTGAGCCCTGGCGGTATCCGGCCCCCTAATTTACCAGTCACAATTTTGTAACCAGCGCCCCAGGGATCCTGATCCACCTCCTCGCAGAGCTTCCTCCAGCATCGCGCCTTACTGTTTCGTATTGCGTTCGTCAATGCTCTCCGTGCTATCTTTAACTCGGCCGGTAGGTTTTCCCTTTCGGGTCTTCCCTTAGCCCTCGTTACCCGTCGCTGGCATGCCAGACAGACCGTGCGCAGACCGGCTATTCCATCCGTCCACAAGTATTGTGGCTGTCTTTTCTGTCGGTGTTATCGTTTCGGCATAGTGATATTGCACAGCCTGTCCGTCAGTTTGGCCGTCGCGTCTGCCACACTTTCTGCCCTTTGCCGGCCAGTCAGCTCAGGGGGGGACTTTTGTTATTAGCGCTGGTGCTGCCACCAGCATCTCGGAGAACTACCGAATGTCAAGTTTCCAACGCGGGGGGTGTTGAGTCCTCGTCTGTTCCGTTGTTGTTTGTTCTTCCACTTCAAAGGCAATGTACTGGTGGTCGCTGGCCGTGTAGTCTTTGATCACCCGCCACTGTCTCATCCGTGTCGTAATTCCGTCCGATGTCATCGTAACGTCAGGGATAGAATCTCCGAACCCTGGTCGTCTTTACGTCGGAATGTTACCCGTATTGGCTACCACTAGGTCCAGCCTCGCGGCCATTTCCAGCAGCAGCCATCCATGTTTGTTCGGCGCTGTCATTCCCCACTCGATCGTCCGCGCGTTAAACCCCCCCCCCCCCCCCCCCCCCGATGATAACGTCTCCCGGCAGATCCCTAATTCCGTCTTCGAGGAGTGTCACTTTTCTCTCGAAATCCGCCACGGTGCAGTCAGGTGTCAGGTAGACGCTAACGTAAGTGACAGCGCCAACCCTTGCCCAGACGTAATCGTCCCCTACACCAGTGCCAATAATTCGAGACCGGGTGGCACCCCTCACCTAGATAGCTGTGGTCTCAGTCTCGTTTGTAATGTACGTCTGTGTAATGCTTCTCCTGTACGGTTCGCACAGGATCAGAATGTCGGCGTCATATTCGTCAGCTATCTGTGGTCGTAGCATGTCTGCTGTCCTGCTCCTGTTCAGGTTTCCCTGAACTATTCTGTCCGTCTTCCGGCCTGCTTCCTGTACTCCTCCAGTACGGCTCGGAACACCGCACACCTTACGGTTCCACCAAGATGCGCAACATCCTTGTGCCCTGCCTTGGCGCATAGGGGACAAGCCGATCCGTTTGTGCAGTCCGTGGCATAATGTCCAGATCTGCCGCACTTTCAACAGTCCTTTGTCCTGTCCACGTCCGTACGGTTTGCCTTTACGTGCCTGTAGCCAAGGCACTTGTGGCGCTTCGTCACTGTCAGTCGTTTCCGGACACGGCAGCGCGACCATCCTATCCCGAGTCGTCCGCGTCCAAGCAGCACCTCGGCCTCCCGCGACTCAAGGTCGTAGACCGCCATGTACAGCTCGGCGCGGTTCGGGCCAAAGATATGGACTTCGAAGTCTCCGTCTCGTCTCGTGTCTCAGTTTCTGTATGACGTCCTCCGCGGTTGTTACGCAGTCCAGATCCATGATCTCCAATTGGACCTGGGGGGCTAAAATATGTTAGTCGATGCGCTCGTGGCGCTATCGCGGGTCGCGTATACGAATCCGTTGCATGGGAGCGCCCGTCGCACCCTCTAGATCAACAAGAATAGTCGAGTAAATAGCGCGGTATCTTAGTCGATAAATAAACGAGATGTAAAATCAATGTATCAGCACTAACAATAACTACTCGGCGTAAACACCTCTAACCATTATCAGAGTGACCGTTGGCAAAGCAGGGCGCCTACGTGACTTTAGTTTCGTACGCCCGGACTATGCGCGAAAACAGCAGAAAGGAAAACAAATTGTCGTGCAGTAGGGGAAGCCGAGTGCGAGGCCGGTTGGGTAGAGACCGCACGGGTGTCGCTCTCTTATCTGCGGACCACCGAAGCGAACGATACTTACTTCTAGGCAGGCGTGAGATTTATCGACTGCGAGTCAAGGAAAACTAGTATCGAAGCAAGATCACCGGTCTTAGAGGCGTTTATTCAAATAAAATCGTTCACTCAAATAGAATTCACGTGTAAGCGTTTTATTATCAGGAAACACAAGCATAGGATAGAATAGGGAGAATAAATATGCGAAACCGAACATTTTTATGAACAGAATTTATTTGGAGCGAAGGTATTCTGTATCAGTGCATACATGCGTACGAAGGAAGCCGAGCGATATATATTAAGCGATTAAGTCGGAGTGAAACACCCCCCCCCCCCCCCCCCACAACCTTTCCGTGCTCAGTCGGTAACGAAAACTGTGAACAATTATTTTCGTGGGTGCCGAATGTTTCTGAATAAAATTAATATCTTAAAACATGCAGGATTAGTATAGGAATGTTGTAAGACTTTTCTTTGATTCAGGAACACTCGGTAACCGTAAAACTACTTGTTCAGTACTTATACTGATTAAGTATATTTCACCTCGCCTTAAGCGTGAAGTTAGAGTAAGAAACGAAGAACGGTTAGCGATTTGTCCAAAACGTCGTGACACGGTTTAAGGACGTAGATAAATAACGTCACTTGACCAAATATTCAGCTGGCCCAAAACGACGGCGTTGAAATAGTTGTCCGACCGTCTTCGGGGAACAACAGGGATTCTGCAGAAGAAGCACATATTTTTTGCAAATTTTTGTTGCATTCCAACGATGCAAACTTCAACAGCATACAATACTATATACAGTCCGGGTTAGAATCCCTCATGGCGTCCCGACAAAAGACCCGGGTCGATTCCCGGGTCGACTTCTGGATCTGATCAAAAGCAGAAGTCCAGCCAAAGATCTATCAGAGAATTTATATACATTTTTCGATATTCCGTCTTTTTGGCGAAATAAGTTTGGCCTCCGCGAAATATTAATTTGCAATCGCATAATCGACGTGAGCGCGGATGATAAAGTAGTTGCGTGAGAGGTGCTGGCGCCACTCAGCGCGAACTCGCAACTCGGAACATTCAGCGGAAAAAAAATGAGTTCTCTCGGCGGGAATAATCAACTCGACATAATAATAGAACTGCGCCGTTCGCAGACGCGACAGACTCGAAATAAACCAAGGCTATGGGGATGAAAGTGAAGTCTCTCTCGTGTCAGTTGCAAATCCTTTCCTTAATAATGCATTATATATGAGTAATTCTCCCAAAACCCATCACACGTGTAAATCCTCTATTTTTTCAGATTTTTAAATTAACAACTGTGTATTCATTCTTCTCATTGATTTTTGTTGATTTTTCGAAGTTTCATTGGTAAATGATTTTTTAAAGCATGTAAATAACTTTAAATTGTAAATAAATCGCAGTTTTTCAATGAAAATTTTAGAGATTTGATTCGTCTTTAGTAGAGCACTGAAGAACGCCAGAATGGATTCAAAAGCCGTTCATGCCATTGTTTTTATATAATGCGGGTCCCTGCGGGTAATATTGCTATTTATTATTTATTCTGTGTTTTATTACGTAATTTTTTCAATCACGTTTTTTCGAATTTCGAATTTTCCCATCAAAGTCGATTATTTTCACTAATGCGTCAATCATTTAGTTAAATTATGTTTTTTTTCCCTTCTCGTATTTTCATGCGACTTACGTTAAAAACTGAACAATATTATAAATTCTGAATATTTTACATTTTTCAAGATATATACATTTTTAATATATATTTTCATTCAGAGCCTCACCACGGAAAACGGATTTTCAATCTCTATTCGCGTTTTCCAGTGGTTTCCTGAAGACGAATTAAATTAGAAATATTTTCATTGAGAAACGGAGATAAATTCACAAAAAACGTCTTCTGTCTGGAATAGATTGTATAAACGATTATGAGCTTGAAAAAAATCGTTCACTAATCAAGCTTCGAAAAATTGACAATAATTAATAAGTGAACCAGAGACACAGTTGCCAACTTAAAACTGTGAAAAAAATGTATTCTCTTCCGCATGACATATCCAAATGAATGTCGCAGTTACAAGACGATTGGAGACCACGAACTCCAGGCCTTACATACGTCCAGCGGTACCGAAAACGCACCGAAAAAAAACTCTTTTTAAGAGGGATAGAAATAGAAAATGATTTAAAAAATTCTTACACATTCTTAATTACTGTTTTAACTTTGTAAAAAATTTATTTTATTTTTTTTTCAAAAATTACAACATAAAAAATCACATTTGTCGAAGCAGTGTAAAAAAAAGTTGCTTCACGGTTGGCACCATTTCTTTTTCGAATGTTGACAGATCTGCAAAATGTAAAGAAATTCTTGTAAAATAAGTTTATAGTTATAGTCTGTCGAGCCGAATTTTTGAAATTCGAAAAATTAAACAATTTACGGTAGTTTGAAAAAAAATGTTGATTTTGTGTAAAAAAAAAATGTCACATTTTAATCGTGTTTAGAAAATTTTCGAATTACAATATCAAAAATCCGGCTCGACAGACTATCGAAAAAACAATTCCGAATATTGGAAACAAAGCATAAAAAAATATTTAAAACTGTACAAGTTATCATGCAGACCGTCAGAAAAAGTAGTTCCGAGAAAAACGCGTTTAAAGTTTCAAGTGCGTTCCGCTTGAAGTAGCGCGCGGCTGGAGCAAGAACTTTATGAATTTTAAAAATTTATTTTGTTAACTTACGTCTAATCTCCCATTTCAGCTTCATATTGTACGCTTTCCTTGTCAGCAAACAATTGTTGTTGTTTCCACGTATTGTAGGATAACAAAAAAATCGGTCGACTAAAAGGGTCCGAGGGTAAAGGCCAGCTGCCTCAAACAACTCTACGCAGATAGGTGCGCGTCAGACCATTTCGTCGGGCAGTCACATTTTCTACAATAACTTTTAATCTATGGGAAATTTTTGCAATCAACTTGCACAGAAATACGCCTATAGAAACCTTGCACAGGAATAAGACTATAAGAAATAATAATCTCCAAAAAAAAATCACTTCAGTAAGCCAACCTAGCCTCCAATGCGTCTGCAATCGACTTAGCTGAACTGTACGGCATTCGTCATGAACACGGGGAAACTGCAGAAAACCTGTACCGGTACAGAAGGTCGTATATCCTTCTGACTTCCGGGGCAATACACGAAAATAACTTACTAAAGTATATACACCGAGGCCTCAGAAGAACTGACCTCCCGCTCACTGGTTCTTCTTTCTTTCTTCAATCAATTTTTCCGGGCCTGTAGGACCACACCGAGCCGGCGTTCGTGGTTTCGAAATTCCGAATACGGACTTTGGTTCGTGAGTTTACGAAGTGCTATCATAAATTTACGATCGAATACCTACGTGTTCCCTTCATATCCTATTAAATGATCATAAATATTATAATGTTTGTATTAAATTCAATAATAAAAGGATACGATAGTACTTGTGCACCCAAGTTATATTCCAAGCATGAAGAAAGAAAAAAAAATCGACCTAAAATCATGATTTTTTATTCCGGTCAACCATCTTTGTAATGACCGCGGCCCGAGTTCCTTAGCTTTTATGTTGTCCTAGCGGTTATCTAATGTCCTGACCAACTATTCCATCCAAATTCGTTTTTATGGGATAAAACGTATTAATAATATATAAGCCACTTCACGAACTTATGAGTAACACAGCAAACAGAGCAGTTTTTAAATATTTTTTACACTAAATTATTTATGTTATCTCTAAAAATGCTTTACGTATACATCCCTTACCAAAAGTTTTATTTTACCCGAATTTGAATACTTTGTGCTGAGAGAAAAATGAATACAATATAATATAATATAATATATAATAAATAATCAAGCATATCAAAGAAGAAAAATCTTGAGTGCAGTAGAAGGTTTTATGCCAAACAGATATCCAAAATTCGTTATTTCGCGCACATTTTTAAAAATAAAATAAATCAACATCAAAATAAAGAAAAAAATCTGAAAAAATTCGTATGCATTCAAATAAATTAACATATCATTTTTATTAGAAAAAAATATAGGTTGACTGATTGTTTGTTGAACAATTGTTTTTTTTACCAATTTGATAATAACATTTTGGGATTATTATTATGCGAAATCAATCTTTTCAGCACGTTTTATATGCATTATGTTTTTCCGTTTTTTAACCCTTCGAGATGTGATCGAAATTGTCTCTGAAACTCACTCTTGGCAGGACCGTACGTATCCTTACATATGCATCGTTAACTCGGGGGATCGCCAGAGCCGTACACCGACCGCGCATCCATGCGATTGTCGGTTATAACATTTTTATTTACATTTTATAGAAAAGCTTTACGAATTATTATGAAAAACGATCTGTGGATAATTTGAAAATAATCGGATAATCATTACTTGTGCCCTAAAACCCTTAAAGTTTAACTTTTTTTTTTCTTTTTTTTTTCCCCACAATATACTGATTTGAACGGGTGCGACTAGACGAACCTTCGCCGAAATACAGACCACCGTAGTATTTCATCTATTCGTGATTGAGAAAATGTCGTACACATTGTCTGTGTTTGAATCAAATTATTTCAAATTACAGTAAGTACTACTACTACTTCAATTATCAAACTTATTTCAAATGACAACAAGTGCAAGGGAATAGGGGAATTTGTCTATTGCAAATATCCTTACTACAGATAAAGCTTCAAATACTTAAACGAAAGTGGTGAACTTCTGGATTGAAAAAGGCAATTTATCGTTATAAGTTAACTCGTGATAGAGGAACTGACCTTATAATAAAAAGAAAAGTTCGAAAGCTTCGAAAGATTATTGTGTAAAGTATGACTTACCATATACAATTCATTGTATGATAATGGTACAGTAAAGGCCTGGTGTTAATAATATTACATCACTGTCTCGTTGTTTATATGTAGAGGATTCATTGGTTTATTCATATATTACATAACATTAAGTGAAATACTGCGTAAAAATACATTGAACTAAAACCTGTTTCTATTCTAATGAACTACCGAGCACGTTTACGAAAAACTTTGTCGGATTTTGCTGTCAATGTTAAATTTCAATAATAACAGTAATGATAATAACAATAATTACAATAATAATTTTTTTTTTCGTAAAAACTACATTGAAATAGGCGTTAAGTTAACATACGTTGAAGTCGATATGATGTTAGGCATGGAACAGTGTCAATGTCATCATTGCACGAAACTACATTCGATGATTATTTATCTCCTTCCTATTCTTAAATTTTTATTACATATTCAGGTATCTTTTAAAAACTATAACGGAGTGCTCGCGGTTGTTCCTCTCGTCTAATCTCAACTATTATCGCTTGCTCACAACAGAAACTTGTAGTACATTTTTCGGTTTTTTAATTCAGAAACTACGCCGCATAGTTCTTGCTACAATAAATATATTGTTTTAAATACGAAGGAGCCTGAGGAAGCTCACCTAGGCACCGATCGCAGCGGTGCATAGTGAAGTAACAGTGCTGCTTTGTCACGTTTGAGTATAATAGTTTTTTGTCTATAAGATGTTCAAAAAATTCCATCAAGAATTTTGTACAATACATTAAGAAGGTTCACCGTTCAGTCGAAAACTAATTTAGGGCTTCCATTTTTTCACTGCGTTAATTAAACATTTTATAAACATAATCCAAAAATTATAAGATAATTGCGGTGTGATACTATTGAGAAATCGACCAATCGGACACAGTATTTACTCATTTAACATATAGACACAGTCAACTTTGGAATTTAGAAACCTATCAATTGGTAGTTGCAAGTTTGTGCAAAAAAAAAATTCGGACTTGAATTTTGTTGATATGAATCCAAAAATCATTATGAGAATGAAAATCGAAAGGAGCAGCTTCTATATCAGGAAATTACGATTGCGTTTATTGCCTTAAATCCATAATTTTTGGTCGTATCTCTTTGTACGCGTTTTATGTTAATTTTAAGTAGATTGTGATTAAGTAGCTTCGAGATGTAAATACTTGCCAATGACTCCGGAGTTATCAATAGCATCATAGTTTTCAATTTTCAATTGATTTATTTGCGATAAAAAACGTATCTAAAGAGGACATATTGGTGATATCTGCAATTAAAAAATTACAGTATAAACGTTTATATGATAAATTTTTTAATTGCGAATGTCACCTATGTGTTTTTGGGAAGAGGCTTTGGGAGTAATTGGCGAACCTCCTTAAGTAACAAATAACGACATTAACCATGTCCTCGTCATAAATAGTGAAATATAATACAAACATCGAGACATATACTGCTGACTTTTTTTTTCTACTTTAAGTACATTATTTGGGACGACGTAGGTCGAGGAGCGAGGGTTCGGACGATGATTGGGAGGGGTCGGGAGGGAATTCGGACATCAAGGGCACGAAAACTCTTTATTAAAATACTGTTATTAAGAACTACTTCATGTACTTGTCCACGTGATACATGGATATTCATATTTGCAATGTCCCGAGGTGAACCTACGTAATTACTTATTGGTTATCGAGCTAAAAGAAAAAAAGCACGCTTTGACAGTTAATAAAAATTAAAGCTCTATTTCAGCTAGGAAATATAATTATCAGGGATTCCCAAAGCACCAAACTATACTGAGAAAAAATTATGGTATCAGTAGCTTTAAAGTGGCAATTATTTATTTTTGGCACAACAAATATTTTTGTACTTTTCACAACTATCGAATAATCACCATAACTTTTTAGAAATCGATAGTTGTGACAATACAAAAAAAAATTAGTGCAAACCGAAAATAAATAATCGTCACCTTATAGTCACTGATACATCATTTTAAATAATGTAGTTCGGTACTTTAGAGAGGGCAAAAGAGGGAAAGGTTGGGGGTTAAAATAGCGAATGACCAAAATAGTGAATGATTAAAATAGCGAATTTCGAAATTAGGAACGTCTGAATCTAGAATGGTCATCATTATGAAATTCGCTACTTCAGCCATTCGCTATTTTAACCATTCGCTATTTTCACCACCATCTTATTAAAATGCATTTAAAATAGCGAATGATAAAAATGGCGAATGGCTGAAAAAGCGAATTCCATAACTATGGACATTCTACATTTAAACGTTCCTTATTTTCAAATTTCCTATTTTAGCCATTCGGTGTTTTGGTCATTCGCTATTTTGAGCTCTACCTGAAAGAAAGAAAAAAAAAGGTCGGGGAAATTCTGCTACAATACGCGTGGGAATGCTGTTTCTATTGAGTATGTAAGTTTTCGGCACGCTTATCCGCAATTCGATTACTAGTTATCAAGGATTTTTTGTTGACAGCGCAGTCACGGGTCTTTTTACGACTTACGTCACACCGACTGCACGTTCGGTAAGTTTTATTTCTATTTAAGAGAAAAATAAACAGACGCTTCCGCGCAATCAAGGTTTAGAGAAAATAACTCAAAGCACACTCGGAAGTCTATTATTATAAGAAAAAGATACCTCTTAAGGTTTGTACCACATTTTGAAAAAAAAATAAAATTGAATGTTAAAAAACTTAATTTTAGAAAACCGAATTGAAGAAAACAATTTATTTAATCAGAGGTGTTTCTATTAAGTATGCAAGTGTTGTTAAAATCATGTCAGATATAAAACGTCATCACGCGCGGTCATGAAATGTACCAGAAGATATAAACTGGCTGAATATTTGACGTCGGGACTTAAACGCAGTCACAAGTCTCTTTACGACTTACTTCATGCCGATTACACGTTCGGTCAGTTTTATTTCTACTTCGGTGTGCCCGATTTATTAAGATTTGAATCTAAGAAGCAAAGTTCTACGTGACATTGTCCTCAATTATAAACTACCGCACACGAAAATCTATCAATATAAAAAAAAGCATATCTTCTAAGTTATTTTCATGATTATACGCGATGATTATATGTATACGAAATTGAAAAAAAAAACTTGTTATTTTAAACGAGGATTTGTGATAAAAGGCAGCATGTCGAAGATGTTTTCAATTATTGTTTGTCGATAGCGTGGGAAACCATGTCACAAAAACAAAGCGTCATAACGTGCAGATGAATGTGCCAGAAGATGAAAACTGGCTAAATATTTATGTCGTGTAAACTCGAACAGTCGAACGCAGTCCCGAGTCTTTTTACGATTTACAATACACCGACTGTACGTTCGATCAGCTTTATTTCTACTTGCATGGTTTATGGGGAAAGAACATGGAATCTTAAAGCTCCGGTCTACCTACTGTTGTCCTCAATTATAAACTAAGCGTCTAAAAGCACACACGGATATCTATCATTCTAAGAAAAGCTTAATAACTTGGGTATTATATAACGTTTATATAGAGTTTATATCTAGTTTATATGTAGTTTACCTGTAGCTTATGCGTAGTTTATATGTTGTTTATGTGTAGTTTATACGTAGTTTTGTTTATATGTTTACCATATATTATACCTAGCGGAGGAGCAGATGACGAAAAAAATAATAAAAAATAAGAGCAAAGTTTAAATGTCTTAACATGTCGATGTTGATGGAAGGGCACGTTATGAGGCGTCCTGCGGTGACTCGATGTCATCAGCTGTAGTGTTTTGACGACAGTAGTAACGATAAGCGCCTACGGAGATATCGTCATCCGAACGGACGCATTTGTACGTATCGTCAGGACAATCGCAACTGTAAAAAACAAAACAAAAATGTGTGTTAATCGATGTTGTCCTCATGGATGAAAATTTGTAAAAATCAACAAATAATATGGAAGCAATGTGCGAGGTTCTACGTTGCATTGTTGTTTCAAATAAGTCGATGAACATGACGGAGTTTTATTTATTTGATTATTTATGTATTCATTCTTTCATTCATTTACAGAACAGTCCCTTTTTACATATAAATGGTTTACTAGTGTATGTATAGATACACTACCTAGTTTTATTTTGTCCATATACTAAATTTGGGCCTGATATCTGAACTCTTGCAGAAGTGAATGCGACAAAATTGTTGATCGCTTGTCACAAAATAATATATATATATATATATATATATATTATTCGTGACTGCATATTATTTCATTCACATTTTACATTTTCGATTGATATCTGACGTTTTGTCATAGTTAATGTGATTAACTCTTTCAATTATTGAAAAAAATGCATAGAACTACAAATTTTGTATCACTTACCACTAAATTATATGTTTATAGTGGCTGAATTTTAATCTGTTCGCATTCTAAATTTGAGCTCGATAACTTAGATAAGATTTTGACAAAGTTAATGGCAATAACGTGATGTTTTTGTGCTTTGACAATAACAGCCTGCGATATATTTTTTTAATGTAAGTTTGGCAAATTGTAACTCGGGGTCCGAGTCAACCGATGCCGAAGATTCCGTTGTTATCAATTTTTCTATACGGGAAAATTGTAAACATTTTAAATCTTTGTAATTTTGAAATTTTCCTATAAATGAAAATCGATAACGGTTTACCCAAAATCAATACCAAGCAGCATCAAGTGCTCTTATGAATAACTATTTAGAATTAACGGCATTGTTTGTGAATTTTCAAAAAAATTTAAAAAGGATATTTCAGCAAAAGCAATAGGGAGGAATTATTTTTCTACGTCAAGACGAATATTTTTTTAGACTGAGAAAATTTCAGCGTATTCCTGCATGACTGTTGGTATCTCACAAAAATCGGCAGAGTACAATCGATCGATGTTCTGTTTTCAATTTATGTATTTGTGTAAGTTCCAAAAAAGCGAGAAAATTTTCTTTTTAAATTGAAAAACTGTCATTTTGTGCTCATAAAATTACAGAGTATTCCTGCATGACTGTCGATATCGCAAAAAAATCGGAATGGCAAGGATCGAGATCCTGGTATATAATAGTATATTGTGATACGAGGGCGTGATGGTGAACTTTATACGAAGAGTGTGAAGTTGGCCGCACGAGCCACGAGTACCACAGCGGCACGATCCGAAGGCAAGCGCCGTCTGTGGTACGAGACAAATTTATTAAAGAATTAACAAATCCATTAGTGCACCCCAAACTTTTATTTATTTCCGCGGGCGAATCGTCGCGATCAGTTATTTAGAGGTTATCCTCACTTCTCTCCATCGTCTCGATGGCGCGCTTCTGTTACGGTGTTAACGCGTTAACGGGACTCGGGCGTTGGAAAAACTGATTGACATTTCGTCCGACAAGGTGGCGCGTCGAAAGTGTGCGTGAAGTAAATTTGCGTGCGTGAAGTGCGATCGGCATTTATATATTATGGCCTGCTGTAATGTGCAATTTCTGCAACATTGTCGAGGCACATAAAATGGCACATCCCCCATGGAAAAAAGTATACTCGAAAAAATATCGAAAAGTATTCATTTTGTATACCAACTATACTTTGGACGAAAAATTTGATATATTGGATATAATTTTTAGTATGCTTACAAAGTATATACGATGGTATACGAGTTCACACATATTTTTGGGGAATAAAATATATCGTTTTTATATTCTTCATATAATTCTCAATCGATATTTTATGTATTGGTAAATATATGTGAATGTATATTTTTTTCTATAGAAATTATATATATATGTAAAAAGATGTTTAACTGAAGAAAAAGTTCGCGTCTATGGGCGACCAGAAAAAAAACCAAAGATCTTCTTAGTTTTGGTTGATACGTTTCGGCCGTGATCAGGGTCCTTTTCAATCAAATTCATTTGAAA
Organism: Tromatobia lineatoria; assembly: GCA_949699805.1. Lineage (NCBI taxonomy): Eukaryota > Metazoa > Arthropoda > Insecta > Hymenoptera > Ichneumonidae > Tromatobia > Tromatobia lineatoria. The sequence continues at coordinate 6,647,478 of OX453048.1, forward strand.
CTATAAATGATAATAAAAGATGTTAAACAAGAAGAACATGTTTAACACTTGAATCAGTTAGAAGAACATTTGACCAAATTGTTCATATTCTTTGTCGATATAAGAAATCTAGGTAGTCAAGATTTCGTGTTTTTATATTTTATGAGTTTATGCATTTTTTCATATACTACTAATATACAAAAAAAAAACTTCACGTATATTAGCCTGATACATGTATGGATATCCAAATAAATACTTTTCGTATATTTTCCAGATGTACTAACGATTGTATAAAAAATGTTCTTTGAGTATATTTGCCAAATGTACGTTTGGACGAAATATTGGATATTGCCAAGTACATAAAAATTATATAAGAAAAATACCACGTACATTATTTATATATTTTTCGATATGTCGAAAAATATACTTTGTTAGCATACTTTTTTCCATGGGGCATTCCATGCATGAAAAATTATCATTCGTGTAGAAGTTTCAAAGTAAGGTGAAATTCTTTTATTGTATGTCCTAAAGATGGGACATTTAGAAAGACAATCGACATGAAATTATTTATGCAACAAATGGCTGTACTTCAGCATCTCGCGGTAGCGGGGCTTCTTGACACATTTCCAAGAAGACTCTTAATGGACGAATTATTATCGATCAAGCTTATGACGTGCCACCGATGCGCTTGCAACTAAATTCTCCCTTCGGCCTTCCCATTCCTCACTCGTAAATTCCTCTCGCTCTTAGCCGTCAACAGAATGCATGTATGCGAATATCAAGGTCCAGTTGATTTAGATTTACGCGCACGCGGTTTTATGCGTCCCCATTCAAAGTAAAACGTTCCTTCCGAGAATTCATCGTCGAAGCCGCGTGCGACAAATCGCTAGGAGTCGACCTCGCGAAAGCCGTTTCTACGAAAAATGTCTTATGGGCTTATCCAACTCACATTATGTGAATTTACTGTGATATTCAACGCGCACGCTGGCGTTTAACACACATTAATCAGAAGCTTCGCAAATTAATCACTGGTCCATAAGCGAGCGATAAGTTAACACATTGAGCATTCTCAGTGGCAGTTTTTATTGTTGTTGATGAGCTACAACGACTCATCCGTAACAGAGCCACTTCACGACATAAAACTATAGTTGCCAATCGAATTTGAAACACGCATTTCACGACACCCTTAAGTACAGTTCCGTTGATTTGCAATCTACACTAAGAGATGTAAGTTTTAAAGCCAAATAAGTAAATTGAGTTTACGAGTTAACAGGAATAACGCCTATAGTAAATAGTAAATAGGAGTTAGCATCTCTCCGCTCAATTTACCTTCAAACAATTAGAAAATATAAATGAACTATGTATCAGACGTCTTCAGAGAAAGTTATCCTACACACACAATTCACCTACACCCAAAAAAAGGGTTTGATCCAATACGCGTCAGCCGATTTATTGGTTAGACCAATAAAATTGTTAATTATGCCGAACAAGCTATTGGTTGTATTACAATGAGCTTGGTAGCACTGACCAATAACTTGGTTGGTCTAACCAAGCATTTTTTTCGTGTAATTTTTAAATGCCTAGCTGTAGAAAAAACGACCCCATACAATAATTACATTCGTTTACTACCACTCATGTAAACGGCGAAAAACTATCTGTATTACGGATTGACGATAAAAAACAAAATTTCCGTGTCCTTGAAAAATTTTATACAAATTTTTACAATGGCCCTAACAAGAAAGATGGCAGATTGTCTTGAAAAGCCATTTTTTAAATAATTGGAAAACCTCTGTTCACGTAGAATTTAAGAAATTGGGAGCTATGCGGCCTAAAATATTTTACGATGTACGGAATCGTTTTAGTTATCAAATGCTACTATCCATAGCACCGTGTATCGTGTAATAAAATAATAATAATGGTCCAAACAGAAGAGTTGATGTTCTACATGCGTTAATCAAACGAGAAATACAAAGGGCCGTTGGGCCATCTCTAAAAATAATGGCACAATGCTTTCCTTTCGCGAGGTTCAGTTCGGCCGCGGAAGAAAAAATTCTGAAATTTTTTCTGAAAATTAGATTTTGTAACTCTAGCAGATACACAAAATTTATCAACGAATTGTTGGCTGTATTTGTCAATCATTTACTATCTCAACTATGACATTGAAATTTAATATAACAAATAAATTAAAAAATGTACGTGTTTAAAATAAAAAATGTTAGATATCGGCACCGACTTTTTTCTTAAATTCTATTAAGTAAAAACAATTTTTTTGTCACAATTGTTTCATAAGATCAATTCAATTGAAGGAAAAAGGTGTTTTTTAAATTAAAAACATGGCTGGCCATTTTTTTTTTTTTTTAATGGCTTCTGCTCAAATACTTGGTCCATAAAATGATAATAGAATTTTTTTTTTCTAACATAGTATAAATATAAATTCTCTTTAGATCAAAGATCACGCTAACGTTGAAAAACGATTTTTTTTTGTTAATTTTGCCATTAACATTGTTCCAAATTATGTAATCGAATTTGAACAAATTTTATTCTCATTTTTCCTTCCTCATAAAAGAAGCTTTGTATCCATTTTGAAAAAAAAATTCTGCATTTTTTAATGATAGAATACTTAAAATATTTTCAAGATATGGTGGTTAAATTTGGTTCACAAGTGCACTGTTATCAAATAAAGTTTGGAAGCGAATTTGGCGTCAATCCGTTGGCAGGAATGTAAAGTGTGAAATCGAATCTGGCCAGAATCTGTCGAGGGCTTAAGAAATAATACCATTAAAAAATCTTTTAAACAAGGCTGCAAAGTAGAAGTTTGCAAGTTGCTTCCCCATTACCGTTGAATTTTTACAAAGCGCCCTCTATAAGAAAGCCAAAATATATTAACATATTTCCTCATAGAGGTAGACTTGTAAAAATCCAAAAACGATGAGGAAGCCATTTGCAAAGTTCTACTTCGTAGCCTTTTTTATATTGTAGACAACGTAAGCCTTTTTTTAGGCATTAATATTCCAGTTAAAATAATAAATGATCGAATAGTACAACCAACAAGCTATTTTTGTGTCTGTCAGAATAACAGAATTTGACAGAAGAAACCAGCCAGTCAGAAAGCAAATCGAACCAGAGTGACAATGAGATACTAACTAGACAAAACGGTTTCGGCACATTTAATTAGGAAACCATTTTTTTGTATTTTTTATTTTTTATTTTAATTTATCACTTTCAAATATGCACTGCGAAAATAAATCGGTACGACCGAACGAACATGCGATTGCGGGTGGCGAAATAAAAATTTAGTTGTTTCAAAGGAATATTTAGGTAAACGGAACGCAATTCTTAGTCGAATAAAATTTTCCGTAATTCGCAATAACTACTTTTCCTTCCAATCAACCTAATATTCATTTCGCCGTTCGCAACCGTGTATTCGATTGGTCTTATTAATTTGTTTTCTCAGTGTACATTCTAAATTTCCACTTGTTTTTATTATTCTAGTCAATATAAGCGTGGTTCATGCGTGTGAGAAATTGCCGAGTGAAAAGTGATAAATTTGCAAATGTGGACTTCGAATCTGAGCCCGCGATCATTTGATTTAAAATGCGCAAAATTTACGTCCATTAACAAATTCGGTAATTCGAATATTTACGAATATCAATTGCCACAGGTTGAACAATTACATAAATAAGTCAACTGGCAGCAACCGACGTATATCATCCCTGACAAAATACGAAAAAAATGTACACTATCTGGATTCAAACAGGGAAAATACAGAATTTAGTCTGATGCGTTATGAATTATGCTTCACCGTTCTTAACATACAAATGTACTGGCACTTACATGTTTTTCATAAAGTAATCCATGCGTCTGGTTAGTGGAATGTAAACGGCCCATCCACAAGGAGTATTGTAGCAGATACGTTTCGGTCGGCCTTCTTCTCTTGTCTCGATAGCTCGTTGGGTTCTGAGGTTTTCCGGCCCCACGTCCAAAGCCATGCGTTGCAATTGCTCTGAAAATTCCTGAAATAAGAATTTTGAAGATGAGCCATCGAAATCATAATATTATATTTATTAATTTGATAATGCACTTAATATCGCCTAGGGAAAAATTTGTTGCAAGTGAATGAAAGTGAATTACATGAGACTCTTCGCCTCATTTATCTTACGCGTTGCGCCAGTGTGAGGTCAAGGTCAAAGACTCGACGTATCTCTCGAATATCGTGCAACCTGTAGAACATGTAAACATGTTTTACAAGACATTATCGCTGTGAATATGACTTAAGAGCCGCGCGATTTGTGCAATGACCTGCGCAATCGTGTCGACTCTCATTACACTTTATCGCTGAGATGTTCATTTTGCATGTAAAATACGTTCTCCTAGGTCCGATCCGCAGAATTCTACTGATAATGATGATAAGCTCTCTACCCCTTAATTACGTCTTCCTTAACCCTGAATAAGTATGCACGGCACAATTTTATCAAAATCCTGATCAGAAATAAATAGTTAAACGAGATGATAATTACGTACAAAAACATTATCGACATGACTTCGTAAATAATGTTATTTTGTTCCATTACTTAAAACAAAGCTGCAAAGTACAATCTTATACTTGACTTTCTTATTATTTTTCAATTTTCAGGAAACTACCGCTATAACGATATTTGTTGAGCAATTTTGGTTGTCTTATAGCTGTGTGAGAAGTGAAAAATAATGTGGAAGCAATGCGCAAGGTTCTACTTTGCAGCTTTGTTTCCAATTAATAATAACAGACGGTCCAAGGTTTTTTACTTAATATGATAACGTAGGTTTTTAATTCAAAATTCCATCAAAACATTCTTGAACGTTCGTCACTAAATTACCGATCTACCATGGATGATTATTATTGGCTTTACATAGCAAATTTGGGCTTCATATCTTTTGAAGTTTTGCAAAGGTCACTGAGATAAAGTACAATATTAATGATCCAAAATTCTAACTGTTCGCCACTAAATTATATATTTATCAAGACAGGATATTATTCATTGCACATATTAAATTCTGAATTGAAATCATGGAAAACTTTTTCAAGAAGTTAATACCATGACAACATTTCTTAAAATTAAAATTCCCTAAAATTCGAACTACTCTACCGGTTCGAGCCAAATTTAATACTATACAAGATGTAGTGAACGTGTTTCCATTAAAGATTATTGAGCATAATAGCGTGGTTTTTATGAACGTTAGAAAGAACGCCACTTGAAAAAAAAATTTAAAAAGCTATGACATCGATATTTTTGTAGATATTTTCTCAAGAATTGCAACAACCATAGAGAGTCCGCTTCTCACGCATATCCACACATACATACGGACCTTTATTCAATACCACTTTTTTTACATTTCCAACGATTCCAATTATCGTAACATAAAAATGTGGAAAAAAAAAAATTTCACGGTAGCAAAGGTACTTTTATGAGAAAGCAAAATTAACATCTATAATGAGTTGTGCCCGGGGTAATCTCAACTTTAGTCTCGCTCACATTTCAATCACGACAGTCTTCACTGCGAAGCTAAAAAGCGAAGCGTGCGGCAGAGAATGCGTACGGGAGTCCCACGCGAGCGCGCAACTGCGCGAGGGAACCAATCAAGCCGGGATGATAAATGGGCAACAGAAGGAGCCACAGCAGCGGCATCGGGTCTGTGACTCTCGCTTTATGAATGAAAACCTCATAGCGAGATCGCATGACCGTGGCACTGCGGCTGCTGCGTGCATATACTATATATTCACCATATCTATCCGTTTTGCACCGCCTGAGCAGCGGAATAATTGTTAAACGCTTTTACGGTGTAGATACCACACTCGTGTAATAATACACAACATAAAAATGCTCCGCTTAGGGGCGACAGATATTGGCCTCGTCAAGGTTAAAGAAAGTCCCGACCATTGATTTACTACACAACATAATGGGCGGAATTTAAAGGATGTATTATATTTTGTTTTCGATTTTTATCCCATCGGGAAGTGATCGAAATTGTCTCTGAAACTCGCTTTTGGCGGGACTGTACGTATCATCCATCCTTAAGAGTTAATTTGCTGTTAAGTTTATCTTTCTGGTACCCCAGTAATTAAGCTAGCATCGTTATTTTTAAAATCCTTTGTTATTACATTACGTATTGGTTTTGGGCTATCCTAGGTCCTACAGTTTACTTCCGGACATAAGATATCTTATGCCCTACCCAGATAGAAAAACGTGTCGTCCAGTGCCGCACGCCATGTCTGCACGGTGCAATTAGTTGCTCTCAAATGAGACGGCACTGTGACGGCACGGCGTGCCGATTACGCACTGTGCCTGCACGGTATCGTAACGTCTTGCAGTGGCAAGACGTACTGGAGCCGTGAAAGCACTGATGCAGTTCAGCACACCGTGCCGTCACTATACCGACACATTTGAAAGCAACGAATGGCATTGTGCCATCATGCCGTGCCATTTCGTGGTGCCTATGTGGTCTCACCGTGAACCTTAATGGCTTTTTGGGTAAAATGCAGGCCATTTTATGTCGTGTAATAAATTAATGGTCGGAACTTTTGCCTTGTTACGGAATAGTTATCCGAATGTGTTACATACGTCCAGAATGTTATCTGTAAGATCCAATATCCGACAGTTAACTTTAAGACATAACATAGCCTGCAGACAACATCCTGGCGGACATATGTCATACATCCGGATAACTTTTTCGTAACAACGCAAAAATTGTTACTTGTGTTATTACGAGTACACATGAACGTTATAATCCTTTTCAAATTATTGATTTGTAGAGTTTTTTTTTTTTCAAGTATGATACAAAGTTATTACAATAGTCGAATTTCCTAATTTATATTGTCGACGATTTGTGTATTCATACACAGCTGATAATTGTGATGTATTTTTGTTTTGGTCCAGTAAATTAATTTTAAAAAGTTCATAACTCAACATTAAGATGGCAAAAGACTGTTAAGAGTCTACATTATCGATGAATGATTTTCGTTGCAATGTTCAAGAGCTGTCAAAATGTGTTCAATCTGAACCCAAGTTTACCGGTAGATTTTATTGTGTAATCAAAACAGTTTTATTCGAAAATACTTATAAGTCAGATTCACCGTGTATTGGAGCCAGGTGCTAATCTAATATACAGTCGAATTGAACTGACTATAATAAACGCGCGATTGGCTTAAGGGGATGGACAGACCTAACCTAAGTCATAAGAGAAAAAAATTCTGAAGATACCGTTCTTGTAAAAAAATCTTCAATTTAAACCTTACTAAGTCTATATCGAACAATATGATTCCGCAATTTTGTAAAGATATACAATGCTTAAAAATGATGTGAGGTGAAAAGTACATTGTTTGTGCTTTTGGTAACTTCCAAAGTACACTGAGAGAAAAGCATATCGTTTATTTAACGATTTCATATGGTAAACCGAATATAGGAAGACTTGCGATGTTTTATGGTTGAAGCGATGATAATATGGTTCAATAAACTATACTTGCAAGGTTATTGGAAACAAACGTTGAAATCGTATATGCAACAAAATGGCATATTTAAAACTATTAGAATTTAGAACTATTATCATTTTAATAATTGCTACTAAAATTATATTTGCTATAACCATAAAATATAGACGTTCCTCCTTGGAATTATAGTTTATAGTTAGATTATCGTCAGTCCAACTATATTATTTTCAAAATTACCAGATTTTTTCTCTCAGTGTACGAAAAGGTCAACCCGGTAAAAAAGTTTTAGTATTAGGTATAGTATTTTATCTGTCGAAGAGAGCATTTTTAGTGTAAGTGTAGCAATTTTGGATGTAGTGAAAAATGGATTTACTGTAACCAATTATTTTGTGAGTTTCAAATAAAGAAAAATTGATCAACACATTTAAAATCATAAAGGCCTAAAATAAAAATTCCTACACTCATAGTAAAATGCACTCTTCGTCTAATAAAATGAGACATTGAACCCTAATAGTTGTTCACCAGTTTGGTCTAAAAGCTACAACAAGTTTTAAATTTACCTTTTACCTCACACATTTTGTCACAGTCTTTACAGAACTGTAGACTTATAGTGCTTGATATTTACTTAACGAGGTTTAACTGTACATTTGAAAACAAATATGTGTATCATCTACAGAGTTTCTTATGGCGGTTTTTAAGTAACCCAACCACCTTCACTCTAGAATCTGAGTTTGTCTCTAGGAATGGAATAGTGACTAGGGAGAAAGTAAAAATGTATGGACATCCTGAGAAATACCTATTAATAAACACAATTTTAATGAAACAAAAAAGTTTAATCAACTTTAACTACATAAATCTACATAATACTTCCAGCTGGGTTTATAATTTATAATTTTGAAGTATTTGAAAAGCGCTTAATTGGTACGGAAAACCATTAACTGTAATGTACACTGTTATAAAGCCCTCTGCTAACTTGTGATGAAGCTAACTACGTTTTTAAAAAAAAATGTTTATTGCCATACTATAGGATCATCAAAAAATCAACTTAATCAACAAAACACTTTAAATAATTCCAGTGTATAGCGAATCCATTTTTTATATTATTTTTCTGCTAGTTAGACGAGAGTTGCATTATTAGTACACGAGACCAATCGAGCGTTTGCCATCGAGAAGTATGACTCATATGCCTACATCGTACATATTTACGAGGTAAGCCAGCTACCGGCTGAAGTATATATTTACAAGTATATTACGAGTGTATTACAAGTGTTTACTCGTCTCATGTCGCAGCGAACGTTAGAAACAAGTCAGTACGTCATTCAAAAAGCTAATTCGGTTATTTTTAACGAATCAAGAGTTGGAAGTTTCAGCGGTAACGGACAACAGCTGGAAACAATATTTCTCGATAATATATTTTATTTACATACGAGACCGCCAGGGTTTTGAGTCGAGATTACTTTTCAAAATAAAAGTTTACAGTAAAATAATTTGTATAATTATAAATATATATCAGTCAACAGCAATGTTAATAATAAAATAATATATCACGATACTAGTGCGATGAAAGTTTTTATGACGTGGGTGCGTTTGCAGCACGAGTGTTGCAAGCATACTAGTTAAGAAAAAGTTTCTCGCACGAGTTTCGTATACAATTTTATACCATAGTATGCGTGAAGTGGCGCACACTTCGCTCGCGTGCGTGGAATAAGCACTTCTCGCACTAGTGGCATAAAATTGTATACGATACTCGTGCGAGAAACTTTTTCTGATCTCGTGTGATTACAACACTCGCCTTCAGCTCGAGCTGCAAACTCCCACTCGTCGCGAAAAAGTTTCATCGCACTAGTATCGTAATGTACTATTATGCAACTCCGTGCGAGAAGCGCTTACTTCTCACACGCTCCACTTCGTTTCGCGTGCGAGAAATTTCAGTTCTCGCACGCAAAGCATTACCATTCATTTTGGAGATCGAGGGATTATTTTCGGATTATTTTTCGAGTCTGGATTTTGGCTTAGCACAAAGCAGTAGTCGAGGAAAACAAACTTCTGAATAAATTCGAAGTGAAGAGTTACTGTGCAACAACCGGGTGCATTTATTGATGAAAAAAAAAATGAACTCGATTACCTAAAATACCGCGCTGTGATCGATTGAAATCCAAGTCCAAAAAATAATCCTTTAAATTTTACGTAGATCTGTGTTGTTTGATAATAACGAGAGAAATGTCTAAACAACTTCAAAAAAGTTATATAAAAGCTGTAGATAATTGTTGTAAAATAATAGGTATTTATTCGATTATACGATAAATGGTTATCAAATAAAATAATTTAAGTTCACGAACTTGGACAACATCCGACCCGAAGGCGTCCTCACAACATAAAACACGGTAGGCTCAGAGTAAAAAAAGATCGTTATACGGTTCGACGTGACAGTTGCGGCTTGCGGAAATTGTAAATTTTTTAAGATCCGAAAAAGCGTGCGAACCATAATATCAAAGGAGGCTCGGCTCAAGATAGAGCCTTCGAGTAGCGCAAAAAAAAAGGGAACTAAAGTGGGGGAGTGCTATGCGAAGAGGCAAAACGGAGACGAAGCGAATAACTTCTGCGGGATAGAAACGGCGCCGCGCGACCTCCTGAATATATTAATTATCGCGTAATTTTACGAACCAACGACTCCTGTCAAATCACGACTGTACGTAAGACTGCAAACTCGAGAGAACACTCAAAACGACCGATGTTATAATAACGAACATAATATTGCCTATACAGATGTAAAGTGACCGGTCCTATATAAGTTCATTCAGAATGGGGAATAGTTCTTACATGAAAAAGATTTACGCCGAGGTTTACGTTCTACATGAGGACAAAATAATACTCTCCCACCTGTAGCATTCGATCATTTTTAACAATTTTTTAACAATAACACGAACACATATGCAGTTCCCAATTTTCATTACTCCCGCTGGACAGAAATTAACTTTTTCCCTCCTTAGAGAGTAATGGAGGTTGATTGTGCTTGCGTGTGTGTTAGAGGTTAAAATTAAGCGTTTTTACGGCTGTAATTCTCTCACAAAATGGATGGACAGTACAGTGAGACCGCGGTGAGAGAGTACAGTGGACCCGCGGTTCCCCATGGAAAAAAAGTATACTCGAAAAAATATCGAAAAGTATATATTATATAGGCCAACTATACTTTGGACGAAAAATTTGATATGTCGGATATAACTTTTAGTATACTCACAAAGTATATACAATGGTAACTAGTGTTCATACATATTTTTGGGAAATAAAATATATCGGTTTTATATTCTTCATATAATTCTCAATCCATATTTTGTGTATTCGTAAATATATGTGAATGTATATTTTTTCTATAGAAATTATATATACATATATATATATATATATAGTTCTGTAAGAAGATGTTTAACACTTGAATCAGTTGTTAGAAGAACATTTGACCAAATTGTTTAGATTCTCTGTCGATATAAGAAATCTAGGTGGTCGAGATTTCGTGTTTTTATATTTTATGAGTTGATGCATTTTTTATATACTACTAATTTATAAAAAAAATATAATTTACGTATATTAGCCAGATACGTGTATTGATATCCAAATAAATATATTTTTCGTATATTTGCCAGATGTACTAACGATTGAATAAAAAATGTACTTTACGTATATTCGCCAAATGTACGCTTGGACGAAATATTGGATATTGCCAAGTATATTAAAAGTATATAAGAAAAGTACCACGTACATTATTTATATAATTTTCGATATGTCGAAAAATATACTTTGTTAGCATGCTTTTTTCCATGGGGGGTTGGTGTCTGGCTTCGGCGGTCCCCACAAAGTTGAGCAGCGATATTTGCGGCAATAACTTGGACGGGTTACCGCTTAGCCGCGCACTGATTTGCGCATCAACTGCTGAGCGCGAGGCAGCTTTTCTGAGTTTCTGATGTGTACAGTAGGAACTTAGTAACAACATAATAACAGCCTGTATCGGCCAGGATTTCCGCAGTTTCACTGAGCTCTCGTGCAAATGCAATACAGTAGTGCATTAGGATGCGTGGCCGCGGGCAACACTCTGGGGGGTCTCTATGTAGAAACGGCGAAAGATTTTACATTTTATGTTTTTCAATAACAATAATAATTACTCTACTATTGCTGCAACAATTTTCGAAATGTTCAAGTCTTATGTTCATTAGGGTGTCCCAAAAAAAAAAAATATTTTTTTTTTCGTCCGGCCAAAGTCGCAAAAGTTGGATTATATCTAAACGAAGATTATCTCAAAATTTGAGGCTCGTAAAAAAATATTAACCGGTCGCTCACGATTTAAATTCCATTAATATATAAAAAAAATGATGTTGGCATGAAAAGTATTGGAAGATATTGATGAATCCGTTTCAAATTTAACAATAAAATTATCTGTTATATCCCAAAGACATCCACAAAATTTGGTAGTGATCCGTACAAATTTCCGGGAGATATGACGTTTGCAATAAGCACTAAATTGATTATTCATATATTTTGAATGATTTTAGCTAAAAAAATATTGGATAATATTGATCGATCAGCTTCAAATTTGATACTGTAACTATATTTTATATGACAAAGATATCCGCAAAATTTGGTTGCGATCCGAACACATTTTTCAGAGTTATTGTGTTTCCAGTGGAGGGGGCAGACAGACAAAAATTTACAAAACTTTTTCTCGGACTCTGGGTATAGATTAAAATTCAGGATGGGAAACAAAATTAATTATGAGCGGTGTAAGTCACTTGAGGACCATTTTTGTTCCGTTTTTTAATTTTTATTTGAAGTTAATTAATTACGTATAGTTAATTCATTATAGTTCACATTCATGATTTTCTCGTGACAACGTCGGCTCTACTTTCTAGAAACGATGTTGAGGGTCTTTTTATTAGCGTTTGGATATTGTTGGTGGTGGCTTTTCACGACCTGCAAAAGAAATTGCTTTTGCTCCTCGTCGTTCGTAAGTGCCTTATTGTACTTCGAAATGAGAGCAACACCTCGCTCGGCAACATCATTGACGACTCTCATATTTCTGAATACGAATAGACGTTTCTAGAAAGTAGAGCCGACGTTGTCACGAGAAAATCATGAATGTGAACTATAATGAATTAACTATACGTAATTAATTAACTTCAAATAAAAATTAAAAAACGGGACAAAAATGGTCCTCAAGTGACTTACACCGCTCATAATTAATTTTGTTTCCCATCCTGAATTTTAATCTATACCCAGAGTCCGAGAAAAAGTTTTGTAAATTTTTGTCTGTCTGCCCCCTCCACTGGAAACACAATAACTCTGAAAAATGTGTTCGGATCGCAACCAAATTTTGCGGATATCTTTGTCATATAAAATATAGTTACAGTATCAAATTTGAAGCTGATCGATCAATATTATCCAATATTTTTTTAGCTAAAATCATTCAAAATATATGAATAATCAATTTAGTGCTTATTGCAAACGTCATATCTCCCGGAAATTTGTACGGATCACTACCAAATTTTGTGGATGTCTTTGGGATATAACAGATAATTTTATTGTTAAATTTGAAACGGATTCATCAATATCTTCCAATACTTTTCATGCCAACATCATTTTTTTATATATTAATGGAATTTAAATCGTGAGCGACCGGTTAATATTTTTTTACGAGCCTCAAATTTTGAGATAATCTTCGTTTAGATATAATCCAACTTTTGCGACTTTGGCCGGACGAAAAAAAAAATATTTTTTTTTTTTGGGACACCCTAATGTTCATATATTATCCAATATGCGAAATTTGAAAAAAATTTATCTGTGTTCTAAGGCTGGTAGACACACAAATGTTGTTTATAACCAACTCGGTAAATGGCAAACGTTGCTTAAACATAAAACTTAGTATAATGTAACGAATAAAATCAAACGCCGCACCGAAAGAAATAGACACTAAGATTTTTTATATCCGATATACTAAATAATATATACTATCGGGTAGTACCGTGTATTGTGTGTATTGTAAGGGTTATTATACAGAATGTACTTCGTACAATCAGATATTAACCATTACTATAATTATACTAACTGTTGCACTCCAGAGAGTGATTCCTATAAGAAGCATCCAATATATTATCCGATAGTATATTCTTACTATCGGGTAGTATCTATTTCTTTCGGTGCGGTATCTGCAGATTCCCATTTAAGCCAATAATAACGAATTACTTCAAAAACTTCGATCCATTGCGATGAAATCATTGTTATTATTTTTTTATAGCGTATGCCCTACGTTGAAGGACAGAAAAAAAGCACACACTCATCTTCTCTCTGCTCGGTCAGGGAAAAACAACCGTTAAGGTAGTCTTTGCGCCTGGTGTCGAGTTAGCATAAGTTTGTCGAAAAATCCGAGGGAATTGCAAACGCTTATCGACAATACAAGAATCTGAAAAAAAAATCATGCATATTAAAGGCACTGAAAAGATGAATTTTGCATAATAGTAATTCCAAAATGTTATTGACAATTTGATGAAAAATAAGATTGTTCAACAAATCTTTCGACAAAATGCATAATTAATCTTTTTAACGGCTTTGATGCGCATGATTTTTTTTTCAGATTCTTATATTATCGAAAAGTGTTTGCAATTCGCTCTCATTTTCCGAAATTCAAAAGTTGAATTTCGTGCAAACCAACAGGAATTATCAACGATAATATCCCAAGACCTCCAAAAATATCGGAATATTTTCCGATTGTTTCGTTGCTCGGTAAAAAGAGGGATTTTTGTGCGAGACTTATCCCTATTATTGCTAGGCAGGGAAACTGAAGGGAAATATTACGATTCATTTTAAAGGTCGAGATGTATTTGTCGACTTATTTCCTGAGTCCGAATAAGCACAGAGCAGTATTCGAAAAGGCCGAACATCTGTAAGAATGTTACATTGGTTGAAAAGAAGTGCCCTGGTAAAAATAATTGATCGAAAACTATTTTTTAAAATTCTATCGTTCCGAATACGGTCTTCGAATCGTGACCTTACGAAGTACTATCAATAAATTGACGATCGAAATCCTATATGTGTCCGCCATATCTTATAATATTATAGTATTAAATTTAATGAAAAAGTATACATTACTACGTATGCACCCACGAAGTAATATTCCAAGCGAAAAAAAGAAAAAGCAAAAAGCCGACCGATAATTATGACTTTTTTCGGTCATCCATCTTCGTAGTGGCCGCGGCTTAAGCTGCTTATTACTTTCATATTCTCTGATGTTCTGCCCAACTATTCCATCAAAACTCGTTCTTATAAGATAATACGTATGAATAATATATAATTCACTCCACGTACTTATGAGCAACAAATCAAAGTGAGCATTTTGTAGCATTTTTATCACTAAATTATTTATGTTAAATCTCTAAAAATGCTTCACGTATACATTCCTTACCGAAAGTTTTATTTTATCCAGATTTGAAACCATCGATTAAGTAGAAAATCTACTAAATAATCAACCGTATCGAAGATGCTAATAAGAGTGTTGATTTTGGATGATAAGAGTTCTAAGAATTTATTAAAAAATCAATTTAAAAAAAAGTTTGTCAAGTTTTCGAAAAACTCAATTATCCCTCTTATGAAATGAATTCACTCTCGTATCTAAATGCATATAATTTTTCAACAATTTTTTATGTTATATTTTTATTTTGAAAAATGCCTTGAACGTTGTAAATTATTAATATTTTCTTTTAAGAAAGTTTCATATTGACAGAAAATGATAGATAACTGTTCCATTCATATCAGGGTTGTACGATAGATTATGATAATTCTTGCAGTCTACACACATACGATTTATTCCGATATACTTCTTATCATTGCAAGACGATAGAAAGTTATAGGATCACTCCATCAATGCGTCTTTGATTGCGAACGATTTATGTTAAATCACAGATTAGAGATATAACACGATACATCACAAACGGATAGAAATTTATGAGTGTCGGAACGCAAAATCAATGCAAAATATTTTAAATCCGTTAGTGCACCATTTATACTGATAACGTATCTACCGTATTGGACCCATAAAAAACGAAAACTAAAGGAAACTAATAACAACGATTCAATTGCTACAAACTTATCAAAATCCGTATAGATAAAAATGATGAGACCCGATTAAATCCCATTCAAATTCTATCGATCTATATCAGTCTCTCCATCATATTTTCACCAGAGTGAAGAGCACTGGACAATATCTTGGTGCAATTTCCGATGGAACTCTTAACAAATGAACTCGACCACCGAAAATACTACGCTGCGATTGGTTAAAATGCAGCCTCGAAAAATAATCCAGGGAAATAATTTTCTCTTTCGTGTGGTTCATAACCTACTTTTTAATCCAACCGCATAGTCTTAAGAAATCAAGCACAATGACACTTACCTCAGAACGAACCGCCGCCGTGTCGATGATATTGACGTAGCTGAAGACAGCGACGATCAAAATGAGGAGCAACCTTAGATGTGCCATTGCGTCTTACACTTCTTTATTCTCGTAAGATCGATTAAATAAACAGAAAGACGTTCTTCAAATATTCCCGCACGCTTGTTAAATTTTATTCAGTTATTTCACGCAGTCACACGAGAATCGATGGGCTTTTTAAGATTTTTCTATAATGATTTAAGGTTGATCTTGAAGGACACGTGCGATCGACGCTGTTGTGCTTTCTTGTCGTTGATATTTGACGAGATCTCCTTCGTTCACACCGCTGGGTTTTTACTTCGTTGCTCGTAATAAAACCGGTGAAAGTGAAGCTTGCGATGAGAAATATCTCCGCACGATTGTCAATTACAACTGATGCAAGATGCTGACCAGCTGCACCGAATGGACAAACGCTTTATAATATCTCGATCTAGTTTTTCTCGATCTCTGCGTTTTCGTCGTCTTCTGTAGCTTTTCTCGATATCTAAGCGTGTATCTGATTGTGAAATATAAATCCACGCGTACTTTAGGTATATACTATCGGTTGAGAGACTTTATACATAGGCTGTCTTCGCGTATAGAGTGTGGACGATTTCGAGGCGTCGTGGGTTTATATAGGCTGTGGGCTAGCCGGTGGCAGGCTAGCTCGTGGTGGGGGTAAGACTAAGCTAGAAGTTATAATAATAAGTAATAAGTCGAACTTAAATTGTGATTTGAGCAACGGTCCCTCGCGGTGGTGGGGTGGAATGTAACTCTCGAAGGAGGTGGTGCGATATCGCCCTGGTGGTGGTAGTAATATCGCTCGTCTTCCTTTTCTTCTTCTCTCTCTCTCCTCTTTCTTCCTCTCGCGCTCTTTCTCGTTACTCCCATCTCTGCTGATCTCCTTCCACGCGCGATCGAGATGAGAGGTAGGGGCTCTTTTCGTTACTATCATACATACAGCTTGCATACATCTGTACCTATATCGAATACAACGTTTGACTTGTCTTCTACACACGTTATTTATTATGAGCAGTGCTAAAAATTTTATGCCTATTTTTAAAAAGTATATAGGGTTTCCCCTCAAAATTTTTTCAAGTTTTTTACATTTTATACATCAATAGCAATTGCCAATAGACTAAATTAGCTGCAATGCCAATTGATTATGTTTCTAGTGGGATTTTTGTGTCGTCAGATAAAGTTCAACAAGACTCTTTTCGTTATCATCCTATATTAGCTATGTCTGTACCTATTTGAAATACAACGCTTGTCTTGTCTTTTACACGTATTATTGATTATAAGCATTGAAAATATTTTTATGGAAATAAATTTTTTATGGAAATGAATTTGTAGTGCAGAAGATAATCACATTAGCAATATCTAAAATTATTGCGAGAACGTGAAGTGCATGAGTCACGGTACCTTACTGGTGTTTTGTAATAGATTTTTAAGGTTGCTGCCTTGAGTGGATGCAAAATTTCTAGTGTTTTTTTCCATCGGATTCACCGGAAGTTCTTCTTCGAGGAAAGTTTTTTTTTTTAGCATTGGAAATAAAGGTCACCTTATATTACGGCGTTCCTCAAAGGATGCTAATCTTAGTTTTGGCGATATATTTTTTTGTGTCGTTGCATTTCAACGACGCAATATTCAATAACATCGATTGAGAGCTCCCGAGTAAGTTTAGATTTACCCGATTTCGATTTTTTGAAAGATTTCTTATTCTTTCCATGGTATGGCTTGAATCGCCTTTTACCAACCTTCCCACCCTTACTCCTATGACTCTTTATCCGCCCTTCACTAAACTAACCTAACCTCCAATGCGTCCGCAGCCGAATTCGCTACACTGTACCGCATTTGCAATGGGCACGGGGAAACTGTGGGAAACCCGTACCGATACAGACGGTCGTATGTTTTTCCCGGTGTATACACGAAAGTAAAACATTCAAGTATATTACACCGCGGCGTCAGAAAACCTGACCTCCAGCTCACTGGTTGATAAGCGAGCCGGTGCATGGCTAAGCGGTCACGCATCGAAGTTATGGCCGCAAACTATGCTGCTCAACTCGAGGGATCGCCAGAGCCGGATACCGACTGCGCAACCACCAGTGTCGACGATGTTCACCCGATGGAATCCGGAAACACGCACGGACAGCCCCTCTTGCTGTTGGTTAATATCGATTCTTGAAAAATATTGTAAACTGTGTGAGGTTTTTTTCGTGAGGGATCTGAAATATCGTCGGATCAAGTTTATGAAGCTCGATCTAGATTACACTGAATGTCCCAGTCGAAGGAATCACTATGTAGCACCACCAGAGATACGCTAGATGTCACCATGCTTTCAGTCCAAATTGAACAATGTTACGCGTAGTTTTCCTTCTCATCTACTTCATATCGTTCAGCGCTTATTTATGTTAATTGGCTGTAACCGGCTTTTTTCTTTATTAATTAAAAAACTCTAACGACTCAGATAGCTCCTTCGTTTTGTTAATATTGGCCTGGCAATCGATTTTATTGCCAACCAGAACGAGGCAATCGTCGACATAAATCGTGGAAAGGTGACCTTGGAACCTTTGGATTCTGGAACCAAGAAGAAAGGCGATGAAAATTGGTAATGGGGTTGAGATTGCACCATCCAGCAATCATCTATTGGCAGATCGAATAAAGTTAATCAGAGGGTAGCCTAGTTCGTAGGGGGATAGTAGAGAAAGTGACTTTATAACCGTTGACCATATTTATAATATAAGCGTCTGGGCTAATCTGCGACCAAGCCTGCGTGAATTAGCGCAGTCTGCACACTACTAAACGTTACTTTGAGCATTTCGTCTGGTTTACTTGACGTGACTAACGTTGGTCCCTGTTCTGGTTCTGGTAAAATCCTCTGCTGGCTTTGAATTCCTGAGCGCTTTGAGAGTACGAAGTCTGTTTACTCGATTGCGTGGTGCCAGTTTGTCGTTCAGGGGGCGCTTGTAGTTAAAACTACCCCTAGGTCTGAGGTCTTGAAGGTTGCTGGTTTCAGCACCTCGGAGGTTTTTTGACCCGCTGTATTGGCCTTGATTCTGTTTACTAGATTTTCACTGAATAGTGTCCATCAGCTTCTGAATCTTTACGGAGTTTATTATATTTCGCGTCCACGTGCGGATAACTATAGATTCGCCTGGTGTTTGTAAACTCGTGCACGAGCTCGCAGAGAAGACGGCTGGAATCACACAGCCGAAAGGACCAATCGCTTCATTGAAGCAATTAGCCCTTTTCCGTCTTCAATTTTCTCAAATATGGCGTCGGGTGCCTGGCCCAATGGTACCTAAACGAGGTTTAATAAACCTTGGTTGATAGACAAATATTTGTCACGAATCTGACGAGTCTTATTAATTGAGGACAAGACGACTTCACCAAGTGGTGGGGCCTGTAACGGTCAGTTTCCCTTCTTGGGATACTTTTTATAAAGCTCCTTCCTCGTATCCTTGTCCAGACCATCTTTAATAATCTCAGCCCACAGTCGAGCGATCTGTGAGCAAAGTGCGAACTCTTACTCAGACTTTGAGTTGGCCTCGCCAAGGAGATGTAAATTGTCCACATAAAATAAAGGTTGTGTTGTATCGACGTTGCCTTCAGTGATCGTCTGCGGATCCTCCTCGAGAAAAGGATTCCGATTTTCCTTATTCCGTAAAATTTTGTAACCTAGTCACGCGTGCCTCTCAGAAACATAAAAAGCCGCTAATAGATAGCCATTAAGCTGTTTCTCATAGTACGCAAATAAACAAAATATACAAATTCTTACCCGATTCGTCGGACGACGCATCCCACCTCATCTCCGACTTTCAGATTAACAGCTCGTCGAGGCGTTCCTTACACCTTGCAAGTTCCTTCTCAAGGGTTTCAATCTCCTCGAAACCATGTTTACATTTTCCCGTGTGTGACTGAGTCAGTTTGTACAATATTGTGAATATAAATAAACTTCGCGAATCATATTAACGAAACAGAAAGATATACGTGGCGTACACCACGTGCACCAAAGGCGTTATGAAGTGGATGGCGCATAAAAAGGGAAACTACGCGTGAAATTTTTTAATTTGGACTGAAAGCGTGGTGACATCTCGCGGTACTAGATAGTGATCTCGAAAGCGGGACCCGAAGTGTAATAGAAGACTTGGTGTCGAGTCGCGACCGCGACTCTTCATATTCGTGAACACAAATCGGGATCTGTCCACCCTCAATCGCTCATCTGCTAACCTAGTGGGCACCAGCTAATTTTTGTTTCACCGGTCTTACCGAACCGGTATACCCGAGGAATCGAGTTGACCAGGCTCAATTCCAATAAAATAAAATATCGAAAGTCTGGAGCAAAAACAAACAACCAGAAAGAAACATTTAAAAAATCTGTGATTTTGTTAAGTTTTCGGGTCGCATAAAATTAACAAACGCAACTGAATGCACTTGCGGAAGCGAACGGCTGCGGAAACGCAGGGCTGCTCAGACTACTTGGTTGTGGTAGAGAATATCGTGGTATGGCCCAATGAATAGTTTCATTTTCGGAATCCTTAATAGCGAGAGGAAAACGTCAATATGATTTTTTTTAAAATGTCCGAGAGCAAATCCAATAAATTGTATTATTGGATTAATTTGCGTGAGCGTGAAGCATCGGTAACGTTAACAGTAACAAAGAGTTGCAAAACGACACGAGTATTTCCAAATCAACGGTAGTTAAACGAATTTTCAAAAGCGCGAGATCCTCAATTGGTATAATCGATAAAATAATACAATAAACGAGAACGACTTACCAGAATTCTAGCTCTATAGGCTGTTGATCGAGTATTTACATTAGGTGTTATTGTATGCGACGAGACCAGAATTCTTTCTAGTACATCTGAGAAGCGAGAGCTGTAATTTGCGAAGATACGCGAGAGCGCTAATGCACTAATCTGCTGGAAATACTTTACGGGAGCATTGATTTTATTCGAAGAATAAGAGAACTTGTAGCGCACGGGATACACTACATTCGCTGAGCGCGAGAACCGAACAATGGTCGCGAGCGGGAGCGACAGAAAAACTGTCAACACGGGAGCTCTTACCGGACTTGAGACACCTCGCCTGGGTCTCGAGCGAGACTGACTGTTTCGAGTAATCATCGAGAACGCTTTATCATTATTATTTGAACTTCTCCAAAATCCCTTATTCGAGAGCTACTGCCCTCTTACTCGAGTTACCTCGTAACTATATGGGAAACGCAAATCATGCCGGTAACATTTTCGAAATCTGTAAAATCGCTTCCCTCAGTGCTGAGCGCTACAGTGTGCGGATACAACACAATCATACTGCACAAGAATGCTCTATCCTCTGCAAAAACTAACAAAGCTCCACACATTGTTCAGCGCAATGCACTATCACCATAGAGCGCTGGATTTACACCGGTATATACACTGTAAAAAAAATCTACTTGAAATTTGATGTATCGGTACAGGACGTTTTTATGCATGAACTGGTATAATAATTTTTTTATACAAGTCGCATGTAAAATTAAAGTATGGTACAGTAAATTTTATAATTTAAATTAAATTTAAAGCAAAAGTACCCTACTTTTCATAATCCGTTGTAATTTAGACAAATTTCATATCACAATTGTGATTAAATTAAATTAACGATTTTATGCATAAAAACTCCCAGTTTTTTAACAGTGTAACTAATTGCAAGAAATCGTATCGGTGACGCTTATTCGTCGGGCTGCTCTTTTCGTTGAGCTCTCTTCCTCGCGACGGATTCGAGCGCACCGATATTCTTATAACTTCACAGAATATCAAAACAACATAAAAAGTCGAATTTTTACCTCAAGCGCAGAGGTGAATTTAAGAAGATCTTGAGACCGTCATTTTCAAGAAACTCATGTCACAACTGCTATAACTCATGAAGCTTGTAGGATCTCATTTTTTAAATATACAAAGAATTGGCGATTCACTTACAGCATTTGCAACAGTTTTTTCGATACTAGTATCTGAAGTCCCTCCGAAAAAAAAAAATTTCGTTGATTTTGCCGTAAAATAATACCTAAAAATACACGATTAATTCTGGATTGATCTTTTTAGAGATCTTGATAAGTTGTTCCGAGTTATAATAGGTTAAATGAAAAATGAAAAACACGGCATATTACGCCAGGAAATTTTTTTTTTTTATCTAAATTTGGTATATCTATTAATTACTGAACCTGATACATAGATTTTTTTGGGATTTTTTTTTGGCTATAGTTTCATAGGAATGCTTGTAATATTTCTTACCTGAAAATGCAAATTATCCTCAACTAACTAATCTAATGAGAAAATGGTTTGTAACTTCAAAATAGCCCTATGAATTTTAATTAAAAAAGGGATTTGTACTGTTTCCATAATACCTTTGTTTTGTGAGCGTTGAAAAAAGTGGTGCTGTGGGAGATGGTTCTTTTTTAAACGAAACGACCCTTGTCTAATTCCTCGTGCTTCTGTTGCATTTCATGGCGTGCCCATGCTTAGCTACTATCCCGGCTCAGCTTGAGGGCAATACGCAGACACCTGACTTCTAATGATTACAATTATCGCCTACTCGACGTTAAAAGAGCCTTATTCGAAGAATTTCGCAATCGTTAAATTATCGTAATTGGTCAAATTTATATGTAAATTTGTATAATAAGCGATTTTTGTTTAATAGCTATTCAGTAACTGTCAGGAAATTACATTAAAAAATAACAAAAAAATATTTACAGAACTTTTTTACATGCTAAGCGACGTCAAGAAACGAAAATAAATAATTCATTATTTGCATAATTATAAATACATATTATATGCACAATTGGCATTATCTCAAGTAATAATAAACGATGATATATACTAATTTCAAATAATAATTCAGTGAATTTTAATTGAAAAATCAAGTGCTGCTGCCAATTGTTTGTTGTCATTCATCTTTATTATAGATTTACTAGATGTAGACCATAAATCTATAATGCCTAACTATATTGAGTAAGACTGTCATGAAACTGTGCATAAAAAAACCTTCAAACGAATCTGAGCGAAAGTCTTATGCTGTTTCCATAGTCGAAACTTTGGCGAAATAAGCGAAAACACAAATATGCGAAATCGTTGGCGTCGACAGGTTTAAGGATGTATGATACGTACAGTCCCGCGAAAAGTGAGTTTTAGAGACATTTCGATCACTTCCCGGTGAGATAAAAATCGGAAAAAATAATGCTCATAAAACGTGCTGAAAAGATTGATTCTACATAATAATAATCCCAAAATGTTATTAACAAATTGGTGAAAAAAAAATTGTTCAATAAACAATCAGTCAACCTAACTTTTTTTCTAATGAAAATGATATGTTTATTTATTTGAATGCATACGAATTTTTTCGGGTTTTTTTTCTTTATTTCGATTTTCATTTTTTTTTTTAATGTGCAGAATATAACAAATTTTGGATATGCTTTTTGCAAAAAAATCTTGAGTGTAGTAGATGGTTTTATGCCGAACACATATCCCAAATTCTTTATTTCGCGCACATTTTTTTAAATAAAAAAAATTGAACTCAAAATGAAGTAAAAAATCTGAAAAAATTCGTATGCATTCAAATAATTAACATATAATTTTCATTAGAAAAGTTAGGTTGACTGATTGTTGAACAATTGTTTTCTTCACCAATTTGTTAATACCATTTTGGGATTATTATTATGCGACATAAATATTTTCAGCAAGTTCTATATGAATTATTTTTTTCCGATTTTTATCCCATCGGGAAGTGATCGAAATTGTCTCTGAAACTCACTTTTGGCGGGACTGTACGTATCACACATCCTTAACAGGAAATCATGAAAATATTATCATTCGCAGACGTCTCATTTCGCGATGTAGCGTCACGGATACTTACAACGAAACCCGACGTTATTTCATTGACAAGAAAATCTGCTAGCTACATTTATAATCCACCATGGAAACGGAGGGACTAGGTCTCCAGATCTCGTAAACAAGGTCAAGCTCTGAGCTCTGCGTTCTCCTGCTCTTGCCGTTTTACCACACGACGGTTGGCTCGCTTCATCACAAATTTTCAAACGTAAACAACTTCAACTTTACCGTCGCTATTGGCGTTGCGCGTTAAGAAGGCCGTGATGCTTGTGACAACAGTGTATCAACAAAAAGCATTAATTCTTATGGTGGAATATATTTTAAAGAAAGAATTTGCCATCATACTCAATGAACAACTAAAAAGGGTTGTTATAATTGAAGAAGTAGAATGTCCGGTTCGTCTTAGAAACATTTTGGTTTCTGCAATAATTTTTTCTTTTTCTCTCTCATAGAGGAAACTTTTTTTTCATGAAAAATTTGTTTTTGGATATTTTTATGTCAGCATATTAACAATAATCCAGAACATCGAGAAAAGTGGCTTAGAAAAATTGTCGAAATATATGCAAGAATTTCAATTTAACAGCTTTTCGAATTTGTTTTTTTTAAAAAGGACATACGCGCTCTAATTTCGTAGGAATGGCGATATTTTGCTGAATAATTTTCCATACGTGCCAGTACAGTTAATGTTTGGTTTTGAATTTAACAGGAATCGGAAAAACAGTTCGGATTCTATGGAGTTTTGAACTTTAAAAAAAAATTCACGTTTTTGCATCAACTTTGGCAACACTAACTTTGCGATAACGAACTCAAATTTCATACATGAGCTAAAGTTTGGTAAACAAGTGAAGCAGCAAGCCATTAACTGATGGCAAAACCTGAGACAATGAACTCAAATTTTATAGATTCAATCGGTACTATTTAGCGATGATCAATACATAGTTTCGTCATAATCTTCAATATGGTTCGAATTTCTCAGAATTGTAACTTCCAGAAAAAATTTTGTTATTGCGATAATTTCAGCAAAACATACGATAACGAACTTAAATGATATACATAAAATCAGTAGTATTCTGAAATAATAGGTACACAGTTTTGTCATAAGTTGTTATGTAGTTCAAATTTTAGAAAAATTCAACTTCGATAACGAATAAATCTGCAAAGCTGAACTTTGAAAATTGCTACCTAATTATTTTTGGTTTCCTTTACAAAGGTTCCTCCATGAGGAAGCCAAAATCGAGTAACATACTTCCTCATAGAGATAGCATTGCAGAAGAAAACCAAAAGTAGTGAAGAAGCAATTTGTAAAGTTCAGCTTTACAGTTTTGGTTATTTAGTACGTAAAAAGTGCACATAAATTTTCTTCAGCCCGTCGTCGTCTGCACTTCTCGCCAGGCCAGCTATTCTTTTGGGCAATACGTCAGTTCTACAGAACCCATCTCTACACAGACCCATCTGTACACGAGCATCTGTACACCATTTTTTTTACACGCGTTTATTTGAGCTTAACGAAATTGTACACAACACGAACTTGACAAAGCGGAATTTAAAACGGATAACCTTGTCACGACGAAACCTTGCGAAAATTTAGTTCGATACGGAAAAATTGATCACGTCAGTAATCGTTATGACAAAACTTTGCACAGCATACTCTGGGCACCATCAATCTGCTCACAGCACTAGTTCGACACAACCAATGTCTTCGTAGCACAAGATCGAAATGGTAAATCTCGACACGGCATCATTTTGTAACGACAAATCTCTACACAACGCGAGTTACAGATGCATCGTGTACAGATGCTCGTGTACAGGTGGGTTCTGTAGAACTGACGTATTGCCGACTCAACAAAATTTAGTTTGCTCAAACAAAATTGCACGGGTGTATACGTTTAAATAAATATTATGTACCACGAACAAAATATTTTGACTTTTATATTGAGTTGTTTAAATGGAATTCGGTTTATATTGATCGAATATTTTGTCAGTTAGAAATATATATTTATTTGAAAAGAGTAACACTTTGTTGTTCAAATTACCTTGTTTTTCAGAGAAATCAAGATCACGTTTTTCATTTATATATTTCTTTGCAAAATGCAAAAAAATTTTTAAATTAAAAAAAAAGATTTGTTGTCTTAACTCAATCGGGCTTGAAACAGAAGTCGTCCAATGTTTAAGAAAATCAACATTCGTTTGAGTTTGGCGAATGCAATATGATCATTACTGAATAATACGGTACCTGTACTGTGGAATTAAGAATAAAAATTAATATTTTTTATCACGATATTTATTAAAACATCGCCAGTAGTAGTGGATGGAAGGTAACGGTTTTTGTCGAAGAAAATTTTTTCCTATCCTGAGATTCGAACCTACGACCTGCCTACCTACATTCTTAACAACGCTATTACGACCGGGTGGGGTTCAAAATAGCGAATGACTAAAATAGTGAATGGTTAAGATAGCAAATTTTGAAATAAGAAACGTCTGAATCTCGAATAGTCATCATTATGAAAGTCGCTTTTTCAGCCATTCGCTATTTTGACCTCCATCTTATTAAAATTGCATTTAAAATAACGAATGATAAAAATGGCGAATGGCTAAAAAATCGAATTCCATGATTATGGACATTCTACATTTAGACGTTCCTTATTTTTAAATTCGCCAATGTAGCCATTCGGTATTTTGGTGATTCGTTATTTTGACCTCCTCATAAGAACCTCCCTCGTTACACCGTGAGTCAGTAAACCGACGATTTCCCAATCACAACGTTACTCTGTCCAATTGAAAGGCAAAACAAACGTCTTGTAAAACTACGCCAAAGTTTCTGCCGAATTCTTCACTCTTAAAACCGCGTCCTGAAGCCAAGTCGGCCTTCCAAATACATTCAATTATATCTAGCATGGGTTTTGCGACGTCACACTACCTTCTCGCCCGCTTTCATCACACTGGAAGGTATAGAAAGAGGACTTTGTAAGCACAATAAATTTCTCTTTTTAAGCCTGCAGTGTGTTTCAAAAAGAGGAATATGATACGTCTTGCACGAAACACATAGCGGACTCCTGGCGGCAGTTGGGAATTAACACTCGTTAAGAATCGAGCGGCCAACCTTACAACCTTCGACGAAAAGTCCACTTTTTTGTACTAGTATGAGAAAGGTGTATTCACGGTCATATGACTGTTACAATGACCAAACAATAATTTAGTGAAATTATTGTACATCAACAGGATGATGTAAAACCAATAATTGAAAAATTGACTTAAGGATGTATGATACGTACAGTCCCGCCAAAAGTTAGTTCCAGAGGCAATTTCAATCACTTCCTGATAGGAAAAAAATCGGAAAAAATAATACATGTAAAGCGTGCTGAACAAATTGATTTCTCATAATAATAATCTTAAAATGTTATTAACAAATTGGTGAGAGAAACAATTGCTTAACAAACAGTCAGTCAACCTAACTATTTTTAAATGAAAATGATATGGTAATTTATTTCATTTAGATTTTTTTTATTTTGAAAAATGCGCAGAATATAACAAATTTTGGATATGCGTTTTGCAAAAAAATCTTGAGTGTAGTAGATGGTTTTATGCCGAACACATATCTAAAATTCTTTATTTCGCGCACATTTTTGAAAATAAAAAAAATCAGAATCAAAATGAAGAAAAAATCTGGAAAAATTCGTGTGCATCCAAAGAAATGAACATATCATTTTCATTGGAAATAAATTTGGTTGACTGATTGTTTGTTGAACAATTGTTTTTTTACACCAATTTTTTAATAACATTTTAGGATTATTATTATGGAAAAACAATATTTTCGGCTCGTTTTATATGCATTATTTTTTTCCGATTTTGATCCCATCGGGAAGTGATCGAAATTGTCTCTGAAATTCACTTTTGGCGGGACTGTACGTATCATACATCTTTAATCTATTTATGTGGAATCAACAGAAAATGCTGATGCTTATAAGAAAATCCAAAATCATCTATTTTGAGACCATCCTAACGGTCATTTGTGTAATTTTGCAAATATGCTAAATTGATAGTTTTAATCCATAACAAATGACAACTTCAATGTAGAAGTAGAATTTTGACACCTTATAAACTCTTTTAGATGCATCTTATCGAAAAATTAATGCATATTTCTTGCCTACAGAAGAAGATTATCAAGTTTAACAAGTGCTTACAGCAAATATATGAAAATGGGAGGTTCAAAAATCGTTCATGAGTAAACGTTGGATGTGTTGTTCGGGGACTAAGTAGTGAAGAACTGATCGGCCGCTTCAAATGCCAGAGTGGCAACCCTAATCTAATGAGTAATGAAATAAACTCCTGGTCTGAAGTTTGAACCTTCGTCCGACCCAATAACACGCACCACGTAAGGAAAGAAGTTGTGTGTTAACGTTTTGTCTCATGCATATACGATTACCACGTGCACAATCCCTAAACTCAACGCGTGGAGTCGCCGTTCAATACAAATAAAAAGCGAAATATTTATAAGAGGAGAAGATTGTGAAGGCAATATTACAAGAGGTCACCTTCGGCGCATTCGAAGTAAATTCAAGATATTGACCTTGACGGATTGGTCGTGCATCGCACAAGCCACGCTGCAAGATGAGAGTGGAGTCGAGAGAACGGCCCGATGCACTGATTGACGCACTCGTCCGGTAATACGACATCGTCCGCGGCATTTTGCACAGCTATTATACGTGTATACGTGTATACATGTATACATGTATACATCTACAAACATCGAACACTATCACAAGAGCTTCTATCGACGTTTTATAAAAATATTTACGATCAATCCACGCACTCAATAGATCTAATTAGATTTCATTGCAATCATTCTCCTTCGTTATGATACGCATTATCCTCTCTTAAAAAAGATATGGCACATCGAAAGTCGAACTATCGAAAGTTGGAGCCAGTTTTCAACTATTCTGAATGGTCGTCGAAGACTTGGGCGTAAAGCCAACTTCAGACTGTTATAATCACTGCAGAATCATTTACATACATTTTTCTTCTCGTTAAAGAAAAAACATAGCACATCGAAAGTCGATTATATCGAAACACCAAAGCAGAAATAAAGTAACGTAGAGTCACGAATTGTATAAACTTGCAATTATCATGCTTAACCAGAACAAAAGATAAATGAAAAAGGAGATGAACGCGCAATTAGAACACGTTGATGCTAGTATGTCGAAAAAACTTTGTCGCCACATTTGCATCTCTCAATTGTTGGGATTATTCGTCGGACGTTTGTGAATATTTTCTAAGCGCCAGGAAACTCCTGGCAATAAATGATTTTAATTAGTGGCCGTTAGCTTAATTCTCGCAGTCGTTAAGAGACTTTGACCGCGCGGAATGCTAGCCGTTGGTAGTTTAACCAGTGAAGCAAACTTTGGGCTAATATAGGAAGAGGGTGACGATGCACTGGTGATAAAGGTTGTATTCTTGTGGTTCGCTTGACTTTACCCACGACCATACGTCTTCGCGTCTATGAGAAGCGGAAGTTTGCGAATTTATGGCCCAAGACCAGACGTTCCCTTTCCAAAGAGTAAAAGAGGGAAGCTTTTGACTCTTCTGTCGGCGAGCAGAACTCTTATTAGATGTGTCATTTCAAATGACAGCAGGATAGCAGAGAAAACGGGAGAACAGGTGTATAGCGCGAGGAATAAAGCTGTTGTGATTATCGAACCGCAAGGTTAGTCGCGTTCCAAGTTTCAGCGGTAGGACGCTCAAGGGCAAAACTTTATTAAAGACATATTTCATGTTATCGTTACGCGCAATCTCAGTTTTTACCCTTGTTTTTTACATCTTTATAGGTATAGGTTTTCGCCATATCTTTCTGTCATTGTAATTTAAAATTCACAACATCGTATATCAATGTACACTGCTTACAAAGTTGAGTAGAAAATTACAGTACCAGATTGGAAGTTTTTATTCACAATCTGTACCATAAATTTCTTATCTGTATTAGATATTCAAAGTAAAAATACTGAAAAATATTTCAGATATTTGGAGATTTGCTATTACAAAATATTTAGAACTTACGTATTATTTTTGTTTTTATTCGTTAGCAAATAGCATGTCTTTAGTAAAAATGGCATGCTTATGATCCGATTCATGTGGTATTCCGTGGCAGTCCCTAATTCCAAAATACCTTTTATAAATATCATTGAAGGAATTTGGACTTTTTTGTAACAAGCATACTAATGTTACAAAACGTTTCTGAGTGAAACAATGATACTGTGATTCTGGAGTACACGCGGTACAGATTTTTCAAGGAATAGTTTGTACTATCGTACTTCTAGTATTTATTTTAGATGTTTTATTATTTAAAAAAAAAACAAGAAATTCAATTGAAATCCGTTATGTGAAAGCTTAGATAATAATATTATGAATGTACTGTATAAATTTTGAATCAATCGGATGATTGGTTACAGAGGAATCATGGTCACCGTTTTTGTTGTTGCGTGTCGCGGGTTAAACTTTTGAACTTTGGAGACACCTTCATTTCTGATACATGCGATTTAAAGAAAAAAGCTCAACTAATTGACATTGTGGTTTAAAGGAAGAGAAATGTTATGCCATCTTCAACTTGGATTCCCCCGAAATAGAATTTGAGGAAATTAAGTCAGTGACGGTATAAATTATATTTCATCTCTGAAAACAATGTTTTCCATCATTTTGTCATAAAATAAAGTTTTTAATTATTTTATGTAATCTGAAGACAACGAATGTTCATCAGCGTGAGAAGATTGCTAGGATTATAATTGGGAAAAATTGTATGAAATTTTTTATTTATGGATATAGTGCTTATGTATTTCTTTGACAATCCCGCTTGATATTTTAGGCAATAATAAAAA
Organism: Tromatobia lineatoria; assembly: GCA_949699805.1. NCBI lineage: Eukaryota > Metazoa > Arthropoda > Insecta > Hymenoptera > Ichneumonidae > Tromatobia > Tromatobia lineatoria. The sequence goes on from OX453048.1 coordinate 6,678,093, forward strand.
TTCGCAACCTGAAGATAGCTTTTTAAATTAGTAGTAACAGTTAGAGATTTCATTGTTCATTTTTTGATCGACGTGAACTTTATACAATACATTCATACGGTTTTTACCATAGATATATTGCCAATGGGTCATCGACCGCGACGTAGTCCTGAATTTGTGAGGGGGTGTTATCACACCCTCATAAATTTATGTTTTTTTTTAAATTTGTTTATCCAACTTTTGTGATTTTGATTATTCATTAGCCATTTTCTCGAGGCATTGGGAAGTAATGAAAGTTGACGTTTAAAAATACTTTATGCAACTCCGTGCGAGAAGAACTTACTTCTCGCACTAGAGGAATAAAGCCGTATACGGAACTCGTGCGAGAAACTTTTTCTCAACTCGTTCGATTGCGCCACTCGCCTCCGGCTTGTGCTGCAAACTCACCTTCGTCAGAAAAAGTTTTATCGCACTCGTATCGTAATATACTATTATATTTGTTACCACTAGAATTCTTCGAATTTAAACTTGCTCACAAAAGCGGTTTTATAAACAAAACATTGAAAATGATGAGGGCGCCATTTGCAAAATTAAGCTTTGCATTCTTTTTTGTACTAACAAGGAAAAATAGTTTTTATTTTATATGGAAAAAAAAATTTTAATTTCGATTTGATTGATATTTTAGTAACTGTTGAGTCAGATGCAACGAGTAGCTACAACTTGAAATTATATACTGTGTGGTAGTATTAATTAATTAATTGCGACTGAAATACGGCCGCCTGTGGAGACGTGGAGGGCTTAAAGATGAGACGCGCCCGACGATTCGGTTGAGCGAAGAGCAGAACGCAAGTTCTCTTCGCAGTCTCTTACTTAGCGTCTTGCCTCTCAACGTACGTTCTACGTTCTCGTTTCTTGGCTCGCAGCCAAACATAATTTCTCTAGGCCATCGGCGTATAAGATCGCACCAGCGCATCCCTCACGATTTTTATCTTTGACATATCAATCGATAAATAAGCTGTGATAATGAATCATTATTTAATAATCAATAATGATTATCATAATTCTGAAATGCAAAATAGCGTTTTTATGAGGCATTCTACACCAACTCGACCACGTCTTTCTGTTTGATAATTGGCCATATATTAGTACTACTTTAAAGTACTTTCCGTGATTATTTTCAAATTTTTTTGTACACTCGCTTGAAAAATTAGTTTTTTAAAAGTCGGTTTATCATGGAAGTCCGGCAAAAAAAAGATTGAAACAAAAAAGTTCAGTTTCCCATAAAGTATTTAAATCAAAATATGTGATATTTCTTATGAAACAAAAAAATAACCATTTTCAGCCCAAAAAAATGAAAAATATATTTATTTTCCCCAATGCGACACTTTTTATTTTGCTGTAGATTTTACATAATATTTAGCTCCATATTCAGAGAGTTTGAAAAAATTGGCATCGTGGAACTCGAAAATCTTGACAGCCAAAAAAATATTTTACGGAGAATTGCATCAATTAATACATGTTTAGAAAATATATACATATATGATTTGAGTAACTTAACATGTATTAATTAATCATTAGTTAATACATGTATACATACATTACATACATTGTGTACATGTATAATTGATAATTTAATTAATCATATTACTAATATACATGTATTAATTATACATTATACATCCATACATGTATGTATGGAAAAAGAAGTATGTGCATTAAAAAATGCACATCGAGTACTTTTCAGTTGTACTAATACATGGTAAATTATAAAACAGATCCGAGAGGGCCAACGATAAAGTGAAAAAATCGTGAAAATGCTTTATATGTGGCCAAAAGCGTCAAATCGATCGCTCCTAGATTTCTCATTCCGAAAAAACTCCAAATCATTAGTCAAATATTCTACCACCTGATTTGAGTATTCGCAATTTTCGCACGATTCTTCAGATGCATACTTTAGCCGCTAAAAATCATTAGAAACAAGTATTGATGACTCAACCCAAAAACTTTTAAACTTACAAGCAAAAGTTATGAAGGACGTTTTTGCATGTGAAATTATATGAGATATGAGTAACTGCTCGTCGCTTTTAAGGTAGTTATGTCAGAAAGGCAAATCAAACTGATGTTTACGAATTTTTGGCCTAATGTAATTGATTTATACAGTTTTACTCATCTAAAATTAAGATGGTTCTTACAGATAAATTGGATAAATAATGCATACTCCAATATTTTTTTACACAGTGCTTACCGAATATTAGCAAAATTAATCTTTCAATCGAGAACTGACATTCTGAGATCAAAGGTAGAGAAAAGATGAGAAGTACCGCGAATTCGAAAAATATTTGCGAATTTTTGGGTATGATAACAAAATGAGGTCACGGGATACATTTTATAGTAAACAATTATTAGAGTGCACGATTTCGGGCTAGATGAAATTACGTAAGCTGTCAGGCTTTTTTCACGATGTCATCTAATTGTTCTAGATGTCATCTAACATGTTCACTAATTCTCGATTATTTTTGGTAATATCATTATCACCGTCAAAATGCAATATATAATGCATCTTAAAAGTCGTAGAGATGCTGCAGTCTATGACTCCGCTACCTTAACAGGCTTATGGCCATCTACAGATACATTCTGTAAGACGTCTGACTTTTTTTCTTTGCATTTCTCTTGTTACAATTATTTGTTATTTTATTGTTTTTTTTTTTTTGTAATCATGTTTGCTCTTTTTCCATACAAAGAACTTTCCATATCTAATGAATATATTTATTTCCTAATACGAATAAGTTTTCATAGAGAAAAAATATATTATCAATAATGATATAATAGATAAGTTTTTTGTATCGAAATAATGCATCTAAAAATGGAATAAATACGGACTTTAAAACTTATCTGCAGACAATCTCAACCCGGAGTATCACACAGAATAGTTACCTATTCGAATACAGTTACATTCGATGCTTTTCAATAATTTAAAGAGTCAACGCATATGAGACAATCATGTGCCTATCACTCTATTTTTTTTCATAGATTCGCACAACGCCAAGGACGTAAACATCTTATAAAAATAGACGACGAAGTTTCAAGAAAAAAATGAATTAAGCGTTTCTGATAAGGCAAAGTATGATTGATGTCGGCAGATAAAGATAAAATTTATATTAAAATCACTGTCGGCGATCTTAAGTTTTATCGCATGATTATCTTTGTACGTGCGCAAGATTTCGATCAAAATAAACACAAATAATAAACGATGATCATTTTCAATATTTTTCAACGCCTAAATATGCATCCGCATATGCATGTTTAAAAAATTGCAAACTATTTGGAATTTCCTTCGACATGGAAGATTTGGGTCGTCAACTCGATGTGAAGTGCCTAGTATACACATTGCAGAAACCCACGAAAAGTCACAAATTTTAATGAATTTGTGGTAACTTATTAATGTAATGTAGTGCTTATGTATATTTTATAAAAATAAATAATGACGTATCCATTTTGTAAAAACATAAATTAAAGTTTATATGAGTTAATATAAAAATATTCATAATCCACTTCAAATGTATTTCAATTTGATGAATGCTTGTACATAAAAACACCTCTGTTTTTCATCCTATCCCGAGAATGCAGATTGACTTAGTGTATCATAACATTGATACAGAATTCATGTTTTGCTAGTAAACGTTGATATCTGTACCCGAAAAATCCTTAAAAATTTGTACATGCTTGAATTATTTGGAGCAACATTCGAACAAACTATTTGGATTTTTTCCAACATGGAATTTTCGGTGTTTGGCTTGACGTGTTTCGCCTTATGTATAAACTATAGATACTCAAATAAAGGCCATAAACAAATTTCAATAAATCCCTAGTAATTCCTCCTTCCGGTTCTATGACTTAATATAACATGACAAAATATCACAAGGACAAATGATCGCAAATTCAATTATCACACAGATACGATATCATAACTCTAAAATATCAATTCTGAATTGGCTTCCTCGGCCTTGTTGCCACCATAAGATAGCGAATTTAGAAAATCCAGCTCTTTCGGTTCAAATAATACAGCTCACACATCACACTCATCAACAATTATATAAAATGGATCCGAACAAATCAAGGCATAAACTTGACATAAGTATACACAGAAAAATGTCACACATAATCATTTCAAATATTGTAACCGGAGAACCCGGTTTAAAAACAAATGAGAATAAGGGAAAGAAGATCCCCATAAGATTTCAAATGTTGCGGGGTACAAGAAATTTTATGATCACATACTTTCTGCCTCAATGTTCCAATTCTTTCCAAAACATTGAAAAATTTGATACTACCTCAAATAGTAGTGTTTGATTGCCAAGTAGTGGAAATTTTTGATCACATAAAATAAAAATAATTTCTGGTGATGACTTAGATCAGAGTCGAAACGTAAACGTAATTTTATCGTTCTTCAACGAGGTTGTCTAAAGTCGCAGCTGAACATCACAATATCTAAGTCGTTGGCCACAGCACCATCAAACATTATCAACCTGAATAACTTAGCAAATCCTAAACAAAATAGAAAAAAAATCGAAAAGAATCTAATACAACCTCATAGAACCTGAAAGAACCTAAAGAAACCCAACGAAAGAAAAAAAATCATGCACACTGACCAAATATGACAACGAAAAAATATCACATAGTCGAAATTCATGACTGAAATGACTAAATTTATTACAACAAATTTTTTGTAACATATGCATAAAATGTGCCGTTTTACATGCCTCAAAAATGTTGCAGAAATTGCGAATTACAGTAGGGCATGATATATAAATGCCGATCGCACTTCACGCACTCGATTTTAGTTCACGCACACTTTCCCCTCTCAATAATTTACTTCACGCACACTTTCGACGCGCCACCTAGTATAATGCCGGGCAGGCGCTTCGAGAATCAGTGTTGCCAACGTTAGAGTCCCACAAACGTTCCGAGACGATGGACGTGAATCAAAATAATAACCTACGAATGAAAGTTATTCTGTTTATTCTTTTTAAAAAATTAAAAATCGCCTTCGGCTCGTGCCACTGTGGTACTCGTGCGGCGTGCGGCCGACTTCACACTCTTCGTATAAATTTCGCCATCACGCCCTTGTATCACAATGTACTATTATTGCACAGACCCTTAAAATTCCATATTCCTTTTTTTTTTTACATTCGCACTATTCGCACTTTAGGACTTCAAAGCATATCGTATTTGCGATTGCATAAAAACTTCATAGAAAAGAAATCGTGACCACAAAAAATCTGGTGTACAGTTCAAATATCTCAAGCATCTGAAGCATTTTTATATTCTTCGAAACGATATTTTATATTTGTGATATTGTATTGTTGTCATTTTCCTCATTACGATATATTGTCGTTGTGATTTTTTTCCTATTGTGATATTGTATCGTGCGATAATTTGAAGGTTACATTATCATCATAATAAGGATGACACAACTGTCACCATCCTTCCAAACATAAATATTCCGCCATCTCATTTCCCAATAATGGGTATGTATATTTTATAAAACCAAATAATAACATACACATTTTGTAAAAACAAATAAAAATGTATAGAAGTTAATATTAAAAGATTTATGTTCGACCTGAAATGTATTTCAATTCTTTTTTATCGCTCGTAAAAAAAACACCTCCGTTTTCCATTTTATCCCGAGAATGCAGATTAACCTTGGGTATCAAAACATAAATACAGAATTCATGTTTTGCTACTGAACGTTAATCTGTCTTCCCGGAAAAATGTTGAAACTCGTGCAAGCGTTGCGCTTGTCTGTGAACGGAGTTTCCACACTCACAAACCATTGACGTTCTTTGAATCGCAAATACGAGAAGTCGTCGATCGTCGCAGAAACATCAAAGGGGGAGGAGGCAGAGAGAGCGAACGGCGAATCTAGCGTACGAGAAGCAAGAGAGTGAGAATGAGAGGTTCAAGGCGAGGCACGTGATAATGGTAGTAAGAGCGTAGTAGATTAACCGGGAACACATACGTCCCTCGTTCCCCGATAATTAACTGTGTACGAGCGTGCGTGCGCTCTCATTGAGGCCGCGTCGCGATGTTTGTTTGACAAATCTAAAAAGCGCAAGAGAGAGAGAGAGAGAGAGAGAGGGGGGTCAATTGGAAATAAAGTAAAGAGACGATAAGAGAGAAAGAGCAGAGATGATGTACGCCTACGGAATATTCTACGTCGATAATAGATAAACATAATGAAGAATGACCAAGAGTCGTGAATCACGAGAGAGAGAGAGAGAGAGAGAGAAAGAGAGAATGGGAATATATGTGGAGTACATATTCCTCTTGGCCTTAAAGTGCAAAAGGCCGAACGGAGGCACGACTGTCTTGGAGCCAATCCCAGCTCTTCTGTATAGTGACGTCAGGTAGCCTCATCGTACACAAAGCTCGTCGTCTTGCTCCTTTCTTCCTCTGGTTCTTTCTTGCCCGTCTCATACCATAATGATAAAATGCTAGCACTATACACAACGTGGCAACTTAACGTTTTTGTTTATTTCATCTCGGAAACTTCTCATAATCAACCGGGTTTTTCACAAGTACGTAGAAGCATGAGCATCGATTTTTTTACAGATAGGGGCAATGTGTTGCTTCCTCATAGAGAAAGCTTTGTTTTCATGGAAAATTATTTGGTTCAGATTTTCATGTCAGTACGCTCGAAATGTTCCAAAACACCGAGAAAAGTGGATTTAGAAAAAAATGGCCGTATGCTGTGTGCGCGCGTGCGTGCGAAAGTTTAAACACCTGTAACTCGAGAACCGTTCAACCGATTGAGCTAAAGTTTGGTATGCATCTTCGGCTGATGGCAAAACATAAGACAATGAACTCAAATTTCATAGATGTAATCGGTACTATTTAGTGATGATTATTATATAATTCCCGATAATATATGCAATATGGATCAAATTTGTCAGAATTTTTAGGTTTGGAAGAATGATGTTGTTGCATTAACCTTAAGGATGTATGATACGTACAGTCCCGCAAAAAGTGAGTTTCAGTTTCGGAGACAATTTTGATCAGTTCCCGATGGGATGAAAATCGGAAAAAAATGATGCATATAAAACGCGCTGAAAAGATTGATTTCGCATAATAATAATCCCAAAATGTTATTAAAAAATTGGTGAAAAAAACAATTGCTCCACAAAAAATCAGTCAACCTAACTTTTTTCTAATGAAAATGATTTGCTCTGAATATCCTGAATATCCTACATTGTATAATCTACATCAATGTATAAAAATATATAATTGAAAAACGTATTTTTCGTTTCAATGCGTGACAAAAACAAAGATTTTACAGAAAATTAGATAAAAACCGTCAACAACCATGTAGGATGCCGCATATATTGTTGAAAGTAAAATAAAGCAAGGAAAAAAAAACTGGTGGAAAGTTTTTATTCTCGTGTAGCATCAAATTCATGAATAATAGAAATTAAGAATCTAACAGTCTCGATCGAGCAGCCGTACGATACAGACGTATTAGACCTATGCGCCCGATCTATCAAAGGGAAACACTCGTGATTGTGGTAAGTGTAAGTGAGTAATGGAGAAAGAAAGAGAGTCCAAAATGGAAACGAACGTAAACTTTACACCGGTGCAAAAAGTGCGTAAAAAAAGAGGAAGACCTCCGAAATCACAGAGCGACACTGACGATAACTCAAAACCGAAAGAACAGCCAGGAGATCGCACCTTGAAACCCCCGTACAAGAGACTAGCAACCAACGTAACCGCGCAATCACCATCATCACAATCACCCACAAGCAAACATCAACAAGTTACGCGAACTTCTCAACTCGATCGCGCGAGCTCAATCGCAAACAACACCAACACCTTTACTATATCAATTCCAACTCCTCACTGAGCAGAACGCAACTGGCAAAAGCGTGGCTAGCTGAAATTCCTCAAGCTCAAGACATTATTCTGCAAACTAAGAAAGGCTTTTTACTAAAATCAAACTCCAGCGCCAGACAAATCACCACCACTCTAGATAAACTAATCAAAGGCAAGGCAATTACCAATTACTCAGAAACCGCCCCCAACAGCCAAACCGTCAAACATTCACCACCAGCCCGCCACCTTCTCGGCAGTGATCGCAGCCATGGACCATGACCTGAAAGACAAGGACATCAGCGAGGCGTTAGGCGAACAGGAAATAAGTCACCGTTATTGCAAAAGAATAATAGCCAGGGCCACTGACAAGCCAACGACGTTAGTGAGAATAATCACAGGATGCGAGAAATCCTTCGAAAAGCTCATGAACGAGGGGCTCTTCTTCCTGCAAAAACACTTCGTAGCCCACCCCAGCTCTCCTCGACCACCTACACCGCTGCCCTGTAATAAATGCCTCAACTTCAACCACACCACGACAAACTGCCCCAACAAAACAACCTGCCAAAAATGTAACGGCGAACACAAAACACACTCGTGCACGTCAAATCGTCCTCTCACGTGTTCCGCATGCAAAGCCATAGACCACGCGGCTTGGTCCGTCAAGTGCCCTAAACGCCCAACTTAACCCATAGAAGGAATCCCAAACGCCCAAATCAAATCCATCAACAAAAAAACAATCGAAATTGATAAAAACATAACGGAGAACAACCCGATACACGCGCACATCACCATCCACGACCACATTGTCAACAGCTACATCAACAAGATCAACAAGCCGAAATACGCAAACAGAGAGGAGCTCATTGCGAAGCTAAAAAAAAGGTTCATCACAGACTTCAATATCGACACCACTGCAGTTTTTTCCGGCAACCGCCTATATATCCTAATGTTTGACCTCAGCGACCCAGAACGGCCGTCCCCTACCGAAACGATCTCCGGTAAGAGCTTCTCGACAACACATGGCTAAATTAAAAATTCTGTACGGCAACATGAATAGCTATAAAAACAAAAAACTTCTGAACAACAACTACATTGAAAAATACAACATTGAATGTACTGCATTCGTAGAAACGAAAACTAATGATCAAAGCAACACAAACTACCGAAATTAGAAATGCATAAAAAAAGACGGGAATATCATTAATACAAACATCAGAGGAGGGAGCTTATTTCAAATAGACCCGTCACTTCAACCAAAAAAACAAAACCCGATCGCAATAAACGACCAAAGAAACGAAGCCCTTCATATATCCATACCGTTCAAAGAAGCATTTCTTCACGTTTTTCTGATTTACATACACCCAAACGCAAGGATAGATAACTCGATTTTCATCAACGCTTGCAGACACAAGTACGCAATTGTGATGGGAGATTTTAATGTCAATGCCCAAAAAAAACGACAAATTCAAGATTTTATCACCAATTCTCAATTTAAAGAGTTCCACACCTCACCGACTTTTATCATGGCCAATGATGCTGATACAACACCGGATAGAATATTCTACACTGAACACCTGGAAAATAACATAACAGCCGCCGAGCTCACACCGGACATGGGTTCAGATCACCTATTCATAGTTTTATCACTTGACTTAAATGGACCCCCTATCAAGGAAGAAGAAATAAACTCTCTCAACTTCAACAAATCAAACATCGAGCTTATTAATGCAGAAATGCTAGTTTATATTCAACCATCGTATGATGCACAAATCAACCCTCTTGCAATAGCAAAATTCTCAGAATGTCTGGCGGAAGCAATACGTAACAACACACCATCCTCCCATAGATCATATATGGGAGGATATATGATCTATGCATGACATACTTCTCACACAATCTACCTCCGCATATAATCAGACTCATAAAACTCAAAAGAAGAATGCTCAGAGAGTACAATAACTACCCTACACCAGAGATCAAACCCGAAATGAATAGACTGACTAAAACTATACAAATTTTAATTGGACAATTCAAAACGCATTCGTGGCTGAAGGTGTGCGAAGAAATCAAGGCCCAAAAAGGAAAAAAAATTTTGGCAGCTAATTAAACGTCTCTCAGCATACAAAAAATGCTCCCCAGCCAGCGAACTCGAAAAAAATGGTCAACCGATACAAGACAACCAGGAAAAAGCCGCTGTTTTTGCAGACCACTTTAAAGAGGCATTTAGCAAAACAGTAGACCCACAGTTCGATGACAACAACAGGAGACTAATAGAGCAATGGCACATGAATTTTCTTGACAACACAAATAACCTGAATCTAGAACACACTCCGGTCTCAGAGGCAGAGCTTAAAATAAACATTAAAAACGGTAAAAACTCCGCACCAGGACACGACAAGATCCCGATGATAATAATTAAACAACTGAAACCACAGATTCTGAGCTACATTCTTAAAATCATGAACTTCTGTATCGACACGAACTATTTTCCCCAAGAGTAGAAGCACGGAACAATAATAACATTACCGAAACCCAACACGGACACTACCCATCCAGCAAACTACAGACCGATCACTCTCCTACCCACACTGGGTAAAATTCTGGAAAAAATAATAAAAAAAAGATTAGAAAAAGCGCTAGGGGACAAAATTCCCCAATACCAATTCGGTTTCCGGAACAATAAATCAACTTTACACCCACTTACTATAATCACCTCAAACGTCCAAGCAGCGAAATTGACGAATCAGCGCTCGGCCGCACCCTTCCTGGACGTCACCAAGGCGTTCGATAGCGTGTGGCATCAAGGATTTCTCTACAAACTTTGGCAGCTAAAGTGTCCCGACTACTTAATCCTTTTAATAGCAAACTTCCTTACGAATCGAAGCTTAAAAATAAAAATTGACAACGCCCTCTCGGAACAATTTACGCCAGAACAAGGTGTTCCACAGGGATCTCCTCTATCTCCACTACTGTTCAACCTTTTCTGCTACGACATCTACAACTTCAATTTCAGCCCAGATAACAAAAACGCCTTTTTTAAAAACAACTATCTGTTACAATATGCCGACGACACAGCAATAGTCACACATAATACCTCAATAGAAGCAACAATAGCCCAAATGCAAACCCTCACCAACCAATGCATCAGGTGGTTTAAAAAATGGAGGCTGAAACCGAATCCAACAAAATCTAATCTAGTAATCTTCAACCATAATATCTCTGACATGTCACCATCCAGTACCATTTATGACCAAGCAATTAAACCTTGTACACAGGCGAAATACCTCGGAATCATAATAGACAATAAGCTAAACTTTAACCTCCACACAAAATCAATAAAAACCAAAATGAAGGTACGAGCCTCTCACTTCAGATAACTAACTTCTAAAAACCAACTTACAACCATCGAACACGCATCAAAAATTTATAAATGCATTTGCCGGCCGCTCTTAGAATACGGACACACTGTTTTTCTCAACCTCCGCAATCCTGCTCTGAATAACTTAAAATCAGCAGAAACCATATCGCTCCGACGTCTCACTCAAGTACGACATTCTAACAACCCGCTTCATAACCCCTCAAACGAATTGCTATACGAATCAACTAAAATAGAACCAATAACGAACAGGATAAAAAAACTAAGCATAGCATTTTCAAAAAAAGAACTAGACGCAATAAAACCACTGTGTATAACAATCTCACAACACTACGTCTCAAAATTCAAATTTCCTACTAACACAATCATAGAAATCCTAACAACCTTCCCAGATAGACATTTTACCTTGTCGACAAAAATGCGCCATGTACTGCAGCATTAAGCTGCATTATTAACGGCACAGCGTTCTGATGCCGGTAATGTGCCAGCTAAATTCCGACACGCTGTGCACGCCAACGCGTGTTGGAACTTTGCAGACACATTACCGGCATCAGGACGCTGTGCCGTTAAGAATGCAGCTTTATGCTGCAGTACATGGCGCATTTTTGTCGACACGGTAAAATTTCTATCTGGGTTATATTTATAATTGGTTATATTTATAACCAATAGCGCACACAATATTATATATGTATATTCACATGTATGTATTGTAAACAATGTTTATTTATTTAGACTCACGCCAATAGTTATAAAAATCACCTTGCGACCGAAAGGGGGGGGGGGGGGGGGGAAACGGGCTGAGGTACCTCGGTCGATGGCCCATTGACTTTTGCACTCTGTGTAACACCGATCTTATACACTTAGACACGAACAAAACAAATATATATATATATATATATATATATTACACGTGTAGCCAATAAAAAAACGTTTACTACTACTACTAAGAATCTAACTTTTCCTTTTGTTTTGTAAATGAATTTTATTGGGCAAGAAACGTAATCAGAAGTTCTTGGTCTTTAAGGAGGTTCGTCAGTAAAATTAATAATGCACAGCAAAAGCGGAAATAATTACCGCGTTTTAAGTAATTCATAACAAACTCACATGAATTTTTTGGGAATTTTCGTCTACATCGTTTACATAAAATTAATTTTTTTATGCATGCATTTTAACATGGGCTCTTATGGCATATTTACGAATTTAAAAAAAAAAATTTAAAGAATTTTATACATCGGTGAATTTTTAAGTATTTGGTGGAATTAATTCTTTTTTTTTTCGATGTAAAAAATTTTCTAAAATAATTTTTTTTTATTCGTAAATATGCCATAAGAGCCGATGTTAAAATGTATGCATACAAATTTTAATTTTGTGTAAACGATGAAGATGAAAATTCCCAAAAAATTCATGTGAGTTTGTTATGAATTATTAAAAACGCGGTAATTATTTTAGATTTTTCTGTGCATTTTCAATTCTACTGACGAAACTTCCTTAAGTGGGCGTCTTCTATTTTGTTTCCGTTTTAGACGTTATATGGTTTGCTGACGGTTTTTATCTGATTTGCTGTGAAACATTTGTTTTACTCATGGATTTAAATAGAAAATATGTTTCCAATTTATTAAGTTTTTTCTTTAATTCAAATAGTTTGTGTTACGTATTCAAAAATATAACACATATCGTGATTAATAGATCGGTTTATGAAAAAAAAAACAGAATAATTTGGCTTTTACATTTTCTGTGCCCGACTTCAATCTTTCATGATTCAACATTTTTTTTAATTAGCGGAACCCATTGCCGAAAAAAGTGAATTAAAAAATCTGGGAAAATTTACCAAGAGAGAAATATATGATAATAATTAACAGTCATCACGTAAAATTGCTAAAAGTATGCACTTCTGTATTTTTATCATTCCCAATATGCGAAACTGCTGCCAAAGACTAAGTTCCAATTATCTGAAATTTTGATAACCCGACCTAGGGCCGCTCTCAATGGGTTCTGATAATTAATTCTCTCCTGTACATACATCTACGTATGAGTATATGTATGCGCTTACGCATTTACGCACTTCATCGATAACTTCGTTTTGCGTCATTAAGTTCCGACGATGAAGAAAACACGCTAACACGGGAAAAACGAGATATCGGAAAAAGAAATATCACTGCGTAGTTAGTCGATTGGACTTTGTAGCTTACGTCGTACGCTTTTCTAAAAGCTGGACGAATTCAGTGTAACCCGAGATCGAACGACCGACGTTCGTAGGAAAGGGGCCAGCGGAGAAATATTACGGGAGATGATACAATTAACACTAAAATTCTGAACATGAGTCGTTTATAGTCGGGCCAAAGGTTTCAACGGTCGTCGTCATCATTAGATCCTCGCGGGTACGAGCCGGAAACCCTGCCGAAAGAAAGTTTTTATAAGGCATGCATGAGAAAGTTTTTTATTTGGGGCTGCAAAGCATGCACATTCGTGCGCTTATTTGACGTTTCTTCGCCGGTGTCTTTATAAGAAACCACATATACGCACTTCAGTGTGTAAAAAAAAACTTTCTTTTGCTTCCTCATAGAGGAAGCTTCGTTTTCGTGAAATTTTTTTTTTTGAGATTTTCATGTCAGGATACTTAAAATGGTCTAAAACATCGAGAAAAATGGTTTTTACGAAATGTGTGTGTGTGTGTGTGTGTGTGTGTGTGTGTGTGTGTGTGTGTGTCTGTGTTCGTGCGGGTGGGTGGGTGGTTGGGTGGGTGTGTGTGCACATTACGTTGCTTACACGATAACTGTCGCAATTTTCAATGAATGATTTTGAAATTTTGTATGAAAGTGGGCTATCATAAAATACCGTTTGGGTATTTTATTTGGCCGTTCTGATTCTATTACAATTTTAATTTTTTCAAAAATGTCTGCAAATACTATAACTCATGCAAATTCTAAGATATCCGACTACAATTGCCGATATGATTTCACGATTATTGATTTCCAATTAAGCTTTTGGACTAATTAACTGTTGACATGTGAAAAAATGTCAACTTTGGTGAACGAAAAGAAATAAAAAGCTTTCACGACGGAAAAATAAATTCGAAATTTTCCACAGATTTATCTTAAATTTTCTTCACACTTACATATGGACTATCATTACACAATTTTTGAGTAACAATTTTACAAAAATCGATCGAGCGGTAAAAACTTTACATCACTTTGAATTTTTATAAAAATGTCTTCCGAGTATAAACAAGGCTGCAAAGTAGAACCTTGCAAATTGCTTCCGCATTATTTGCTGCCATCTACAAAGCTCCCTCTATGAGAAAGCCAAAATTGATCAACATACTTCCTCATAGAGGTAGTTTTGTAGAAAGCAAAAAATAATGAGGAAGCAATTTGCCAGGTTCTACTTTGCAGCCTTTTTACGTGTTAATCGAATGGGAAATTCAAAATGTTTTGCCGACTCTAAAAAAATTCTTCAGTCAGGATGGGCCGGCAGAATTTTTCAAAAACATAATAAACTCCATGCCACAGTTTTAGAACATAGATAAATAAGGTCGCTTGACCAAATAATCGAATGGTCCAAAAAAACGTCTTTGTAACCGGCATCCGACCAGTTATATCAAACCGTCGTCGGAAACGGTTTCAGGCATGTACACTGCCTCTTAAGGCGTCAGAAATTTCGTCTCCCAATGCTAAATGCCTATAGCTCTGTCTCCGTTGGACTATTTTTATTTTTATTCTCAAAAAAAAACGGCTGTATCAAATTTGGAGCCAGAAGCTTAGTCCAATTCTACGATACTCATGCGTATATCGCCTCGAAATACGGACCCTATCTGTCGTACTGTTCAGGAGAAAACACCTTCTGAAATTTCTGGGGCGGGGGGGGGGGGGGGGCGAAGGGGAGTATCACTGCCTCGTAAGGTAAATGTACTACACGCCAATATCTAGATGTATAGATGACGGTTTTGTAATTAACCTTTTTCAATTTACGAAATAAATATATTATTTACACGGTTTTTTAGAAGTATGTCTATTCCACTAAAAACTTGCGTTTGAATTTTATATTTATACAATAAACAACGGAAGATATGAATTACCGAATGTCTCAGTGTAAACAGGCTGCATAGATCCGAATTTTGCTATAAATCTTGATTAAAAAAGAGATTTTCAGGGATGGCAATAAATGTATCGTATATTTAAGAGTCCATAGAAGGTCCATGATTTTTTTAAGAATTTTCCTTACACAATAACATAGTCAAATAACCAACAGGTTATTATATATATACACAGATACAGGTTGACCCTGCATCCGTGAATTCACTAGTGCAAGTTTTGAGAGCCTAAAAAGAGTAACGTACTTAACAGAAACAGATTTCGCAAGTGATAATAATTATGGGAAGCAAGAACATATGTTGATACAGAAAGGGGAATCAAAAGAAAAAGCGGAATAGGTGCTCGTCCGGACGCGTTCGGCCGCGTCGAGACGCGTTTGAACGCGTGTGACTCTGCAAATCATGTGCGTGATATTCTGATTCACGATCCCGGGCTACTCAGAACTTATGAAGCGTAATCTTGTTTCTTCTATGTTCACGTCTCTTTCTCTCAGTTCTCTGCAAATACAAAGTTAGCGCTAAGTTTTTGTCATAAGCGAACGAGACAGGTAGTTATTTACAACGGTATATTATTACGGATGCGCACAATGTTATCTCGCCATTGCATCTTCAAATAATGACTCGGAAGTGAAGACTTAAATTTTTTTTTACAACAGATTACAAACAAATAAAATATGATATGGATTGATCGTATTACTTCTTGCTAAGCCCAGATACCAGTATTTTAATCTCAACATTACATTTACAAATATATTTCCTTTCCCAGGTTAAAATTAACATTCCCCATTAACATTTGATTGGGATTTTCATGAAAGGCTTATTAATTCGTCCCTCCGTTCGAATTCAGGAAGAATCCGTAGAAGTAGCGCCGTTGTAGGAAAAAACTGACAGATTCCTAATGAAATTTCGCATTGATTATTAAAATTGGATTTGTTTAATATGATGACACTTCCAAAGTAGTACTTCATTCCTCGTAAGTATGTTACTAAAAATTAAAGCCGAATAGAAACTAGGCACGTCCCTACCGGAATTCTAAATGTCTAGTACTTTCAAATATCAAGACGATGATACAATTGACTTTATAATTGTAATTTTGCAATAATAATCCGCCGTGATTATAAAACAATGTACTGAAGTGGCTGTAGATACTATTCATTTTCACTAAAATTTCATGCTGAATTCATGAGAAAATTGGCAAATATAATTTAGGCATTAAGAAAGTAATGGAAAAGTAAGATCTTAAATTTTTCTGATTATTTCTTTCAACATTAAAAGAAAGAATGGGTAATTTCTCCAACTATTAAAAAATTCACACATTGTTTTATATTCACGATAGGTTTTTATTATGAAATCATTACCATAAAACAAAATATACCGTAAACAACGTTTCTTCAATTGATAGGGATTGAAACTTTGATCGCCATACAAGGAATGACTGCAATTGTTTAAATTATATCATTTTTATATTATGTAGAGTTCGGGTGAGGGATTCAAAATGGACGCCATGAGCTGCAGTACAGGAGACTAACTCGTAGCAAAGGCGGTGAAGGTAGGCGATGTTGAAGCTGGGGGCGGAGAGACGATCCTGAAACTTGAAGAGAAAATCTGGAGAAACTAGAACAGATTAAAATAAATTCAGGTGATATTTCCAAGTTAATACGGAATGTAACTGTTGAAGTTTAGGATTGTAAAAAACACCTAAAATTGTTGTGTAAGATTGACATAAGTATGATATTTGTTTCAACAACAATAGTATCTAGATGTGACACAAGATTCCGTTCAATTAATGTATAACCGTTATAAGTTATTACTGTAATAAAAATTAGTAACGTATTTCCCAGATAGAAAAACGTGCCGTCCAGTGCCGCACGCTATGTCTGCACGGTGCAATTAGATGCTTTCAAATGAGACGGCACTGTGACAGCACGGCGTCCCGATTGAGCACTGTGTCTGCACGGTATCATAACGTCTTGCAGAGGCACGGCGTACTGGAACCGTGGGAGCACTGATGCAGCTTCAGCACGCCGTGCCGTCACTATGCCGACACATTTGAAAGCAACGAACGGCATTGTGCCATCACGCCGTGCCGTTTCGTGGTGCCTGTGTGGTCTCACCGTGAACCTTAATGGCTATTTGGGTTGTTATTGAAGATTAAAAAAAACAAGTTTAAAGACCAGAGCAAACACGGCCAAAAGAGAACAGAGCATGAAGATATAGTATCCAAAATAACTACACAATCGCAACGATTAGAAACATCAAAAGCAATTATGCAAAATAAAAGTATTGCTGCCCGGCGAGTTTTGCAAACTAACGCAGCCGCTGCCAATCGTGAAAAAAGCTATAAAACATTACCTGTTGTTAATAGTAAAGGAAATCAGTCGAAGATATCAGTAAGAATAATTTTTATATACAATTATAATGTAGCGTAATTCTGAATGTGTATAGTAATCTTAAAAGCTGTTATTGATATCAAGACGGCGAAGGAAGGTAAAGAACCGATCGATGGCCGTAAAAAAAAGCGCCCAGATCTTAGCGATTTTGATGAAGATGAAACCGACATACGCGGAAGGTGTAAGATCAACAGATCGAAGGAGTTGGCGGTATCGGTAGAAAAAAAAGTGCAACACAAAAGGGTACAGGTTGTGAATAAAACACAGTCCATCAGCAATATAAAGAACGGTAATAAAAGCTATTGCAAAGTGGAAGGGTTGTCAAGAAAGAATTCGCTCGAAAGTTATTGTATTGAATTATAAAAAAATATTCCTAGCCGAAAGAAAAAAGCGGTGGTGATGATGGTCCATCAACCAGCGCAACTGATAAAAGTGACATTACCCGAGGAAAGGAAGCAACGACTCCGCTCAACGATTGCCCCATTTTTGGGGCCCAGGAACAAGTCGTTACGACTAAGACTTTTCGGTCATTACTACCAGCGGGGAAACATGCCAACGACCAGAAATATTACAGTAGCTTAGACGACACTTGTGACCGAAATTACGGTCGTCGAATGCGTTAACGCAACCATGAGCTAACTGTTTATACTATCCAAAAAATGGTTTGTTTACGGTTCATTTACGAAAACCAACTCAGAATCAACCGGCTGAAAGTTGGAAACTTTGTTGTTCGGTTCACCAAATGACCGGTTGGTTTAAAGTCGGTTCTGGAAAGAACGACCAAATTCCAACCACAAGTTACAGTTAGGAGGCTCGCGAGGGTGAAATTAAATCATATAGCTAAATGTTCATTCGCAATATTATTAATAGTTTTTTTAACTACACTGTTAAAAATCCCCGGTGTCGCACGCTGCTGGTGTAAAGTTTCTCTCGGTATTACCCATTATAGTGTTAATAGTAACACTTTTTACTCGGTACAATTAACACGAGCGGTTTCGTTTAATTGATTTGCGTGTTCATTTTCTTTTTTAACACCGATTCGTCACTTTTACACCGTGCGCGGTGTCAGTTTAACACTCGCTACGATCAGTGACGAATCGGCACTGATCGGTGTGACTGCCGCCTGCGTGGTGGGGAGCCAATACAAAGAATATCGCGGGCGTAATAATATTTTAACACCAATTGTGGATTTCCACTCATTATCACCTCGATTGGTGTGGACCTATATAGACACCGACTTGGTGTTGTTTTTCATACCGGATTTTTAACACTGTATTGACTATTGTTATGGCCATGGTCACTACTGTACCTCGGCACAGTAGTAGACGATAGGAAACAATATCGGTCCACCAATCGTGACCATTACTGGACGGCCATTTTCTGCCGTTAGGGGGCCAGCAGTACACTGAAAAAAAAGTCGTTGAAGAAACCAATAAATGGGTTCCGACAACCACTCGAAAGAGTTCAACTCATATAGCGTCAACTAGTCGGTGGATTATGGCAACTACTCGGTGAGTTATGGCAACTACTCGGTGGGTTATGGCAACTACTCGTTGATTATAGGAACTACTCGTTGGTTATAGGATCTAATCGTTGGTTGTACGAACTACTCAGTTGGACGACGGAACTGCAATGGGTTTGCGTCACATACGAGCTGTTAGTAAAAACAGCACAGCGATTGGTTACCGGAACTAACTCTTTGCTTTCACAGACTATTTTTCCATAACCAATCGCGAATACATCGGTTTGCGGCTTCAAGTTAGTTGCGGTAACTAATTCATGGTACAGCATATGCTGGAGATGGTTCTCGCAACTCCTTATTGTTTACAGTGTATCTGCCGATGCTGGCCAGTCTTGGTTGCTATTGCCGCGTCGTAGTGAGGGATTGGTCACCAACAGCCCGCTCAGTGCTGGGTTGCTTGTAATCCCCTATCGAGGTTCTGGAAATAAAACGAATCCAGGTATCAGAATAAAAATTCGGAGCGTTATATCACGTCAATTTAGCTCTGCCAAGGCCCGATCAGGGCCATGTCAGAGCCCAGTCCGGACCTGATTTGTGCCCGATGTATCGCGAGAAATTACTACTTGGGTAATTTTTATGCTGCTCGTTTTTGGAAGACGCTAGATCAGAGTATCTTTGGTAATCTGCACGGCGGATCGCTGCATGTTACTCAGCATCTTCTCGAGAAATAATGATACGAGTCACGACAAGTATTCCGTTCGACCTACGTGACTTTCTCACGAAGCGAAGAGTAAAAAAAAGGTGCCAAGAGAAGAATGAGAGCAGAAAAAATACGAAGCATGACTGAGAAACCCTGACGCTGTATGTATTGCGAACAAGATCACGTTCCTAATGCTCTTTCGCGGAATCTATACGAGTGTAGTAGACGAATTGTTGCTTATGACGTCAGCGTTGATTAGTTAGGCCATCGTAAGCCTACGTCTTCTTTCACCCAGTTGTCTTCCGGGAAAAAGAAGATAGTCTTTGTCAAGAAGATTCCCATCTGACGCACTTATTCATTTTGTAATCCCTGTGTCAATTCAAAGATGCAGTTTACAATCATTGGATTGATGCGTGAAAAAATATGTTGCATAAATCATTGCAATATTGTGCAATTGATTAACGCTGCAAATCGTCAACACGTCATATATCATTGGTAATGCGTATTAATATGTATGGCATTCTTTATAAATGCAATAATTTCTTTTCTGCTCTATTCGAAATTTCTTTGAGGTACGCCTAGAATTAGAATTTCGATTTAATTCTTCGAGAGCACATTCTCAATGTTATAAGATAATTTTATAAAGGAAAAAAGATCAACGCTTTTTAATTTCCTTCACTTTTGCCTTTTAAAGTGGTTCTGTCGCAGCAATCACTTCACAACAATTCGAGAAAAATGAGTTAAAATCGCAAAAACTTCTCGATGGTATAAAAATCTGAAAAAAAAGCTTGTTAAGGTACTGGGAAGATCAATTTAGCATAATAATAATTCTGAAGGGTTATTAATAAATTTATGGAAAACAAAAATTGGTCGATAAATTCCCCAGAAAACCAACTTTTCTATGTTATTAAAATAATTCGCTAATTTTTTAAAATACGTATGAATTTTCTCAGTTTTTCAAATTTGTTTTGAATTTTATTTTTTTATACAATAAATGTGTGGAAAAACACAAATTTCAAAGCAAATTTAAAAATCTGAAGAAATTCCTATGTATTCGAAAAAAGGAACCGATCATTTTCGTAATGAAGAAAGTGAGGCTACTGGGAGATTCGTTAACTCATTTTTTCATTAATTTGCTAATAATATTTAGAATTATTATTAATTTTTTTTTTCACGGCCGTATCAAAAACTCGGTCTCACGGCTTGTTTGGGGGCTGCCAGCAAGCGCTTCAGAAGCGTCTGGCCAGGGGCTGTTGCGAAGCGCTAGATCAGTCTGTGAAACACTCGACTAGTCCGTGAATGACTTGAACATTACGTGAGACCGACGTGAAGTTAGCTCAACAAAGACGTGCCTCCACGGAAGTTCAATAATCCGTTCAGTCAACTGTCATGATAACATGAGGTTATATATAAATTTAAAAGCTGTTACCTTAATAAGTAATATATTAAAATAATTTTCAACAAACGTGTTTAAAAAAACGACGAGGATGACATTCCTGAGGGAATTGCGGAGTTAATCGCTGACGCAAATAATCACCTGCAGCCTCAAAAGTCGAAAGAGTTGTACAATTCAACGTACGAAAAATTCATTGAATTTAAGAAACAACATAATCTTAAAGACGATGTCGTAAAAATTATCTCCTTGGATACTTCAACTACTTGGCCAGAGATATAAAGATAAAACCCACTACTCAAATTATTCTATTTCGAAAAATGTAATAAATGTGTATCACAAAATTAACATCAGCACCTATTTGAAGTTAAGAACTTTCCGGAAGAATAAGAATAAGGGACACAAAAAAAAAGAAATCAAAAGTATTCACTCCCTCAGTGGTAAAAAAATCCGCCGAAGAAGCTCCAGATGAGAAATGGCTGGCTGTTAAGGTAAAAGAGAAAAAATTGAATTCCTCTATTATTATTCACAAAATAAATAAAAATAATTCATCAAAACGTTCAACAGGTGGTTCTGATACTTAAAATGTCGGGAGCATGTCGTGGTGTTGAATTGTGGCAACTGAGCGTCGATGACATTCTTGATAATGGAAGTTGTTTTCTGATTGACATTCCTAAAACGAAAACAGATGAACCGATATGATTCGCAGTCGTGGGACCATTCTATGATATAGTAAAAAAATACTGGAGTCTTCACCTCCGAATCATCTTCACGAGAACTTTTTCCTTAAATACCAGAATGAAAAATGCCATCGTCGAAACATTGGCATCCGCAGCATCGGAGCGATGCCCAAGTCAGCTGCACTTCATCTCCAGTTGTCTAATCCTGACATGTACACAGGCCACTAATTTCGTAGGTCCTCTGCAACAGTCTACGTAAATTCAGGTTCAAACATAACTGATTTGAAAAGACATGGTGGATGGAATTCCGATACAGTTACTGAAGGTTACATTGAAGAATTTGAGGCGCGAAAGATGCAAGTTGGCCATCAAATCACGACTGCCATCTTTAAAGACAACAATCTTTCTCCTGTGCCACCTAACAATATTCCTCTTCTGCCAACAAAAAAACGAAAGACAATGCACCATCAACACCAACTGCACCTGAAGTAGACAAAGAAAATGTGCCACCGGTAAATGTCATAAAAACAACAGGAACACCTTCATCCACCATTACAACACAAAGTGGAATAACACGTCATTTTGAAAACTGCAACAATCTGAAGATATTCATTTGCGAGTCAAGGATACTGCAGCAACTGGAGAACGTCTGAGGGGACAAAAAAATTGAAGATATAAACATGACTGATATATCTAAGTTCGTTGAAGAAAATATCGATGTTCTTACGTTACAATATTTTGTGTTATAAAGTTCGTACAGTTATACTCATTGTCTATCTTTATATTTCTATAAAAACTAAAACTTTAAGATGTTTATTTCCTTTTACTTCCCTATTCATCTATTTGTTATTTCCTTATATATAGAACATCATCCTCGTTTGGATCCTCGCTTTTCATACGTCTGTGACAAAAAGTACTATCTGTATCTGTTTAAGGGGTTACATACACTTGTAATTTTCAAAAAATCGTTTTTTTTTTTTTTGTATTTTCTGAACATACATATATTTGAGCATACACACTTAAAATTTTATGTCAATCAGACGAATATTTTCGAAGTTATAGACACATTTATGAAGGCGCGTTAGGGAGGCGCGTCTCACAGTCGGGGACCGGCGCGCCAGAAACCACCAGAAATTGTGTGAAAAAGAAAGTGGAAACGGTGGAAAAAAAGGATGGAAAAAAAATCCAAAAAAAAACTCTCGGTGGAAAAAGCAAGCTGACAGCAAAAATGATCGACAAGTTGACAGTTTATTATGGCTTAGCAATTAGGAGAAATTGTGATTCGGTTGAGAATATGAGTAATGCAATCTGGGCCACATTTTATCATTACTGCTCGACAGACGAAAATCAACAACACGCAAAGTGTCCGATCGGATTGGACTCATGGTGCTCTTGGCAGCGGGCAGCAGCTGCTGATAACTTATCAGTTTATAAGCATGATTATCAGCCATTTCCACAAAAAGTTGCTGAGGCCCTGAGGCCCATTTATGAAGATCTCAGCAATGAAAAATTATTGGAAAGATGTGTGGGTGGTTTCACCCAAAACAATAATGAAAGCTATAACCAACTGGTGTGGAAGATCTCTCCAAAAGTACTTCCAGCCGGATCAAAAACGGTGGAAATGGCTGCATATATAGCTGCTGGCATCTTCAATGAAGGGACAGCTGCCCTTTTATATTATATGAATGCAATGGGCGTCTCACTTGGGTCCAATGCGCATTCATATACAGATAAAGAAGATGCGCAGCGCATCAAGATATCCGACCTGAGATCACACGAGAGCACCAGAGAGGGAAGAATGGCTCGCAGACAGCATCAAATCGAATTATTAGAAGCTGCCAACGATGCGAACGGATTATTATATGGCCCTGGAATAGATGACTCCATGTAAGTTGAAAAAAAACAAAATTTACCCCATGTAAAACGCTTTTGAAACTTTAAACGCGTTTTTCTCAAAACTATGTTTTCAAAATCGGTGATCAAGATTTCTCGAAAACGGCTGAACCGATCAGTCTCAAATTTTAACACAACCTTTTTAACTAGATTTTTTAGTAATTAATCGAAGATTTTTTTTCTCCGATAAATATTTTCCATTTTATAAACAATTTAAGGCTTAAATTTTCGTTCAAAATCGAGTCTTTTATTTTGAGAAGCCGCCATTTTGTCAAAAATTATTTTTTCGCTAATTCCTTCGATTAAATACTAGATAATGTATTATATTAACGAAATTTATTTGGTTTTTTCATTTCAGATAATCCGGTCCAGAGATATCGTGATCACCGCAAAATTGGTTTTTTTTGCGGAGCTCTAGGAGATCGGCGATAGCAACATTCACGATGATTGTTTTTACAAATAAAAAATATGTTAATATATTATAAGGTTATTATAATATGTACACCAATTTTTAAATTAATAAATTGAATAGTCTGCGCGAAAAAAATTCTTGAAAATCCGTCTTTTTAGAGCCTTCTAACTGTATGTAACCCCTTAATGTTGTCATTTATAATGTTAGTATTCCTCGAGCCGTCGACAGTGACGGACGTGTTATCGTACGCTCCGATAATCTCGAGATAAATTGTAACGAGAACGTTTAACAACAAACAAGCACCCGTGAGTGAATAACTAACGAAGAGATCTTTTCTCTGTGGCAAGAGAAAAGAGCCTCTTATCACCGCCTAATCTCCCATCTTCATGATTGGAGGAAACCAAACTTCGGATAGCGAATATCCGGAGAACGACATATTCATGGGTGACACAGGAAACGGAACGACCAATGAAGTCAACGCAGACGCCCAACAGACACCAGAAGGTAGAGTACCACCTTTGACCCTCACACGAAATCCTCCAACGGATAACTCTTTGAGAAGCTCTCCACCTTGGCAAATCTCGCATCCCAGAAAGCGTGCTAGAACAACCACCAGTCTAGATAGCGACAATAACTCACAAATCACTCCAACGCAAAATCGATATTCCGCTCTTACTATCGACAACGATCGAAACCCGAGTCAAAACAAACACGACAATAACTCAGCTAATGAAGAAAGCAACCGCGAGCCCAAGCCCCCACCCATATTTATACCGGGAGTAGTGTCCATCGCAGTACTAAAGGCCAAACTAGAGCAAGAAATAGGAACTAGCGATTATATCCACAAGACAACTGGAAGCACTGGGCAATTGAAAATAATGGCAAAAAATGCTGAGACATTCCGGAAAATAATCCGCATCCTCGACAACGATAATGCCTTTTATCACACCTACCAACTTAAACAAATGAGAGCATACAGAGTAGTCATTAGATCACTCCACCCAACCACCCCCACACAAGAAATTAAAGAAGCCATTGAAGACCTTGGGCACCAAGTACGGAACATCTTGAATGTTCGTCACGCTAGAACAAAAAACCCGCTACCTATCTTCTTTGTCGACCTCGAACCTAGCAATAATAATAAAGAAATATACAAAATTAATACCTTGCTGAATGCCAAGATTGAAATCGAGCCGCCGAAGAAAAAAACAACAGTAGTGCAATGCACTAGATGCCAACGATATGGGCATACCAAGGCCTATTGTCGTAGACAGTACAGGTGTGTGAAATGTAGAGATGACCACGACACCTGCACCTGCACCAAAACAAGAGA
Source organism: Tromatobia lineatoria (assembly GCA_949699805.1). Classification (NCBI taxonomy): domain Eukaryota; kingdom Metazoa; phylum Arthropoda; class Insecta; order Hymenoptera; family Ichneumonidae; genus Tromatobia; species Tromatobia lineatoria. Next base: position 6,703,670 of record OX453048.1, read on the forward strand.
CACAGCTCCCAAATGTGCTCTGTGCGGCGGAGAGCGCCCCGCTAACTATAAAGGTTGCAGAATCTACCAAGAGATAATTGAAAGAAGAAACTCCACAATAACACACGCAAGCATTCCTACAGTTAACAACGAGCAAATCGACACGCGCCCTAGGAACCCCCTCCCAAGGAAAACATTAAGCTACGCCGAAGTGACTGGAGCGAGCACCAGTAGGCAGACCGATGATAACAACAACAGAGAAAACATAAATGAAATAGTAACGATACTCGAGAAAACATTCCAAGAAATTAGAGCAATGATACAACAACAAACCCAGCTACTAAATACTATGGTCAACCTACTAACCACAGTGCTAACGAAAACCTCCCAAAAATGAACAAGTTTTAAAAAATAACACTCTGGAATGCCAACGGTCTGGTGCAAAGACGCCAGGAACTAACTACTTTTCTACATACAAACAAAATAGATATTATGCTAGTTTCCGAAACCCACTTTACTAGCAAAAGCTACTTAAAAATTAATGGATACACACTCTACGATACAAAACACCCTGGCGACGTCGCACACGGGGGCACCGCAATAATAATTAAAAATACAATAAAACATTTTGAGATCGCAAAATTTGAAGAAAAACACATCCAGGCCACAAATATAGTCGTCACTGACTTAAACAATAGACCAATCACCTTATCAGCTGTTTACTGCCCCCCTAGACACGCAATCAAGTCGGAGATGTTTATTAAACTTTTTGAAAGCCTCGGACCTTGTTTCATAGCAGGAGGCGACTTTAATGCCAAACATCAGTGGTGGGGCTCGAGAATCATCACCACCAGAGGTAGGGAACTGCTAAAAGCCATGGAAAGGAAAAAATATAACCGACTGTCGACCTCAAAGCCCACATACTGGCCCACGGATATCAACAAAATCCCAGACCTACTAGACTTTTTCGTAACAAAAGGAATAGCAGACAATTTTACTCACACCGAGGCGATAACTGACCTTTCCTCTGACCATTCTCCAGTGATGCTGACTTTGAGCACCGGATTAATCCATAAACAAATCCAACCCACTCTTTGCAACAAGAAAACAAACTGGGAGCTATTCAGAGAAAAAATTACTGAAAAAATAAACCTGAAACACCCGATGAAAAATGGAACAGAAATCGACGACGCAACGGAGCACCTCATACAGCTAATCCAAGAAGCTGCTTGGGCATCAACACCAGCAATAAAACCGAAAGACAATGTAATCAAATACCCGACGCACATCACGAGAAAGATAACAGACAAAAGAAGACTAAGAAGAAAATGGCAACTGACCAGAAACCCGACAGACAAAACCATCCTAAACAGAGTCACGCGCGAGCTGTCTCAGCTAATTAAAGACTACAACAACGACACATTCCAAGCAAAACTACTGAACCTCTCCAACACAAGAGACACCGACTCTATGGAAAGTCACTAAAAATATAAAGCGACCACAACACCAAAATCCTCCTATCAAAAAACATGATGGACACTCGGCCAATACCGACGCCGAGAAAGCTGAGGTCGTCGCGCAGCACCTTGCAAAAGTTTTCACCCCACTACCTAACGAAACAGGCTATGACGACACTGAAATAAGCGACTTCTTGGATGCAGCTTTGCCATTGTCTTTTCCAATCAAACCAGTTACCCACCAAGAAACATTGCGAGTTATCCTGAATGAAACCAGCACAAGAAAAGCCCCCGGTTATGACCTGATCACGGGACAATTATTAAAAGAACTCCCACGTAAAGGACTCGTCTTCATTACGAGCCTATTTAACGGAATTATCCGCACGGAACAAATCCCAAGCCAATGGAAGTTTGCCCAAATCACCATGATCCCAAAGCCAGGCAAACCACCAAATGAAAAAACGTCATACAGGCCAATAAGCTTGTTACCCATCCTATCGAAAATCTTCGAGAAAATACTGCTCAAAAGAATCAATGCAGAAATACACCTAAAAAAGCTTATCCCTGACCACCAATTTGGATTCAGGAACAACCACGCAACGGTCGAGCAAGTTAACAGAGTTTACAACACCATTATGAACACCCTAGAAGACAAAAAATACTGCTCAGCAGTATTTCTCGACATTCAACAAGCTTTCGATAAACTATGGCACACCGGACTCCTGTACAAAATTAAACAACACCTGCCGCAGTTTTTCCTGCTAACAAAAGCATATTTAGCCAATAGGAAATTCCAAGTTCGATATGGGCAAGATGTCTCAAACTCCTATCCAATCAAATCCGGCGTACCCCAAGGGAGCGTACTAGGTCCATTACTGTACACAATGTATACTGCAGATCTACCAACGGGCAGGAACATCACAACAGCGACCTTCGCCGATGACACTGCTCTCCTGGCCACACACAGAAATCCTGAAATAGCATCCAGGAAACTCCAACGAGGATTAAACGAAATTCACAAATGGGCGAAAAAATGGAGAATAAGGATGAGCGAATCAAAATCTGTCCACACCACGTTCACACTAAAAAGAGGGAACTGTCCCAGCGTCCAACTCAATAACAAAGCCCTTCCAGACGTAAACGAGGTAAAATATCTCGGTATGCACCTCGACAGAAAGCTCACGTGGGCTAAACACATAAAAACAAAAAGGAAAGAACTGGACCTAAAACTACAAAAAATGGACTGGCTCATTGGGCGAAATTCCCAATTATCGCTAAACAACAAATTGACTATTTACAAGGCCATACTAAAGCCAATATGGACATATGGGATCCAGTTATGGGGAACAGCCAGCAAATCGAACCTAGAAGTAATTCAAAGGTTCCAATCGAAAACACTCAGACTGATAACGAATGCGCCCTGGTACGTCAAGGACACCTTGATACACAAAGACCTCAAAATGACCACCGTCCACGAGGAGATAAAAAAGTGGAGCAAAAACTACCAGGACCGACTGGAAAACCACCCGAACGAGCTGGCAGCCAAAATAATCGAAGAAAACTGCGAAGGTACGAGACTCCAAAGATACAGACCGGGACAACTACTACGCAGATTCACTTAAATAATATATATACTTTAAAAAAAAATAAAAAATAAAAAAATTAAAAAAAAACCCACACTTAATATATCTACCAGCTAGGGGAGAATCAATGGATCTCTACCTGTACCCCCATCTACTTCGAAACGCACCGAACTATTTATTGTTATTGTTAATAACAGATTATAGTTGTAAAAATAGAAAAAAAAAAAAAAAAAATTTATAATGTTGCACAAGCCTACACCTTTAGAACCTCGTTTTTGACGAAAAAAATAGTGTTAGCTATTCGGTCGTCAGGGAAGGTCTTCGACTCGCGCGAGCTTTTGCCGCACGAGCCGAAGGCGAATGCGGCAAACTTCACACTCGTCCGTGAGATCGCGCCTCACGGCCTCATGGCTAAATTTACTATTTCATTATCTTTAATATGCACGCATTTCTTAAAGATTGCATCCATCGAATCCTAAATATCTTAGTAGTTTGAAAAACACTTCGGTTCAATTCGCTTGCGAGAGACGGCAATCATCTAGCGGCATTATCCGAAACACACCTTCACTTGCATCCTTTATCGGTGTTTCGTATAATGCCGCTAGATGGCAAATGTGTAAAGCATTTCTCGCAAGCGATTGGAAGTCCAGGTGTTTATACAACTGCGACGATATTTAGGATTCGGTTGCACTTAAGGGAACTATCGCCTGAAAGTAATGTTCCTTAATTAGCGTTAAATTTGGATCCCTTCGATGAAGACTGCAACGCCAGACGTTTTTCGGGTGTGCGTTAACTTTACCGGATTCTTAACCGGTCAGTATTCTGGCTACACCACGGTCTTACATGCAGGTCTTGAAACTTGTATGGTGGGAATACGTCGCTCGAAATATGGAAATTAATTCCTATTGCGGCCACTAGTAGCGCTACCGGTAGGCTGAAATTGTGTGCGAGAGGGTCAGAACGATGCCGTTATATCTTTCTAATTCTCATGTATGAATCGCTTGTTAAAATTCCATATTTCAATAAATCAATAATATGCGTGAGGATTAGATGAAATATATTCGATGGAAAATAGGTGTGGCACCCTTATCAAACCCAAATCAACAGGTTCCCTCCAATTTAAGTTGGCCTCCAAAAATCCTGCAAGATGAACATAAATCATTTTCGCATCTTCTCATCCAAAGTATTGGTTGGTCAAATGTAAAGTGCGTGGTTCATGAGTTCCGTGATTTGGATTCGAAACTCACAATTTTATTTTTTTTATCCCGTTTTCGGGTTCAAATTAACGCTATGTATAAATACATATAATATTTATTTTTTAATTCTTTTGATTTGATTCTTTTAATATCCTAGCTTTACCACGAAAACAAGTATCAACAATAATGCTTTAGTTTTTTTTCTCTTCATTTTCAGGTACCCCAACAAGGAACAACATTTTCAGTTACCCCGACCTCATAAAAATCTAAGTCACAATAAAAATTTTCTCATAACTATTCTGTTTTTTTTTAGGTATCGCAGCTTCATTCCACCAGCGAGTACCACCGATGGTCCGTCAATGACATTTGAATATATTTATTGTCATATAATTGAATTCGATAACAAAGCTGAGTGCTAACAACGATGGTTAATTACGTTTTTTATTATTAGCAATTATAGCAAATCACGCAAATTCAGAGGTTGGTGCGCAATCTTACTCTCAAACAGCGCTGAGTAGTAGCAGCGTTAAGAAACAAAAATTTAGCGTAAGCTTTCTCCCCCACCGAGCAAAATTAGATGGAGTTCCAAGACCTGTATGTAAGATCGTGGAGTAAACCTTGCAGAGTCTATCACGGGGTCAACCCCGTTATAGTACCAAGTACATTGAATATAAACCTCAGTACTTAAAAGTTTTAGAAGGCGCTGATGGCATTGTGACGTTAAAACTAACGTTTGAACCTTGGGGCAATGGGCAAAAAATGTTGTAATTTTGTAAAAAAAAAAAAATTTTTTTTAATTCCAAGGATTAACGCTTAAAGCATAGATATCCCGTGCATAAGATTCATTTGTGATTACGTACGTAGGGGTTATTGAGGTCACTAATTATGAATCCTAACTCAAAGTCTACATTTTCGCAACTTTTTGCACTTTAGTCCGCCATATTGGATCCCCTATTTTGAATATCTGAAGTTTAAGTTTGAATAAATAACTGGCAGCCTCAAACACCACTAAATACTAAATTGCAAGTTAATCGTATGTAAGGACAAATTATGCTTCGATGCTTCAAGCGTTAATCCATCAAATAAATCAGTTTTTCTCGGTTTATTTTACATTTATTTAGTTTCTTCAGGTCCCCCGGCTTACGCATCAATTTTATACCTCACGATACCTTGCGTAAAAGGAAATCGCGGACAAATCGTTTTTAGAGGTCGCTCAATCGACATCTATTTTTTCAGGTAAATATCGATAGAACAATGTTTTAAAAAATTCTGCCGGCAGTTTCACATGCAGGAGTTGTATTTGAAGATCCAAGTACACACTTTTGCAGGATTTTAAAAGGAATTTAAAAAAAAAAAAAATTTGACACACCCTAGTAGGTATATACAATGGGCTAATATTGAGTACAGGAACGTGTCTGAAAAATATGGAGTGCTGAAAGGTAAGTGAACATGAAAAAAATTCAATATATTATAATTCAGATTATTCGTTTTTTGTTTCTTCTTCCTGAAGTTTACGACATTCGTGCTACTGTGCAGACAGCCGAGACGACATCATATGAGATTGCGGCCGCTTTACCGCAAGCTGAAAACTTGACTCTATAGTGTTGTATATTAGAAGTCGCGCCAGACAATTTTCCAAGAAGACAGGAAGCAATTTCACTTCGGATTTTCTTGGCAGTCGCGCGACACGATGGCTACCACATCATCATCATCATCATCATCAGTAGCAGTACGGCAAACCATAACGGCTGCGGCAGAAACAGCATCAGTAGCTACTGCAGAGTGGCAACGTGTTGCGTAAAACCACGCGAGCTCTCTATACTACATTTATAACGTGCGGATGCCAGTCCGAGGTGGCGGATGCTCGGGGAAAAGTCACTCGCCATACTGACTTTGCGTGCACTACACTCTGCCAATGGATCTTTCCCGAACTCTGCTTCGTCTCGGGGTTCACCATCTGTTATATCTTCTATTTTACGGAAACATAAAAGATAATTGGTCTTAATGAGTTTACTAATATGAAGCGTAGGATGTATTTAAATAAAACCTATGGAAATATTAAATAAAGCTTTTTTTTTATTTGCTATATTAAAAACCTACAGGCTATACCTAATGTTGAACCGATATTAAGGAACGATTTTTTAGAAGTGGCGCAACGGTCTTTTGAATTTCCCATTAAATTAACATTAGACAATCAAGTCGAGTGTTCAAACTGATGTCATTATTATTGTTACAATTTAACAATTACATGATTATTAAAATGTCAAATAACATTTTGTTTCTACTGTGTATGTCGGAAGATCGCGATTTAGGGCGTAACATTGAGTTTTATATCGGTAAAATACCGTGTGGATATTTTGTAAAAGGTCGCATGAGACATTTTCATATTCTACCTTTGCAACGATTTTTTATAGATCAGGTGGGAGTGTGAATTTGTTACGTTACGTCTTGGAGAAAATCAAACGGTGATGTTTTTATACGAGGCTCGACATAATAGCAAAAAAAAAATTCTTAACCATTTTACTAAGTCATTTTATTGTCTTATAATAATAATTTCTTTTTGTTCAAGCAATCGTGATGCATTATATTAATAAGAACGCATAGATCCGTGCGATTTTGTTGAAGCAAACAAAATTTTGTTGATTTAACCGAATTTTTTTTCAGCACACGTTAATTTGTTTTTCAGTGCAGATTACGAGCTGGTATTTCGTTTCGGCTATCACGAAACAAATGTTATCACAAATGTTATCCGACTCTAATCTGTACTTGCAGAGGAACGAACAAAGCACTATTTTTCATTCTTTTATTGTGAATTTCTCAGCATGCCACTTGGCTTTTACTATTCCCTTCTGTTTGATCCCAGGTGACCATGAACGGTTAAATGAAATATGGAACCTATTTAATATGAATCAAATATCGAATCCACGTGTAATCAACAGACTTCTAGGCGAGGGATTTATTTCAATTATTCCTTCAACGTAAATAAATGTGATTTGTAATAAATACATTAGGTTCGATTTTAATAACTTATGATTTGTTCAGATACGTCGCGTATATCGCTTCCATGGAACTCTCTCGAACTCTGCTTCGTCTCGAGGTTCACCAGCTGTTATATCTTCTATTTCACAGAGACATAGTCTGTATGACAAATTGGTCTAGTGAGTTTATTTGAATGAAATATGGGACCTATATTAAATGGATCAAATATGGAGCCCGTTTGTAATCAATAGAATTCGGGGCTAGAAATTTAATTGAATTATTTCTTTAACGCATGTGTATTTTAATTAAATGTGTATTTCAATGGTCTGAGCTATGAAAAATTTATTAGGATCAAATAGGAATTATTTGATTGAAATAGATTGGGCTTGATTCGCTTAAATTATATCTTTATCGAATACTTAGCCTGTACTCAAACCTCGATCTAACTTACGACCGAAAAATCAGTCCCAAATTATCTGGATCTATCTATTGAACTATTGAAAATTTCTCATAATTTCAACGTAAGCAGAAATGTTTCATCATCCTAGGACTTGCGCCGATTTAACAAGAACTTCCCATTCTTTTCCAACGCTTTCGTCGAGCACGTGTTCTAGCTCTCTCCCTCTTCATCTTTCGATGCTTTATCACTGACGTAGATTTCTCAGAAGAAGTAAAAAAAAAAAAAAGTGAAGACGTTCGCTTTCATTACCCAGTGAATTTATTATATATCGTCAAAATTCAAGAGATACCGCATCTTGTAGTGGGGAACGATAAACGGAACGATTAATTTCGACAAGGGACGATATATTCAACGCGTCGAGCGTCTCGAAGCCGACCGGATACACCCGCGCATAATACCGTACTATTATACTGTAGTGAATACCGTGCTATAAAATATTTCACATATATTATATCAAATGGCAAGATGCCAGTGCATTAATTACAACTTGTTTATTTAACCGAAAATCCATCGATATCAAGCACAGCGTGGATGAAAACATTCAGCGTAGACTGAAATATTTTAGTTTAAGCTTTATTAATTTTACCTAGAGGAGACAGTGATTTCCTACATTCGAAATTTCCAACCCCACTCCCACCGGTGGGTCACAATGTGACTTTCCATAAACTATTTTTGATCGAATTATTTTGATGTCTTCGACTTTTCCCAATTATTCATTGAAGCTTTTCACCCGCGCGAAAAAGGAAATATGAAGAGAGCATTTCCCAAATATTAATAAAGTCTTGAATTGTAATCCGCCAAGCCAGGCTGGCGTATTGGAACAATACATACCGAATAATAGTTCACACAAAAAGTATTAAGGGGGGGTAGGGTCTTGAAATTTTTGTCTCCATTTTCATTTTGTTTTTAAATGAATGTATGATATTCCAAAAATATTGTGTCAAAATTTCAAGGCGATTAGAGCAAAATTGACGGACTTATGAGCATTTGAGTGGTTGCTGCTCCAGGCGGGTTTTCTGTACCTGCTTGGCAGCTACGCGGCGCGCTGACTAGTCGCACTCCTTTTATTTATTTATGATCCTCAAATTTATTGTATGGCAAACGCGTTCACATACCGTTATGCTATGGTAAATGCGTAAAGAAGAAACAGTTTCGCGTCGACAAGTGCAAAAAGATGCTTTAGACCATCTGGATGGAAGCCGTTTGCTCTACGGACCTGGTATCGACGACTCTGTAAGTATAAGAAAATTATCGAGTTCGATTCCCATTTTTTTCCGAGTGCAAAACTTTAGAACGCTTTCCTGAAAAGTGTCATTAATGAAGCTCCGGACAATATCTACCTAGCAATAAAGGAATAGGTAGATATTATCCAGAGCTTTATTAAGAAACTTAGTATGTAACGAATCTCGCAATGTGTGGGACTCGAGGCGGCCGTTCGTATGTAATTAGTTGTTAAGGTGATCAGTATGGTACCGCCGTCTCCAAATTGATTAGAATTATAGAAAAGGAGGGGGAGCAATATTAGCGCTCTCACTCGGCACGAATTTTTAGTCGTCTTGCGAACTCAATATGAGGATTGGCAAAATATCAATCGTATCAATTTATAGATATATATAAATGTAGAGCAATACCAGATATATATAAATGTAGCCAGATACCACAATTAACGGCTACCGAATAAGCTTGTCTACGCGGCTGGTGATACGGAGGTAAAAGACCTTTGAAAAGAACAACGCCCAAACGGAATTCCCAGACTACCGATTTTGGAGAGAAAATGTTCCTGGCTTAGGGCTGGAGATACCACAAGTTGCCAAGGGTTGTCCAGTGACGTCAACGGCTCCGTATCACACCTATGCCAATGAACCGATGGCGGCGTAACAAGCAAGAAAAGACTTTTGGCGAGATAAGTGCCCCTATTCTATCAGTGCCCCTATTTTTAACGGAATAATTGTATCACCTTTTAAGAATGGTATGTGATATGAAATGATATTCAATCTCATGAAATTTCTGTGATATGAAATGATATATGATCATGAAATGATTGGGCAATGGTGTTCGGTATGCTATATATTATGTATGATTATGAAATGATATGTGGTATGCAATTGCTATGAAATGATACGAGCGATGTGTCCAATGAAATAATTTATTCAAATGATTATAATTATGAGTTATCAATGTAATGAAACGATTAATGAATTAATAGGTTGATTGTTTAATGAAATATCTAGTGAAATAAATGTATGAGATGATTATTTAATGAATTTGTGAATGAAAGGAAATAACGTGGTTGTTTTATACGAGAAGTCATTGCCGTAATTGTCCCAGTGGTATTATTGTGTGAAGGAATACTTGCTTCTGAACCACTTAACAATCTTCCCTGAAGAAAAATTAATATAAGTATCTTCGGACCATGTTAATACTTTTGCTTTTTTTGCTCTCAATCCTTTATTTTTATTTTTCATGAACGATTTTAGTTGGTGATAATTGTTGATGTTGATTCCATGATGAATGTTCTTACTACTTTTCAACGTCGACCAATGACTCCACATAGTTGATGGTTTTATTTATTTTTCATAATTCACTGAAGTACACGAGGAATACGTTCTCCGTCAATCAATCCGTTTTGTTTACTTTCCTCTACTGTAAAAGTTCTTGGTAACAAGTATTGTACTTCGCACTCGATTTTCCGGGTAATAAGTTGTTCGTGATACTCCGTGTTTCATCCTCAATATTCCGCCGATTTTCTATGCCGTCACTATCACTATCTGAAGATCGCGAGGAACTAATTTTTTCGTATTTTTTTCCATTGCAATATTAATATTTATTCGTTAGAATGATTGGAAAATTTGTAAGAATCGGCGTTGAATGATAGTATTGCTCGCATTTGACAGCGTTGTCAACAAGTCGTTGTTAGGATGCAGCATCGTTTCGGGAATGATAACCCATGCGCATAACAAAATTTGGTTGTTCCCGCAGATGAAATAAGGGCTACTTTCCTCCAAAATAATTTTTCCAACTAATGTTATAGTACATTACGATACTCGTGCAAGAAAATTTTTCGCGATGAGTGTGAGTTTGCAGCACGAGCCGACGGCGAGTGTTGTAGTCGCACGAGACCAGAAAAAGTTTCTTGCACGAGTACCGTATAAAATTTCATGCCACTAGTACGAGAAGTGCCTATTCCACGCACGCGAGCGAAGTGAAGTGTGCGTGAAGTAGCCACTTTACGCACACTGTGGTATAAAAGTTATAAATCAAACTTTCCGTTACAGGTATGGTAAAAAATAGTCTGCGCAACACGGAATGGAAGTAAGCTATCTTAAACCGCGTGTTTGCAACCCTCGCCTTCAGCTCGGATGGTACTTTCACACCCGGTTTGATATAGCCTACTTTCCTCCCTAGTTGCGCAATATACTACTTTCAAGTGCTGAATCTTTTTCAATATATTCCGAAACAAAACACGAAAAAAATCCCTCTATCATTGTGAGTGAAGTATGTGATTCAAAATGTGAAATAATTTGTAAATATTATTTACGGTCTGAACAAGTTTAAAAAACATATGAACTAATTGAAAGCCAAACGACAACCAGGGTAATAAACTTTCTATGTAATACTTCACCTACATGGACTCACGAAGAACATTTACCATAACTATTGAAAATAAAACAAAAAATTGAATTCAATTATTGGAGTATTTTGAGAGGCTTTCACTTTTCCTCAGGCTATAAAAGTACATCCTGGAAAAATTAATTTAAGTCATTTATCGCTATAATATACTTGTATATTGTTGGTAATTATTTGAAAGAGAATTTAGCATAAACACTCGAGTGGAACTCGCTGTATTTAATCATCGAAAGTGTATGAGGGAGGGTTTCAATATTTTGGAAAATCATAACGATTGCCTCGATTGGGGAGACGAAGGTTGAACTAATTTTCGTCGGTGGTGAGCATCTCCTCTGACCAACCGCCGCGAATACGCACAACACCGTCTACGTGATTTACATCACACGCGATGATTTTAATGCACTGACGGGTAATTTATTCTGGGCCTCCGGGCTGGGATACTTGGTGAAATTGTACGTCCGCGTATGAGACGCCTTTAACATATCGTGGTACACAAGTAGTATAGTATGCGGTACGGGCGTCCCGTGCGGCTGACGTAAACCAGTTACTCCATTCAGTCATCCTCGTTCACGTGCGAACGTTGCCCGGGTCCGCGTCTCAACTACACGACGCGCCTCCCACACGGTTGCTTCGCACAGTTATAACTTGAGAAGGCACCAACGAGTATTGATTCAGAAAATTAATTTATAGAATTAATGTACATTCTAGATTCAAACATTCTGAGCAAGCTCAAAAAATCTGAAACCGCTTGACCGTCTACAAATGAAAATATTTTGAGTTGAAACTACCTTTTTTTTTTATCGGTCATTCCTCAACTGCGTCATTTGGCTTCTACTATCTCCCCCACCCTTTATTTCCCATTTTATTCCTCGAGACCCCTCTAGAGTGTTGTCCGCGCCCACTCTTTCTAATGCACTACTGTATCGCATTTGCACGGGGGCTCAGAGAAACTGCGGAAAGCCTGGCTGATACAGGCGGCTTCATTTTTACTAGATTTCTACTGAATTTTTCATTTATTTATTTTATTTTATTGGTTCCTTTCCGTTTGCCTTCAGGTTTCTCTACGTTTTCACCCCTCTTCCCTTCTTCTCTATAATTTCATAGATTCCCCCCCTTTCCCAGTTCCTTCATTAAGACCCCCCTAGAGTGTTGTCCGCAGCCACTTATCCTAATGGACTACTATATCGCATTTGCGCGAGGGCGCAGGAAACTGCGGAAAACCTGGCCGATACAGACGGCTTTATTTTTACTGAGTTTCTACTGTATGAGAATACATCAGAAACTCAGAAAAACTGCCTCCCACTCAGCCGTTGGCCTGCAAACCAGTGCCCGGCTAAGCGGTCACCCATCCAAGTTATGGCCGCAAATAATGCTGCTTAACTCTGGGGACCGCCGGAGCCACACACTTTTTTTTTTTTTTTTTTTTAAACTCGTTTATTTCAAATGGTAATACAATAATACGTAGTATTAGGAACAAATAAACAGTTTTGAAAAAATTCCTTCCACTATCATAATATGTGGCTCATGCCCTCGCGTGTAAGGGATCGCGTCGCCATACAATATATTGTTATCAGGGTTATAAGATAATGGGGTGTTTTAGAACATAGTTCGTACAATATTGGCGCACGCAGTGTTGCGCATTGGAGATGGGAAAAAATTGTGCCGTATAAATTTAAAAAAAAACCCCTATTACATATTTAACTCTGCGACCGGAGCCACACACCGACCGCGCGTCCACTGCTGTCGGTAAGTTTCTACTATTTAGAATACATTAGAAACTCAGAAAAACTGCCTCCCGCTCAACAATTTACGCGCAAACCGGTGCGCAGCTAAGCGGTCACCCATCCACGTTATGGCCGAAAACAATGCTGCTTTACTCTGGGGACCGCCGAAGCCACACACCGACCGCGCGTCTACTGCTGTCGGTTCAAACTGCCTTTTATCAACACGGCCTCAAATGACAGTCGTAACTAACAAGCACTGTTTCTGGTAAATTTTACATTTTAATATAGAAGATGTATAAAACAAACAATTCTGAATGGTACATTGAATGGTCTTTCCAAAGTTGCAGAATTATAATATTTGTTACATACTTACTGAGATATGAGTGGAACATTTAAAAAAAAAAGAATATACTTTTTTTTTTTCTTGCAATTTTTTTTTAGATGTCTTGGTCCCCTTAAGTGTGGCATAATAACGATAATTTGCATAATTGAAACACAGGTCTACATTTTACACGCTATAAACCCGTCGCCCAAGAACCTGCAGTCTCTGATTCTGTCTCAAATCGTTTGGCAACTGCAACAAAGTTTCGCACTTCGTAGCTTAATTTGCGTGTACGACTAAAATGTAGTTAAGAGATCGAGCGAGTCGGGTTCTTTCTCGAGCGTCCGGCAGCAGTCCGAGGCGACGGCTGCGTATGCAGCCGCGTTGTCATTTGTTGGGCGCGAGAGACTGATTGCTCTTGGCGCGTGCATCTCGTGTGATTAGGTGCCGTCGGTTACCAGACAGCGCGACGCCGTTTATTTGCGTCGTCGTCGACGACGTCGACAACGACTACGATGAAGCGGACACGGCGGTCACGAAGTAACGTAAAGACGCAGTAGACGCAACGGGAAAACGGTGGGAGAGGCACAGGTGCTTCCCTGGATCATCATCATCGTCACCTCGTCTTCCCGTCTCTTTCCTCACCATCCGTCCACACGGACCCTGTTCCAAGAGACATATACAGAACCATCGAAGCCGTCGCCGAAATTGTTCGTCTTCGTGGTAGACACACCTTGAACAACTCACGCCCCTTTATATTCTTAGTACCTCATTGTTGGTTCGATAGCTACCGACTTCCGGTTATTATGTGAAATTGTTCTGCAACATCGTAATGACGGCTCATTAAGATTTTCTGTTCTGACAGAAACTGCACTGTCGCTACGTGACAGCCAACACGTTCTTCATGTCTGCGTGATTCACACTCGCTTTTCTCTTACATCATGCGATTAAATTTTGTTGCGGTAGGTACGTGGTTACCTCTTCATTATACCCCTCGGAGTAATGTGCTTTAAGAGAGACCGGTCTCGGTATGATACGTATATACTCGTCTGGATGCGCACTTGGCTCTATTTTCCTCTGCTAATAGCCAGAAGAGATTGTAAACCGCATAATATCGTTGTTTAATGTCTTATCAAACTCATCTACAACTTTGCAGATGAGTTATAATATATGACAATTCTTAGATTTAACAAGGTCTAGACACTCGAAATTTTGGCAGTAGAACATACATTGAAGGCTTAGACTTTAGCGTAGTTTCATGTTATGAACGATTAATTCCTGCTAGTCTGTTCTTTGTCTCGTTCGCGTCTTATCCTAAGATCTGAATTCTGAATATTCGTTCACTTAATGCCGGGCAGTATAATTTTACGATTGATGCTAGCATTGCGTCGGTCTGTCGAGCTTCGGGCTATATCGGGATGTTCGAAGAGAATGGGTAAATACTATAGCCAGACTAATTTTAAATGATCGAGCATTCATGCCAGAGTGGCATTTATTTTTTTGTGTACAATTTAAACAAAATCTACTTGAAATTCAATGCACAAGTACTGGAAGTTTTTGTGTATTTTTATAATTTGCTTTAACTTTACTATAAAAGTACATTAATTTTGTAGTACAATTTTATATTCCATTTAATGCACTAGTTTTTGCATAAAGACTTCCAATAATTTCTAATGGTGAATGTTGCAGGATGACAAAACGCGTGCCATATGACATTTTGAGCCATAGCTGCGATTTATTGAACAACGCCATATTGAAATTATTGTTATTTCGGAAAGAGACGAAGTGTCCTTTTCTTCCGAAATATCTATGTTATCCGTGTTAAATCTTTGCGCGTGTACAATTTATGGTGGACACTGCAGTTAGTTTAATGCTTCGCTTTAAACGAAATTATTGAGTTTTGTTTCATCTTCTACTATCTAGACACGTTTTGATATCTATTTATAATTTGTGTGTGTGTGTGGGGTTTTTTTTAACAACTACCACATTTCGTAAGGTAAATCGTTTTTGGTTAATCTTTGTTGTGCACAAGTGCGAAAAATTGCGAATTGTAATATGTGGGAACTATCCATACAGTTCACCAAGTAAATGGAAAATCTATAATACTATAATACAATTTAGTCTTATGCGTGATTGTTACTTGTCAATAACATTTTTATTGAAATCTACAATAATTTTCTTATCGATTACAACATACACACGTATTCCATAATATCGAACCTGTAGATTCAATATAATGAATTCGTAAAGAGAAAAAACACCGGGGTTTGTTCTAAGGTGTCGCGGAAAGAATTTCCATTTTCAATTTTAAACGTCTGTGGTCTGTGAAGAGAAAACAAAATGGTATTCTTTTCGCAAATATTTCTGAACAATTATTTTATATTGTTTCTGTCCTGTACAATACAGAAAGCTATTATTCAATTCATTAGGATTGTAATTAATAATCATTCTGATGAATGACCTGGCTAAGCGTTACGAAGATTTTTTTGTGGTTTGTCAACGTAGTAGTAGATTTTCTGTTGAATTTTCAGTAAAATCAAAATGGTCGATTAAAACGAAAAAATGATTTCAAACTTCGTTCCGTCCCAAAATAGATGAGAATTATTTTACAAGGCTGCACGGAGAGAAATGAATCCACGAATATAGGTGCTACTGGCAGAAAATATGGTACGGAGGTGACACTTGCGTTATTAGAATAGCTCATGTAAACATTTTACAGCTTAGTGTATATATATAGTAATCGTCCCAAAAATTTTTTTGGAGCTCACTCTACGTATCATAATCGTTGCAAGAATATCCGAATGATCACAATTTCTATTTCGAATGCTTCTATGCCCATGAGAACAAATTTAATAATGTCCATGTTCTATAGAAACTATTTTTATATTTCTTCCAGAAAAATGAATAACTTGAAACGATCTATTTATGCTTCACTTTTTCACATTTCTTACATTGTTATTAATGTTAACAACAATAAAAAAAATATAACGTTAGGACAGAAAATTATTAATTTAATCATAGTTTTTTTTGAACGAGTGATTATATATAGCGTAGTATTCGAACAAGTTCACTGGAGTTCCATCTACGTTAACCATGAATTATGCTCCAATAAGCTCCAAAACATCAATATTATTATTGTAGATGGTCTTTTGCCTAAAAATTAAAAAAAAAACAATTTGGGAGAAAATAATTTTTAATAATAATTGATTTTTCTAAAAGAAAAAAAAATCATAATAATGTAACAAAGCATAACTTTGGAACAACTGATCGAGCCATCTTTAAAAAAATACGTGTTATTGTACACACTTTAGAGTATTTTCTGTAATTTTTTTAGATGAATCAAAAGTGACATACCGACCGAAAAAATTATTTTCGTATATTTTTTATGAAAAGGGTCATTTTTTAAACATGAAAACATCAAACAACATTTTTTTCACAAAATTTATGCAAAACTGCAACTTTTTTGTCTGAACCATTTTTCTGTTTAATCGTATTCTTTCAAGATATAACGGTATTTACAGAATTTTGAAATTTTGAAATTTTGAAAAATGAGGTCGAAAAATTTTGAAAAAAATTTACCCTTTTCTTTTTTAAACAATGTGTTTAAAAAATTAATTTAAAATTAGAGTGGACAACTTTTCGACCGTTCGAAACCGTATGGAATGCGTCATATATGTGATATTATTATATTTAATATTTTTTTCCTCTGTAACTCTGTAAATATACTTTTTTCGACACACATCATATATGATTTTACTGTAAATTTTGCTGTAAAAAACGCATCCCAATAATTTAGTAGCCATTCAGATTTTTTTTCATCTTCATCTCTGAATCATATGAAAGCTCTGTCTTCAAGAAGAGCTAAAAAATTTCGTTATATATAATATATAAGAATTTTTGCATTTTTGCAAGTAAAAACTTATTGAGGTTTTTAAACAATTTCAAAAAATTATATCTCAGATAAAAAGTGTTTGAAAAATATTAAAGTGTTTAAAAAATGTGGTACGTGTTTTTCAACGAATACTTTTGTATAAAAAATTGTGGAACCCATCTAAGATATCATCGCCAGGTCTTGATCGAGATATCATGGGATCCCCGGAGATATTATTGGTTAAATAAAAAATATGGCATATTTCGCGAAAGAAATGTGAAAAAAATTTTAATTTGATTTATCTATTGTAATCACTGCGTCGGATTATTAGTCTTTTTTTTAATTTTTTTTAGGGGTGACTGAATTCATATGAAATGCCTCATATACAAAGCACAGTTTCGTAAAATGTTTTTATCTAGACGAAAATATACCTGATTCCAATTGTTTGTTCATCAGTCATAGACCGTCGATCATAGAATCAATGGTTCAAATATAGTTAAGCAATTTAATGCCGTTTTCAAGAATATTTGTGACATCGAAAGCGGTATCTATCTACCGATCGTCGCTAAACACATAACCCTCGTCGTTTGCCCGGCGGGCAGTCAGGAGTAAAAAATAGTTTTCAGGCGTATAGACGTGTCAAGAGATCGGGCAATAGAGACGCCGCCGCGGTCGCCCGTTTATTTGGAGATCTTGAAACATCAAATGTAGGCTGAGACGTGAATGAACGTGTAAAATATATAAACGTGTTACTAGCCGGCAAAGTCACGTGACTAACGGACGCGGCCGAGGACTTCTAGTTGACAGTGGTATAGCAACACGTTTGATGCGACCGCTGTGCTTACCCGTCGTCACCGGACCCGCTGCGTCTCGCCCCCACGATTTACGCTTATTTACTCAGGACGAAAACGCTGCATCTCAGACTTATACGCGCCACCTATATTCCGAATGAGAGTTGCGACGGTGACGAAGACATCGACTCCGTCTTACTTCGTGGCGGCGCGCCCTCTGAGCTCTTTTTACTGTAACCTTTTCCTGTCGACATTTTCCCGTCACAACTTTTCAGATGTTCGTTCTCCCGGTGCCTTCTCCATGTTCTTTTCTTTTCTATTTTCTGTCCTTCTCCATTTTCTTGTCCTCTTTTCCCCCGCTGAGCCAGTCACTGGAATGACACTGCAATAAACATCGTTAGAACCAACAAAACGTGCACTTGCGGCTAGCAAACATTGTATGCGGTCGATTAGACAAAATATTTGACAGAGTTAGTCGTAACATATTTTTTATTCTATCACCAGTTGTTTTGATCAAGTGAGTTCTACTAAAAAATCTCAATTCGGAAACTTCGTTCGATTAATTAAGTAAACTGCCTTATTATATGATTGAAGGCGTCTGCAAAAAAATGCCAAGTTCATGCTTTTTGGAATTTATTAAATAAAGTGACAAGTTCAATGCCGCTGAGGTTAGGAATACAAAAGCCGCAATTTAAGTCGAGTTATTCATGGAATATCGTTTTATTGCTACTCGTTCATCATCATATCTATCAAATATGATAAATGAATTTGGGCTGTTTCGCTAATTGAAACTATAACCTTATTTTGGCTTGTCCGCGCGGAACTTTGTCCGGTATTGTGCAAAATTTTACTTCACGAGGACTGAAATCGTCGTTTTACACACGTAAAATACGTAAAGCGTTATGATCGCACCGTTTACGGAAAAGGTAAATAAAAATCGAGCTGCAGTATGTATTATGCGCTCTACAAGCGTTTGGCAACACATCGTGATATCACCGATATAGTTTCGAGCGAAGTCGGGTAATTCCGGAGCGTCCGAATAATATGTCAACAAATTGAGTTTTAAAATTGCCATAACTTAGCAAGTATGAGGTATTTTGCAAAACATATTTTGCAAAGAGAGAATATTATTTACGAATTCGAATTCGTAATGTGTATAAACGAAATATGTTGGAAAAGTGTTTGTTGGATCGGTTGTGTGGAACTAGAACGTGTTGTAATGCCTGTATGGAGTGTCGGATTGTGTAGAAAATAATTTGTTGGATTGAAATGTGTAGAAACGACATGTCGAGGAAAAAGCGCCCGATGATTAGAAATGTGACGGAAAAGAAGTATGTAGTATCGGGTTTGTAGAGTAACGGATGTGTTGGTTCGACATTGCGATGTTTCAGAACGCGCGGTAAAAAGAGTGTGTCCCAACTTTTTGTGTGGAAATAACTGTGTATATATAACAGAAATGTGTAGGAATGAAGTGTTTTGAAAGAAACGCATGAAGATTAGAAATTTTAAGGAATACTGGCGCGTAGTATCAGCTTGCGGAGAAACGGATGTGGTGGATCTGCGCTGTGGTGAAAAGAAATGTGCGGGAAAGAAGAGTTGCCCGTAAAGAACACCGACCAGATAATCACTGGGTTGTGTAAACCCAGGTTTTCTAGCAGTTAAAGCCACGCTCAGAATGCAGTCACGTTACTTTCAGTAATCACAGTTCAAATCACGGTCCTGCTGGGCATTTTCCTTGTGCCCTAGAGTAAAAGATACCCTAGAGTATAAACGACAGTAAAACTGACCCACGTCCATAAATGGGCGTATCGCGTCTTACGATAGCCTGAACTTGTACATAGAACGGCAAACGATTATTTGCGAGTAAACGTTTCGGATCATTCGCCATCTAGCGGGCTAACTTTGACTGCGTACGCGATGGCTATGATCAAAACGTTCCCCTTTTGCCATGCAAAAACTCGATTTAGCTGTTAGGGACTGTATGATTTAGTGGCAAAGGCATAACATTTTTTTTACTTCGTAGAATTTTAAATAATTGTAAAAGTTAACAGTATCAAATTAACTGCGGCAAACCTTCAGATGTCGATACGAAATTCAATATGTAATCGAAAAAAAAAGCAGCCTAGATAGATATATAACTGTAATGTCCCAGCTACGAACCACATCGAAATTCCTCACTTTCCTTTGACCATCCCCAACAATCACAAGCAACTAATAGTAAAATATGAAAATAACGAAAACTTCCCCTTCGCCATCCAAGAGCCACAACCGTAAGCAATAAAACGAACAGCGCTTAAGATGTCGAAGCGAGACTGTTTAAACTCTAGGATAGTCATCGTCGCGACCCCTGTCCCTTGTTTTTGTTAAGCTGTATACAATCTCTACGACTTCAAATAAACTGACGAAGCCCTGGACCGCTCCACCGAAAAAACCCCGTAGCGAAGCGCATATATTGCACTTTGAGTGGACCCAAGCCGTCGCCGCACGGACCTAGCGATAATGTGCCCTTTTTGCACTAGGCCCCACTCCACAACATCCCTTACACATAAGAACAAATTTTAAGATACGTTTGAGATTTCGAATAGACGCTAGTTCTTCTTGAGACCTGCCGACGAGCACATCACTCCGAATCCCGGAGTCCGAAACCGAGTCGTGGATTATTTTGTACTTCGAATATTTTAAATAAAGCAAGTTTTTTACTCCATCCGCACCTACGTGACCCCTCTCATTACATAAATTAGTGACAAGCGGTCGAAAATTTTAATTAAATTCATTTTTGGATTATTAAAAATCTGCTTATATCGCATTAACTCTCGCAAAACTTGAGATATCGAGCCCAAAGTTAGATTGAAATAAAATAATACTAAGCCATGTTCATATTTTTTTAAAACAAGAATGCAAAGTAGAACCTTGCACATTACTTCCTCATTATTTTTCGCTTCTCACGAAGCATTTTTTTTATCGTTAATTTTTAATGCTTAATTGAAGCATGACTGGGGCCAATCTAGCCCCACGTGAACACTGTGTCACAGTTAGGAAGTATGCGACCACAAAGGGTTAAATATTCCCGTCGATCAAACGAATATGCTTTCCGCTGCACGTGTATCCGCGAAGAGAATCTCGTTCGCAGCTGAAGGTTATGATTGTG
Organism: Tromatobia lineatoria; assembly: GCA_949699805.1. NCBI lineage: Eukaryota > Metazoa > Arthropoda > Insecta > Hymenoptera > Ichneumonidae > Tromatobia > Tromatobia lineatoria. The sequence continues at coordinate 6,724,807 of OX453048.1, forward strand.
GGTAAGAAGTTGCGAAAACATAAGCTTGTTATATATAGAGGGGGATGGAGGGGAGGAGGAAACGTCCAAGAAACTTCGTTGACTTCTACGTCGTGGTGGGTCTCGCTCGAATGAAGCTTTTTATATATATGTTCATAGGCACTGTAGACCAGTTAGTCAGTTATGCCAGACGGTATCTTTTTTCGCACCCTCAGAAAAAACGGGCGATTCAGTTTATTCGCATGAATTATAGGATCTATTTAAAACGGATTGAATTTATCGAATGAAATATATCCTGTTAGGATACTAATCAGAGATGATAATTTTGCTTCCTCATAAAGGAAGTTTTGTTTTCATGCATACAATGTTCTTGCAGAATGGACCAAAACATCGAGGAAAGTTCGTAAAAAATAATGTTTGTTTGTCTGCACGGCACGGCCTCGACATTTCGATCGCCTGCAACTCAAAAACCGTTCTATCGATTGATCTAAAATTTTGCACTCAACTAAAGCATCAGTTCGTTTTTGAATGTTGCAATTTTTGACGAAATGTATGCAAAATATTTCATTTTATGACTTTTTGAATTTTATCAAAAAGGGAAGACTCCACGCGCTCTAATAAACAGAGTAAATATCATAAATATAAAAAGCCTCATGATTGTTTTTTTAGAAAGCTGCCTCTATAAAAAACGTATGTTATTCGATTCTGTCTTCATGGTAGAGGAGACTTGGTAAAAATAGAGAAAGCTTTGTAAAAAAACAAAAGTAATCAGGAAGCAATTTTCGAAATGCTACGTTGCCGCTTTTTTCAAAACAAAAGTTAAAATTCTGAGAAATTTGAACCTCATTGCAGATTGTAACGAAGTATGTACTTATCATGGCTAAACAATGTACACATGAAATACGATTTCATGTGTACAATTTGACTTCGGTGTTTCATGTTTGATTTAAGTTGGCAACGTAAATTTTTCGAAAGTTATAAACTCTATAAAATCTGAACGGCTCCTCCGATTCTGGTCAAATTCAGTACCAAAAAATATTAACAGTACCTGCACTTATTCAGCAAAATATCGGCAATTTTACGAAAACTAGAGCGAACACATCCTTCTTTGAAATTTACAAAGCCATTAGTTACAATTTTCTGCATACGTTTCGCAAAAAATTGCATCAGTTAAACTGCAACTCTTGCATCACTTGTATGCCAAATTTTAGCTCAATAGGTTGAATGGTTCTCGAGTTATAGGTCATTGAAATTCCGAAACCTTGCACATACACATAGCGACATTTTTTCTAAGCTACTTTTCTCGATGATTTCGAACCAAGGTTCAGTATTAATCATTACGTTATTAAAATTTTTAGCTTAAATTACCGACTTTTATAAATTGTCCATGTAGATTGATCATTTGTCAATTACTTCATCAAACGTTGATTACAATTGAGAAATAGCCAATACTAAATTAATCGTTAATCGAAATTCGAACATCCTTGATTAATCGGATAATTAGTAATGAGTATTCGAAACTATTTGATTACTGAATCATTAGTCATTCAGAACTTGGTGTTATCCGGTTAATCGATAAATCATCAATTACGCCGAGGAAGTGATGATTTTTCGACTTGATTTTCGGACAAATGTCTTAGTCAAATGCTTAGTCATTAACTACTAAAAGGTTTATGGAGTTTATTCTCAATCAGAACTAAAAATTATTAGACCATTCAGTGTATCGTGGTTAAAAAAATGAGAATATCCGGTTCTCGTAAACTATTAGTTAATTAATCATGGAATATTCCGTCCTGATAATTTATTCGGTAATCAATGAAAATTCACTTATTTCTTGAAACATTGATTTATGAGAAGTTCCGATTACCGATGGGTTAAGAAATTAGTAATAGATTATTCCCATCATTGAATGATCATTTAATTAAAAAATTTCCTCACCAAATACATGATTGATTGAGTTCTAAAATAATATTAATTTCCAATTACAGGAAATTAATATTGATAGAGGACATAATGAATGAGACTATGAATACTATAAATTATTACATTATGAATAAATATAAAAAAATTGCACTGAATGTTAATGCTCAAGTACTGGAAATTTAATGCGTGAACCGGTATACTAAATGTTATATATAATCTACTATAGTCTAGAATCAATAGTCCAATATAAAATTAATGTACGGTATTGTTATCTTGATAGTTTGATTAAATTTGAATGCAAAGGTCCTTCAATTTTGATATTTTGCTTTAATTCTACTACAAAAGTATACTAATTCTATGTGACTATGGTATATTCGCACATAATACTCATCTGCTAGGAAAGGTTAGCAAACAACAACTGCTCCGTCCATCACAATCAACATTCGAAAAGAGTATTGCGGAAAAAGTAAATATTACATTTAATTAACCACTTTGCGCATCAAAACTTCCAATCCGTTCTGACGTATTAATGTATTTACATTCATACATTTATTCTCTATTTTCGCTGATTTTCAACAAAGAAAAAAAATCATTGATTCAATAAAACCTTGGTTTGCGGACTGCTAAAACCAAGCGTTTTCAATTCAATTTCATATTGAAGAGATAACGTCAATACAGGCAAAAAAATATATTATCGTTTCAATGTTAAATCGAATTGTGAGAACAACAACTGGAGTTAATTTAAACACATTGTTTTTGGCAGCCAGCAAACCGTGGTTTTATTGAATCAATGATATATTTTTTTTTCTTGAATATAAATAAAAACGGTGTAATCGCAAGGGCAATAAAAACGCGAAGAAGATGAGAACTCCGCGATGTTGGACCACCCACAATTGGCAGATTCGTCGTAATCCCCACGGAACTACGCTTTCAAACGTCTTTTACAACCCATATCCGCTCGAGTTAGAGTAAAACTAAGCCGTCTTCTTCCAGGGTTGTTTCGTCTGTCCCTGAAATTTATGAATATTGTCTGGCGTAAAGAGAGCGTGTGCGGGATACGGCCGCTTAAAGCCGTACGGAAGGAATCGGCGGCGGTTGAGACTGAGGGAGCGAAAGACAGACGCGAGTGTCCATCGCGTGGGTTAGTCTAAATCGGTTCCGGTGAATCAACTTTCCGAAGTGCGAGAAGTCTGTTCGCTCGATTCGCAAGGGAGAGCAGAGCTGCGAGAAGATATGTTGTAGTGGATGAGGACAGAGCGGAAAACGAAGAGACCGATAGCGAGGTGACACAGGAACGAGCAGACGAGACGAGGAGCGACGGGCGCGAGGGCGCGTCTAGACACACAAAACCCCGAAGTTCAGACAGACACGTAAGTATTTCTTCATCATCTTCGTCGCGCTACCCTCTTTACCCCCTTTTCCCGACACCGGTGAGGAGAACCCAGATGATCCAAAATCATTCCTCTCTTTCTCTCTCTAATCGTTATTTCCTGCTGCTTCTGCGGCTTTGGTTCTGGCATCGAACGCACTAACCGCGATACGTTTGAAATCGGGGCCGACTTCTTCTCTCACGATTGTGATACGAGGACGCTGAGGACGAAGATCGTCTCGCCCACGACTAGACGCTACCAACGACGTCAATAATCTCCCACGAAAATTTGTTTGGATGCGCATTGAATAAAAGTGTCCGATTGGGGGAAAAAATTTGTGTTTTTTTTTCATTTTTTGAGGTAACAATGGCTTTTTTGGTTTTATGAAAAATGCAATATATATTTTGAATTGAATGTTTTCATGGAATTACATAATTTTTTTTGTTTCTACTTTTTTTTTTGCCAGGCTTTAATTTTCCATTGGGTGAACATTTTTTTTAAATCATTTTTTGAGGTAACAATGGCTTTTTTGGTTTTATAAAAAATGCAATATATATTTTGAATTGAATATGTTCATGGAATTACATAACTTTTTTGTTTCTACGTTTTTTTTTTTGCCAGAATTTAATTTTTTATGATATACGAACTTGAAAAGAAAAGTTATTTCCGAACGGGGTGGATCGAAAAATCTGAAATAATTCTCAAAGAGTATTTTTAAGTAGTACTAATATATGCATGGAAATCATGAACGTTATGGAAATATCATAGAATTTTATGTTTCTGGAAAAATCATGGAAATAGCATGGAATTTTTTGTCAATCATGGAAATTTTCATAATGTTCGCTGTTAAGAAGATCCTTAGTTCCTTGGGTCCCTAGTTTTTTCCGGTCTGACATATTTTATTTATAACCATCACATACGAGTTTATCTCTTTTACCGAAACATTTTCATAATGTAATTAAACATAAATAATAAATACGTTTTCTTTCATGCTAATTTTTGGCTACTTTTGCTTCTTACATGCGTCTATAGTAATCATGGAAAAAGCATGGAAATAGCATGGACATTTTTTAGGGACTTTCGCTGGACACCATGATATGGCCAATTATTAAACAGATCCGAGAGGGTCGAGAAAAGAGTGGCCAATTAGTGGAGAATGCCCCATATGAAGCTCTGTCGACTTAGCCACTTCTTTTTACCCTCTATGATCTACTCCATAATTGGATATATCAAAGTACCACTGAATCACGCTCTATGTAACCTTTTTAGATTGTTGAGAATAATATTTTACAAAAAAGCCATGTTTTATGCGGCTAAAAAAAATCGTACGACTCTTTATAAGATTTTACAAAAAAAGGCAATAAAAAATGAAGGAGTAAGATGCTCTACTTGGAATTTCAATGTATTGAGCATTTCTAAATTTTTTCGAAATGTTTTTCGTGACATTTATATTCTATTTGTTTTCAGCATTTTAAAGAGAAATATAAGTAAAATCATTCCGTAAAAGTTTTGTGAAATGGTTGTAAAATACAACCTTAATTACAAATTATCTTATAATTGTAATGAAACAACATTCTAAGCAATTAAATAGTAATTAGTTTCGATGTTTTATTTCATTTGTCAGAATTGATTCTAATATGAGAAAATTGAATTCATGAAAATTAAGAAATTCTTAATTTCAAGTCTGCATCACTTAGTTATTGATATCACTTTCACGTGCTAACTTCGCGTCACTAACGTCACAACACTAACGTGACGCCAGTAACAATCGCGATGAGAAAGTCACGTGTTGCGTCACGCCAGTAGCATTTTTTTAATGCCGAACCTCGATCGGTGCCACGCTAATAAATTTTTTTTGAGATGTCACCAGTCATACAGGTATAATTTATTCAATCCACAAAAAGTATTCGTTTTTAAATTTTGTAAAAATTCGTCCGTTTTTCAATTAGGAAAATCATACGCACCCAAATGTGACAATTATTTCGAACAGTCCACTCGGAGTTAACAAAAAGCGACAACTTTTATGCAGAGATATTTCTTATCAGTAACTTTAAGTTTCCGAGATATTGGCACTTAAAAAAAAAATGGCTTTTTCTGAAATGTCGTGTTCAAAAATCTGACAATGAAATAATTTACTTAACGTCCCGTTAAGTGGTACTTCGATATATCTAATTTGGCGCAGTAGAACAGGAAATGCTTAATATATTTGTTGTACATATTTCAACTTACATATCCCATTTACCATTTGTCATATTTACCATTTTGAAATTACCGACCATTTCCCAATTAGGAACGGATAGTTAGCTTATATATGCCGATGAATTAAAAAAAAACAATGAAAAAACTTTCAACATCATGACGTCCAGTATATTTTGATTGCCTTTACATAATAACTTCTAGACTTAAAGGCTGATAAATGAAATAATAATTTAAGAAAAAAGTAAAGGCAGAGATCAAATCGCGACACGATTTTTAGCGTACCTTCTTCAAGCTTTAACAGTCCCTTATTTTTTCCATTTCATACTGCATGAGCTATATATACGTGTCCCATTGCTAGTAGGAGATAAAGTTGCAATCACGAGTAGCTTACGCCCTCGTAATTCTCCGAAAGCTAATGCGACCAGCTGTGATCTTTTCGTATGATCATAATTCAATCAGGTCACCGAGGAGCCGAACGAAAAGCTTTTGCAGCTGTTCCATTCGTCGATTTACAATCCGTATCGCGTAGTATAGTGGGTATATGTTAATATATACATATGTATATTCATATATATATATATACACGCGAAAGTCCATTGAGCTTGCGGCCCAGAAGGCTGCAGTGATAATCTGATGTTAAAAAAATATTCATAGACATATGTAGTGAGTAATCAAGGGACTGATATAACGCGTATCTGAGTCTAGTTCTATTAGGCATTTGTCTTAGGCGAGTTATCTACGATTTAACTAAGAGTTTCTAACTAGAGTCTAGAAGTTTCTCGATCAAGCTTTATTTTTGGAAAGGTTTCGCTTTCTTTTTCGATTACCAAGTGATTCACACAACGTGAATTAGCTGTATATAATATTAACTTGAACATTTTTTTCTTTTTAATACTTGGCGTCGCGACGCTGTCGCGTCTCTTGATTACTCATGGTCACTCGTGCGGTATATTTGTAAAAGAGATCTAGTTAGATGAACATAGATCCTAGTCATTGGCTAGAGATTAATGTTAAAATTAAATAGAAACGTTCACTGTATTGTTTTTTTATTAGGTAAACGGCCCAATTTCGGTCATCGTTGGAGTCCAGACTCACGTTTTCAGCTGCTTCTGAATGGTTTTATCGAAATTTCGAACACGAACTTTCCATATTTACGCAATAAATTCTTCTAAATATAGTAAAATAATTGTTTACCTTGAATTATTTGGTTTTAATATTTAAGCTATCGTTTCACTAAAGACGCTCGGCTGCCAGCGTTTCGGTTAGTTTCCAATCTCCATTTCGCAGTTTCGGTTACCTCGCGAGTACTAGTTTCGGCCACGCCGGTTAGAGTTTCGGTCACCCCGCGGACTTAGTTTCTGTCACTTCCTATATTTTACGATGACACATGCGAATCGGGCGAAAATGAACGTGTAGTTAAAGAAATAACTTTCAATTTATTACCTAATCATTACGTTGATTTCAATGAGCGCGACATACAGAAAAACAGACTACATAGACTTGAAAAAATTATATTTGCTTCGGTACAAAATTTTCCTTATAAAGTGCTCCAAAACAAAACAGTTTCCATATTTAATAATTACTTTGTGAATTTTTATTTATCTATTCGTTTCCACTATACTTCGTGACTGGAATTGACAGGTAGTAAAATATAATTTATAACCATTTACTAATAAAAATGTGAAGTTTTTTTTTACATCTAATCTATATTTCATGATTTAAAAAAGTTTAATTGGAGATGAACACGCAGATGTGATCCCAGCAACAAGTCACCGAAACTGCAACCTAAACTGATTTACGTAATTTGTAATGGACACAACGATTTTTATAAAATAGTTTTTCGTACGTGCTTCATAACTAAGTTTCCATATACCTAATAGTTACACCTCTAAATACTTATAAAGGATAAAATTTGATGTTTTTCGACCTTCTTCGACAACGACTCTCGGACAACGGTTGCTTCTCGAAAATACAGATACACGGACAGGGCCACTCACTCCAACGCTATGTGATGAAAAATTTCTAAAAAAAAAAATCGCACTTCGACTATAATGTAATGTTAAGAAAGTTCTTCGAAATGGCATAATTTTTTTCCGCAAAGTACATTTATTATTGATATAAATGGAAAGTGGATAACCGAAACTAGGCCGTTTATCTTATCTCAGTTTGTTCCCATGGTTACATGTTTTTTATTATCCGTGCTGTATTGTTTTGTTATCAATATCTCGTGACGTATAATGAAAAGCCTCCGTATCTGTTACAATAAATACGCTCTAAATAAATACTCAAAGAATTGGCCTTTTCAGAGTCTTACCCCCATAGAAAAAAAGTATACTCGAAAAAATATCGAAAAGTATATATTTTGTAGATAGATAGATAGATATTTATTTAGCCATTCTTACCCTTTAGGGCATTAGAATATACATATGTTTTACATATAGTTTTGGTTTTGCTTTCGTGCACATCGTGTTTTCTTTGGTTACCGCGCATTAGGATAGCATTTCACTCATACAACTCATTCATTCGTCACTCTCAATTTCGTTGATTTCCATACTTTCATTTATTCGACATTGTCTTTCCACTTCTTTCTCAAACTCTCGGCAATACACACATAGACTATGAACAATCTCTCCTTTTAACAGCGTACTCCACTCTTGTCCATTTCTTCCTTCAAAAATCATTTCTACTTCCTTTCTTAGCTCCATATCTACTATTTGCTTAAATTTAAGGCACTCGCTCACGTGTTCTATATTTTCCTTCGCCTCCCCGCACAATCTGCAGAACTCCTCTCTATAGCCCTGATTACCTGCTCTCCCCACATTCCCACACCTCATCCTGGCCCATTGTTCTTTGTCATTACCACTTATTCCTTTTTGTTCCCAGTAACTCATTACCCCTAGACCTTCTTTGCGCCATTTGTACTCCGGGCAGTATCTGGATTTTTCTATTCGACACCAATCCTCTTGTGTCGTCTGGTCTCCGGTAATTTTGCAAATTTCTTTCAATTTCACTTCCAGTCTTACATCCTCAATTCCCGTTCTTAAACATTCCATTAGTTCGCCATCCCCTGTTCCGTTGAACGCTGCTTCCATTTGCCTTGCCCATCTTGATGCCGTTCCATTCTTCCAGTTTCTCAGCTCTTCTTTTAAGCAGATTTTCGGCCACCTTGACTCCTCCATCTTCAATATAATTCCAATATATTTACCTGCCCTCCTTCTAGCCTCTACTTCAATCTTCTGTCTTCCCGACTCCGTTCTCCATATATACGCCGGAGTGTTCCTACTCAATCCCATCATCATTTTAATGTACCTTTCAGCCACTTTTTCTACTTCCGTCCGCTCCTTTCAACCCCACGTTTCTGATCCATACATTAGAATCGCCTTAACCAGCGTGTCCAGAAGATAAGCCCTTCTTTTGATTCCGCTTAGATTCGCCCTCTTCATTATTCCCCACGCTGCATTAGTTGCCAATTGCGCTTTTGCCGCTAACGCGTTGAGGTGCTTAGTGTACGAGTTTTTTGTGGTAAACCAGAATCCCAAGTATTTATAGCTACTCACCTCTTCAATCACATCACTCCCGTATTTCCAGACTTCTCCCCTTTTCCTCTTCCCTCCCTTTCTGAATACCATCACTTTTGTCTTTTTCGTGTTCACTTGCATCCGATTCTTTTCCACCCATCTGGCTAGCGTTTTCAATATTTCATTCAAACCTCTCGCATCATCTGAGACCAACGCCACATCATCAGCAAATTTCAACGCAAAGATCTTTGTTTTTCCCATGACTGTTCCGCCTTCGTTCCGTTTCTCCCATTCCGTGTCCAAATCATCAAGGAAAATATTAAATAATGTGGGACTCAGAGGGCAGCCCTGTCTAACACCTCTCTTCGTCTCGAATCTTTTTGTGCATCCTTTCTGGGTAATAATCTCGTTCACTGTGTATTGGTATATATTTTTTATCATTTTAACCATTCTGCCCGTTATTCCTATCTTTTTAAGCTTTCCCATCAAAAGTTCTCGGTCGACCATGTCAAAAGCAGCCTTAAAATCTACAAACGCTACATAGAGTTTGCCTCCTTTGTGTCTCAGCCTATTTTCAATCAGTGCATTTAAAACGAAAATGTGATCCCTTGTTGACCTCTGCGCTCTAAACCCATTCTGACTTTCCTTCAATTTTTTCTTCGCTTCCAACCAATTTCGCAACCTGTTTGCCATAATCGCCGTGAGGATCTTGTATCCGACATCCAACAACGATACTCCTCGATAGTTCGCAGCATCGTTTTTATCCCCCGCTTTGAAGATTGGGTAAATCCTTGCTACTCGCCAGTCAGTAATTATTTTCCCCTCCTTTCAAATGTTGTTCAGGATTCCATACCATACTCTCAACAGCCTCGTCGACATCCCTTGCAAGAATTCCAATCTTATTCCATCCACCCCTGGAGCCTTCCGTTTTTTCATGTTCCTCATATCTTTACCCATCTCTTCCAAGCCAATGTCCCGGTTCAACTCTTGTGGTTCACTCGATTCCATTTCTTCTGTTGTTTCCTCAATGTACGATTTTTCAATAATTTCCTCGTTTGTCCCTCCCAACACTTTTTTAAAGTGATCCAGCCACGCCTCCTCCTTAATTCCCTTCCCCATCGTCTTCTTTCTTGGTCGAAACATTCTAATCGCCTCCCAAAACTCATTCATAGTCCTGCTTTCCTGCACTTTTTTCCACTTTTTCTCATACCATTGCTTCCTCTTCCTTCTATATAGCGCTTTCAAATCTTTTTTCTCCCCTATCAGGGCAAGTCTATCAACGGGCTCCTTTGAATTCAGAAATTTTGTTAGCGCTGCCCACACCCTTTTCCTTTTGCCTCTGCACTCCTCGTCGAACCAGCGACGACCCTTGTTCTTCATTCTTCGCCTTTTCATACCTGCATTTTTCGCTGCTGTTCTTATTGTCCCCAATAATCTCTTAAAAGTCTCCTCTGTCGTCTCTAGATCCATTTCCGAATTCCATAAATCCTCTATTAGCTGCTCATACTTTTCGGCATACTGCTCTTTCCACACCAGCGACTCGCCTACACCATTTTCATTCCTATCCCTTCCCTCTTCGTCTTTCTCACTTTCAGCCGTTTCTACATCCATCTCTACTGTAATGGTTACTGGAAAATGATCTGATTCGGTTCGGGGCAAAACCACGACTTCACTCACCGGGCTCATGTTCATCTCATCCTCCTTGATTATCACCATATCTAAAACCGAACTTCCATTCGGCCCTACATAAGTGAGTTTCCCCTCCATGTCTCCCCGTATTCTACCATTGAGAACCGTCAACCCATACTCGTTGCATAACTCCAGTAGTTTCAGTCCTTCCTGATTCGCTGTTTTATCTTCCGAATATCTTATCCATTCCTCCTCCCCGAACAATCTTCCTTGCTCCTCCCCAATCCTAGCATTCCAATCCCCTACCAAGATCAAACCTTCCCCTTTCTTAACATTATCCTGTAATATCGGCTCCAACACTCTTATTACTTCAGTCATGCCCACATTATTGTACACCGAAATTAATTTAAACTCATTTCCGTACCATTTTGCCTCGAGTATGAAACCGAGCTCCCATTCATTCACACTCCAATTCTACTTATCCCTTTGGATCCCTATAAACTGGCCTCCTTTCGCCCGCCCCTTCCTATTTTCTCGAGTCGCATTTTTCGCCCGCCATTCAAATTTATCGCTTAATGAATTAATCCAACCCTCCACCGATTTTTCCTCTACCCACGTTTCCTGTAAAATAACAACCGAATAACTTTCAATAAACTCCTTTGCTTCCAACACATTCGCCATCCCTGCAATATTCCAAACGAGTAAATTCCAATTTAGTGGCTCTCTTCTCTGCGATTCTGAAAATTTGGATTTTCCAGCCTTTCCCTGTGTTCACTCCACCTCCAGCATATCCCGTCAATGATCAGCTTAATGTAGCCTCTCTTGATCCTTCTTTCTTTTGCCTCTTCTTCTTTGGCCCGCTCCCAGATCTTCTTGTGGATCTCACGCTCTTTCTTAGTAAGGTCGTCGTCTATGTAAACCCTGCTACCCCTGAGCAATCCTCTCTTCATCATGAGTCGTTTTTTGTCCTCCAGGGAATGCAGGTGCACCAGGACATTTGCGACGTTGTTGTTGGATCCCCTTATTTTCGTCGCTCTTTTACAACTTATCTTCGTTTGGAGTTCCGTGCTAAAAAATTCCTCGACCTCGTCTCTAAGACTTGTTCCGTTGAATTCTCTCCCCTTTATTATTATATTTGCCCTTCTGGACTGTCTTTCTTGCTTTTCCATCTTACTATCGAAAGTTGCCCACAGCCTGCCCGTATCTTCTCTGCTTTTTTTCTTCGCGATTTCTTCGACCCTTTTCTCCATCTTTTTGAGCCAGCGTTCTTCATTTTGTACCTGTGGGATGGTGTTTTCTCTAGTTTTTGCCATTTTCCCCACTTCCTCTTTAATCTAGCTCCGCACCTTCACTTCGCAGTTACCGCTAGTCGACTGTTTGTTTACCTTTTCCTCTAACTTGTCAATCCTCGTTTTAAGTAGCTGCCTTTCTACGGCCCATTCTACTTCTCTTCTTTGCATTTCTTCCCTCATCATGTCTATCTCATTCTGTATGGCCTGTCTACATATATTGCACTCTTCCTTGATAATCTTTTTTGTTTCTAGGAAGTTATTACGCATACTCTCCTCCATACTCAGGAAAAGTTCTTTCACGAGATTCTTCATATCCCTGCCCGTCATTATTTCGTCTAGCTTATCCATTCCCTCCGATCCTTGTGATAGTGCCGGTATTCCCGTCGATAGCACCTGAATTTCTTCCCCTATTACCAACTGATGATTAACCCTCCTGTCACTCTTACTCTGTCCGTCACCAGCCGTATTCTTCCCCTCCTCGCTATGCACTAGCGCTTTCACTTGAAATCTTGTGAATGGCGATCTGCGCACTTTATCACTAACCTTAAAGCCATCTACGAACTTTTCCATTGCCTTCCGCTCTTTTCCTTCCTCTCGTTTAAGTCTGTTCTTCGAACCCAGTGGTCTTCCTCTCCGTTTTTTACCCTGTACCATAGGCGTACTTCCGGGATTTGACGCCATCTTCTCCTCTCCATCGTTCGCGCCATCTGCCTTCAATGTCCGCTCTAGATCCCCATCCGATGATGTTTCAACTTCTGATCCCTCCGCTTCCATGTCGCTCCAGTCTGACTCTGTCTCAGCCCCCTCCCCCATTTTTTAACCGCCGTTCACTCTAACCTCCACTAGACCTGGACCTTTTGCTGGCTAATATCTACCCAAAAACGAGTCTACACCCACTTCTCTATATCACCTCTTATTCACCTTTTCTTCCTCTTCACTTTCGTGTACTTCCTCAAGCCAGAAAAACACTTCAACCACTTTTACAATACTTTCAGCACAGAGCTTCCAAAAACACGACTCGAACACGTTAGTCTCCCCACTCTCCCCTCCCTATATATATTTTGTATACCAACTATAATTTGGATGAAAAATTCGATATACGATGGTATACTAGTTCATACATATTTTTGGGAAATAAAATATATCGTTTTTATATACCTCATATAATTCTCAATCCATATTTTATGTATTCGTAAATACATGTGATTGTATATTTTGTCTACAAAAATTATATACATATATATGTAAGAAGTTGTATAACACTTGAATCAGTTAGAAGAACATTTGACCAAATTGTTCAGATTCTTTGTCGATATAAGAAATCTAGGTGGTCGACATTTCGTGCTTCTATATTTTATAAGTTGATGCATTTTTTATATACTACTAATATACAAAAAAAAAAAAAAAAAAAAAAAAAAAAAAAAATATGGGAGAGAAAAATGGCGGCGAGACATGTAGACGCATCTCAGATCGCTGGAAGTTATTCGGATGAAAAAGGTGTTTAAGTGCGCAGCTTTTTACATAGGAAGTGCGAAGAAGTGAAAATAGTGCTCGCGGAGTTGATTAAACTAATAATTACTCGAGAGAAAGGAAGTTCTGAGGTTGAACCAGAAGTGAAAAGTTTTAACAAATTTCGAGGTTGTGGGGAAGAGTGAGAATAGACATGAGCGAACAGGATACAGAATTCTACGACAGCGCCGCCGACGACGCGGACACGGAACTGCTGTCGGAAGAGGAACTCGACCGAACGATAGTGGAGAGTGGCGCTGAATCGGTGTCGCTGGTTGGTAAAGCAGATGAGAAGGTTAAGCGAGGCAGGGGCAGACCGCCAGGTTCGAAGAACAAGCGGAAAACAAACAACTCGCCAAGGAAAACGAAGATGGAGGAATATGTAGGGATACTTGGAAAGAAAGGAAAAGTAGAGCGATCGCCGATAGCGAAAAACGATATAACGGTCGCATTGGTGCATAGGGAAAAAAAGCATAAGGACAAGAGACAGGAGGAGAGCGGGGACGAAGGTAAGGACACGGGGTTTTCTCCACCACATTCCCCGCAGATAGTGGCCGGGGATGGTGTGGAGGAAGGTCCGTGGAGGGAAGTACGAGCGAAACTAGCGGTGTTCGAGGAAAATATAAGAATGACGCCGTATGATGAAATGCTGAACTCACTCGGAGAGACGCTGGATAGCATGCAAAAGAGCATCATGAAAAGTTTCCGAGAAGTGAAGCAAGAGACTGGGAAAATAATCGAACGTGAGTGCAATCGAGTCTGGGGAGAAATCAAGGCGGAAGTAGTTAAGCTCAGAATGGAAATGGAGAAGAAAGATCAAGAATGGGCAATCGAAAGACAGCTTTTCAAGGTAAGGATCGAAAAATTAGAAGAAAATACAGGAAAACAACACAAACAGAGCGATGAAAAAACGCTGCGAGCATGGATAAGCGAGAAATAAGGAAAAGTTCGAAGCAGCATGGCAGCTCGATACCGGAGGCTCAAAACGAAGAGAGGTGGCTCAAGAAGATCGAAGAAAAAGTGAAGGGATTTACGGAGGAAAAGAATAGGAAGGACACAGAAAAGATCATGGCGAAACTTGATGAGAAGTTTGAAAAAACGGAAAGACTGACTAGGAGGCAAAACGTCGTAATTAAAGGCATGGTTTTTAATGACACGAGTCTGAGGAAGCAAGTAGAAGAATTTTTTGAGAACAAACTGGAAACGAGAGTGAGAGTGAAAAAAGCTTCAAGAATTGGTAGGGTGACAAAAGAAAACAACAACGACGAAAAGGGAGGAAGTGTCCTGGTCCATCTGGAGTCGCTAGAAGATAAAAAGAAAATCATGAAGAAACGAAAACTGCTAAAAGGATCCAGAATATATGTTGACGATGATTTCACGAGAAAGGAAAGAGAAATCCACAGAAAAATATGGGACCACGCAAAAGTACTGATAGAAGAGGGATGCCAAATAAAGAAAGGGTACATGAAACTCATCGTGGACGGCAGATGCTGGAAGTGGAATGAAAAACACGACAGATTAGAAAACCCAAATTTTCGGAATCATGTGGAAGAGAGCCGAGGAATCTCAAGCTACTAACATGGAACATAGCTGGTACGGCACGGTTAGGCGAAATGGAAGCGTTTTTGGAAGACCATGATGTAGTGTTACTGCAAGAAACTTGGGTAGAAGAAAAATTAATTGGCAAGGTTAAAAGAAACTTGAGTAAACTATATAACTGGGCAGCCAAAGCCGCGACCAGGGAAAATATGAAGGGTAGAGCAAAAGGCGGACAGTTGGTAGGAATAAAAAAAGAATTGGAAAAAATGGCAATGAGAGAATGGGAGTACGGACTCGTAATTGAGGGGATTATTGAGCAAGAAAAATGGAAAATTGTGTCGCTGTATAACAACGTGGGGGTTAGGAAAGTCAAAAAAGAAATGGAAGCGCTAATTATGGAAAGTATTGGGGAGGGAAAAAAACTGTTGATTGTTGGAGACTGGAACGCAAGGATCGGGCAAGAACAAGGAAGAAGATTCCAGGAAACGGAAGCAGAATGTGCCAGAAGTTCAGAGGACAACACGATAAACACGGAGGGTATGAAACTATTGGACCTATGTGATGATTACGGGCTGACAATTCTGAATGGTAGAGTGAAAGGCGATAGAGAAGGTAAACTCACATACGTAGGACCGAGAGGAGCCTCTGTTCTAGATTACGTCATAATTAAGGAAGAAGAAGAGACGATGTCGTTGATTAAGTCAGTGGAGGTTATGACAAGAACGGAATCCGATCACCTACCAGTGGTAGTGACATTTAACTCTGTAGGCAAAGAGGGCGGAGAGAGAGAGAGAGTTCTAAAGCCAGGTGGCAGCAATGGGAAAGAAGCTCTGGTGTGGAAGGAAGAGAACAGTGAAAAATACGGAAGAATCTTGGCAGAAGTGTGGCCTCTCGGGGCCGGTTTGTCTTCAACGGCGGACAAAATGAAGATGATGACTGGATGCATGGAATTGGCAGCGAAAAAATCGGGAATGACGAAAAAGAGAAGGAAGAGGAAAGGACAGAGTTGGTTTGACAAGGAATGCAAGGTAAAGAGGGGGAAAGTGTGGAAGGCGCTTTCGAAGTTCCTAAAAGCAAAAAAGACGGTGGATAGACAAAACCTAACTAAAGAAAAAAAGGAGCTTAGAGTATTGTACGAGGACAAGAGAAAGCAATGGTGGGAAAAGAAGTGGAAGAGAGTCGAGCAAAGCAGGACTATTAATGATTTCTGGAGTGCGATCAACATTTTCAGGCCAAGGAAAAGTGCTATGGGGCAAGGAATAAAGAAAGAAAAATGGTTGACGCACTTCAGAAAACTATTGGGAGGAACAGAAGAGACGCAGGAAGAAATAGTGCGAGTGTGGAAGGGTGATTTTGGGGAAGATGTAAATGATGAAGGACAAATGGTTGAACTGAACAGGGATATTGAGATCGAGGAAATGGGAGAGGCTATGAGGAAGATGAAGAAAAACAAGGCTCCAGGAGAAGATGGAATCAGGATCGAGTTCTTCAGAGGAATGCACATAGGAGGACTGCAGGTATGGCACCGCATTTTGAACGAAATTTGGAGGGAGAGTAAGATCCCTGAGAACTGGCAAGTAGCGAGAATATACCCCATTTTCAAAGCAGGGAACGAAGACGAAGCAGCGAATTACCGTGGGATCGCATTACTCAACGTAGGCTATAAGATCCTAACAGCGATCATGGCGAAAAGACTGCGAGTGTGGTTGGAAAGACATCAAAAGCTAGAAGAAAGTCAAAACGGATTTAGATCAGAAAGATCGACGAGAGATCATGTATTCGTCCTTAACTCCTTAATAGAGAACAGACTCAGACAGAAAGGCGGGAAACTTTATGTAGCTTTCGTTGATTTTAAGACAGCGTTCGACATGATAGACCGGGAATTACTGCTGCAGAAGTTGAGACGGATTGGAGTAACAGGCAGAATGCTGAGAATGATTCAGAATATTTATGAAACAACAACGAACGAAGTAATCACGCAGGACGGATGCACAGAGAGATTTCCAACCAAAATCGGAGTGCGCCAAGGATGCCCGCTCAGCCCGACTCTCTTCAACATTTTTATCGACGATCTGGATAGTAACTTGAGGATGAGGAATGAGGGAGGTACAGTAATAGGCCAAACAAAGATATTTGCCCTAAAGTTTGCAGATGATGTAGCTATAGTAGCGGACGACGCGAAAGGTTTGAATGGCATGCTGAGGCTGGCCAGATATGTGACGAGGAACCGGATGCAAGTAAATACGAAAAAAACGAAGGTAATGGTATTCAGGAAAGGAGGCAAGAGGAGTATGAAGGAAAAGTGGGTGTACGGGAAAGACGAAATAGAACAAGTAGGCAGTTATAAATACCTGGGTTTCTGGTTCACCACCAAGAACTCATACTCGATGCACCTTAAGGTACGAGCGGCAAAAGCCCAAGTCGCCACAAATGTAGCTTGGGGTGTAATGAAGAGGGCGAAGCTGAGTGGACTAAAACGAAGAGGATACCTTCTGGATACACTGGTGAAAGCGATTCTGATGTATGGAGTGGAAGTTTGGGGCTGGCGAGAAAGATTAGAACTTGAAAGGATGGCAGGAAGATATGTGAAAATGATGTTGGGAGTGAGCAGGAACACACCGGCATACATCTGGCGAATGGAAACTGGAAGACAGAAGGTAGAGGTGGAGGCGAGGGTAAGAGCAGCAAAGTATTTGGGAAGTATCCTGCAAATGAACGACCGGAGATGGCCCAGAGTATGTTTAAAGGAGGAACTGAGGAACTGGGCAAATAATCAGGGGTCAAGATGGATCAAGGAGGTGGAGTTAGCAATGAGAAGAGTCGGAGATGGAGTATCATTGGAGAGGATGAGAAACATGGATGGACAGGAAGCACTAGCAAGGAGAATGGAACAGGGATGCAGGGTGATAAGTGACCAAACGATCCAAGGAGACTGGTGTAGAATTGAAAGTTCGAGGTATTGCCTTGAATACAAGGGGCGAACAGGAAAAGTGGGACCCCAGGAATACTGGCAACAAGAAGGGATCACAGGAAAAGATAGAGAACAATGGGCCAGAATGAGATGTGGAAATGTGGGGAAAGCAGGAAATAAGGGTTATGAGAACGAAAACTGCAGGCTATGCAAGCGAGGAAGAGAAAATCTCGAGCACATCGGACAATGTACGGAGTTCCGGTCAATAGTACCAAAAGAATTAAGAGAAGAAGTATTGGCGCTGTTCGGAAATGAGTGGGGAGAAAGGACGTGGAGCAGGATATTGAAGGGGAAGGTACAGCCTAAGCTGTGCGAATTCACCAGGATTTTTGAGGCAGCCATAAAAGCACAAGGATAAGATGCGATACAAGGAATATAAACTAAAAGAAGATAGTGGAACCAAAGACTATATTTAACCGTACTGTTGAAAATACTGAGATATATATATGTATGTTAAACCTATGTAATATTCTAAAGCCCCAAAGGCAAGAATGGCTAATAAATACTACTACTACTACTACAAAAAAAATATATTTTACGTATATTAGTCAGATACATGTATGGATATCCCAATAAATATATTTATCGTATATTTGCCAGATGCACTAACGATTGTATAAAAAATGTACTTTACGTATATTCGCCAAATGTACGTTTGGACGAAATATTGGATATTGCCAAGTATATAAAAAGTATATAAGAAAAATACCACGTACATTATTTATATATTTTCCGATATGTCGAAAAACGTGAAGTTAGTGTAGTTAAATATAATATATTCGGCATATCGAAAAATATACTTTGTTCGCATACTTTTTTCCATGGGGGTATTAATATGTAATGAATATGTTTTTAATTCAATAGCATATTTCGATAAGAGGCGAAAATTACGTTGTTCCTGCTGGGGGTTAAGTTTGTTGACCGAAGCAAAGACTCGGGGTGAAACTTACGTTCCATATCTCGCTTAGAATGGGATTATTTTTTTCCGATTTCGGTTAAGAAGTGACACCTTGACGAATTATACGTGACATTAATGCCGCTCGCGTATGCTCACTACTGTTTTCATTACTTCCGCCGGGAGTAAAGAGACTTTTTCTCCATAGGGCGTAATGAAACCGGCCAGGATGCACAGTCCGGTTTCATTCCTGACATTTTTTGTAAATATAGCGTTGGAGTTTCTTACTGGTTAATGGGGTACAAACCTAAATAAATTAGCTATAGCTATAACTTAAGGAAGCTACAGTTTGTATACAGGCGATGGCTTGGGAAAAGTGCAATTTTCTAGCCGGAACTGTGAAATAGTACTTTATTCCACTCGGTTCGAGAAACGCGGTTTCATCCATTTTTTAATGCGTGTAAACTGCCATTTTCTTACCTTGTTAAAAACAATGTTTTACGCTACTCGACAGAAAACCCCTTTTTCCTCTGAATCGGACTCGTATTAAGCACTTCACACCAATATAGCATAACCTTTTTTTATTAAATCATCAATCAAAAAGCCCTTCAGCCGTTAGATATCATTTTTACCCTTTTCACTTTTGCTGATTCATAAGCGAGATACTATTAAAAAAATGCCTTCCGCATAAAAAAAATAAAATAAAACAGGTACGTTGAAATATACCAATTAAATATTAAAAACCAGTTAATTTATTAAAAATAGAGATGTCAAGTTAACTTTGTTGAAATCAAATATTAATATTAATGATAAATAATAACGATGATAAATAATGTTTGGGCTATTTATACGACACTGGCAGATTGAACCCAGAATAATATTAAATTGTCATACTAAAAAAAAACTCGGCCATATCTGCATTAGGGTGGTCATTAATTTCGATGTTGAGCGATTTTTATTTAGTCTGTTTTTCAAGTTCAGACATTAAAAACACAATTTAAATGATCTTAACCTCTATAGCAAAGCTAAAAGGTCCTGAAAAGTAATTTAACGTAAAAAATAAAGTTTGAGAAATCATATTAGTTTTCAAAAAAATCATTTTATTGTGATCAAAAAAATTTTTCCGAAATTTCTTATTAGCACTATCAAAAAGAGCAACGCTTAAGACATAAAGTTGAGCTTTTTCGAATTATTTTGCACATTAAGTAACCGAATGAAAAGAGCTCGAAGTCAGTTGTAAAAAAAGGCTCTTGCCGACTTTAATGACTTTAGTGGCTTAAGTGTGTTGAATATAATGATATCATCATTTTTGTGTACAAAATTTGGTCATCAAAATTTGTGTACAAAGTACAACTACTTGATCTACAATTCGTGCAGTATTTGGATTTTTCTCGCTTTTGTGAAGCTCGGAAAAAAAATTCACAGTAATTGTGTCAAAACTCCCATGTTATTTCAATGGAAAAATGTTTGTGCTTACAGGCACGTTTTCCCGTTGAGATAGAGCTCTCAAATTTTCACTAGATTTTTTAAAATTTATTCGGAACAAAATGAAGGGGCGTCTCGGACAAAATCGCTCGACATCGAAATTAACGACCACCCTAATCTGTATATACATATACCTAATGAACACTCAACACTAAATCGAGCACTCGTCACATTCAAAACCGAGAAGGAGAAGAAGAAAAGACAAGTCAGCCGAAGAACAACCCCGACGTACAGCCAACAAACGTTTCCCAAGAAAAAACTTCATTTACTACAAAAATAATTCTCAATACATCAACAATATATCAGTTAAAATATCCAGTATCCTGATGTATAACAACCCACTTCTACGAAATTGAAGTTTCCAATAATTTCCCATCAATCTTTTTGAATAAGATTTATTTTTCTACATAACTAAATAATTTAAAAAAAGGGGCAATTTTCTTTTTTTATATATATGTTATCAAGGAAACGTTCATTCAAATATCTAAATCTATCAAATTAAACATACTAAAGTAATTACTACATTAAATTAATGCAGATCAATTAAATTGAACAGATTTTTTTTCAATGTGAAAAACAAAAGTTACAAGTAGATAAAATGAGCATTACATAAAGATTGAAAATTTCAGTTGATAGAAATATATAGAGAAGGTAAATATGCGAATGTAGTAAATTCAATTTGATGTAATGTATCAACAGATCTTGTTTCAGGGCTTATCCGTTGAGGAAAATAATAGAGCTTCAGCGGGTCGCCAGTTTGCGCGATGAACGATATAAATTTTTGCGTCTGGTTTCAGCTTGTGCCAAAGAAGACACAACCGCGTCGCTGAGTAAAGCGACGACGTTCGTCGTCGTCGCCGGGTGGACAATGCACTTATTCTTGGCCGAAAGCCTGAAAAATTGTCGCAGACCTACGCTAGCCGCTCTGTACGACGGAGAAGACGAAGACAACCATGACTGAAGACGACGAAGACGCGTCGCCGGACGTCGAGGCGGCTTTCGAGGTTCCCAGCGTCGTCGTGTGATCCGATGTCTCAACGCGTGCTAGTGGAAATAGAGGCTACTCAGCCGCTGCGAACCATGCTCGGCGAATAGACTCGATGCTTGCAGGCTGATGTAATATTCGTGCGTATGTGACGATGCGTTCTCGTATATTCGATAGCTTTTTCCAATCTGTATTACCAGTTTAGGGATGTATGATACGTACAGTCCCGCCAAAAGTGAGTTTCAAAGACAATTTCGATCACTTCCCGATGGGATAAAAATCGGAGAAAAATAATGCATATAAGACGTGCTAAAAAAATTGATTTCGCATAATAATAATCCCAAAATGTTATTAACAAATTGCTGTAAAAAACAATTGTTCAACAAACGATCAGTCAACCTAACTTTTTCTCTAACGAAAATGATATGTCAATTTATTTGAATGCATACGAATTTTTTCCGATGTTTTTCCTTATTTTGATTTTGATGTTTTTTATTTTCAAAAAATGTGCGCGAAATAACGAATTTTGGATATATGTTCGGTATAAAACCCACTACTACACTCAAGATTTTTTTTTGCAAAACGCATATCCAAAATTTGTTATTTTCTGTGCATTTTTCAAAATAAAAAAAATAAAAATCGAAATAAAGAAAAAAATCTGAAAAAATTCGTATGCATTCAAATGAAATATCATATCATCTTCGTTAGAAAAAAAGTTGAATTGACGGATTGTACGTTGAACAATTGTTTTTTTTCATCAATTTATTAATAACATTTTGGGATTATTATTATGCGAAATCAATCCTTTCAGCACGTTTTATATGCATTATTTTTTTCCGATTTTTAATATCTATAATATCTAATACGACTTAGTTGCAGTAACAAAAAAAAATAGTTGACCCAACCAACTATCTTAGTGCTCTGCGACAGATGAAAATTTTGTTGGATCAACTACTTTTAGTTGGTTATCCCAGCAATCGTCGGGACAACTAACTACTTAGTCTGGCCAGCTGTTGAAAAATTGTTGGATCAACATTGCTGGCCCAACTAAGAAGTTAGCTACCCCGACGATTACCGGGCTAACCAGCAAAAAGTAATTGACCCAACAAATTTTCAATCTGTCGCTGAGAGCACTAAGATGGTTCGGTCAAATATTTTTTTCTCTATACCTCGGTCGAAAGTACATACTTTTAGCATCAATTTCGAAGCAGAAAATCCAAGATTCGTGCATTGCTAAAACTACACGCACGCCCTCTATACCAGCAGGAGCAAAAAAATTTTTGCGCCCGCCGCCGTCAGTCACTTGACTATGTATACGCTCGCATCTAACCTAACCACGAAGCGGCTTAAGTAATATTTTTTTTTTATTTTGGAGACACAAAATGATTTCGTCGGATGAATGTATGGACGAGGACGAAATATTACGAGATTTTGATGCAGAGGCACAATCAATTATTGAATCAGAAACGTTACCTAAGAAGTCGGCCGATCGGTATAAATTCGTCTACGAATCCTATAAAAAATTTCACTTGGACCATCTCCTACATTTATAACCAAACATGTTGAAAATTTGTATGTGTTTGAATAAATATATTCTTTTAACCAGATTCGTAAATAAATAAACGATATTGTTCATACATCTATAACCAAAATTTTTGAAAATGTTAATAAATTTGAAATATATTTGTTTAACTATGATTATATTTTCTCTTTTACTTTCTCATCACGTACAGAGTATGTAAAAGAGAAAGTATTGCAATCCAAAAAAAAATTGACTTCAAGATTTTAATGGAAATACATGTTTTGAGTGTCCTAGATGCCAAAAAACACATTAGCTCACTTCTGTCCGTCCATCTGTCTGTCTGGCTGTCTGGCGTCTGGAGGCGCCGTCCGAAAACACAATAACTTTTGAAAAAATCTGTAGACCGCAAAGAAATGTGGTGTCTACTTTCTGCATCTAAATCCTAGTTTTGGTATTGAAACCCAATCCAAAATCTCCACTATTTCTGGTACTTTACCAGAAATGTGAAATAATAAAAATAAAATATGTTATTCATTTTTTATGCTTTTGATGCAAGAAGCAGTGAACAACAAGTGATTCAATATAGTGAAGACTTTGTTGTCTTTTTAGTTACTCACATGACATTTCTGAAACCATCCTCAATCAGCAATTTCTATTGTGAAATATGGATTGCCTTACAGATCTACTAAAAAAAAAAGACTGGTATCAATGATCTTGAGTAGTTTTCAGTGAGAAATACACTATAAATATTCACATAAAATATTATGTATAAAAAAGTGCATACACAGAAAAGATTCAAGGTTAAGTTAACTCTCATGATGTTAGACTATAAACACTGATACATCCATAGTTTTTATCACTCGCATAGCATTTCATATGAATTCTAAATCCTGCGGCGGCCTCATATACGCCATAATATGCGAAACTTTTGGTATATGAATAACAAATATAAACAGACTTGTCAAACTATTGCAGTGCTGACAATAACACCAACAAACAAAAAAAAAGAGAGATGTGGCGTGAAGGCGCGATCATAACGTGCACGTCCTCGAGAGGGCGGGTCGTAGCTTGAATTTGAATTAAGATATGCGTTCTTAACAAATGATAGGGTGAGATGTAGATTACAATTTAAAAAACAATAAAAATACAAATAAAAGTAAAAATTGGAAAACAATAAAAATAAAAATAAAAATTAATGAAAGTTAAAAAACATTTTTAAGTAAAAAAACAATCTATTGTCTCAAATTTATACAATTACAAAAACAAACAAACGAACATTACAAACTAACTTCACGACCTAACTTCACAAACTATCTTCACGACAGTAACATGACGCCAGCAGCAATCGAGATCAGAAAGTCACGTGTTGCGTCACGCCAGTAGCAATTTTTTTTCTTTATGTGATGCCTGCCCCCCCGATCAGCAGCACTCACTTCGCTCATGCCGCAAATGTCGGGAAAAGCATCATTACACGGGTACATACAATTTTTTTTCTCGTACTTTCGACTGGCTATAAAGAAAAATAGTATACACCACACGGGCACAAGTTCGAAAGCCCTGGACTACGCGATATGATCCGCAGTGCAGGAATGTTAAACTTTCTGCCCTTGTAGTGTAATATACTAGTGTATTACTGCAACTAAGTCGTTTTTTCCGTGCATACATACTAATTATTTACTAAATTAAAAAATGAACGAATCCCAAAAAATGATGCGCATTTAATAAAATTCACACTGATTCCAAACAATTTGTTCTAAAGTTAGGGTAGAGCTATCATTTGTGAACATTGTACCATCAGTGACCACACAAAAAAGTATACATTAATTCATCATCACTTTAATCCATATTTATGTGAATATGGTAAATATGGTAAATATATACATACGGTAATATATTTATATTACTGTGAATAAAATTATTTTGCTTGAATCAAAGCAAACCTTCCTTAAAAAATGCAATGGTCAAAAGACCTTATTGCTTGATAAATTACATTCAAAGCCGTTTGCACCTTTTTGTGGCCATCGACGTCATGTTTCTGTGCAATGGGATCAAGTGGATCAAGTTGCTGGCCACAAGCGTTACTTCCACCCTATAATTTTTCTGTTGATCACGAAGTATCTCTTTAAACATTTTGTTCTGCTTCATCATGAATGTGTTACGTCCGAGTAACAAAGAATGTTGCCCTGTTTAAAACCTTAGCTACGGCTAATTGGTTTGGGATTCGGGCTGAACGATTTGATCTTTGGATTGAACTTGATTTTTATTATTACTTTTAATTTCCTCACTATTATAGAATTTGAACCGCCGATCGGTTGTTGAAATATATTTGCTTTTGAAGAAAGTTAATGTGGTACTCAATTTTAATTAATTCGTAGGGTTTCGTTACTGAAATGACGTTATTAGTTAATAAGTATAAATGAAACAAAATGAATACCATTTAGAATGTATATCAATGAAGGAAGGCTTAGGAATTGCTATGACTTCGTTACCCCGCGTACAGTCAGCTGTTATTAAAGTGAAACGCGTGCAACTGTTCTGCATTCGTTTACTGTTTTAAGCTGGGTCTGTCTGCGAAGGAAAACGACGTCTTTGGAAAGAAATCGTTTGCAACAGTTCTGCAAACGATTCGAGGTTGAAGGTTTAGGAGGAATGAACGTTTGCAACTGTTCTGCAGACGTTCTGGATTTAGAAGTTAGGAAATGAATGAATGCAACTGTTCTGCATTCATTCTAAAGGTTCAGGGTTTTGAAAAGAAAACTTACTTCAGGAACTTGTTGATCGTAGATAAAAATAATTTTAGACTGACTATTACATTTTACTGACTAAATACCCTCCTTAGTTTAGGAGATGTTGCCCGGTGATTTTACATTTTGAGACTGACTAAAAATACAAAAATTGCGTCCTTATATACTAGTCCCGTCAGCTTCTTGTCTGACCCAGAGTTAGGAGAGGGTAGTTTCTCAAATCCTCTAATTGGCCGGAAAAACTATCGTCTCCCACTTTACAAATTCATTTTCTTCATCTTAGATCTGGTGTGTATTTTTCGGGAGTTTGAAGAGGGCAGAGTTCACGCTTCATTGGCTGTCGATCCACCGTCTTCCACTTCCCTGGTATTTGCGTGGGGTATTTCGTCGCCTTGAGCTAGTGGAGGGCCTTATACCCCTCTTTTACAACTAGCTCCGTCTACCCCTCTTAGGATATACTATTATTTTCCCTTTTTTACCGGCCACTGACTTCCAGGCCTTTCTTTGAATATTGTAGCTATGTTAAGAAGGATGCATCTTATTTAGGGAGCTGAACGTTGCTTTCCTTATTTATCGACCACCGACTACAGGCCCGTCATTGGTATATGCAGCGGTGTCGGGAGGGTTGCATCGTCCAAGATATATTTTATTCGGGGACGTCACACCCCCCGCCTAAAATCAAATGTCGGTATTGAATTTTAATAAAGTGACATTTGGTTGAATTTTGAGTTAGACGATACTCATTGGTCACAAACGTTGGGCTTAATTATTTGTAGAAAAGAAACAATTGTAACTATACAGTATTAACCGTTAACTTAGAATTATTTTGATTCGCATTGATGATCGCTGATCTTGATGTTTTTTACTTCTTCAATGAGAAAACGCCCGATGTCGATGAAGGGGGCACAGGGCTGTCGCTGTGCGCGGCTGGTACATGTACTTCGAACAGTTCAGTTGATTCTTTAGTGATCACTTCTTGAGTTGGTGGTTTATTGGTGTGTCTGCGTAAGTGCAAGAGGAGATGCGTGACAGAATCCCAGATAGCTCCAACCAGAAATAAAGACCATCCATAGACGGTATGCAGCGCATACCCATGAATTATTGTGTCCACGATGAGTTTGATTATACGGATTAAGAAGATAACCCCGATGATCCCAGCACTAGCGGTTCCAAAGAAGACGAAACGGCCCCATATGGTGATCCATACAGAGTCTGCAAGGTCTTTCAATCCATCAGCACCCAACATGTTGGAAAAGGCGAGACCCTGTGTTTGGATCTGCTGGCCCGAAATCCCACGAGCAATAGTATTTAGGACCGCTGGTTTCTCGACAGGAAACATAATGTGATCCCTGAGCTTGCTTAGGTCTTCCTCGGTGTAAATTCCGCTGGTTGCTAGTGAGGCTAGATTTGTGTACGTCCACGTTGGTTTGGTCATTGGTTTTACTATGGTAGGGGGTAGACTCTGTACTGGCCCCGTACTGGCGACAGAAACAAACTCTGATTCCCTCTGGATACTGGTAACTGGTGGTAGCACTGTTCTGTCCTCTTCACTTTAACGTCGACTGGTATGCATTTGACGATATGCGCGACTTCGCCCGCAACGACTGCCATGTACCCGGGTCCCTTCATGAGGTGGTGGGCGAATTCATCCGGTGATTGTGTAGCGATGATTAAGGTGTTCTTCAGTACCTGCTGCTCGAGTAGGCAGCGTTGAGTTAAAACGTCGAGATATAGTTGCACAATTTGCTTTCGAATGTGTTTTTCGATGAAAACAAATTTTGAATTAGTATGTGTGAATATATCTAAATTTCTACAGCTATCGGTTTTTGTTTTGCAAACGTTTCTCCCTTTCTAGTTTCAAATATAAGTAATTTAGGATGTTCAGTGCGTACTAACGTATAACCACAAAACATTTGCTCAGATTTTTTGTTAACGCGAAGGTTATATCCTTAGTTGAGAGCGTATAAACTGTTTGGGGATATTTGGAAAAGCAATGCAATTTTGGTCCGTTAGTAAGCACGTCGTTCCCGATCTAAGAACTATGCGATTTGTGTTAAGATTTACTTGGTATAATTATTTTTTTCTCATATTGAGATTCCATCTCGAACAATATTCTTCAAGGATAGATATAATATGAACACGTAATGCTCGTCTTGTTGATATAGAAATACTTTTTTTTTTTCTTGTAGACTTCCTTTATGGATAAATTTTTAAGCAGTTTCCCTTTTTTTTTTTTTTACAATTTTATTTCCTTGATAGACCGAGATGAATATATATGTTTTATTTATCCAATTTTATTTGAATTTAAATGAAAATTTTATTTTCGAATTTTATATTTGAGAATCAACATTTCTTATAAAATGTTCTTTAGAAAATTTTGCTGTGTGATGTTTCGTTCATTTTTGTTTTTGAATGTTTGCTTATTCTTTTATTCTTATCGCCGAACCTTCGATTTGAGCACGGATTAAAATTTAGGCGATGATTCAGCTTATGTATGCAATCTTGTGCCGTTAGTTTATGATTTTTGAGACCTATAGCTGTCGACTCAGAGGTCCATTGGACTTGTTCGATGGTGGCTTACAGGTGTGAATTGGATAGGAACGAATTTCAAGGCTTGGGAGCTATAGATGTTCCGAAGGTTCTAAGGATTTTAGTAGATTTATTTATCACAATTATCATGCAATTCGTGATTTTGATTTAGGAGATTTAGTAATCACAATCGTCATGCAATTTGCGATTTGATTTAGGAGATTTAGTAATCACAATTGTCGTACAATTTGCGATTTTGATTTAGGAGATTTAGTAATCACAATCGTCATGCAATTTGCGATTTGATTTAGGAGATTTAGTAATCACAATTGTCGTACAATTAGCGATTTTGATTTAGAAGATTTATTAATCACAATCGTCATGCAGTTTGCGATTTGATTTAAGAGATTTAGTAATCACAATTGTCGTACAATTAGCGATTTTGATTTAGGAGATTTATTAATCACAATCGTCATGCAATTTGCGATTTGATTTAGGAGATTTAGTAATCACAATTGTCGTACAATTTGCGATTTTGATTTAGGAGATTTAGTAATCACAATTGCCATGCAGTTTGCGATTTTGATTTGGGAGATTTAGTAATCACAATCGTCATGCAATTTGCGATTTGATTTAGAAGATTTAGTAATCACAATTGCCATGCAATTTGCGATTTCGATTTGGGAGATTTAGTAATCACAATTGTCGTACAATGTGCGATTTTGATTTAGAAGATTTAGTAATCATAATTGCCTTGCAATTTGCGATTTCGATTTAGGAGATCTAGTAATCACAATTGTCGTGCAATTTACGATTTTTATTTAAGAGATTTCGTTATTAAAATTGTCATGCAATTAGCCATTCTGATTTTAGGTTCTGGGGCTAGTCAGTGTCATTGTCATTTAAATAATGATCAGGTATTTTAGATTATAAAGAAGACTGTAACATGCGACGTGTTGTAAGATGTGTTATGAAAAACAGTCTTTGAATGATTTTCTTTTTTTTTTTTTTTTTTTAAACTGTCCGTTTCGAATTCTTTGTTTTTACCTTTACATAAACAATTAAATATAAATTGAACAAGAATAGTTTTAACTTCGTTTTTACTTTGACATGAAACATCGTATGTGAATCAGGCAGAACTAGGTACGACTTTGAGATAAAGAATAACAAAATTGTACATCATCTCTGTAGTCAAAACAATTTATTTGAAATCACTAATCGACTCATATGGAAAAATTCGTACTCCAAAGTCCTTGCTTGATCGATCAACAAAAAAAAATTGTCTGCAAACGACTCGACTTTCCTAAGACGTCTATCGAGAATGACCCTCGGGTTTCTACGGGATGCGCCGTTATACAGTACAACTCCAAAATATTATATAAAGGATTTCGATCGGGACCGCATTTCTCACGATTCTAGATTTGGAACTTCCATTATTTATTAGTCGAGAAGTGATTTTCAATTTATTTGGAATTTTGATTTTGTTAATTTGTGAATTTTGTGAAGTTTGTGAATTTGTCAAGCTTGTAAATTTCGTAAGTTAACGAATTTATTAAAAGAATTTGTTACTTCAACACGAAATACCGCTTTCAATCGGTAAGATTTCATCAGATCGTTTTGTATTTTTGAATAAAATGATTCCCAAAATGTCTGCTTGGTTCTGATTCTAAATTGACGTACTGATTTTTAAAGTAGATTTTGAACCAGAATCAACTGAAAGTTCTACTAGACATTAAAGATTTAGAAATTTTATTTGGAAAGTTGAAGGTGAATAATGCTCTCTCAATTTTACATAAGGAGCTCGGATTTCATACTCGGCGGTGTACTACGGTCTTGAGTGGGGTGTTTATTACCCTGCTGAGAGGGCCCGGCGGTTAAAATGTCTGTCCCACCACGAGAGGCGTGTGTGGCCCAGGCGCTGACATATTGAATACATGACCGGGCTCGTTGAGACTGTAGCGATAGTCTCCTTACGAAGGCCCGATTTTCCGTCCGCTGGTGCCTTTGAAGATCATTTAGGGCCGTCTGTTTTTTGTCACTTTTATTGCGTCTGTTCCGGCGTCCGTCAGTGAGTCTTTAGCAATTTTCATACTGAACTGTATGTTTTGTTTGAGGCCGTCAAAAAAAACTTCCTACACATTCTTTTTCTGTGGTGTATGTTCAGTTAGATGAATCAAATCGTTCTTTGTATCCCACCGCTGTCACCAAAAAAGTATGTTACGTCCGAGTAACAAAGAATGTTGCCCTGTTTAAAACCTTAGCTACGGCTAATTGGTTTGGGATTCGGGCTGAACGATTTGATCTTTGGATTGAACTTGATTTTTATTATTACTTTTAATTTCCTCACTATTATAGAATTTGAACCGCCGATCGGTTGTTGAAATATATTTGCTTTTGAAGAAAGTTAATGTGGTACTCAATTTTAATTAATTCGTAGGGTTTCGTTACTGAAATGACGTTATTAGTTAATAAGTATAAATGAAACAAAATGAATACCATTTAGAATGTATATCAATGAAGGAAGGCTTAGGAATTGCTATGACTTCGTTACCCCGCGTACAGTCAGCTGTTATTAAAGTGAAACGCGTGCAACTGTTCTGCATTCGTTTACTGTTTTAAGCTGGGTCTGTCTGCGAAGGAAAACGACGTCTTTGGAAAGAAATCGTTTGCAACAGTTCTGCAAACGATTCGAGGTTGAAGGTTTAGGAGGAATGAACGTTTGCAACTGTTCTGCAGACGTTCTGGATTTAGAAGTTAGGAAATGAATGAATGCAACTGTTCTGCATTCATTCTAAAGGTTCAGGGTTTTGAAAAGAAAACTTACTTCAGGAACTTGTTGATCGTAGATAAAAATAATTTTAGACTGACTATTACATTTTACTGACTAAATACCCTCCTTAGTTTAGGAGATGTTGCCCGGTGATTTTACATTTTGAGACTGACTAAAAATACAAAAATTGCGTCCTTATATACTAGTCCCGTCAGCTTCTTGTCTGACCCAGAGTTAGGAGAGGGTAGTTTCTCAAATCCTCTAATTGGCCGGAAAAACTATCGTCTCCCACTTTACAAATTCATTTTCTTCATCTTAGATCTGGTGTGTATTTTTCGGGAGTTTGAAGAGGGCAGAGTTCACGCTTCATTGGCTGTCGATCCACCGTCTTCCACTTCCCTGGTATTTGCGTGGGGTATTTCGTCGCCTTGAGCTAGTGGAGGGCCTTATACCCCTCTTTTACAACTAGCTCCGTCTACCCCTCTTAGGATATACTATTATTTTCCCTTTTTTACCGGCCACTGACTTCCAGGCCTTTCTTTGAATATTGTAGCTATGTTAAGAAGGATGCATCTTATTTAGGGAGCTGAACGTTGCTTTCCTTATTTATCGACCACCGACTACAGGCCCGTCATTGGTATATGCAGCGGTGTCGGGAGGGTTGCATCGTCCAAGATATATTTTATTCGGGGACGTCACAAATGTCAATGATTTTAGGGGAACTCGACCTCTGAAGAATTGTTTGATGATTAATCCGAACGAATGAAGAGCGTGGAAAGCTGCAGAATTTCTGCGCAAATGACACTTTATTCTAGCGATGCCTTTATATGTATTTTAAAAAATATTTTCATCGATCATCATCGCATCGGACCTTTTGCGTCATCGACTCCTTCTCAGCGCGTTAGTCGGTATAGTTCGCGGTAGTCGCTCGTGTCATCGTCATCATCGTCGTGATCGCCCCAATCAAACTTCAATCGTCTAAACAAGCTTGGAATTTGTTTACTGGACGACATTTGACGTGATGCACGATATAATAATAACAATATCTTGGATGATTCCCACTTATCACGAGCTACGCATGTTCTCCTGCCAAAAACGTTCTCGCACGTGTCCGTCCCCTCGAAACGTACAATATTATAATAGCAGAGGAGAGGTATAGGACACACGGGGCTTATTCGCTAACAGCCAACCAACAACCGCATATTAAAGGTTTTATTATATTTATTTTCTTTCATTCTCTTCCTCTGACTTTTGCCTTGGCACTCGAGGTCGATCGCAGAAAAAAAGTAGAGTAAATGTATATTAGGCATTCTTTATCAACCGAGCTACTATTTGGTCGACCTCACGGATGTTTTTCAGAATTTGCTGGATTGTAACACTCATCAACTTAAGGATGTATGATACGGACAGTCCTCCAAAAGCGAATTTCAGAGACAATTTAGATTACTTCCCGATGGAATAAAAATCGGAAAAAAATAATGCATATAAAACGTGCTGAAAAGATCAATTTCGCATAATAATAATCCCAAAATGTTATTAACAAATTGGTGAAAAAAACAATTGTTCATCAAACAATCAGCCAACCTAATTTTTTTTCTAATGAAAATGATATGTTAATTTTTTCGAATGCAAAGGATTTTTTTCAGATTATTTTCTTTATTTTTATTTTGATTTTTTTTTTGGAAAAATGCGCAGAATATAACAAATTTTGGATATGCGTTTTGCAAAAAAATCTTGAGTGTAGTAGATGGTTTTATGCCGAACACATCGAAAATTCAGTATTTCGCGCACATATTTGAATATAAAACAAATGAAAATCAAAATAAAATAAAAAATCTGAGACAATTCGTATGCATTCAAATAAATTAACATATCATTTTCATTAGAAAAAAAGTTAGGTTGACTGATTGTTTGTTGAACAATTGTTTTTTCCACCAATTTGTTTCACATTTTGGGATTATTATTATGCGAAATCAATCTTTTCAGCACGTTTTATATGCATTATTTTTTTCCGATTTTTATCCCATCGGGAAGTGATCGAAATTGTCTCTGAAACTCACTTTTGGCGGGACTGTATATATCGTACATCCTTAAACTCTCATGATTTTTCGAAGATTTTACCATTTGATATTTCGGGAGGTCGTTTTTCCCTTCATGTAAGGTTATTGTGAAAATGATTTAGTATCAAAAGAATCCATACTTATATTAATGAAAATTCTTCAAATTGTACAATAAAGTTGCAACTATAATTGTAACCACGCAATTGTTTCATGACGAACATAGACATTATTTTGTTGCCAATTTCACAAAGTATCCAGCATTAAAAGCAGAGTCTATTTATAAATTCAGGTATAAATTTTTACAACATTTTATAAATTATATCAACTTTTGATTATATTAGTCTTTAAATCAATTGAATCGGCAATTTTGCGGAGCAATCAAAATATAAGATTGATTGAAAGAAATACTTAGTTGATGAAGAAATGAGATAATTGCGCCGGAAGGAAATTCATTTTACATTATAATAAAATATATTCAATTTAGAGGTTAAATATATTAGATATTTTAGAAAACTTCATTTTCATATCGCCATTATTTGTTGAAACAATCGAATATTTATTTCACCACCCGCAAACGCTAATTCTGTTGATTCTAGTAACTTTTATTTCTTTGTGCACGTATAAATCGTGCGGATATATCTTTTGATGATTTAACCTGCATCTCATTATTTTCTTATGCTAATAATATCACACATCTCAATATACTTTATTTGCTTATTCTGTATACAATCCCTAAAAACGATATAATTGGTAATGAAATAAGCCCCGTGTTGTTGTAAGAACATTTCGCTACTACTAGGAAAAAAACTTGTTTCAGCGAGTGTTGAGCGAAACTTTTCAATACACCTAAAAACCGCTATTTTCTTAAGTGACAGCTTTGTGAAAAGTTCGCTTTACTGTAGGGCACTAAAAGAACGGTTTTCAAAATTACTTTCAACGCAATAGTAATAAAAAATGAAAAATCATGGGAAAGATCTTGAAAAGAGTAGCATTGAAAAATCTTCGAAGAAATCACCGGAAATCCTCTCAAGTATTACTATAAACTACTTGAGAGTTTGCAAACCAAATTTTGAAAAACATCCAAGATATCGACCAAAAAAAGTGGACCAGTTGATAGAGAATGGCTCGTATAAAGGAAGGGAACAAGTGGAGAAGTTATTAGTGTATACACTTCGTCGAAGCCGGCCCGTTTTATTTTCATCCTCTACGAGATCACTCTCCGACGCCCCCGTGGCCCGAAATTGATCGATGCCACGTGCATGCGCGTATAATCTTCCGACAAGTATAGAGATCGAAGAAATTGTCAATGTGTGTATCAATGCCGTTGTTACACGTGTCGCTCATGCACGGTGTATCATTTTGCCCTCGGTTTATGCGCATATATCGTATTGGTTTCGTCATTTTTATTTGTGACGATGCATGTGAAACGTATTCACCATATTTATTACATATAATAATGATTTACTTTATTTTCTTGCCATCCTTTCCATTTTAAGTTTGATGTTAAAAAGATATCAAATATGCGTAGGTGTGAGAAGCACTGAGAATACGGTTCACATGGTCTCAAGACGCTTAACTTTTCTGTCGTTTTCTCTCGCTTTATCACGATCATTCGCGTTACACGTTATCTTTCTTCTTGAGACAGGGTATAATTCATGCACATAAGAATTGTACACGGTGAGGCTTGTACACATTTGAAAAAATTCAATAAAACATGCACCTGAAAGTTTAAAATGTACATATTGATATTAGAATTAATATTCAGTGAAAAAGTGTCATACACATTGCATAATTTGTGTATGAAACCTTTGTAAACATTGGAAGAAAAATCTGTTAATCACATTGACACATTCGTTGCTACCGTCATCAACCTGTAAAATGATCCTGTATTGCTCAGTCGCACACCTGAGCTACTGCTGCGGTCGCCAGGTGACTGTGATTGTGAAGTTAATCGATATGATTCTCCACGGTTGTTATCCCGATCTTATGCGCGGCATTTAATTATATTGTAGGGGAGAGGGAACCACAAGGGTCCATATGCAAGTTTGTACTGAATTACTATCCACTAATTTCGAGTAGAGTGATTGAACGCGAATTTTATCATGATTAAAATGTTTATGATAAGATCATCATGATGTCTATTACAAATAACAGAAAATCCAAATAGCCACCAATTATGGCATAAGCATAAGGATTTAATCCAAAAATAGATCGGTTTCAAAATTTTCTGTAACGCGGATATTAGAAGGACAGAAAGGGACCACAAAGGGTCACAGATAATTTTAAACGAAATTCCTGACCAATAATTTCGAGTACAGTGATTTAACGTAAATTGTATCATCGGTGAAATAATTCGTGATGAGATCATCATGATTCCTATTATAAATAACAAAAAATTCAAATAGCCATCAGTTGTGGCATAAGCGTAAGGTTTTAATCCAAAAAATAGATCGGTTTTGAAATTTTTCTCAACGTGAATATTAGAAGAACAACAGAAAACCACAACGGGTCACAGAAATTTTTTTGCTAAATTACGGAGCACTAGTCTAGAGTACAAAGATTTAACGTGAGTTTTATCATGATTGAAATAATTTATGGCAAGATCATTATGATTTCTGTTACAAATAACAAAAAATTCAAACAGCCACCTGTTATGGAATTAGCATAGGGATTCGATAAAAAAAATCGGTCTTAAACATTTTTTCAACGCGAGTATTATAAAGATAACTGCGAGGTTTTCGACAGTTTGTACAAAATATTAGAAAGTTTTATTCTCTTTTATACTGCAGAAGATCAATTGGAAACGACTTCATTATTATTACACAAATGGACTCGACCGCGGTTTGAATTAAATCTGTTTCAACCACATAACATTCCGATACCGCCCAGCTACGGTAAGAGCACGAAAAAAAAACACGCCGTGGAATACTTTGTGGGATTCACGGTGGCTTAACCATATATCCCACCTAGGCTCATTTTTTGGGTCCGCTTAAAAATAGTGGCAAACACGGTGGAATACACCAGAATCCCACCATCATCGGGGCCTCAATTCGTGGTGGAATACACGGTGGAACACGCCAAGTCGGTGGTGGCTGGATAAGCAAGTACACACCTCGTGGGACACAGGTGGCTACCCTATCGGATCACCGCAACCTCAAAACAACCCGTAAAACGACGGTAGCGAAACGCTGTGAAAGTAACCGCTTGGCAACCGCGATTCTACCATTGTAACCGCTTGGCAACCGCGATTCTACCGTTGTTACTGCGAAGCACTCACGTTTCTGCCAACGGTGTTCTTTACACTTCCGACTGCAGCAACCAAAACCAACTATGAAACAACCGTCTTTCCACCCGCACCAAGATTGTTTTATAGTCGTTCAGCGGTAAATGGTACGGCGAAAGGCAACCGGTGGTTTTGCGGTAGAAAAGTGGTTGTGGCTACGGTTGCCTAATGTGACGGGGTACAACGTGGTTCCACGGTGGCTACACTAAAAAAAAAAAGTAGTTAGGAAAACCAATAAATGGGTTCTGACAACTACTTGAAGGAGTTGATATAGCGTCAACTACTCAGTGGGTTATGGGAACCACTCGTTGGGTATGAAAACTAGTCATTGGCTATATTGAATAGATGTTATGATGCTTCGACGATGCCAGCCTGTTATATTTTTATTTTGATGGAAGTTTGGCAAATCGTAACTCGGAGTCTGAGTCCAACGATGCCGAAGGTTCCGTTGTTATCGATCTTCCTGTATACCCTAGCAGATCCAGCCACGGAACAAACCACCATCGAAATCACCAGTGGTTTTCTACAAAAAGTTCACTTAGAATTTTGACAAAACCACCACGAAAACCACTACTCTGAAATTCGTTTAAATCGAGGAGTGGTGGTTTACTAGGTGGTTATGTCAAAATTCTGTCGAAACCAACACGTAAACCTCCATTCCTCGATTTAAAGAAATCTCGGAGTGGTGACTTACGTGGTGGTTTCGTCAAAATTCTACGTGAACTTTTGGCAGAAAACCACCATAGTGGAAACGACCGTGATTCTATGGTGGTTTGTGCAGTGACCGGTTTTGCTAGGGTAGGAAAATCAAACATTTGGAATCTATTTATTTTTGTCTCTTCAAATTGCTTTATCAATTCGTAAAATGAAAAAGCAATCTGAACGGATGATATTTTAATAATCAATTTTTTTTTTCACGATTAAAAATTAATTGCTAAAATATCGTCGGTTCAGATTGCTT
Source organism: Tromatobia lineatoria (assembly GCA_949699805.1). Lineage (NCBI taxonomy): Eukaryota > Metazoa > Arthropoda > Insecta > Hymenoptera > Ichneumonidae > Tromatobia > Tromatobia lineatoria. The sequence continues at coordinate 6,761,970 of OX453048.1, forward strand.
TATCACTTTACAAATTGATAAAGCAATTTGAAGGGACAAAAATAAATAGATTCCAAATGTTTGATTTTCCTATGCAGGAAGATCGATAACAACGGAATCTTTGGCATCGTTAGACTCAGACCCCGAGTTACGATTTGCCAAACTGAAATCAAAATAAAAATATAACAGGCTGGCTTCGTCGAAGCATCTTAACATCTATTCAATTTATACATACTCCGCCGAAGTCAAAGAAGAATAATACTAGTCATTGGCTGCCGAGGTTAACCGTCGGTCATGCGAACCGCTGGTTGGTTGCGCTATTTAAAGGCCGTTATTAACCAACAACCCTGCGACTGTTTACAGGAACCAACTCGTTGGTTCTACGTAGTATTTATCCATAATCACTCGCGAATACATCAGTTCGCAGATCGAGTTAGTTGCTGCAACTAATTTGTTGTGCAGGATATGCTAGAGATGGTTCTGGGAACTTCTTTTTTTTCCGTGTACATTGGTGGGTGCTTTCGCTAGGGGAGTTTTAACACCGAAAATCATGGCAGAAACCACGGGCCCTCGTTACCGTTTGAGCTTTTAACCTTACGGATCGTGATTTCTACCATTACTACTCATAACCAACCCAATTCCAACCATCATATAGAGTAGAGATTGGAATTCGGTAGAATTTCGTAAGACCAACTGACTATCCTACCAATTGCTACGTGCAAAGGTTGGAATTTCGGATATGAAATCCTACCAAGATCAAACCGTATACCAACCAACAAAATGGTAGGGTCAGTCCGCGAGGGATATTCACGTTGAGCAGACCGGCAATACGAAGACCATATAATAATCCAACTCTACACTTCAACAACTCACAACACCACCTCTACACATCACCAACTTCAGAGAACATCAACTCCACACAACACCAACTCTCCATATAGAAATATAGCGGCACGAAAACGACACGGTGGCGACACGGCACGGCTCGTCGGGTCAGTACCGTGCAGTTATGTGTGACCGAATGTAACGGCACGCCGACGCTACAACGTGCTAAAACCGCCACTGTGTCAGCACTGTTTCGGCACACCGTCCAATCCTTCTGTACTGCACGACGTGCTGCAACGGTGCGGACACAGGACCGAATTCAGCACGTTGTATCGTCACAGTGTCGTTACATTCGGTCACACGTAACTCATTTCTGACGGCACGCAGTCCTGACCAGCAATCAACATTTTTCTTTCTGGGTCTACACATGCACCAACTCTACACAACGGCATCTCTACACGAGCAACAATTCACAAAAAAGCATCCAACTCTCCGAGACAAAACTCTCAACGGTAAAACTTTCCACGCTCAAAAACTCGATACAGGTAAAACTCTACACAGGCAATATTCTTACCAGCAAAACCCTACACAGGCAAAAGTGTACGCGGCTAAATTCACCGATATCGAGATTTTCACCGAGCGTAGAATCGGTGACAGCTCGATTTGAGGCGTTAAGACCGTGTACAGTTTTTACGTCATGAGACGATCATGTGTAGAATTTTGTTGCATTGAATTTAGCATGTGTTGATTATATCTCAGGAGAAATCTCACCTTAACGTACAACATACGCTGGAGGTCAGAAAAATTTGCGGCGGGACCGCGACTTTAGTCGTAATTTCGACCATGATTGCTGAAACGAAATCGCTGTATGACGAAATTCAGAACTGCGATTTCTAAGGGTGGCTCGAAGTGCTTGTAAGCGCCCGGTTGGACCTGAGTTGGTACAGACCAGGGACCAACCGGTTGGATCTGATTGTGGCGGCTGGAAATCCGGTTGGATCTGGGTTGTGCAAACCCAGGGACCAACCGGTCGCTACTTCTTGCGCCACGTGGTATGCCGGTTGGCATAACCCTGAACTCAACCGAGCGATGCCTATGGCGACGATCGGAACTCTGGCGGAACTGACCGCGGGCTAACTTATTCGTGTGCCGTGAACTTTTAAGGGTGTATAATACGTACAGTCCCTCCAAAAGTGAGTTCGGGAGACAATTTCGATCACTTTCCGATGGGATAAAAATCGGAAAAAAATAATGCATATAAAACGTGCTGAAAAAATTGATTTCGCATTATAATAATCCCAAAATGTCATTAACAAATTGGTGAAAAAAAGAATTGTTCAACAATCAGTCAACCTAACTTTTTTTCCAACGAAAATGATATGTTAATTCATTTGAATGCATACGAATTTTTTCAGATTTTTTTCTTTATCTTGATTTTGATTTTATTTTTTTGAAAAAATGCGCAGAATACAAGAAATTTTGCATATGCGTTTTACAAAAAAATCTTGAGTCTAGTAGATTTTATAGAAGGTTTTATGCCGAACGTATATCCATTCCTTATTTCGCGCACATTTTCGAAAATAAAAAAAATAAAAATCAAAACAAAGAAAAAAATCTGAAAAAATTCGTATGCATTCAAATAAATTAACATATCATTTTCATTAGAAAAAAAGTTAAATTGACTCATTGGTTGTTGAACAATTGTTTTTTTTCACCAATTTGTTAATAACATTTTGGGATTATTATTATGCGAAATCAATCTTTTCAGCACGTTTTATACGCATTTTTTTTTTCCGATTTTTATCCCATCGGGAAGTGATCGAAATTGTCTTTGAAACTCACTTTTGGCGGGACTGTACGTATTATACACCCTTAAAAGTTCACGGCACACGAATAAGTTATCTGCAGATTCTCAAAATATTATTAAATTACAGCTGGGCAATAAAAAGATTTCATATTTGTATCCAAAAAATATTAAATAATTGATTTACCTTACTCAAAGTTTTCTTTTAACTGTCTTTGTTACTTCTTACTTGCGAAAAATGAAAAAATAGGAGTTGTATTTCATAGAGCGTTGATAAATCAACACGCCCATTACACAATCAAAAAGCATCGATTATTATCCGATTATCAATTATAATTATATAATTATATCGATTATTATTATCAATTATGATATCTTATATAATTGATGCTTTTTGATTAATGAGGAATAATTTTTTTCGCAAATTTCGGATTATCTTCTTAATTTTGTTAAATTCTTAATTTCATCAGGTAACGTGTACAATTTTTTTAAATGGAAATTTGATGGACTCTATTTTAAAAAAAATTATACGCCATTCGGGATGGTATGAAGAATTTAGTAAGATTTTATTTTTTTTTTATTCCGAAATTTTCGAAAAAAATGATAATTTGCAAGTTTATAATTTCCAGAAAATTATTTTATAGACCCGCATTCTTTTAAAAGTAAATTTAAATGCGCTCTGGTTTACCTTCCAAGGGCAAATAAAACCGTAGATATTTATTTTTTTGATTCGTCATGGACTCGTTTTTTTTTTAAATGGAAAACCCCATACTTATTGAAAAAAAAAAAATTTCGGCCAAACAGAAAATTAAGGATCTTTTTTTTTAAATACAGTTTGTGTAAAAAATGTTTCATTCAAATTTTAAAAAATGCGAGGTCAGTCCGCGACCGATTTCAGGTGGAATTGCTCATACGTTGAATAAAAAATGAAAAAAGGCGTATTTTGCCAAAAAAAATTACAAAAAAATTATAATTCGGTGTATAACCACTAAATCTGAGTTTAGACCTTTTTGAGCATTTTTTTTCGGTAGCTGAATCTATACAGAATGTCTCATATATGCGCTCCTTATCCCACTCAAAGTGCATCGGTGCATGCGATCGTGCGCATATAGCGATTATCGAGCGGTCGCAGTGACCGATATTGAACAGATTGGCAACAGATGTTTCGAGCTCGTGGAATGCTCACTATGCGGAGATCACAAGTTGAACGTTAACGAGGATCAATCGATAACGATTGGGTTAACGGCATGGAAGCTGCAAAATTGCTAGATTGAGTTGATCCTGCCTCTGGTACTCGGTACGCGTCGGTAAGAACGTCACAGAGAGGGAGCTAGTTAGTGAAGATACAGAGCGAGAGAGGGCTCTCACAATAGAAAGAGAAGATGGAGCGGCGTATCGCAGCAGCGAGAGCGCGGCATAATCGCTTAGCGATGCAACTCCCGACAAGGCTTCGTTTCCACGGCACTTTGTTGTACCGGGAAGACCATGATGCTCTTTAATATATAAACTATATATCA